>JAODJU010000007.1:22107750-22125053 GCA_026776725.1 Gnathonemus echidnorhynchus | reverse complement strand
TGCAGGAATATCATGGGGTGGGACACTGTCCTGCAGGAATATCATGGGATGGGACACTGTCCTGCAGGAATATCATGGGGTGGGACACTGTCCTGCAGGAATATCATGGGATGGGACACTGTCCTGCAGGAATATCATGGGGTGGGACACTGTCCTGCAGGAATATCATGGGATGGGACACTGTCCTGCAGGAATATCATGCGGTGGGACACTGTCCTGCAGGAATATCATGGGATGGGACACTGTCCTGCATGCATATCATATCCTTTTTGAAAGCTGCTGACTTCTTCCTGTACCAGTGTTTGAAGAAGGTATCATCTAGAAATTGGCATTAGATCTTGTGGTTAATTTTTATACCATCTGGAACCGTCTGAAACATCCAACAAGTTCACTAATAACTGCAGCCCACACCATTACTCCTCCACCACCCTGTTTGTGCTAGAAGAAGGTGACCATCCATGGGCCCATCCATCTGCTCCATCAAGAGTCACTCTCATCTCATCTGTGCACTAAATTTTTATGAAATTACTCGAGGTGTGTCTGTGCGCATTCTTGACATCTTAGCTTGCATACCTTATTGAGTGGAGGTTTCAAGTGTTTCAGCCTTTGTGATCCTAGCAATGTCATGTAACACACTGCACATAGTGCTTCCAGAGATTCCATTCAGATTGCAGTTTTTTTTTAAATGGTGGCATTTGATTCTAAAAAGTTTCTATAAGTCTCCCCTTTAAACACATAGCTATGGCAGTTAATTTGTGTCTGCATGCTGCATGCTCTTCTCTCCTCTTTGTCTGTTGGCCACAAAACACTCGATTGTACAGTAATCATGTTTTAAAGGTTTAGCAATTTTGATTGTTTTGCATCCCTCTGACTGGCACTTTACAATTTTGTTTTTTTTCTGCTCTCTGCAAGGTCCTTTTCTGGCCCATTTTAATAGTCATAAAAATTATTCTGCACAGGAAATTAGCTATGTTTTCCTGTTTTTCTCCAAACAGAAAGTACTCAGACAAAATACTGATCATGCACTGCCTTTTAGACAGTGCATTCTTAATTACAGATTCATCTGGACAGAAAATATTGGTCGGAAGAGAAGATACAAATGAAATACATACTTGCCCTATAATTCTACACACAGTGTAGTGTAAGGACCGGAGAACCTGCAACCAGAACCTACAACCCAAAGCAAAATAATAATAATAATACACACACACACACACACAGCCATATAATATTCACCTGCAGCTAGATAGTATTTCACCAGTATTATCCATCACTGAAAGAGCTCTGATTCTAGAACAGTGACCTCTTCAGCACCACTGGAGCAAGACGTGGAGATTCTCAAGATAACATTGGCACCGTCATTTCTTTTCAGTAACTGCGCACCTCAAACTTTGTACAAAGTATGTAATTGGTCATCTAAACTTTCTGTCATTTACCCAATGTGAAGACGTTCGGTCTGTTTAATCTGACGCTGAATTTGTCACCAGTTAAAGCCACCACTTTGCAAACTGATTCATTTATTTTTCTTGAGTGTTACTTCTTCTCAAATTGGATATTGATTACAGACATTGCATGTTTTCTTTGTGTAATTGGTATATACTCTTTTCTTTCCAAATGAATCCTTGCTTGTCTTTTTGATTATTCTAATTTGAAATGTGTACCTTAAAGAATTGATGTCACAAAGTTGATGCTGCTTATTGACATTCTGCTGAAAGAGGTGAATCTCAGTGTTGTCTGTAATCTATGGCTGGGAGATATGGGAAAACCTTTTATCGTGATCTTTTTTTCATATCAGTCGATATTGATAATTACATCGATATTATTTCTTTATTTCATGGCTCTGTTTTTGCTATTCCCTTTGGATTCAGAACATGAAAAATGACCACAATTTGAATGGACTGCAAACTGAAACCTAGTTTTAATAAGCAAAACATACAAAAATAAACGTTTTTTGTCGTAGGGCACAACACTAGAAAACTCTGACAGTACAGTTTGTTGCACGGTTTTCTCTCTGACTGCCTCACCGTTCGTTCCAGGAGACGGGTTTGACATTGCTGGTGTTTGTGACTGTAAGCTCTTCTGTATGTTCTACTGGATGGTAACGCTTCAGGTGGTGAAATAAGTTTGTAGTATTTCCAGTTTTAGTTGGCAGACGTTTTCAACAGTTTACTATACACTGCACCAGTCTGCTGCGTGTCGGACTTTAAATTGCCAAAGTACCGATATACCACTGACGTGTTAACCTCTCATTTTTAAAAAGATGTTGTGGCTGCTAAGCTGTCATTTTCTTCATTGACGCTTTAAGTTTCCTCTTATTTTTTCCATGATATTACGAATCGGTAGCATGCGGCGTGCTGCACTAACACAATCAACCTTGCTAAATGTTTAAGGTACGTATGTTGTGTGTTCTTAAAAGACTACTATATTATTGATTTCTGTTATGTGATAGGCTGGTGTTTATTTATCAAGCAATGTTCCTTATCACCAGTTTATAGAAGTATGTCATTTTCTTATTGTTTACATTTCATGGGCATGAAGCAACTGGGAAAGTATTTTTTGGGGGGAAGCAGATTTACTGTTGAATCTGGTCTGCCTGTGTGAGCTGTTTCAGTAATTACTCACTGTGCATGGTGAAGCCGCGAATCAGGACCATGTGCAGGGCAGCATGGTCATAATACAGAAGCAAATTAGGTGCCAATTAGTAGAATAAGACTCCTTGTGTTTACCGTTTAATCAGCAGCTGCTATTGCGCAATCAGACAGCTAAGTAACCTGCTAGCATACTGCCGTAGTGAGGTTTAATCAGCAGCTGCTACGGTGATTTCTGATAACAGAGTAACCTGCTAGCATACCATGCTAGCGAGGTTTAATCAGCAGCTGCTACTGTGCTATCAGACAGCTAAGTAACCTGCCATAGCATATTGCTATAGTGAGGTTTAATCAGCGGCCGCTACAGTGATATCTGATAGCAGAGTAACCTGCTAGCACACCACGCTAGCCAGGTTTAATCAGCGGCTGCTACTGTGCTATCAGAGATCAGAGTATCCTGCTAGCGTACCGCCATACCAAGGTTTAATCAGTGGCCGCTATGCTGCTATCCAATAGCAGAGCAACCTGCTAGCATACCGCCATAGCAAGGTTTAATCAGCAGCCACTACGGTGCTATCAGAGAGCAGAGTAACCTGCTGGTATACCATGGTAACGAGGTTCCAGAGCACAGAGGAGGAAATCTAGGCCATTTTCAAACAATTACCCCTGATTTATAAGGCCCTCAGAATGTAAGCAGTTTGGGTCTGCTGTTTTGGAGGCCATAAAAAGTACCATTAACTGAAAATATAAACAAAGCAAGATATCTTACAAGCTTTAAGATTGTATCGCTTTATTTATATTAAGGCTGTGAATCAATTAAAAATGAACTGATTGCAGTTTTATTTGCCTTATTTATGCCTCCGAAATGAACCAAGTAACAGCGTTTCTTCACCCTTTCCCTACATCAGCTTCCCCATGAGACACTAACTCAAGGGTCTTCAATGACAGTTAAAGGTGTCAGCCTCTTTCATCCCCTGCAAAAATGGAAGAGCGTGAGGTAACTTTTCTCTTCTAATTGCCAGTAACCATTCTGATTTTTCTTGTTCTTTTCCAAAAATTTCTTTGAATGACTTGCATCTTGCTACCAAGTTACTTTTCTGCAACCTCACCTATCAGGATATGAACAAAATAGTGCAGTTGAGTCAAGTAAAATCAGCGGGGTGATGATTAATAAAGTAATTACTCTTTACGTGGCAGACACTGGCTGTCCCAGGCAGCTGGCCGAATTGTGGTGAGATGCCCGAAATGATCAAGACAGGACAGCTAAGGAACGGGCAGATGCTTTGTGTAGTGAGCGCTGAGGCATGTTACTGGGGCTCTGGGCCATAGCAGCCCAACACGTTTAATCCCCAGCAAGGTTAGAACAGACTCTGCTGGCATATACAACTCTCACTGCTCCTGTCCTCGAATCCATGTTCAGCAGCTAGCTGGAAGCCGTTCACTGCACACTGCAAACAAGGTCGTCTTCTACATTTCTTCATAAGTCCATCATCCACATGTCAGAGTTCCTGTGATGCAAAGGCTGGTGAATGGTCTTCCCAAGCTGGGGAATTATGCAAATCCAAGACCTTGTTTGCAATTACGCAGCCGAGTTCTGGATCTGTGAGCAAGTTATGAGGTTTTTGAGAACGGCTGCAACACCAGACAGAAACTAGTAGTGGAAACTTGTCTTGCAGACCAAGATTTATTTTTTCTGAGATGTTTTCATGGCTCATATCCACTGATGGATGGACTTAATTTCTCTCTTCAATTTTTCCCACTCAGCTCAGTAATATCTGTGATATAGGGAATGTTCTCTTTATGGCATTAGGTCCTGCTGTTCTGCTTGCATTTGATTTCCCTATTTTTGATCTCCTGTAATCTCCTTGCACACATCATGTGAAAGATCTGGCTTTTAATGGTTTTGTTTGTTCCTCCTGTCAGATATCATCTATACTGGAACCCAACCCTGGAGATTTCAGTGAACATTTTAGGTAAAATGAAAACCAGACTCCTCAGTCCCTATTCAATAGAGAGCAAGCATCACAAAAGGGCACTTTTCTAAGTTTCTGTGAAACCCGGTTGCAATTCTGCCCTGGCACCATCTACTTATGGAAATTATGGAAGCTGAGAAAGGCCACGAAATATCATTATTTTTTTGTACTCTTTCCTCATGATAACAGAATAATTTTCATGAGAAAACATCGTAGCCGTATAATTTTCTTGATCAAGAGAAATCGAACGTTGTTTTCTTGTGACATAGGCTACATTTTTTAAAAGGAGTGTAGTTTCTATACCATCAGTTAAATTTACATTGAAGAAGTAAAGTTAACATTTGATATCAGAGCCATTATTTCATTTCAGATACAGATCGCTGGAGTGCAGAGCATAAAGATTAGGCTATATATTTATCCTTATAATTTTTCCATTATCACGATAAAACAATTTTCGTTTTCTCGAGATATAGAGAAAATTATTCCATTATCACAAGAAAAACAGATTCATAATCTGAATGTTCTCTGTGGAGCAGTGTAGTGGAGTATATTAGCTTTTTTTGTATTTCAGGTCTTTGGTGAATTATGCTCTCTATCATAATTATCTCAATTTGTGGTTAAGAAGATTCGGCAGAAGAATGAAGTGCTTTAGCTCACTGGAACATCAGCAAAAAAATACTTTCATAAATTAGATTTTTATAATGCTAGATACTATTGCTTCAAAACAGATTGGAAGTTTTCCTTTTTGTTTTTTAACGAGAAGAGATTACTCACATCCGGTACGTTAATCAATGAAGATTAAGCACGTAGATAAACAGGAGGTTTTAGGAAGGGCAGCAGCTTAGCGTTGGCATGGTCTGACCTCAAATCGCTGCATCTCCTCCCCAGCAAACCACAGAGAGACTCTGCCTGTAATCAGTGAGAAAATCACTGCTGTTTTGTCTTTCATGGGCTTTTTTCGCATCTCAAAATAGTCAAAGATAAAACCATAGCAAACAGGAAAATGAAGGAGTGCACTATAGCTCCCCATGTGGTGCAGTGTGTCACAGCCAATGTGTAACACAGTGTACAGCTAATACAGTGCACTGTTAATATACTGCACAGCTAATACAGTGCATGGTTAATACAGCGCACAGCTAATACAGTGCACTGTTAATACAGTGCATGGTTAATACAGCGCACAACTAATACAGTGCACTGTTAATACAGTGCACAGTTAATACAATGCACGGTTAATACAGCGCACAGCTAATACAGTGCATGGTTAACATAGTGCACAGCCAATACAGTGCACAGTCAATGTTTTACTTTTTTTTCAAAGCAGACTCATCATTCCAGGCTTTTTCCTGGATTTAAATGTACAACCATGAAAACACAAGTTTAATGAAAATGTCTAAAGCACTGCTTCCCCAGTCTTGCACTGCTCGTAATTTTAAGTGTGAAAGTAGCTGGCTTTGCTGCACATGTATGTGTTTGTAGTTCCTCTGTAGGGCACTGCAGAGTGTCCCAGGGACCTTAGAATGTGGCCTGGAGACCTTAGAGTGGCCTGGGGGCCCCAGCAAACTTTCAAAGACCCATGATTAAACCTTTCAGACCGCCACAGTGTGTGTGTTAATGATTTTGTATCACCTTAGCATTAAATTACCCTGAATTAACAATCATGTATAAAATAGAAGTCATACAGCTTTGTACTCAGCAGATGTTATCGAGGCCCCTGGAGGCAAGAGGACATCCATTCTACACTGGCAACACAACACAGCCTGGCCCCCACACAGCTGGCTGAAAAGACAGGGCCCTGGCACAAAGTGAGGGCCCTCTATGAATCCTCTGGCAAGAACACAGACCCTGCCATGGAGGGCCCAGCCAGCTGGCCACGTTTTAAGCGAATATCACACCCCATTGGGGTGTGACGCGACGCCCATTATTGCTGAGAGGCACTGGGTCTGCCTTCTGTATTCTCCCCTATTAGCACATGTAGCTCCTCCACCTCTGATTATAATGTAAGGGCTATAAATTTGTCAAAAGCACAGAACCTTTTGGCTGTAAAAAAACTGCCAGTGCATTGAAGCTATGAGAAGCCGTTCAGGGGAAAACTGAATACTTCACTTGCACATACATATATACTAGTACTAAGCTCTTGCACATACATGCATACTGTCATGCATATACATATATAGAGTCATGCATGTACATACATACAGTACACACATGCACATACATATATATGCATACATAAAATATATATGCTGCATAATTTATGAGAGGTAAGCTGATGTCTTAAAATTACCGTTTGATTTTAAAATTATGAAGGGGAAACACATCCTAAATGCCAATCAAACCAGCCACTATTTATGAAAGAGGCAACAATAACTGGGCACAGGACACAGCAGGCTGTCATCATCACAGGCATTAAGAGAGGAAAGCAAATACAAACTAATGCTCAAACAGTCCCTTCTGCCAAATGAAAGCCACACAGATTCCACTGACAAATCAAACAAGTACTTTAACAACGATGTCATCTCCACCCCGGAGGATCCTGAAACAGGGGTGGATGCCAGACTGATCTGATGCTGCATGATTTGTTAGTAATGGAATCATGCATGGTACTGTACCTTCTGAAATGCTGAATGTAAACAAGGAAGACGTAGAGGTTCAAGTAGACAAAAGAGCAAGCATATGCTGTGTCTTAACAAATGTGTCAGTATGTTGTTCCATCTGAGTGAGAATTTTCTGGAATTTGAAACATAAAGCAGCAAGTACTGACAAAGCAAATAATGACTTTTGTTCTTGCTTAAATCACAATCACTTTATTCACATGCATCATAGGACTCAGTTAAACAGTGAGGACAATGCTGTATGGGGGGGGGGGTGGGGGGGAATGGGACAAAAAACAGTGCAAACAGGGCAAAGTGCAATAAGAACAGGACAGTGTAACAAGAGATGAGAGTGCAATATGGGGAGGTGAACAATACAGTAAACATGTAATAAATATATTCAGGGCACATAAGTTTGTGTAGCTTCGGCAAAATGCTAAAAGAGCAAACAAACATGTTTCCACTCCATTCAACTCCATTTTTTGGCAAGCAATCATGCAGGTACTTATGGGAATAATGAAGGCTCTCTGGGAGAGATTGACCAAATAAGTAGTTATAACAACAAAACAGCAAATAAATTGATCTGCAATTTACCTTTAAAATACATTAACTTATGTGCGATCAAACCATATTTGCTGTAATAATGATGAAAATAGGTATGGCACTATAATGTTAACATTAAAACACAAAACAAAGTAATGGCTTAACGGTACTGTTACATAATGAAATCAAGAAAACGATAAAATACTATAATAAATGATGAATAATATGCAATCAGTTTATACTTGTGTTTACCCATGAATACAGACAAATATTTTGTCCATACTTTTTCCTCTTCAGTTCTTGTACCTAGCCAGAAATTCCGAGATATGTCTCCAGGCTTATAGTCGCTTTCATTTCCTTCAGTCAGGTCACCCAGTTTTCTCTTTGTATCTTTTGCTTACATCTGGTAGTAGCTGATTCATGTACGCAGGATACTCCATTACTACGACTAACAAGTGCACCAAGATGGCGACAGGAGGCAGAGCTAAGCAATTGCGCAATAAATTGCCCACACATATGCTGTTTTCCACTTACCTCAGAGGTCAGAGTTGGGAATAATGTCACACTAGAGTTAACTGCATTCCAGTACAAGTCAGAAAGCCATTTAGCAATACCAGGGACCTGTTTCAAAAAGCAGGATTTCTTGCTTAGCCGGTTAACTTGGCGGATTTAAGATACCCCAGTTTAAATGAATTCCGACTTCAGTGGGTATACCAGTTGAAAATTCCAACATCCTTGTTCAAATGGGATGCAGCAATACATTCATATATGTACTGTATACACACATACATACATTCTCACACTCATACATATAGATGCTGACACACATGTGCAGGTATGCATTCTCACACTCATATACACTCATAGTCATACACACATATTCTCATGTTATGCATACATATGTATGCATGTGCATGTTTGTATGCACATGCTGTTGTTTTTGTAGAGGCTGTTGTCTTCTGAAGCACAAGAGACAGCTGACTTTGCCCAGAGACACTGAATAAATTACAAAAAGAAACCTATCGCTGCTGAAAACTAAAGTTAAATACGGTCTTGCTGTGCAATTGGCAATTTGTCAAGCTTTTGCCTTTGGGAAAATAATAACTAGTTTTCTAATTAAAATATATATGCTGAAATATATATAATTTGGCAACTTATTGATTTTTGAAACTGAAATTTTACAGTTACTGCTGCTTACTGCAGTGTCTGAAAGAGGCAGTAAGATGTAAAGACTGGAGAGTCCCGACTTGAATCAGGAAGGAGGATGTTCTGATCTGACAGATCAATAGGGAGGTGAGAGTTATGTAGAGGGCAGCCTGCAGATGGGATTTGTGGGGCTGTTTAGGATATACAGTTCTGGGTGAGCCAGCGTTTGGGCCACTCCCTCGAGGCTTATGTAGGCTGGCTGAGAAATCTCCACCGACCACCGACCCACCTGATAAGGAAATGAATCAAGTGCAGAAGTGCTGATTGCGGCAGCGCTGCCATGGCAGGCTGCTCTGCTGGCGTCGCGCCGCTGGGTCCGTTTCATCTTAATGGAAGAGAACTGTGGGGGGGTGTGTCTCACATATGGCCTTTATTGGCTTCAGTTGGCTCGTTTCCATAAAGACTACCCCCACAAGCCCTGCACATTAGCACCCAGCAATGTAAACATTAATCATCCCCCCCCCCCTCCCTCCGGTATGTCCTGTAATATGCTTGGTAAGCGCAGACTCTCTGGCCTTGATTGTTGTAGACCACTGGAGGAAGAGGGTCAGTAGCGTGGTCTACAGCGATCAAGGCCAGAGAGTTGCCAGGGGCCAGAAGAAGAGAGTCAGGAGCACGGTCTATAGCAGTCAAGGCCAGAGAGTCACCAGGGGCCAGAGGAAGAGAGCCAGCAGTGTGGACTACAACAGAGGTAGGGAACCTGTTCCATGGAGTGCCAGTGTGGGTGCAGGTTTTTGGGATGACCTATCAATCAGCCCATAACAGTGGGTCCCCAGGACTGTGGTTGAAAACCAGTTTTATTATTGGGTGATTGAAAGATATCATATCAAAAACCCGCACCTGCATCAGTCCTCCATGGAACAGGTTCCCCACCCTTAGTCTACAACAAAGGGCAGAGAGGCACCAGAGGAAGAGGGTCAGCACTCAGCATGGTCTACAACGATCAAGGCCTGATAGTCACCAGGGGCTGGAGGAAGAGAGTCAGCAGCACGGCGTTCAACGATCAGCACTGGAGAAGCACCAGGGGCTGAAGGAAGAGAATCGGCAGTGAGGTCTACAACAATCAAGGCCATAGAGTCACCAGGGACTGGAGGAAGAGGGTCGGCAGTGACGTCTACAACAATCAAGGCCAAAGAGTCACCAGGGGCTGGAGGAAGAGAGTCAGCAGCACGGCACACAATGATCAACACCAGAGAAGCACCAGGGGCCGAAGGAAGAGAGTCAGCAGTGAGTCTACAACAATCAAGGCCATAGAGTCACCAGGGGCTGGAGGAAGAGGGTCGGCAGTGACGTCTACAACAATCAAGGCCAAAGAGTCACCTGGGGCCGGAGGAAAAGAGTCAGCTGTGCAGTCCACAGCAATCAAGGTTAGTGAGTCACCAGGGACCAGAGGAAGAGAGTCAGCACTCAGCATGGTCTACAACGATCAAGGCCTGAGAATGGCCTGGAGCCAGTGGAATAGTCAGCAGCGTGGTCTGCAATGCTCAGAGGAGATACACCAGGGGCTGGAGGAAGAGATTCAGCAGTATAGTCTGCAAGAGTCAAGGTCAGAGAGTCACCAAGGATTGGAATGATGTGCCCAGACGCATCACCAAGAAGGAACTACAGAGTACACAGCCATGATCCTCAGAGCATGTAGCATGTCACACAGTGGAGAGGCATATTCACAGGCATGTTCAGTGGTGCTCAGGTGAGAGGTCATGGGAGTTCATTATGAGGTCACACTGCACAATAATGGAGATATCATGGCGGTACACTTGATATACAAGTGGGAAGGAGGGGTTACTGAGGGTTCAGCATATTTAATAGGCTGCCGAGGGGGATCCCTACCATTTGAGTTGGACGTGATGATATAAATGACAGAATCTTATTACAGTACTGTGCAAAGGTTGAAAGGTGTTCAGCACCCTTATTTTGTTCCAAACGTGGATTGTTTGTTCCATTTTTAATTTGAAATAAAACAATCACATAGATTACAAGTAGCACACTTTGATAAGTTTGTAGCAGCATTATCCTGTTCCCCAATGGTGGCATCATTTGTGTCTACCACTGTGCAGTGTATCTTTCTTTAGGAAATGAGTAGCAAGCCCAGATCTTAAGTTCCCACATTGTTACTCTGAGTTAAACAGAGGACAGCTTCTGTGTCTTTTTGTCTATGGTCAGTGAAAAGTCAGATAAACTGATTCAAAGCTTAAAGGATGCTGAGCCTCCACGCATTGCGAGATCTTCATCAGCATGGCGCTGGCCTCTTCCGTTCTGTCCCCACATGACTGATCCCAGAGACACCCAAACAGCAAACATAGTTTGGTTAAAAAAAAGAAGAAAACCAGGGTCACAGACCCAGCAGATGGTGGAGTGGGTCCATGGATCCAGCTGATCTCCTGAACCCTGGACCATCCGAACTTAGCAGCTGAAAGTTCATCCATTACAAGGTATTCTGTGTGTGATGTTCAGCTTTTTTTATGGAGAAATATGAAAGATGAACAATGGTGCTGGGAAGAGGATCCCTGTACAACAGGAGTAGATAGATGTGTACTCAGTGACATCATCGAGGGACCTGCTTGAGTTTAGTAACAAAAGACAATAATCTCTTCAATCCATCTTCCTCTAGGTGACTTAAAACAAATATCAGCTGTGGACTTAACTCGGTGTGGTATTCTTTGCTTTCCCCTGAAAAATACCCATTAAAAATCTTCTGCGATTCAGTAATCATCCATGCATATTTCTCATTACTCTTATTTAATAGTGAATTCCCCCCAAAGGTGTTCTGCTCTCTCTGAGGATTGAAACTCTCCCTGTAAAACAAAGAGGGGCAGCCAGGAAGCTATCAAATGAACAGCTATTAGCTAATGATAGAGTAGGAATATTAAAAAACCTTTATAGACTGTTATGGGTAAGAAAAAGAACTGTATGGAGTGTGACCAGGTCTCAAAGGATAGGAGGATAATGCACACTCAGTCTGTACTTTGGAGGGTCTGTGCTTCAGGGGCTCTGTGCTTCGGGGAGGTCCTTGCCTTGGGAAATCTGTGCTTCATGGGGTCTGTGCTTCAGGGAATCTGTGATTTAGGGGATATGTGCTTTAGGGATATGTGCTTCATGGGATCTGTGCTACAGGGGGTCTATGCTTTGGGGAATCTGTGCTTCATGGGGTCTGTGCTTCCTGTTTCAGGATCCCAGGCATGGCATGATGCTGAGTCCCCACAGCCCCAGCCCTATGTACCGTATTCTGGCCTTCCCAAATGTTCTGGCTTCTTCCCACTTCCTTCCATACATCCAGGAATGGTGACAGAGCAAAGCTGACAGAACAGCACTAACAGGCCAAGGTCTGGAGAGTTCCTCATCACAGAAGACTTGCCTGGGCTGCTTAGCCCTTTAATGTAAACCCCCAGCCCCCCGTCCCTCCCACCAAGGGCTACCTGCAGATGATAACATTGTTGAATGCTGCCCTGGGTCCCCCAATGGGAGAGAGGTCAGGCAGTGAGGCCCATCTGGGCCCAAGGCCTTGGGTCTGGATAGGCCTCTTAGTGGCTAGACGCTGCGCAGCAGAGTTTGCGCTGCTCTCAGAGCTGATGGCAACTTAGATTGTTATGTGTGTTTCTCTGAGGCTGATCAAGTTTCGCTTCAAGCATTCTTAAACTGACACTATAGACTAATTTGGGGACATTGAAAATTTCTAAATAATAAATACACAGTTCTGCAATAAACAACAAACAAAACAAACTAACCAACAGGAATACCTCTGCACAGTTTACAAGTTCTGCTTTATTATTGTGTATTATACACCATGCAGCTTACATTGGTAATAGTAATACCCCAAGTTGTTTCTATCTCTAAGCACACTGGACACTTTAATACCAGCTAGAAGGGCTGTTTGTGCACCATTAAATGCCTCTTACTCATCCCTGAATTATGCCTGCAGTCTGTACCATACTTGCATATTAAAATATCTTTATATACATCATATTCTCTCCTCTCATGTGTTACGGCCTCATTCTGTCAACTTGCCAGATTTCTGTGGACTTTTATTTGTGTCAATGAAGTGAGATACCCAAAAGAATGCTGATGACAGTGCTGAGTACCGGTTTATAATTAGAAGGGAA
This sequence comes from Gnathonemus echidnorhynchus, assembly GCA_026776725.1. NCBI lineage: Eukaryota > Metazoa > Chordata > Actinopteri > Osteoglossiformes > Mormyridae > Gnathonemus > Gnathonemus echidnorhynchus. The sequence continues at coordinate 22,112,049 of JAODJU010000007.1, read as the reverse complement.
ATATGAACATGTTCAAAGTTTACATTTTGAGCGTATAACAAAGGTCAGCCGTCGAGCAGAAATGTAGCTGCCTGGAAAGATCTGACGTGCTGCGTTATGCTTAGTGATCTTTGTAAATTTCCCTCCTGTAAAGGCAAAGACGCTCCAGTAGCACACTCTGCTTCAGATACTTATGTAAATATGATGATGTGGCGGCTATTAAAGTATCAGCAGTGAAGGACCAGATTCTCATCCTGAAAATATGAGAAAGTAAGAGGCAAGGAGTGCCTAGGATCTAAGTATCAAAAGGCATCTTTTCAGGAACAGAGCTCAGTTAGCCATGAAGAATCTGGAAAATATAAAACTCCACCTTGGGAATTCCACCATAAAACTTGTGTTATATTGGAGTTTTATACTAGAAAAAGGCTCTACTTACAGCTACATTTAAAGCTAATGTTCAGTAGAAAGGTGAAGCCATTGATCCGTCACAGTGCAGGGCAGTCAGGCTGCTATTGCCAGGCGTCATACTACACCAGTAGTCAGAATAACTCAAACCACTTCAAAAAAATCAATCAAATACAGTATTTGAAAGTTGAAAGCTGCATGTGTAACTTTGTGCAGTTTTTCTTTTTAAACACATGCTTGGACTGCCGGAACTGGCGTGTTAAAATTGGGTCTAAATATTTATTTATACAACATTAGGGCCAATTAGGAAAATACCTTACCAGGAGATTACTGCATCTACTACTCTTATAAATTGGCTTAGGGCAAAGGTCAGTGTTTACTTCTATGTATATGTTTCTATGCATGCAGGTTGAGAGAGACCACATCAGCCGAGGGACTTAGCAGTCAGTGTCTCAAAAGATTTCTCCAGTGTATTCTGACTTTTTCAGACTCTCTTGAAACGAAAAAAAAAAAAAAAAACTTCTCACTTTCTTCTCCCCTGAGCCATCTGGCAAATGGCAGACTCGACACTGTGAAGCATCGCGCCTAATGGCTCACGGACAGAGCTCCAACCTCACATTTCCTCAAGCAGTATTATTTCTGGAGTCTTTCCACTGTGGTGTGGATGACTGAATCTGTAAAGATGACAGAACGGCGCTGCTTTTTAAATACATTTTGTAAAAACAACCCGGAATCCATGAATATCTTTTCACCACTTCTTTTATGAGAGAAAATGTAACTTCAACTCAATCATCCTCAGTTGCAGAAAAAACACTGCATTTCAATTGAATGGATTCAGAGCTCTTAGAGAAACAAAAATGCAAACTTATAAAAACAAGGAAGGATGTGTGTGCATTTTTGCAAAAATAGCCCCAAATAAGCATTGCATCTTCAGTTAAAAACGGCATCTGCAGACTCTTTGCACGCCTTGTTTGCATTTAAGAGAGAATGAAACATTGTATGGGTTAGTATAAACAGGCCTTGGGTTTATTTGATTTAAAAAGTGTGGTGAGCAGAAACGAATGCACTTCTTAAACAGATGTCCATCATCAGGAGGTCCAAAGGAAGCAGGAAGTCATGAGCACATCAGCCATGATGATCACTCACGCTAGATGTTCTGCTCCACACTTTTCCACCATGAGGGTGCTGGCTTAGGGTTCATGGCTATGCATGAGGAATGCAGCCTTGTTCCGCTGAGATACGCGAGAACCTTAATGGTCATTGTACTCTGTTCCTTGTTGCTGGGATGAAGGATGTGAATAGCCTAAACATCGTAGGGGACCCTCCGCACCATGGCTTCAGACCCATTGGAGGCCCTTCAGGAATGTGGCCTCCCACTTGCTCAACATGTTCTTACATCACCATCACGGAGCCTCCTTGGTCCTTGATGTGTTGGGTTATCTTTAAAGATGTTTATGTAATGTCTTCATAGCTCAGAATCACTCTGTGATTACACACAAAACAAAACTCAGTTACTGCAATGAGAAATCCATATGTCTCTAGTTAATAGAGAAATTGAATTTTTGTCATTGAATGTTGGCTTTGTGTTGAGAATTTATGTTAGTGGGTAACACGTACTTTTCTTGAGTGGGGCACAAATAATGTAGTAGTGCACCGTTACTTAAAGTTTTAATTAACCAAAAAGTAAGTGTTCGTTGCATACTGTTCCCATGTTTGTTCATCATTAATCAGTTCATCAACATCCATTCATGTATTTCATGTAGTTACTATATTTTTTCATGATTTGTACTTCTGTAGTAAGTGAGTTACTAAGTTCTTTGTGCCCCCTCAAGTAGTGTTGCTTTCAAGTGTTTTCCTCAAACATGACAGCCTAATCTTAGGGAAAGACATCAAAACCCTCTCCGTACCGCTGACACCCATGTAAATTAGATTTATCTACAGAAGGTGACAATGATTGGCTCAGATTGTGTCTGTAAAACACGGAGGGGGGGAATCCAGATTCAGAGTGTTTAAATGGGTGTCAGAACACATTACGCAAAAGTGTGATCGAGTTTATAAGCTGCAGCTAACAGTGTCTCAGGCCAGGGAAGGGAAACGCTAATGCTGTCGGCTGAATAATTGCTTCTGAACACCTTTGTGGTTAGAGGTTGTATTTGTATTTATTCACCAGAGCACAGTGAACTGTAGGAAACAGTGAGAGACAAATACACAGGCAGGCTTACCCATCATACTTTCTTGAAAAAACGAATGAAATATCAAAACAGAAAAGAAGAAGCGAAAAGGAAATATATGATAATGGAACTGAAAACAAAAACAGACATGAAAATGAAAACAAACAGCTGTGAGAAATCCATGGATGAATGCATCAAATCTGGGTGTATGTATCAAAAATATCAAATGTGTTCATATAATGAATACAAAGGAAAGTCAACAGTGGGTTTTTAATTAGGTGGAAACAAAGAAAAGGGAAGCTAGAGGGAGTGAGATTAGGAGTGTTGGCATAGTGGTTAAGGACACTCACATGTACAACAACATGGTGCAGCAGTTAGTGCCTTGAATGAGACAAGAAAGCTGGCATGATGTAATAATTAAGGCCATTAAGAAGATGGTCTGAGCAGAGCAATGTGTGTAGCAAATGTGCATAAATATCGTGATGGGTGGAGTGGCGGCATATAAACATGTATCCCTGGAATGTTTTCAGGTTGCTCATGGACCAGTGAACATCATGAACCTCATGCACATCATGAAAACCGGGAACATCACGCACATCCTAAACATCATGAACTCTGTGTACATCATGCATTTCATGAACATCATGCATATCCTGAACATCATGCATATCCTGAACATCATGCATATCCTGAACATCATGCACACAATGAACATCATGCATATCCTGAACATCATGAACACTGTGAACATCCTGCATATCCCGGACATTATTAATATCCTGAATATAATGAACACATGAACATCGTGATCACAGTGAACATCGTGCACATCCGGAACACCATGTACACTGTGAACATCATGAACGTGTGCATTTATGGTGCCTGCGAACATGACTTATTCCCTAGCATTAAAAAATTAACCCCTGAACAACAGCATGGAGGACAACAACCTGGGGGACAGCAGCATGGGGGAGAGCAGGACTGCAGAATGTAGGATAGCAGCATAGGAGACAGCACGACAGTGGACAGCAGCATTGGGAACAGTAGAATGGCAGACAGCAGCATTGGGAACAGTAGAATGGCAGACAGCAGCATGGTGGACAGCAGAATGTAGGACAGCAGCACAGGGGACAGCACGACAGAGGACAGCATAATAGAGGATAACAACATTGGGGACAGCAGGACAGAGGACAGGAGAATGGGGGACTTTAGAATGTAGGACAGCATGACAGAGGACAGCAGCATGGGGGCCAGGAGAATGGCAGACAGCAGCATGGGGGCCAGCAGCATGGGAGACACCAGATTGGAGGACAATACCGGTCCCTTGCAGCACTCCCATGACAGCGCCAGTGTTCCTCTAAAGTTTGTTCAACCTAGCAGCCCACTGCTGCATGCCAGTGAATTTCCAGGAGTAGCAGCTTCCTCTGTAGCCTCCATGTTGTCACACACACCCAATCAGACCCTCAGGGAGACACTGAGGTACTTACAACGCCGAAGCCTCTTCTCTCTTTGTCCTCAGATGTGACACCGGTCAGTGCCTGCCTGGTCCACCTGAAGTCCTCCACTAGCTCCTGTGTCTTTCCAGCAGTGAACTGCAGGTGGTGCTTTTTTTACACCACCCAGCAGACCTCTCCACCAGACTTCCACACCCCCTCTCTTCCTCTCCACCAGATTTCCATACTCACCCCCCACCCCCCCCCCCCCCCCCCCCCCCCCCCCCCCCCCCCCCCCCCCACCCCCACCC
>JAODJU010000007.1:22065626-22080429 GCA_026776725.1 Gnathonemus echidnorhynchus | reverse complement strand
GGGGTTAAGGTTGTCATAGTTAGCATTAGCATTTTTCCCATTGAAATGAATGAGCGGTCCCCATAAGGATATGTTTAATATGTTTCTCAGTAACTTTGTAAGGAATTACCCTCTCACATTGTGACAGTCCGTGGTTCTCTCCTGCACTCCTGCAGGGTGTGACTGTCACCTGTTTGTCCTCCCAAAGTCAGCCTGTCCACTCACTCCTGCAGATGTTCAGCACTTAGTTCATGATCACTGCTAATGGGGAGCAGAATGATGTGTGTGGTGTGTAAAAATATGAAGCAAAAGGTATAATATATCCCCTCTGGTTGTTCCGTTGGGCAATGCAGTAGTTAGCAGTGTTATCTCACACCTCTAGGACTAGGGTTTGAGTCTCTGCTGTGGCTCTGTGAGTTTGCATGTTCTCCCCATGTCATCGTGGGGTTTCCTCCTACTCCTGTTTACCCACACAGTCCAAAAACATGCCGAGGTTAATTGGAGTTGCCAGATTGTCTGTCGTTGTGAATGGTGCGTGAGAATGGCCTGCATTGGGTTGGAGCCCTGTCCTGGGTTGTTCCCTGCCTTGCGCCTGTAGGCTCCACACCTGTCCAATGACCCTGAATAGGACAAGTGGCTTCAGAAAATAGGTGGTAGCTTGTGTGTTTAAATGAGCCAGTTGTTAGTGTGACTCAGTTGTGCTTCTGTGCTATCATATGCGGTGCAAACGTGCTTGTGGGCCAAGCGTGATCACGGTCTCCTTACACGTTTTACCAGAAGCTCGGCACCTGCCGCCTTTCCAAATGGCACGCTGACTCAGTTGTTCGGCACAAATGAAGCTATGATTTATCCCACTGACCTCTGTAAAAAGGCTCACGTCCCTGTTTCCTGCAGAAAGTAAGCATTTTTGAATTCAGTGCATGGTTTCAGACGAAGAGGGTTCAGGGTAGCTTTCTGTAGCTGACGTTCAAGTTAGCAGCTTGGGAATTCTTCGTGTTGGGGGGGGGGGGGTGGTGATAAAATAACACCTGTGAGATAGAAATGGTCACCTCACACTGTACTGTGGTGGTAACCAGTGGTGGTTATTGTTCTCTCAGCTTGTTTAATGATATCGTGAGGTGACGTCACGCCAGTGATGAAATCGCAGTGCCTGAATAGCGCCGTTACTATCGGATCAATAAGAGCCTTGATTACCTCACTGGAAATAAAGCAGTACATCCGTTATAAATGTCCAGGAGACTCTCAGCTAAAAGGGGATTAAGAGTGTGTAGGGGTGTGTGTGCAGAAGGCATGTGCTTGAGGCATGTGCGGCCCATGTGCAATAGAGACATGTGTGGGAGGTGTGTGTGTGGGTGTGTGTGTTTGTGTGTGGCAAGAGCAGGATACATGTGTGGGAGATGTGTGTGTGGGAGATTGGGTTGTGAGTGGTGTCTAGGAGATGTGTGCGGGAGATGTGTGTGAGAGGCTCGGTGGGAGATGTGCAGTGTGCAGGAGGCTTGTGTGGGAAGTGTTTGCCAATGTGTGTGGGGGGATGTGTGTGCGGGAGGCATGTGTGTGGTGGGCGTGCACGGGAGAGGCATGCGGCCAGGGCGTGCGTGATAACCAGTTCTTTCATTCACTGTTAATTAAGTTGTTGGGTTATCCGGTGCTTTCATAGTGTGCTCTTAGCCTTCTGCTATGATAACAGAGTTTCAGAAGTCTTCGGACTGCCGTGATAACAGAGATTCAGACGCCCTCAGTCTGCTGTGAAAACAGAGATTCATATGCCCTCAGGAGACTGTGGTAACAGAGATTCAGATGCCCTCTGACTGCAGTGATAGCAGAGATTCAGATGCCCTCAGGCAACTGTGGTAACAGAGATTTAGCTGCCCTCTGTCTGCTGTGATAACAGAGATTCAAATGCCCTCGGTCTGCTGTGGTAACAAAGGTTCAGCTGCCCTCTGTCTACTGTGATATCAGAGATTCAAACGCCCCCAGTCTGCTGTGGTAATACAGATTCAGGTGTCTTCAGTTTGCTGTGATAACAGAGATTCAGACTCCCTCAGGCTGCAGTGATAGCAGAGATTCAGATGCCCTCAGGTGACTGTGATAACAGAGATTCAAATGCCCTTGGTCTGCTGTGGTAACAAAGGTTCAGCTCTCCTCTGTCTACTGTGATAACAGAGATTCAAACGCCCTCAGTCTGCGGCAATAACAGAGATTCAGATGCCCTCAGGTGGCTGTGGTAACAGAGATTCAGCTGCCCTCTGTCTGCTGTGATAACAGAGATTCAGATGCCCTCAATCTACTGTGATAACAGAGATTCAAATGCTCTCAGTCTGCTGTGGTAGCAAAGGTTCAGCTGCCCTCTGTCTGCTGTAATATCAGAGACTTAGACACCTTTTGTCTGCTGTGATAGTTTCAGATGCCCTCGGTCTGTTGCGAAAACAGGGATTCAGACACCCTCAGTCTGCCATGATAACAGAGATTCAGACACCCTCTTTCTGCTGTGATAACAGAGACTTAGACACCTTTTGTCTGCTGTGCTAACAGAGTTACAGACGCCCTTGGTCTGCTGTGATAACAGAATCAGATGACCTTGATCTGCCATGATAGCAGAGATTCAGACACCCTCAGTCTGCAGTGATAACAGAGACTTAGACGCCTTCTGTCTGCTATGATAACAGAGTTTCAGACATCCTCAGGCTGCTGTGATAACAGATTCAGATGACCTCAATTTGCTGTGATAACAGAGATTCAGATGCCTTCGGTCTGCTGTGATAACAGAGATTCAGATGCCCTCGGTCTGCTGTGATAACAGAGATTCAGATGCCCTCGGTCTGCTGTGATAACAGAGATTCAGATGCCCTCGGTCTGCTGTGATAACAGAGATTCAGACGCCCTCAGTCTGCAGTGATAACAGAGATTCAGACGCCCTCAGTCTGCAGTGATAACAGAGATTCAGATGCCCTCAGTCTGCAGTGATAACAGAGATTCAGATGCCCTCGGTTTGCTGTGATAACAGAGATTCAGACACCCTCAGGCTGCTGTGATAACAGAGATTCAGGCATCATCAGTCTGCAGTGATAACAGAGATTCAGATTCCCTCAGTCTGCCGTGATAACAGATATTCTGATGCCCTCAGGCGACTGTGGTAACAGAGATTTAGCTGCCCTCTGTCTGCTGTTATAACAGAGATTGTGATGCCCTTAGTCTGTGGTGATAACAGAGATTGAGATGCCCTTGCTCTGCCATGATAGCAGAGACTCAGATGCCCTCAGTCTGCTGTGATAACAAAGATTTAAATGCCTTCAATCTGTTGCCACCCCTGGCATCCGAAGCCCTGCCCGTTTGCAACCTCCCATTTTGGGTAATTCTGAGTCTGACCTTGGCTAAATCCACATAAAGGTGAAGACAGCAGTATGGATTCAAGGGCTGCCTGAAGATGCTCCGTGACTTTTTAAAGACACAAAGAGGTCTTTCCTCAGGGCAGGGTAGGAGAGCTGATTCATGAACAGCGTACCATCAACTGCAAGAACCGTGAAGACATTTCCAATATCGCTGTTCAGACTTCTCCTCTCTGCTGATTGTAGAATCTTTAAAAGGTTATTTAACTATATAAAGAGTTTATTCTCAAACACAGCAAAACTCATTAATACTATCTAGTATTATTCCACTATAAATGATGTGCCGTTATTGACAATCTTACTTGCCAATAGCTGGATTCTTTTAGTGAAATGATTATTATCAAACTATTATTATTATTTTACATCTTTAAATAACATCCAACACAAATAACACAGGAAGTGGAAGTATCTGTAACAAAGTGATGGCTTTGGAATGTGTTATGTCTCTGTGTGCAGATTGAGAAGGCAGACACGGTCGCCATGTTTATCGTCATGCTGAGAAGTCAGAGAGCCCTGGAAGGACTGAGAAAAAGGGCCTTTGGCTCCAATTGAATCCACAAAAACTGCAATATCCCACAATGGTAGCGTCAATTATTAAGTACGTTACCACCACTGAGACACAGAAAACTTCTGCCAAGAGCAGAATGGAAGCTAGCAGAGCTACTGTAACATGAGCGTTGACAGTGGAGATGGCAGCAGCATGGCTACTCCAGAGGCCATGTTTCACATACCGAGTCCAGAAGCTGCAACACGTGGCATCAGTTGCATGTGCAAGTGTGAGACCATTGGTGACAAAGTACAAAGCAGGTAGACCAGATTTGGCAAAATATACAGGAATATGCTGAAGGGAGTGCTGTGGTTTGGGATTACAGCCATTGTGAGATATACCAAATGGCCCATTTCGTATTTAGTATGTGGCTGTAATGACCTATGGACCCTGAAGCCTGTGTGAAGAAGGAGTCATTAACTTAATTACCCGCTGAAACATTTTGACTAAAGCTAAAACTTTCTGGACAGAGAAGAAAAGAGGTCTTTTTTATTCTCACTGTTCCCATACTTTTTGAAGACCTCTATTAAAGTTTCATTTGATTTTTCCCATTTGAAAAGAAGTGTTCTGACATTATTAGTTCTGTGCTAAGAATTATTCCGTCAAAGTAGGGGTGGGTGATTTTCACGATTACATCATTTAATTCAAGTTTGAGTTTTAACGTGATGTGCAAAATATCAAAATCAGGGTATTACATTAAAATGTGAGTGAATGCTGCAGTTTAACACTTTTTTCAAGCAATAAAGAACTCACCATTTGGCCTGACTAATGCCTCCACCCCAGAGCTCCACTGCGCCCTCTGTCAGCTTCTCTGTGAACTTGCAGGCTGAAGTTCTTGTCTTAATGAGTTTGTAACATAACATCACTGTAATTCCATTACATCTCTATGGAACTGGAATGGTTTGACGCTGAGCACACCAATGTGCAGCATAAAGGTAGCAGATAAATGTTGATCATGATTCAAAGTGGAACCACGATAAATTCATTGTCAGGGGCAGTGGGATAGGAGCCTTGTATGAGTGGCGGCAGGAAGCACAAATCAGGGGCCCCACAAGAAAAAACACCCGGTGGGACAGGGGCTACATGTGAAATGCCACAGGAAGCCTATATCGGGACCCCCCCGTAAGAAAAAACACCCAGTGGGACGGGAGCCACGTGTGGAATATTGCAGGAAGTCCAAATAGGGGACCCCCATAAGACAATGAAAATAATAAAATTGTAGTCTCTTTTATCACATTGCCCTGTCCCATCTCATAGTCCAAAATGAACCCCCCCCCCCCCCCCCCCCCGGTGCCCTAAAGAACCTATATCACTTATTTACCATATTTAGACATTTAGACTACAACACTGGAATGCATGTTCCACAGCGCAATAAGGTGCCTTATTTATAAAGAGGTCAGGAGGGCTGATATGTCTCAAGGGAGACCTAGTACTCAGTTTCTCTTTCTTTAAAGGAAGTTCTTAACCAAGTCCAGAAGAGACCTCAACCCACATGGATAACTCTAGAGAACATGGATAACTCTGTTGTGATGACAGAGATTCAGATGCCCTCGGTTGGGCTGAGCTGAGTCTGGCTCACTAAGTGAAGCAATTTTGTTTTGTTTCTGCAGACATTTCAAAGGCTCTGTTCCTTGCTTCCTGCCTCCTGGTGATATATTATACTTTACACTTCACTTACTTTGGCCAGTATTACCCTGATAATGAAGAACCTCAGTGTGGTATTCGTCTGCAGTGCTACTCGTTTTGCCTGGTAATTTGTATGTTTGGATAGCTAACAAAGGGCACAGTATGAACTTAATGAGAAATGTCCTGAAAGGCTGTCTGCAGAACTCGCTCGCCTGCATGAAGATGCGCAGCAAATTCACAGAGAGTCTTCCGGCTGATGCTGAAATCTCCATTTGCTCTAACGCTATGCGTCAGTTTTTATTTGGGTGCAGTCAACATCCCAAAGGTTTTGTCATACAACAAAGACCATGCTGCCAGAGTTAGCAGTGAGAGAGAATCATCTTGCACAAATATTTTACAGAAAAATGCTATGCAGTATTAATCTAAATGATGTTTCCATTTAAAATATAAGGATATAATTTTTCTCAGTAGGAATGGATGAACTGCCCCCTCCACGCAGGGTTCCCCTTACCATGTGCCCTGCACGTCCTGGCACGACCTCCAGGTTCACCGTGTTTGCACGTGGTCACTTTGTGGTGACACACTCTGCCTGCGGTCACCCTGCCCAGTGAGACTCTAGTTACCAACTGAACCACAGAGACCTCAGATCTCAGTGCTCAGCGCTTCGTTCTTTCACTCCAGCGGCTCCTTTTGATGTCAAACATCTGCGGGCTCAGGGATGCTCAGCTTCTTTTAAGTGGTTTGTCTCCCACGGCAAAATGCACCTTTTCTCCTCTGCTGGTTCCCCGCAAATCAAGCCTCAGCCTGGACGAGTTTTTAGTAACAAACGTTGCATTCTTCCCCTCCTGATGCCATCCTGACAGCCTGGATCATCCGGAGTTTTAAGCTCTTTCACCAAGAATGACAAAAGGAAGGAGGCAAATGCTCCAGCAGACAGTAACTCCCCCCCAAACCCCCCCCTGGTTTTTAAAGCAGCTCTTACAGAACCAGAATCTATCTGCTGGCAGGCCGCATTGTAGCTGTTTGCCTGTCATTTAACGCAATAGCACAAGACATGATGACAGCATGTATATTGATTGGCCTCTGATGTTTCTGAAGCCTTAATTCTGGCTCTGACATGCAGAGGCAGACAGCAGCATTATTAATGTATTTGAGAACTTCATTAAAAACCACACAGAACCATCTGCTCCGCGATGCTCCCCACACCATCACCTCACTGTGTCGTCGTGAGTCGCCCTGATTAGCCATCAAAAAAAGAAGCCTTAAAAGTATTAGCGGTGGACCTACCCTAGCTGCTAAATCTGCAGCGATGCCGCGAGAATGGATGTAATATTGTGGCACTAGGGAGACATCATACACTGTTCCCACTCTTCAACGTGGGTGAAGTTCAGTGAGTAGGTCTAGTTGAAAATAAAATGATTTCTCTCGCTAAAAATGGACGTGAGCTTTCTAGCGTGGAGAGTGAGTATGATTGCATCTTATCACGTCAGGCTGTAGCACTTAGGGAACAAATGTGTTTAAACAGCGTCATTCAGTGTTGATTGGAATCAAACGCCTGCCCTGTGAGCTGGACTCTGGGAAATGCAATGAATATCAATCAGCCAACCTACAGTGAGCCTTTGCTGCTGCGGCCTGTAACCTGACAGATAGGCTCTCATTGGCCCTGGAGCCTGTCAGAGAGGCTCTGATTAGCCCTGGAGCCTGTTGTGGAGGCTCTCATTGGCCCTGGAGCCTGTTGGGGAGGCTCTCATTGGCCCTGGAGCCTGTTGGGGAGGTTCTCATTGGCTTTGGAAGAATCCCCACCTGTGCCTAGAGCTTTTGCTTACTGCAGCCAGGATGGTGAATTATTAGGATGCGTATGAGACATAAGCCATTGTAGAAGCAGCAGGTAGGATGTCTGTACCACCCCTTTTTCTGCCTTAAAGTGGTTTTTAATAGCTTGACCTGGGAGGAATTAAATAGGCAGCCATGGAGTAATTAATCAATTTAAAAAGCCATCAAAAGAGCTTGGCTCAGCTTAAAGGTCTTTCACGCTTGTCTTTTTGAAAAGCCATGAACAGAGAAACAAATAAAGACGTGAAAATTCCCTGCTGTGGTGCATAGTACAGCAGTAAAACGTCAATAGATTATGACACAGACCACCGAAACCTCTAGCTGTGGCCCATGAGCATTGCAGAGTATTGGATTGTTTTTTGGAGGTTGGAGCCTTTCAGGTCACCTTTGAAACCAACCTTCAAGCCTACACACTTCTGGGGAGTGAGTTTATTAATAGACTTGTGTGCTGTGTTATTGTTAGGTAATGTGCCGTCCCCGTACTTCAAGACAGTGCTATGCTTGGCAGATGGTATTTAGGTCGGTATTGGAAGTGGTGGCTGAAGAAAATCCCACATAGGCAGCTTCGAATGATTAAGATACTGCTTCAGTCCTAAGCCATACAACCTCCAGCTAAACACCTTCATGAAATGAGCCACACGTCACTGTGCATCTTGCGTAATTAATGCAATAGTTCTTTAATGAACCTCAAAGACTAGAAGATTTCTGCACCACTAATTACAAGGCTTCGAGTGTTTATCAGCGTTAAATAAATCATAATGTTTCTGCAGAAGCGGTCTCAGATTGGGGGAAAGTGGGGACATTATTTTGCATAAATTACATCAGAACCTGAGAATAAACATCACGCGGCTAATGCTGTCGGTTCAGTGATTGTTTACGATTTCATTCGATGGCACCTCGATGCAATCAGTGAGAAAAGGTGGTCATGGCTGGTTAACTCCCTGTCTCACCAGCAGGTGCTCTGCTCTCTTACCATCACTTGAAGATGCTGAGAAGAAGTTGCAGAGAAGATGATGCTCCTCTTAGCAGGTCTTACATGACACCAGAGAGAGTGTCACTGTATGGCTGCTTTCAGCACGGGGCTGACTAACAATGGATCTGTGGTTGTTTTGAAGCCACCAGACTCGCTGGAACTGGGCAGAGTAACTGGAGAGATAGAGGTGCTTCTGGTCGTGCAGAACTGGGATTAGTCTGCAAGTGGATTTCTACGGTCAGAGGAGCACAGATGGTCTGGAAGGGAAGGAGGGATCTAATTTCAGAAGTGTTCTGAGCCCTTAGATTTGCCTTAACTAGCTCTTATTTGCTTAAACAATTTTATCTCTCGGCCCAATTAGGGGCAATTAAAAAGACAGCCAGCATAAGAGGGATTTTTCCTACAATAGATGTGAGTTACATCTGTGCATTTTTGCCACTGCTTTTTCCACTTTCCATAACACCTGTGCATGGAATACATTTAGAAATAATTTTCTTGAAAAAGATGACATTATATATTTATAAATATTAGTAATGATAATTAGCTGTATTTCAAGCCTTGCTTTCAGTTATAGAGATATAGGTACTAATGGGTTCTAATCACTGTATTATTTTGCATTTTGCTTCTTTGTTACGTCCTGTGCTGTGATGAGGCCTGTGTAAGCAGAGTGTCAGGCGGCAGCTGTTGAGCTGTGGAGGTCACTGAGAGTACAGATGTTTGGAGAAGATGAGGCCCGGCATGTCGGAGCCCACAGTAACATGGTCTGCTGAGTACCTGCTGACACACTGCGACACGCTTCATGGTCTCCTACATGATCATGTACGCGGAAATGCATGACCTGTGATTTATCCATCCAACTTCCAAGCTTTTATGTGGGACAGAGTCTTGGGGGGCATGGTGCCCGTGCCAAACAGCACAGGGCATATAGCTGGACTGAGCCTCAGCTGGGATTTCAGTCCATTACAGGGCATACACACGCATATGTGCACACACACACACACACACACGCACACACACACACACACACGCACACACACACACATACACACACACGCACACACACACACAGCCTTATTCCTATGGACATAATCCTAATCCCATCAATGACAAACCTTAACCCCTACCCAGCCCTAACTGTAACCATAAACAGCCAAACAAAATACAAAATATTTGGCAGTTTTAGTTTTTTTAGACACAGATTTTTTATAAAATTGAGTTTACCCTTATGGGAGCAGAAAATATGGTCCCCACAATGTCAAAATAACAGGATGCAATGTATACATAAGCCCCCTCCCCCGATGATGGCCCCACGATACAGGAGGACATGCATCTTACACATGGGCTGCACAGATGCATTTAATGAACAGTGTCTGTTCACTGTGCGAGCATCCGGCCAGTGGAACACACTCCCCCCTCATTTGGATGGGTAGACGTTGCTCTGGTTTGTAAAACTCCAGTTCCTGGACCAGCCTGTCTCCAGTTCCTCTCATTATCTAACCCCAGAAATGTTATCAAAATAGCTTAATTTTGCCATTGCTAAAGCTTAACTGTACATCTTCCCAGTTTCCTTCATCCTTTTTTCACCAGTAATATCAGGGTATATTAAGAAAGGGGGGTATGGACATTCACAGCTCAGTGTGCTGGGGTCAGCAGGCAGGGGGAGGGATTAGCAGGATGCCAAAATGGAAATGCATTAGAGAACATGGTGGTGGGAGGAGAGAAATGTTTCCAGGATCTGTGTGACAAAGATGTAAAGGCCAGAGGCATCAGTTTCATATGAAGCCTATATCAGGGCAGCCGGTATACTCTGCAGAGCACGGCCGCACTCGATCACCCCAAATTAAGCAGTGCTGCTTCTGTACACAGCGGAAAAACACAATAATAAAAAAGGCATTAAGAGCAATATCAATCACACGCATTCCTGTAGGCCAAGTGCTTTTTTAACGATGAAATTGCCATCCGGTGAAGTGTCATTGCAGGCCTTTCCCAATAAAACACTGTAACACTTGATGAAAGTAACACCTCACTGATTCTATGCAGAACATGTTTGTTGCCAGAAGTGAATTACTTGAGGAAGCATTAGGATTTGATGTAAAAGTTCGCCTTGTTGAAAAACAGAAAATGTTTTCCCTATAGACCAGTACTTCCCAATCCGGTACTCGGGGACCCACAGACAGTCCATGGTTTTGCTCCCTGGAGCTGGGAGGGAGCAAAAACGTGGGTTGTCTGGTAGGGAGGTGGGAGGGAGCAATAATATGGACCGACTGTGGGATCCAAGGAAATATTGCATTAGACAACCCAGCCTGATCTTTTGGTTTTGCTGGTCTGGGTCTTAAAAGTCATTTTAAATGTATTCATTTTGTCATATATATAAAGAAAAAAAGGGGAAGGAAAAAAGAAAAAAATATATTCATTTTCTTACAAAACAACAACAATAAATGTTATAAATAAATATTAAGGAAATTACCTGTACAGCACATTCACTCAGTTCATATGGATTGATAGTGTTTAGTTTCTAGCATTTCACGTTGGCTTTATATATAGACTATATGTTACATGTTTGCATGTTATATATGGTGTAAAGTCAACACAGAAACACCATTCCTGAAGAACTGTGCCTGAAAATGTTTATACTCCATGCACCATTTGGAGAGGATTCTTGCATAGGTTTGGACGCTAGATATATACATACCACTGATATCAGATTTTGTTTTGAAATAAGATCAAGATAAGCCATGTTAGAAAAGACAAATATGTTTCAGAGTTTTTCTCATAGCCTTATAGGCATTTTCTGAAAACTGACTTTTCCTCTGGCAGCCTTGATAAGTTCCGGTGTGTACTTAGGAAGATAGTATCTTTATTTTTGGTACCATCAAAAAGGCAAGAAAGTAAATGTGTGAGGTCGCGCCCAAAAGACTGAGCAGCAAACCTTGCAAAATGGCAAAATCTAATTGTTTCTAATTACAAAATGCAAGCCTTCTTGGAGCTTTGTGTCTTGGTTTAAGAGTAAATGCAGCTGCATACTTCAGCAGTAGGAAACCTTTGGGTAAAACAAAGCAGCAAACCACTATATTCTGAAGAAGCAGATGACAGCAGTCATAAGAAGGAAATGTCCTCATGTCTGTCTTCAGGGACGTCTGATCCATCATATCATTTGTTTAAAGTTGTCACTTTCAGGTTCTACATCTCCGGCACATGATAAATGAGAACCAGACATGTCGAGGAGTCATCTAAGGTGGCTTTGCTGCCAGTTATACTGTACGTTCATCATAACATGCTGTTACTGTCCGCTATGTATGGCCTTCAGACAAGCTCCAAATAAGCAAATCCTCCTGGCCTTTCAAGCATCATAGTCATAATTATCATATGCATATGTGCATTGAAGCTTTTACCTTGACTTAGCTGTACGTCTGAATTACCAAAAAAACACATTAATTTCTGCAATTTTTTTCGTTCTACTATTGTACACCGCTGCTCTGGCCACACAGCAGATCTGCAACCTTGCAGAGAAGATTATTTATAACGTAAAATAGTATTTACCTTATCTATGTAACATGCACCCAAAAAAGCCCAGATTTAGTGGCTGAGGGGCCAGGAAACCCAGCAGCTATAAACTGGTAGCTGCAACGAGAACCAGCATCTCTCTCGCCACCTGCGATTCTCATCAGTTCCCAGGGGAAAGCAGGGCTCCCTCCGTACACTGCGGCAGCTGCAGGGGGGCCGGCGACATCAAGATGACAGGGGAAATATTTTGTAATTCCTGCTACAGGCAGTCCTAAGCTATGGGGACTTTGGAAAGCCTCCACCAGACCCCCCCCCCTCGAGCCCCTACAAATCTCTGGCTCGTTTGGCCCTTTGTTCCGCCAGGAATCAGCCAGCCGCTGGATTGTTTGATAATGTGTTCCACTAGTTTCCTCGGGACAATTGTTTAATTTCAACTAACTGGCAGCTTTTTGGTTGCCTGTCAAGTCAGCTTTGGAAGCTGTGCTGAGATGTTTCGGTGTTTAAAAACAAGCTTAATGGCGCTTTTGTTTCCCAGGCCGCCTCTACCGTAGCCAGAGCAGAAAAGCACAGTTGAGCAGAGTGACAGTGGCGGCTGAAGGCAATGCATCCCTCTACTGGCCTGATAACCCCCAATTAAAATTAGCGTGGCCCACATTGTAATGTGCAGCCTCAAAATGAGGTACATTTTGGAAATAAATGTGACATTTAAGGTCATGGGAGTTCTGTTTACACAAAAAATTGTTCAGAGGGCAGAAAGAAAAATGATTGGTTCAGAGAAATAACCAATCAGATTGTATATGATGTGGGTCCAAGCAACTAGAGGAGGTGGGACCAACCAATCAGATGTCTTAGTCCCTTCTCCTTTAGTTGCTTGGACCCATCTCCTCTACAATCAAATTTGTTCTGCCCTCAGAACATTTTGTTTAAGTAAAACGCCAGTGAGTGACATTTAAGTGCAAAACATCTTAATGTTAGTAAATGTGTTTCAATGTAGTTAATTGCACACAGTGAGCTAATTGGCCTCCACCTGTGTTCAGTAAGAGTGAATAAAACTGACCTGTGCAGGTCTCTTCTGCTGGAAAGTGCAGCTCCGAGCTGGCAAATGGCTGCCAACACAGTGCTGTGAAAGTCTGTGCTTTTGGAGTTTAGGCTGAAGGCTCACTTGGCCAGTGGTCAGGGCTATTATTAAACAGGGCTCAGGTTCAGACAGGTGATATGCAGGTGATGATACGCAGGGCAACTATGTGAGCAATGTTGCTGGGCAACTTCCAGGCAAGGAGACAAGGGGCAACTCATCTGTATCTGGATGATGCAAAGTTGACCGCTGCCAATCAAAGAAACCAATAGAAATTTGTGGTCCGATATCAGTGGGAAAGTGCCCGAGTAACTGGTCAGCATCATTGCCCACCGGCATTGCTCAAAAAGTTGCCCCATGTATTGTCACCCTGACTATTACCCCTACAAAATGAATGAGGGAGCGAAGGGGCAGAGCTCAGGCACTTGCGGGTCTGCGGGATGCACGTCTGCTGCTTCACTGTAGGTCAGTGTGGGTGCAGTTATAGGGGAGGTTACAGGCAACACTGCTTCCATCAGAAAAAAACATTTTCCATCAAAAAAAGCATCCAGCATTTTTCCTGGTTGTGCTTTACCAATCTCTGCTTTAGTATGTCTGTTAATCCACAAAATTGTAACGTTTGAATGAGGATGTAGACTTTGTATAGACATCCTATAGGTTGGATAAACTCGGAATGCTGATTATGGAAGGTAATAAGCTTTTTATGGCACACTGTGATGATTTTAGTAACAACATATCAAATCTTTTTTTTCTGAAATCTCTTTTGTTTGTTGTATGACTATTTCCCCAGTTTTGGAGCTTGTTGCTTTGCATTTAGAAACAGTCTGTAGGAAATTACACTGCTTGGGAACTGTCAGCCATTTTTGAACCTAGAAACCTTAATACTGCTGGTGAGTAATCTCAGGGCGGATACTTTCCAAGGTCAGTGCAGAATGTCTGGCAGAAAGTCCGATATTTCCAGCTACTATGAATGAAATCAGGAGCCTCCAGCACTGCATGGCAGTGGACATGTAATGGAAATATGGAAATGTCAAGCCCTTTAATGGCTGGAAATATTTAAAATCATATTTGAAATGAATATAGCTTTGACTTACAAATGCTGTAAAATACGTCCTGCTAGGTTCCCTTCCATAAAAGATACTTTGGGGAGAATAGATACACATGATGAAATTTAAATATCCAAATGTGGAAAAGTCAGTATTCTTTCCATGAATCGCAGTTAGTAACAGTGATTGTCCTCAACGCATAGAGAGAGCGAGCACATGGTTTCTTGTATGCAGCCTGAAGAATCATCTCTGGATCAATTCTTTCTGGAGTGTCCTCTCTGTAGCAGTCCTCTCTGGAGTGTCCTCTCTGTGGCAGTCCTCTCTGGAGTGTCCTCTCTGGATTGTCCTCTCTGGAGTGTCCTCTCTGGATTGTCCTCTCTGGAGTGTCCTCTCTGAATTGTCCTCTCTGGAGTGTCCTCACTGGAGTGTCCTCCCTGGATTGTCCTCTCTGGATTGTCCTCTCTGAATTGTCCTCTCTGGAGTGTCCTTTCTGGATTGTCCTCTCTGGAGTGTCCTCTCTGTGGCAGTCCTCTCTGGATTGTCCTCTCTGGATTGTCCTCTCTGGAGTGTCCTCTCTGCATCAGTTCTCTATAAAATATCCACTGTACATCAGTTCTCTCTGGAGTACTTTCTCTGCATCAGTTCTTTCTGGATTGTCTTTCTAGAGTCTCCTCTCTGGATCAATCATTTGAGTCCTGAAAGATCCACATCCCAAACTCTTGGTTGCATATACATCCTCGGAATTCATTGATGTTGGCTGTAGTTCATGATGTACACATTGCAGGGACAGGAAGCCCCACGTGATCATGGCAATTTAGCTTGTGTGGGTTGTCC
>JAODJU010000007.1:22042128-22055592 GCA_026776725.1 Gnathonemus echidnorhynchus | reverse complement strand
TCTCCTGCTCTCTCTGTCTGTGTCCAGCTCTCCTGCTCTCTCTGTCTGTATCCAGCTCTCCTGCTCTCTCTGTCTGTATCCAGCTCTCCTGCTCTCTCTGTCTGTATCCATCTCTCCTGCTCTCTCTGTCTGTGTCCAGCTCTCCTGCTCTCTCTGTCTGTATCCAGCTCTCCTGCTCTCCTTACAGAATGAAGCCCAGGGACAGGCCTGGTTATTGTATCACACCACTGCTGTTCCCATCCTCTTATCTTCACATTTCTTAAAGGTACTGGAGACTTAATGCAATCAGCAGCGCTGGTTTCATTTCGTGCTGATTGTCTCCACTGCCCAATGTCTTCTGAAGCAGAGTATTATGGGAAAAGTGGCTATTTTAGTAATGAGATATGCAGAGTGTTCCGTATCCCACCACACACAATACCTGACGAGCTATCAGTAGGAATTTCTCCCACATGGCCTTGCTCCCAAACTTACAGTCATTAGATAAACCCCCATCTCCCCCCCCCCCCCGCACCAGTAAATTTACAGCAGGAACCCAGTGTACTGCAATTTCATGACATGTTTTTTTCAGTCTGACAGTGAAAAATGACCATGTGGGAGACAGAGACTAATGATTTGATTAGCTGTCTTGGCTAGGCAGTGATTGCGTGCAAAGGGATTACGTTCCTAATGAGATTAAAATAATGAATATGTATCATGCGGCCTGTAAAGTGATTAATATAAATGCTTTGGGAAGTTAGGCATTTATTTTAATAAACTGGTTTGGAATGTCAAGGGTGGCAAGATGCAATGTCACACCTGTCTGGCATGTAGTGACATCACAGTACACAGTAAATCTCTCAACACGCTGTATTAGTTGAAATAATCACTTTAGTGCACACATTAATAACCAGAGGTGGAAATTTCAGGTCCAGAAAGTACGAATCCAGACCGGGATTTTGTTTCAACCAACCAATGGAGTACTCTGTAATTGTGACTCTATATGCGCAACTGGTTGGTTGAAACTAAATCACGGTCTGGATTTATACTTTCTGGACCTGAAATTTCCACCTCTGTTAATAACACATTAGTGCGTATTCATTGCCAAGAGGGAAGAAGAGGCCCGTGGCCTTTAAAATAATGGCAGATCTTCTGGCTGGTTGACGCCATGGCGATGGTGGGGAACCCATCCTGAAGCTGTGTCTATACTGTCTCCAGACAGACGTGTGTTAACAGGGGTTAACAGAGGTTGTCTCATCGGTGCCAGTAGCAGATACATTTCAAGAGATGCTCTTGCTCAAGGGATGAGCAGGAATATGGTGCAGGTATTGCCGAACACCTTAGTCCTTAAATAGCTCAGCATGAAGGCAGTGCTGAGGTCTCCAGACCCAAGGTAGCATAACAGTCTCACGGTACAGATTGAAAAGGACGTGGAAGTGCTTTGGCAAAGTTTAGCCCTCAAGCTGATTTCTGGCAGAGCTCACTATGACGATGACTCCCCTGTTTATTTTCACATCGTCTGTGGAGCTCACACGCACGGTAACAGCGAAGCCTCACTGTGTGTTTACATCTTGTGGGCTGTGAGAAACTGAGATGTTCTGACCCCTGTGCGCATGCTGACAGCGCTGTTAGAAGGCCGATCATCGCGGAATTTCCATTACTGGAAACAGTCTTACTTTCTGAAGTATTTCTCTTTCTACAGTTATTTATAGAGTGTTATAATCATGTTTAGCTTTGAGTTTAGTTGATGACGTGGATGCAACGTAAATTACAGAACATGCAAAGTCAGCAAGAATATTAGGAAATAAGAAACAGTACAGACTGACAAGAGCAGGAATCTGACTTTAGCAATAAATTCTTAACCGAGCTTCCTGTGTAACGAAGCAGGAAATACCTAGCATATTTATCGACTGTGTTATGGTTTGATGCTCTAGCTTTTGTGCACTTCTGCATGTATAATAATGCAGCAAAAATAGATTTCAAGCTGATGTGCTTAGAGCGGTCGAGCAGAGAGCGGATCCCTGTGCTGCTGGGGAAAACATGGAAACACGCTTTGAGCATCTGAGGGCCTTGGCTGCCCCAAACAGCATCTTTCCTTTTGGGGTTATTTGGGGAGACAATCGACTAACTAGATAAAAAGCTAAAATAACAAGCAGCTAAAGCTGGAAGCAGAAAAGGTTTCATCTTGGTCCCCCCCAACCATGACAGGACAGGTCAGCAGGTGACCCTTTTCCACTGGCCTTTTTAACAGTGTTGTGTTTATGTTTATGTTGGGCCAGCAAGCAATTAAACAGCTGTCTTTGTATTAATTGGGCTTGGTTTGGCAAGGTGTTCAGCTGAACACTAATGAAGGCACAAAAGCAAACAGGGCATCGGCATTTAAGGCAATTTGTGGATGAAGTATGTTCAATGGATGGGGTGGGGGGCTTGTCCTGCTTCTTTTTAGCCGCTCAGCTGCGTTATCTTTGATGTCACTCTCTGTTAGGCAGATACAAAGTTCCTATCAGGACAAGAAAAGATAATTACAGCTGGATGATGGAGGGTGTAAATGATCTGTAGAGCTCCATAGGGTTCTAGCTGTAGATGTTTTGTAAGTCTTCATAGGGTTCTAGCTTTAGATGTTCTGGTGGGCTCCATAGGTTTCGAGCTATAAATGTTGTGTAGAGCTGCATAGGGTTCTTGCTGCAAATGATCTGTAGGGTGTCATAGGGTTCTGTAGGGCTCCATTGGATTTTAGCTGTAAATGTTCTGTAGGGCTCCATGGAATTCTAGCTGTGAATGATTTGTAGGGCTAGCTAGGGTTCCTCTCATACTCACCTAGGGATCTTCTCACACACAGCTAGGGTTCCTCTTGTACACATCTAGGGTTCTTCTCACACACAACTAGGGTTCCTCTCATACTCACCTAAGGTTCTTCTCTCACACAGCTAGGGTTCCTCTCATACTCACCTAGGGATCTTCTCACACACAGCTAGAGTTCCTCTCATACTCACCTAGGGATCTTCTCACACACAGCTAGGGTTCCTCTCATACTCACCTAGGGATCTTCTCACACACAGCTAGGGCACCCTTCTTCAGAGCTTTACTAGCCTCCTGCTTGCCTGGACCTTCCCAGTGTAGTTAAAACACATTTCCGTTATTTGCCCTTATTACAGTGATTCTGCCTCCAATTTTTCTCACTTTAACCTTTAAGTTTGAGTCAGTACAGTCATGGCTGAGCTTGTACTTCTGGCCTGGACCTTTCTCCAGTGGCCCTGCTCACTGGACCAGTGTCAGGTTATCCTGACAAAGCAGGGGTCAGAAACTAATTATGAAGCATCAGCTGTTGACAGACAGATCACCTAAAGGTCAGGTTCATTATCATACTTTCTTTCCGGCTTCTTCTGTTCCCTCCACTCCCCCCCCCCCCCCTTGTCATTGGGTTAAAATTTGCGGCACAAATAACTGACACGTGCTGCTTTTGCTGCTCTTTTTTGCTGCTTTTGCTGAGTTTCTTGCGAGTGGCTTCTGGTCTGGCTGTGCAGCTCTTCCTGTTTATTCGTTCGCTAATTGCTTGACGCGAAAAAGAAATTAAAAAATTCTGCTGAGCACAGAATTATCCGCTTGCTCTGCTACATGGCAGTACATGAGCAGTATGCTCGCAGTGGGCCCCACACCGGAGCCTCCAGCTCGTTACGGAGAGCATGCGGGAGATTGCGTCCCATGCTCCCGTGCAGTGCTGCACCATCTGCAATCACTCACATTTCATCGCCAAATCTAATTGGTTTAAATCTGAGCTCATTAATGCAGAGATGACAATTATGGGAAAATATACGCTTGTGTGTTGAGGTTTGGGCTTAGTTAACAAATTCAGTCATCAAATACAGCTTGATTTCTTACTGTAACTTAACATTATAGATTATATGTTTATGGAAAAACAGAAATCATGATAGAAAACCATGACGGTATTTTTCACATTTCGTGTCTCCTTCCTCTTTCATTTGGGGTGACGCGCTAAGTGAGATGCAAATGAACACGCCCGTCATGGGTGGTTTAGCGGGGGATCATTAAGTGACCAGATGGTGCTCATATGTTTAAGAAGGTTAAACAGAGTAAAGGCAGGGGGGCGTGTTAAGGGGCGCCACCATCGCCTGCTCTCGAAGACGCTGGGCAGGTTCCTGGCAAAAATGGCGCAGCTTATATCTGGCCTGGGTCAGTTTGTTTAGGCAGAACACTGCAGTGTTTTCTGACAGATATATTAAATCATCAGGTGAGCTCACAGGCTACAAAATGGCAGGAAATCAATCTGGCTATTTATCGAACAAATTCCCTTTAAACAACCAACTACCTCAAGTTCATATCACAGGGGAATATATTAGCATGGGTTAGATATTCCAGTCAATACGATGGCTACGCTTCACACGCATCTCTGCATGCGCTTGGGTATGCATCACCCCTGTTTAATACATATTGCAGATTATCTTAAAATGCAGAGTGATCTTTATTCCATTATGGATAAAATGTGACATCCCTGCTATTTAAATCAAGTCAACATATGCTTGCAGAGCCCATTGAGAAACTTCGGATTGCAAACAGGCGTTTGACAGAGACATGTCGCGTGGCTTTGCATGTGCATTCTGGGACACATTCAGATCATAATTTGCACCCATTATGTTACTGAATGTCGTTTCTAATCATCCACAGATTTTGTCCCAAAGGGAAACATTGTTAATTTCTTGTTAGTGATAGCGTACTCTTGTGTCACTGTGCTGTGATTTACAAGGCATAATGAGCTGTACATCACATTTAAATTCCAGACTACCAAAGATTTAAGACAGACAAGCAGGTCTCGCAAATCACAGGTTGCAATAAGCAGCATGATCATGCATTTACCTCAATAGTGGAACTGGGATTTGTGTGATTTTTAAGGAAATGTTGTTTTACTCAAACCATACAATTATTGTTTTTCTTGTAATAAATGAAGTCATTGTTGTCATTGAAGTATAATGATTATGAAATTTCATATTGTTGCCTGTGTTTGAAAAAGAAAAAAATGTGTCTCTTTCCATTGTTTTCTGAATTTGATCCAAGCACATGTAAGTGGAGTTTAGTGTTTTAAGAGATTTTAAGATTAAATAATCAACACTGCTTTCGTAGAGTTCAAGAAGTAACAAGTGAAATTACCTGGCAGCTTGTAGGAAGGTGACTCCTGACAGTGTGTATTTTGTAATTAGTGTAATTGATCTTTAATGGTATTTGTAATTGAGTCCTGCTCGCGAGCTCCTCAGCCGGCCACTTGCCGCTTAGTTGCCTCCCTGACCTCCTGCAGCCTCGGGCTGCGCTGCTGCTCTTCGGCTGTGGGCCTCTCCGTGCCGCGAGACATTAGCTCTGCAGTCGCTCTTTCGACTTCTTGTAAAACACATGCTTTAGTGTAAACAGACAGACAACATGGACTTGACCAAAATTAGTCATTCAAATTTCAATAAAAATCCATAAAAGCCAACATTTTTCAACAGTGTGTAATTTGGCTGTTCTGAGGTTATTGTTTTGGCCATATATTTGGCAGTGAAACATGAGGCTCATTCCGCCAGTATGACCAGGGTAAGAGATCTATAATGAGGTCAGTGAATTTTTTTACTTTAGTAAAGAATCTAAAGACAGAATTTAAAAATAGCAATGTGCATAAAAATATACAACAATGAAAAGAACAGCATGATAACCTCTGCAAATGGCCGCTCTTGGAGGAAGGCCCGCTGTCACTGCCTGTCACATGGTGCCCCTATGTTCCTTTCAGAATCGCCGTCATGAGGAACAGGGTGAATATTTATCCTGTGGACCTCATCCTAGGACTCTATCACAGTCGATTTGCCGTATATAAGACATATAAAGGAAGTTTCCAACTGGTCTGTCACTGTTGTTCTTAGGAATTGCTCAATGCTTCTCTAGCATTGAGAAGCATTTCTGAGACGCATTGCCTTAATTGGAACTTATTGGATGTATGAGAGCTCTGGTGAGGGATGGAATGGCCAGGGAACAATCTTTATTTGAAGGTGTCTTCAGCAGAAGCCTCTGTGCTGCTTTTTGTCAGTGTCAGTGGAATGCATTATTCCATAACGATCTCTGCATGCCATTACGACGGCTCTTTGTTGCCAAGTAACACTTCATCGTTACTTTGCAAAACCGAGGAGGCAGAGAAATGCCGGCTGACGAGATTGAGAAGAAAAAGAACAAATAAAGAATGAAATGAGGAGCAAAGGTTCAGTACCTTCATGATGAACACAGTAATAACCATGCAGAATCATCTAGAAGGTCGTTTAGTTATGTTTGGTTTATGTTTCTGGTTAAAGTAGCTTTTAAATACGCTCCTGGCCTTCTGATGCACACATAAACTGTTAAGTATTGTTAAGGTCTTCAAAATATTTATTTTACATTCCAAAAAATATAGTTTTTTTCAATTATGATCGTTGAGTGTGGCAAAGTAAAGAAAAAAAATCAGTAGTAGAGAAAAAAATTGCCGGAGTAACAGTATAGATCATTATTATCCTGACAAGATGGAGAACTTTGAAATGACCATCTGGAACATTACACAAGAAACAGAGAAAGCACAGATGAGGCGCCTGGGGGGCTTCGCTGATGTTTTTAACCCTCTGGCTGGCTGTCTGCATTCCGCCGATTACATAACACAACATCTGACATCTTTTTAACATTTTTCAGGTGAATCCTAGGATAAGCAGTACATTTAATGTCGATTCTAATATTGTTGTTTTGAAATATGTCTTTAAAAGTACAATTTGAATTGCATTCTAATAAATATCTTAATGTCATACAACAAATATATACAAGACAGAAAACACATGTTTAATGCATTTATTCCAGAGACGTAAAATCTAATGTAATGTATTCATTAGGTGCCAAGCGAACAAATGAAGAGAAGCGGCATTCTGGTGACGTGGACAGAGTGTCTGTGATTCACCACACTGAGCTAATGATCTGTAGCTCATTTTATCATTAAGTCAATTAAAAGTGACGCTGCTGATCTCTACTGCTCATGCTACACTCAGGTGATGATCTGATACGATACAATACGATAGAACTTCATCCCATGGGAAATTGTTGATTTACGTTGGCTGTGGAGTCTGTGGAGATTCTCTTGAGCTGCAGCTTCTGTGCTAATAGAGGATGATAGTGTGAAAAGACAGTATGTCACACTGAATCATTATAATGTCTACAAGCTTGTACAATAGATTTACAAGAGCATGTTGCATGTTGGGTTGGCTCCGTAGCTCCTGGGATCATCTCCAGACCCCTGCGGCCCAGCGTAGGACACAGTGTAGAAAATGGATGGATGCATTTTGGTTTGGCTGTGAGATCAGTCTTTGACTCTGGATTATCTTGTAGATTTGTTGTTGTGTCTGTTCCTCTTTGTTTATCATTTTCATGCTCTGAATATTTAACGTGTTTTCCAGTAATGCAGTATTGCGTTATCCATTGTGCATGTATGAAACCAGTCAACACTGGAAACTGCGAGTGAAAATAAAGCATTTTGTGCATCCTGTCTCTTTCTCAATCCCATTTAACATGTGCAAAGACCATCTGTGTGCATAGGCGTGGTGAACCATTGCTGTTATAATGCATGCTTTTTCCAGCCTCTGGCTTCATTATTATGAAAAACAGCTTGCCGTTAACTACCCAGCGACCAAAATGCCACAAGCCGTATGTTTCATCTTTTTCCTCCCACAGAAAGCACTGGGTTGAATTCGGTAATTCGTATAGCAAAAGCACAGGTCACATGACGCACTTTCCACATTCTTTATGATTCTGTTTGTTTGCTGCAAACTGTATAAACAGCATTGTAAGTGTTTTTGTTTTCAGTCAGACTGTTTCCTGCTTCTGACTCTGCTTCTTAGGTAATATATGAGCAGTGTTTTCTTTAAAATCACATCTAGTGCTAAACATCACACACACACACAGACAGCGAAACACCCTGCAAATTACCTCGATTTCCTTCCTTGAAACGCTAATGAGCTGTTTGTCTCCCAAACCAGATACGCAGCATCCCAGATGGTGCTGATTTCTCCTTCGCTCTTCCTGATGCTGAATGTGGGGAACAAAGGCTGTTCCACAGGCTAGCAGCTCGCCAGAATCTGGTCACTGGGCTGTTTCATTCAACAAGCTCAATTCTTGTTCTGTAAATTGAAGGATATGCGTTTGTTCAGCTGTATGAAGGCTCCTTCCTTCATCTCTCCCAGCAACCACAGGGTACATTATCAGCTGGTGGCCAGGACCTCATCATGCTGGAAACTCTCCTGGCTGGTGAGAGAATGGACAGGCTAATACAAGCTAATAAAGGCTAATGCAGGCTAACACCAGGCAGTAAGGTTCAGTATAGGTTTATACAGACTGTACATTAAGGAAAACCTGAGCACTTGACTTGTGGCGAGCAGGAGAGAGTGACAGAAGCTCCCTGCAGGCCACCAGTGGAACTGCCTAAATGAAATGATGCCGGTAACATCACATTATAATACCGTCAAGTTGATTTGCTGGAATATCCATCATTTTAATTGGCGTGAAATCAGCAAGCTCCAGCCGCCCTAATACGGGATTATGAATCAGGGAGCTGAAAACAGGGAAGTATGTCTGAAATAGGGGAGGCTAAGGCTAGGGAATCACTTTCCTGGAAGCGTGACCAATTAGGAGCATTTTCTCCTAAGCCCTTCCCATCAAAATTCCCTTTTAGTTATTAAAACCATGCCACAGTAGATATATAAAAACAGTATATGGATGCGGTTGTGAGAGCAGCGCGCCAGGGGACATATTCCCCACTGTTTCTAATTAAAAGGGTGCATTTCAAAACCTCTAATATCTACGGGGGCTTAGATGTGAGAGTAGATATGTCCTGGCCTTCAGGAAACGTAGGGGGCTGCGCTGTGCTGGGAGCGGGGGCTCCGGTAGGCTCTCCTGCTGGGGCTCCGGAGGCTTCCGCATGATCCCATCCCACCTTCCAGACTGCCGATATTCTGAAGGACAAGAAAGATGTGGAGCGATCAGGAATCTGCTTCCCTGCCACGCTGGACCAGGCGAATCGCTAAGGGCTTAGTGAACAGTTTAAGGCTGCAGTCAGCAGTGTGTTAGGCCTCATTCTCCCATATTCAGAGTAGGTTTGGTATCTGTATGGCAGGGCCTGTGCAAGGGGTTTCTAGAAACTCACCAGGGACAAATCTGGTTTGCTGAAAATGTAGTGTTAATAATTTATCATTAAATCCTTTGTTCTAATGACTTTGGATAAGGATGGAGCTTGTTCAGCATTACCACCATACACACTGTATGTTTACAACTCTATCAGCCAACATCCACTGTAATGTTACAGATATTTCACCAAAGAGGTGCTGCTGTTCTGTACATGTTTACAAATATATTTTCTATGAGTACAGCGAGTCTGGGGCCTGTCCAGTAAGCAGGGGGCGCCCAGGCTGGCAACGCCCTGGGCGGGAGATCAGTCAGTCGCAGGGGACATACACCCACACACTAGTGACGGTTTACAGGCACCTAACACCACAGGGGGAAGATGCAACCTCCAGCAAAAAGCTGCAGTCGCAGAGGTGGCGCCCCTGTGTTGCTCTGCAGAGCAGCCTGACATATATGCACCATTACTGCTCTTTATATGAGTCACTGCTGAGGGCCTTAATGCTGGAGATGCGATCTGCCACAGAGTTAACGCAGAGCTAGGATCAGTATCAGCTGGCGTCCCACTTCATCAAAGTGCTCCGATGCAAAGTGACAGCGCTGTTGTTTCATTACGTGAATCGCCCAGAGGCTCTGCTTTCATTCGCCATTATTAAGTTCTGCCTTCAAGACAATATTTCCCCCTTTCATAGCAGATCCCCCGACAAACATAATGTGATTATTGTTTGGCACGGGAGCGAGCGTGCCGCGGGAACTGGGTGGGCGGGAACTGTCTGTGGGAAGGGGGGGTCCTCGCAGTCTATTTAGGCGTCCCTAGCATTTGCCAGGGGGGAGTGCTGATGTTTATGTGAAGGCTGATCAGTTATCAATGTGGAATATGGAGCGTGGTTGGAGGGGTCCCAAGTGGGTGGCACTGACTGTGTGGGTGGGGGGGGGGACACGGGGGGTCCTCACAGTCTGCTTAGGCATCCCTAGCATTTGCCAGAGGGGAGTACTGATGTTTATGTGAAGGCTGATCAGTTATCATTGTGGTAAACGGAGCATGGATGCAGGAGCCCCGGGGGTGACTCTGTGGGCAGCGGGTCCTCGCAGCCTGTTTAGCCGTCCTTAGCATTTGCCAGGGGAGCACGTGCCCTGGCTGACATCTCTGTGAAGGCTGATCAGTTATCAGCGCGGAATATGGAATGTGGATGGAGGGGCCCTGGGGGGGAGAGTGTCTGACAGTGTGGGTGTGTGAAAAGTGCTTCTTCTCAAAAGTAAAAAGGATGCAGTTGGTGGGGGCATCAAGGACAGAAGGCCACCACATTCTGTACCCAGAACTGCAGCGAGAAACATGATACCGTCACACATGTGGGTGGCCGGGGACATTTCGGGGGGGTCCCACTGAGCATTTGTTTATGCCACTGATACGGGCAACAATGCATATCTGCAGCAGCAGCCAGAAAAGCAGCCTGATGTCCAGAAGGCTGAATGCAGGCATGAATCACGGGGGCTTGACACAATGCGGGGAATCTGATGGTGCCACGCAGAGTTAAACCTTCATCAGCCTTTACAGTGCAGAAGATCCTCCGTCACTAAGGCAGGTTATCCAGCACAGACCAGCTGCAGCTAGCTGTCATTTCCATGTCTGCATAGCAGACAAGTCAAATATCCAGAATAGGAACAAAAGGCAGGAATAATCAGTCCCTCCTGGCTGCAATAGGACTCAGTTTAACTTGAATTTGTTCTGAAGTTTTCTGTTTGTAAGTCCCTGAAAAAAAGAGGGCAGACCCATTACCTGTCTTATGATAGGAGTAATGGCTCTATCTCTTTGTCAGTGTATGGCTGAAACCTGCTTAAGGTCGTTACAAAAATTTAAGAAGTGACACAAAGCCCATCAGAGCTGTGCATGGAAAGCTGGCTTTAATGGTAGAGGGAATGCAGAGAATTATTTGTATCGTGAATAATTTAGCGCACAAGTTGGAGTGTCTGGATCTGCAAAGATGAGAGTGACTCGACATCCTGACTGCACTTCGATTTTCATCTCAGCAGCATTACAAAAGGAAAATGTCGTCTCTCCTGCAGGAAGCACTTGCTTGTCTATTTGGAGCCGCACTGACTGTATTGCATTGTATTGCCGCTTTTTATCTTTGTTCATTGTGTCGACACAGAATGTGCATCCTGTCAGTCAAAAAGTGTACATTCCTTCTATGCGGAAGATCATGCCCTATCGCAGCTCCTGTGGTGATCATGTGACCAATTAACACAAAGACTAAATGGTTCATCAGCTGTTCATCAGCTGTTACCTTTCAGACCAGCTCTAATCATGAACTGTTTCTAATGAAAAGGTTATTCCATAACCTTATATGAATGTTTAAAATATGTTTTGTTTAAATAGGCCATTAGTGCTTAAAATCAGCTTTGCTTCTTAAGCATTGTTATCTGGGTCCATTTTGGTCCATTTATTTTCTCCCGTGTGAAACGACCGGAGAGTGCGTTTCTGCGGTATTTGTGCGAGTCGGTATATGTGAGAAGCAGTCTTACAGGCGCAAATTGCATCTGACTCAATTACATTAATGGAATTTCAGATGGCTAAGCACCATGCAGGAATACATCAGAACACAATGCCTAGCACTGGATTCAGGTCAGCTGTATAAATCCAATCTGCCTCCATAAGTGATTTGAAAGCGGCTCTGGGGTCCATCTGCTTGGGGGGGGGGCATCCGGTGATCACCCCCGTTACTCTGAATGGACCACGTGCTGTGCAGACCTTCCTTTTTGCAGGCCTATTGATTACGTCCTCATACTGAATCTGGCACTAAGATCCTGGCAGTGAGCGAGCAGGAAATCGCCTCTATGCTGCATGTATGTTAAGTCCCAGAGATTCCCCCCCCACCCCCACAAACAGCCCTTTCCCTGATTTTGTAACTGGCATTTATGATACCTTGGAAAAATAAGATCATGCCGACCTTCCTGCAAGAGGAAAATATGTCCTGTTTAACATATATGGGTAGGAAGGAGAATGTTGTGTCAGTTGGAGCTGGCAAACATAGTGATGAGTATAGAAGTGAGTACAGACGTGAGTGTAGAAGTGAGTATAGAGGTGAGTATAGCCATCTGGCTGTAACTGAAGAACGCTTCTGCTTCACGGCTGGTGATGAATTTGGGACAGTGTGACACCTTGCTGGTGTGTCACACAGCGGCTTCCTGTGGATGAGCTGCAGCTAACCTTTAACAGAGAGACACAAAGTTACACGAGGAGGTGATAAATGACCTTATCATTCTGGTCCAAAGCAGACGCAGACAAACTCGCACTCTTTTGCAGGTGTCCGGGTATGTGGGAGGAGACACCAGCCTGTGGTAGCAGAGTGATTCCATGCAGTGACATTGCCCTGTGGGCACAGAGTGTGCGTGACAGGGACCTCCTGGTCATTTCCAGTGACCCCAGTGGCCTCCTGGTCGCTAACTGGCTGCTGTGTCACGGCTACGCTCTTTAGCATGTGCTACCTTCATACCAAAAACATACATCACATGTGCCAGCAAGTGAAGGGGGTGCAAATTCAGCAATGAAATGTATGCAGTGTGACGTGCCTTATGGTCAGTCTGAAGCCTGTGATATCCCACAATGCATCTGCATCCAGTGCTGTCAGGATGTGAAGTTTCAGGATGTGAAGGTCACCCTCTGAACATTCTGTCACAGTCACGGTTTTGGGCTGATAAACCCCAGAGTCCCTTAAAAACTCCTGGCAAACCTGAGCAGATCAGGGTCATTGGAGGACCTACAAGGGTCTGCCCAGTTCCAGTCCGGAGGTCTTGAGCAGCCATTTTGGGTTGTTATGAGAAACATTTCTTACCTTTCTGAATATAGTATTTTCCTGGTTATGTACAAGAACAGCCTGCTGCATATCTGAGTGATATTCGTCTGAAATGTATGCATGGAGCATGTTGGCAGTGCTCTCGTGTAAACGTTTACCCATTAACATACCGACAGCGTGTGCCTTAATCAGTGCGCAGCACACGCTTTCTGTCATGTTCAGGTATACACCTCCACTTAGCTGCTGCATTCAAGCAATGCCAGAGATCACACACACAAATTGAGGCAAAGACAATATTTAGCAATTAAGATTAAGGATTTGCTGTGATGTTGGTGCAATTAAATGTGCTGAATAAGCTACCTGTTCTTTAGATGCATGGCTACTATCAGAGAGCTTCCATTAGACAGAGCAGCAGGGGCAGCTTCTGACTGAGGGTCCAAACATCAGCACCTGATGCTGAAATATCTGCAGATATCCTGAAGCGCTAAACTGTCAGTGCACTGCTGCAGACATCACCTCTGCTCCCCCCCCC
>JAODJU010000007.1:22025384-22038631 GCA_026776725.1 Gnathonemus echidnorhynchus | reverse complement strand
CTCTGCCTGTGCTATCACTCCCAAAGCTGTCACTGACTATGCTGTCTCTGCCTGTGCTATCACTCCCAAAGCTGTCACTGACTATGCTGTCTCTGCCTGTGCTATCACTCCCAAAGCTGTCAATGTCTGTGCTGTCACTGCCTGTGTAATCACTCCCAAAGCTGGCACTGTCTGTGTTGTCACTGTTCGTGCTATCACTCCCAAAGCTGTCACTGACTGTGCTGTTTCTGTCTGTGCAGTCATTCCCAAACCTGTCTCTGACTGTGCTGTCACTCCCAAAGCTGTCGCTGACTGTGCTGTCACTGACTGTGCTGTTTCTGTCTGTGCAGTCATTCCCAAACCTGTCTCTGACTGTGCTGTCACTCCCAAAGCTGTCGCTGACTGTGCTGTCACAGACTGTTCTGTCACTGGCTGTGCTGTTACATTCCAAAGCTGTCACTGTGACATCACATTGTGTCTCTCTTGCAGTTTTGCCTGATGGTGGCTGCACCATCTCATGCTATCTTCTTCACCCTGTGCTATGATGGGTGTGTGAAAAGCCAGAATGACTTTACCATCTGTTTTCATGTCATTGAAAAAATATTAATGGCACAAAAAGCACTGCTGCATCTCCACAAGGACTCAGGCCATGCAGGACTGTTGTAAAATTACCAGCGCAAGTTACTCTGATAACAAGCATCTTCCTAAAATATGCTGTTACTATGCTTATGGAATTAGTTTATTTGTGGTAAAGAAATGTGTTTCCAATTTGGACTGGGAATGCAATGACAATGTGGCCTGCCGACAAAATGGATACTTTCTCTTTTGTTACAGTAACTCTGTTTTGTTATAATTAGTCCCAGCTGAGTTGAGTATTGAATCACATTAGGCTGCCATAAACGGAATTTATGCTTGGGACACTGGAAGCTTTGGTCATGGTTTTTGCACCAGCCTGATCTCATGCTTGAAATGTCCCAGAGAAAATGCAGCCCTGGCTGGACACTGCACTCCTATCACAGTCTGTTCTCTGTTATCATTTCGGTTTGATTGGATAATGTGAGGATCACACATGATCGGCTGTCAAAATGGCTGTAATCTTCATTAAGTCCTTGAACTCTGCATGAGACTTCTCAGTTGTGAAAGCAGTGTGGTTTTTACATACTGTTTGTGTTGTCAGCTGCACTTGCAACCTTATGGATAAGTCCGCATGCACTTCAGTCTCCTGCTGGTCAGCATTAGCGCTCCACCTCCTGACCTGGGGTCCTGCTGGTCTGTTACTGAGCACCATCCTGCCTCCCGTGTCTTTCCTCAGCGTGCTCAGTCTCCCTGTTAGCACACAGGGGACCATGTGGCCTGTGAAGGCCCTCTGTCTGCCTGCTGGGGTCCATGTGGCCTGTGAAAGCCCCATGTCTGCCCCATGAATGCCACGGTCTGTGTGGCCTGTGAAAGCTCCGTGTCTGCCCTGTGATCCTCAGGGGCCCATGTGGCCTGTGAAAGCTCTGTTTCTGCTCCATGAATGCCAGGGTCCACATGGCCTGTGAACGTCCCACATCTGCCTGCCGGCCGTGATCCATGTGGCCTGTGAAAGCTCTGTTTCTGCTCCATGAATGCCAGGGTCCATATGACCTGTGAACGTCCCACATCTGCCTGCCGGCCGTGATCCATGTGGCCTGTGAATGCCCCATGTCTGCCCCGTGAATGCCAGGGTCCGTGAGGCCTGTGAAAGCCCTGTGTCTGCCCTGTGAATGCCAGGGACCACATGGCCTATGAAAGCCCTGTGTCTGCTCCATGAATGCCAGGGACTGTATGGCCTGTGAATGCCCCGTGTCTGCTGCCGGAGGGGGGCGGGGGGGTAACTGTGAAAACAGAAGCCTGAAGGTTATTGCTGTGGATCCCTTTTGTTTGAGTGCCTGTCTGCCCGCGTTCCAAGGCAGACACCCTCCAGACTGTGTACACATTCTTCCTGAAGTGCTCACACACTGTGTGTGTCCCCCCCCACCCCCATGCAGGCGGGCCGCCCCCTCAGCTGAGTTCTCTGTGGACCGTTCCCGGCACCTCATGTCCTTCCTGACGATGCTCGGCCCGAGTCCGGACTGGAACGTGGGTCTGTCTGCCGAGGACCTCTGCACCAAGGAGTGCGGTTGGGTGCAGAAGGTGGTTCAGGATATGATCCCCTGGGATGCCGGCACCGACAGCGGTGTCACCTACGAGGTGAGTGCACCAGGTCCCCGGCCTGGCCTGTCCTCTGCTCAATGCCTGATGTCATTTCTCTACTGCCGTGGTTCTAAGAGGCCTCAGCATCCATTGATGAGGGACTCCTTACAGGACAGTGCCATCTACAGGCCTGAAATGCCACGTCCACATAATACAGCCCCAGCTTCAGGATCTTCCAGGATCCTCTGCCAGATAAGCAGTTATGGAAAATGGATGGATGGATTTTGCACATTAATGGAGGATTTGCAGTGATGTGTGGCATGGTTCTAGCCTGTGAGGTTCTCTTTGAAGAGCAATGGGTGAAAAGCGTGTTGAGTGACTGAGGCACAGTGATTTTACCCTGGAGCAATATTCCGTGCCATTTCATCACTGAGCATCCTCACTCAGGCGGCAAACAGGCAGCTTGTGCGTGGAAATAACAGCTCTGGTGTTACGCAGGCAAACGGCACATCTTATTGTTTCCGAAGTCAAATGAAGGCTTCCAGTGTCAACCAGCCGTGAACCAAATGAGACGCCCCGATATCAATAACGGCTGCTGCTCAGTTCAGTGTGACTTTGCTTAAAAGGTGTTACAAAGAAAAGTTGTAACCAAGATTAAAAGGTTATTAATGTTATGTAGTTCTGGGCTTTACTGTTAGGCAATAACACGCACACACACACACACAGAATTTTTATGAGTTTAATGAGCTTTTACCTTAAACCTAGCAATTAAAAGGGACTGTTTCATAAGCATGGTCATTTGCGTTAAGTTTTATAATGACAGTCGTTATAGACAGGTTGTAGATGCGTTCACAGGATGCTGTGCTTTAAATACCAAACATTGCTTTTTTTTTATTACAGCGATTAAAGCCACATTAACTAATTATGTTTTTCTGCATGGAAGCTCTTCCAGCAGCAGAGAGTAGAAGGTGATACACAGAGAAGCCAGGAGAGATGAATTCCATAAGTCGTCTGTAAAGGCGACATCACACAGGCCATGAATTATGCATATTGAAATGAATCTGAGAAACTCCTAGCAGATCACCCCCCCCCCCCCCCCCCCCCCACTGGGGTCCCTGGTGATGGAGTTGGCCCCTCACCCCCTCTTCATGGCTGTTCCAGTCCCCCAACAAGGCCACACTGCCCCAGGAGAAGATCCGGCCCCTCACCAGCCTGGACCACCCCCAGAGCCCCTTCTACGACCCTGAAGGGGGCCCCATAACACCCGTCGCCAGAGTGGTGGTGGAGAGGATTGCCAGAAAGGTACCCCTCATCCCCCGCCAGCAAGCTGTCAGAATGCCGAACACGCGGCGGCAGACCGTAACTAACCCGCTGCCCGCACTCAAGAGCAGTTTGATTCCTGTCGTCTGGGCCACAGTCAGAAATACCCATTGTCTCCATATGGAAATCATCTGTAAGACCAACAAACTGGAGACCAAGCCTATCACTGTGAACTTTGACTTTATCTCAGGTCAACACATGAAAACTGGAAACAATGAAAAAGTATAAATCTTTCTGAGCTGACGGGAAACGTTTAGTGAGATGCCTCTTTGGGGCGTGTGGCCTGTTATTAAGCAGAGTGACATGTTTCCAATGCTGTGAATGTCACTACATTGAATTTTCACAGTGAATTTGTTCACTGGCGGCTCCTTTGTTTCTCCAAAACAACCATACGCTGCCACTTACATACTAATTACAGACCACCAGCTGTGGGGGGTGGGGGAGGGCAGCTTTTCCCTTTATAATGCTGCCATGCATACCCGTACCTCTGTCTCTTTATCCCGCAGGGGGAGCAGTGCAACGTCGTTCCCGACAACGTGGACGACATCGTGGCGGACATTGCCCAGGAGGAGAAAGAAGAAGGTGTGCATTTTGGTATCTTCCTATCTCTTTCATCCGTGCTGGAGCCGGAGAGGCGTATGACAATTTAATTAAAAAGTTAGAGGGTCCTCAGGAGAGATCACTATCTCTGAGGAGAAGTAATTAGCGAAATAGCAAAAGAAATGAGCAACACTGCGGCAAAATTCGTACTCCTGTGAGGGTATTTTTGAAAGTTCACCCTCCATGGTGAGAAACATGACTCTTGGTCCAATCGGAGTGTCTTCCGTAGATGACACGCCAGAAACCTGCATATACTCCAACTGGTCGCCGTGGTCGGCCTGCAGCTCCTCGACCTGCGACAAGGGCAAGCGCATGCGGCAGAGGATGCTGAAGGCCCAGCTGGACCTTAGTGTGGCCTGCCCACACACCCAGGACTTCGAGCCCTGCATGGGACCCGGCTGCAGTGACGAGGGTGAGGCTCCCGGAGCGGCACGCGGCGCCCCCTGCTGTCCCCATGCCATCGCTACACACTCTCCTTATTTACCGATGACTGAGTAATAGGTGACGCCGGAGCTGTGAGTCTGCATCTTAAGCAGGAGTGCTTCTAGGAGACAGCCACCTGAAAGGACTGCTGCACTGAAGTGACACTTTATCAAACGACAGAATCAGGACACAGCGTTTAAGTGGCCGACCTATTGTGGTGGGTTAGGGGGTATTGATTCACACGTCCAGACACTAAATGTCAAAACACTTCCTGTAGCTCTTTCCTGGAGTCGGTGGGATCAATAAATCCTTCGCTCCCATTTGTACACAAGCCAATAGAAGTTCAGTGGGGATCAGTAACGGGCTCTTTTTATGAGCAGAAGGGATTTAAACCCGAAACAGTGTCACCCTCCCTTAAGCGCCCCTCTGTGCTGCGTACTGTCTGTGCTGTAATAACTGCGACTCTGAGCTCTTCTGTGTGCCTGGCGACGCTGTAAGTGATGCCGGTGCCAGGTGAGACCTGTCCGGCCCAGTAGAGTTTACAGAAGGCGCTTTCCCACCAAAGTCCAGGAACTGAATTGTTGCTTTTGCACCGCACAACAGGAACTGTGACCCTAGTTGTAGGTTAAACTTCATATAAAACTACACCCCCACCCCCTAAAACGGGAGGATGAACGAGCCGTTTTGTTAGCTATTGGAGTGATTTATTGTATGGTCCAAAAATATGAGACGAATACTATTTTATTTAAATTTTATTTATACAGCCCACAACATGTTTATAATTCACTATTAAACCTGGCCGGCAGATCGATCTTTTGCTTTCCACAGAATAAAAAAAACAGTGTAACGTTATTCCACTAATAAGCTTTGGCACCAACGGCAACGGTGATATTAGACAGAAGTATATTGGTTAGCAATCAAAATTTCCGATGCAGAAATATGGCGATGCGAGATAAAAAGGTTTTTATTAATGCAACTAATGGGATGGAGATATGAAAATAATTGCATCTGCTTAATTTTTGCTCTGCTAGTTCTATCTCTTTTCCCCGCTCTTTTCGTGCCTGTGCTTGTGGTCGACCAATCAGCAAATTTATCATTATTAGCCTCACTCAGTAGTTTCTGGTCGAGTGAGACGTACCTACTCCAGAGTAGTAACTAAAAAAAGGTTCGGGAACTACCTCCATGGAGCTTCAATCGGGCGGAGTTCCTGCAGTGGGAACACAACCGAAGTTCATGGTTCCTGCAGTGGGAAAGTGCCTAGAGACTTGAGCTAATAAGGTTTTATGCATGACTAAGGAGGGAAAAGGCAAAATGCGCCGTTTCCACACTGCTTTGTCTTTCTGTCATGGCCCCAAAGTAAACAGGCTGAATACCACTGGCCTCCGGCTCTGATGTATGAATGGCCGCCTGCCCGGCATGTTTTTCTGCCTCTCCAGGGGCTCCCAGCTCTGCCATGGGCTTGTCAGCTTGACTGGAGCATGCCAGCAGTACCACTTCGCCTGGCAACAAGTTATTAACCATCCAGTGCCTTTTATATTTCAGCACTGAATCGCCTGTTTTTATTTCATGGGCTGCTAACATGCCTGTTGGTTAGGGAGCTGGTGGCCCGTGGATCTCACCGGGATCTCACCAGGATCTCACTGGGCCTTCCCCAGATATCAATGAAATCTCACCAAGATCCCTCCGGGCCCTCACCAGCTTTCACTGGGCCCTTATCGTGATCTGTTCAATCTGTTGAATGTTCCAAAAAGTTCTATTGCTCGGTGCTGTTGAATGTGACGTTATGGGTTCTGCAGTCCACACATAGTGATGGTTAAAATGCAGCCCCTTCCAAAGCGATGTGTCACAGTGCTTACTGGGTGAACTTCACATGTGAGACATCCATACAGTGTTAATTTTGTTAACGAAAAATGTTCGTCATCGTTCGTCAACAACCTTTATTTTCAGACTAAAACGAGATGATAACTAAATAAAAATGATTTCGCCTAAGACTATGACGAAGTATATTAACACTTTCGCCAACAAATAAAAACAAGATGAAATTTTTGCCAGAGACGAGATACAATCAGAACTAATGTAGTTCGCGTAAGGCAGGGGTATTCAATTAAAATTTAACGAGGTCCAGTTAGAGAAAATTTCTTGAAGCAAGTGTCCGGAAGATCATAATGTCTAACTACTTAGTGTGGTATATATTTAAGTAGCCTATTAGTTGTATTAATTCAATTCAATTTATTTTTATATAGCGCCTGTCCCAAAGCACTTTACAGGGTTGTGTTGTGATACATACAACATAAGTAGAGGGAGATACAGAACAGGAAAGAAGGAAGGAAAGAAATTGAATAAAGAAAGTCAGAAGACCACGGAGGAGAGGAACCAAAAACTCCCAAGTAGGGAGAAAAAAAACCTCTGGGGGTCCAAGGTCAGCTGGCTGCTCAACCCCCCCCCGGGCATGGTAACATTACCGAAAACAGAAAAAAGTGGACATGCTCGCTAAAAGGGAGGTATATGCTGGGATTAAGAATGAAGACAAAGTCCATCAATGAGTCCGTTATCCATGTTGGCCTCTGAGGGGTGATCAAAGTCTTTTCTCCACGTTCGGCTGTGTCAGATGGCACTGAAGGCTGCACCCACAATGATACACTTCATATTGCCTATTTGCGATGACTGAACCAGGTCTCCAGCTCAGATGGCGCCCACCCTGGGCACCACCCAGACATGTGGAAAGGCGGAGAGCATGGATGGTCAGAACATGCGTTGACACATAAACGGACAAGCATAGAAGATAAAAATGACATGTACAGCAGCACCAGCAGCCATAGTTACGGTGTATTAGGTTACAGGTAAGCTAAACTATATGGGTCTTCAGTCCAGATCTAAAGTC
This sequence comes from Gnathonemus echidnorhynchus, assembly GCA_026776725.1. Taxonomy (NCBI): domain Eukaryota; kingdom Metazoa; phylum Chordata; class Actinopteri; order Osteoglossiformes; family Mormyridae; genus Gnathonemus; species Gnathonemus echidnorhynchus. The sequence goes on along the minus strand of JAODJU010000007.1, from coordinate 22,031,274 downwards.
CGAGACCGAATCGGCATCTCGAACATGGGCTGGTAAACCATTCCACAATATAAGGGCCCTGTAGCAGAATCCTTTACCGCCCACTGTCACTTTATTTATATGTGGAACGACAAGGAAACCTGCATTCTGTGATCTGAGTGGATGATGCGGCTTGTAAACTTGAAGTAGTTCTGTCAGGCAGACAGGAGCTAGACTTTTAAGTGTCTTATATGTAAGTAGGAGAACTTTGAAGTCAGTCCAGGAAGCTAATGCAGGGAACTAAGAACAGGGGTTATGTGTTCAAACTTCCTGCTCCTGGTGACAATGCGAGCTGCTGCATTTTAAATACGCTGCAGGGTATTTAGTGTGCAGTGTGTGCTCCCAGATAACAGAGCATTACAGTAGTCTAACCTACTGTATACAAAGGCATGTATCAATTTCTCAGTGTCTTGAATAGTAAGAAATGGTTGCAGTTTGGCGATTTGGCGTAGCTGTAAGAAGCACACCTTCAATACTGCATTTACATGTGATTTAAATGAGAGGCTTGTATCTAACTTTGCATGTAATCAGTACCTGACTGTCAAATCAAATTAATTCAGTACAATTCAAAAACTTTTTGACAATATTTATTGTCACGTGACATAGAGCTGAACATATTTGTACGACTGCCGATATGTATAATGTTATAAAAGGACATTTTCTGTATTTCAAAATAAGAGAAAATAAATAAAATGTGAATTGTGCCGTAAAACCCTATTACAGTCATGTTTATGTCATATATTTTACTGCTCATGGATTTAAGTATTGGTTTTGATAATCCCACACTGGGTCTCGTTTTAATATAAATACAAACGAACTAATCGCTTTGATTGCTATCAGAGTGGGATATGGACGGTCTTATTATTTTGAAAAGGTATAAAACGTGACATGTTATGATTTTCTCATATTAGCTTTATATTTGTCTGAGTAACAATGCAAACGGAATGATGAGCCGTTTGATGACTAAATTATGACTGAAACTAAAATGCATTTTAGTCAAAAGACTATGACTGCAACTGAATTCAAATTTGCTGTCAAAATGAACACTGCATCCATAGCTGGGACACAGTCACTCGCTTGCTGCTCCTGGGACGTGAGGGAAACATCCCAGGCGCTAACCAAGGGAAACATCCCAGGCGATAACCATGGGAAACATCCCAGGCGATAACCATGGTGAGATCACTGTTTTGTGGTTGAGGGGAGAGCGGCCATTACAAGCTGTGCTGCTCTGATCCTCAGATGCCTCCACCTGCATGATGTCGGAGTGGATCACCTGGTCGCCGTGCTCTGCCTCCTGTGGTATGGGAATGCGTTCCCGCGAGCGCTACGTCAAGCAGTTCCCCGAGGATGGCTCCATCTGCAGCCTGCCCACTGAGGAGACGGAGAAGTGCGTCGTCAACAATGACTGCGGTGAGCGCAGCATTTGGTGGTGGGGGGGGGGGGGGGGTCTGAGGTGTGCCCCCCCCCCTCTCTCCTGGGGCCAGCAGGCCAGGACACCATTACGAGCAGCGTGTCAGCTGCCAGGGTCTCCGATGCGGTGTGTCCCCGACCGGTATTACAGCGTTCAACATCCGTCTTCCTCCCCACCAGGGCCGAGCAGCTGCCTGGTGACAGAGTGGGGCGAGTGGGACGCATGCAGCGCCACCTGCGGGCTGGGCTCGAAGAGGCGGGAGCGCATGGTGAAGATGCTCCCATCAGAGAGCTCTGAGTGCAATGCCCAGGTGGCCGAGGTTGAGAAGTGCATGATGCCAGAGTGCCGTGAGTGTCTGCGTCAGGCCTCCGCGAATCCGCCATTTGGAGAGTGGTTAAGGCTCATGGGAAGGCAGATACGGCCCATGGTTCTGAAATAATATGTAGGCGACACATGACTGAATGATTGCTTCATGATGGGAGGGTGAACGGGAGTTCATTCACGGTGTGCTTGTCCCCCCAGACACCATCCCCTGCATGCTGTCACCCTGGTCTGACTGGAGCGACTGCAGCGTGACATGCGGCAAGGGCATGCGCACACGCCAGCGCATGCTGAAGTCGCCCGTGGAGCTCGGCGAATGCAGCGAGGAGCTGGAGCAAGTGGAGAAGTGCATGCTGCCCGAGTGCCGTGAGTGACCGACTCTGAGGGGGCCATGCTAACCGCTAGTGCTAGGCTGCTCAACCCTGTGAGACCACAGCAGGCAGTGCTAATCGCTATCGTTAGGTCACTCAACCCTGTAAGACCGCAGCAGGCCTTGCTAACCACTAACACGGGGCCAGTCAACCCTGTGAGACCACAGCAGGCAGTGCTAATCGCTATCGTTAGGCCACTCAACCCTGTGAGACCGCAGCAGGCCGTGCTAACCACTAACATTAGGTCGTTCCCCCCATGACATCACAGCAGGCCATGCTAACCACTAACACGGGGCCACTCAACCCTGTGAGAGCTCAGCAGGCCGTGCTAAGTGCTAATATTAGCCTGCTCAACCCTATGACAACAGGCTGTGCTAACCGCTACTGCGGAGTTGTTCAGCCAGTGATACTGCTGCAGGCCGGTCTACCAGCTAACACTGGGGCACTCAGTCCAGGACACCCTGTGAGCACATGCTGGTCTGAACATGAACCTGGGCAAACGGGGGCTGAGTCATGCCCTAATGCAGGAGTCTCACCCTTCACAATCTACCCTGTGGTCCTATAATACATTTACAACTTCATAAGAATTAAAAACCGCTTGTGTGGATCTTTATTCAGTTGGCCTGCACCTTAAGGGCACTTGGGTGGATTGTTGTCCATCTATTCACCCCTGGCAGCAGTTCAGCTATCGCTGTGGGTGAAACGTGCTGGCACAGTGCAGAAGCCAAGGCTGCACTAACATCTGTGCTGCTTCGCCTCCGCCTTTCCTCAGTAAACAGCAGAGCCCAGCGGCAGAGATGAGACTTGCTGCCCAAGCTTGCGTTTCTCTGGCAGATTATCTCCGAGAATCTCACAGGAGGCTTATCTGGATCTGAAAGGCTGAGCTCTGCTGGGCCCTGTCTTATCGGGCCTCTGGCTGACTCAGCACATCTTGAGTTTAGATTACTGGAGAAGCTGCCTTTCTTTTGCTGACTTTCACTGATAATGCATAGTGTTAGTTTCTTAGAGACTTATGGCTGTTCTCCTTCCAATGACAATCTGACATCCCCTCCAGCGGTCTGACATCCCATGATTAACACTTCAGTCGGCTCTTTCTTTCCTCTGTGGCTTTAAATCTGTTTGTGCTGTAATTTAGGTGCCGAACCTCCTTCCCCTGGCAGAACACAGATGCAGTTAGAAAGCATCACAGCGCAATCAGATTTACTGGGAAACAATATAATTTGTGGTGCATTTGCTGTAACTTCTCTCTCCTGCTGCTGTGGCCCCACTGAGCTGATGCTCTCTCCTGTTCAGAGCCGAAGTCTGATCCGCGATTTATATTCCGATCTGGTTGCCAGCATTGTACCAAAAAAAAAAACGCAGAAAGACATTGTCATCTTTTGCTCACTGTTAGACGTAATTGAAGAATGGATTATAAAAAGGATTATAGAAAGGAAATTGGCTTCATGCTATTTTTAAGCCAGACAGGGATTTTTTTTTATCTTGTCCTGAGAATAACTGTGGATTTTATTTCACCTGAATGGAAATGATTACACAGCTAAGCCAAGCCAAAATATTTAACAAGATAACCATGTGTTGCCCGGAAGCCTGTCTCATCTTACAGTGACTCCTTGGGTTAGGTTTAGGGTTAGGTTTAGGGTTTAGCGTTTTGGGTTAGGATGAGGAGAGCTCTGTACTCACAGCCAGTTTATTTACTTTAGAAAAAAGTCAGATAGGGGAGACAGGAAGCAAATTTAAAAATAATATCTGAAGACAAATCTGTGCTTGCCAGAGGGAGACAGTGCTCCTCAGACAATGTACAAGATGTTCTGGCATGTTGGCCATTCTGACCCCACTCCCCTATTCTCCCCCCATCCCCCCCAGCCACAGACTGCATGGTGACCGAGTGGTCTGAGTGGTCTGAATGCAACAAGTCCTGTGGGAAGGGTCACATGATCCGAACGCGCATGATCAAGGTGGAGCCGCAGTTTGGGGGTGACCCCTGCCCTGAGACGGTGCAGAGGAAGAAGTGCAAGATCCGCAAGTGCAAACGCGGCCCAGGGGGCGGTGAGGAGCGTAAGCGGCGCAAAGAAGCCCGTGAGAAGAGGCGGAGCAAGCAGAGTCGCGAGCCTGAGGCCGACGAACAGCCAGGTTAGTACAGGGGGCAGAGCCAAACCCTCCCTTACCCTGAGAGAGGTGTCGGTGCTTTGGGTGGGGCCAAGTCATCCCTCACCTTGCGCTTTTCCACTAATGCCGTGCTGGTGCCGGTACCAAACCAGTGCCTAATTTGGAACTGGTGCCGCGCTTTTCCACTGCCAATTACCTTGCGCTGTGCCTAAAAAAAAACTGGCTTTGGCACGGCACCACAGAAATGCTGGTCTTAAACTGCAAACCTATGCCGTCGGCAAGTAGAGTGGGGCTACAATGCACTGTACAGTACAGCAGATTCACATTTGTTATTTTCAGTGCTTTATGTTTTATTTGATTTTAGAGTTCGTTGAAAATGTGCAGAACTGCAGAAATCAGGTTACATGCACAGTACAGAGCAAATTATTAATGAATATAAAAAACTAAAAACAAAGTCTATCAAAAGTACAAAAAGAGTACAAAGTGTTGTGGGATGGAAAAAGTTTGAAAATGCCCCACTGTTCAATATTCATTGTTGGGAGCCAGCCTCGAAAATGCTATTGTAACAGGTTTCCTCATGAGTGCACATAATCGAAAATTGTTGCTTGCTCTCTGGAGTATATGCTTGAGACGGTGACATATGCAGTCAAATCACTCTCATGAAACTCAAGTTTTTGTTTAACTGTGTCGGACTGAATCTAGGGACTAGTGTGATGAATCAGTTGCTTGTAAGTGGATATGCCCAAACAACTAGTAATGCCTATCTTGTCTACAAATGAAACATTTATGCAGCAAAAATGCGGCAAATAATTTGTTAGAAAAGACCCAGCAGTTATGTTAGCATTAGCCTAAACATGATTTAATTCATGACGGTTACATGCCCATCATTATTTGGCTACTCGTCAGCTGTTATATCTGTTATTTTTAGCCAAAGGAAATGCAGGCCTCCCATACCATGGGGGGAAGAAACCCAGATCCAGAGTACTCCGTTTATAGGGGCCAGGTCTGGAGGTATCAGTGCTAATGATGTTTCAATTAAGCCTCCTGTAGTGGCATGTCTGTCCAAGGCTATTAGCTCACAGGTGGTGGAACCCAAAAAGAGTGTTGTGAGCAGAACCAAAGAGGCTTCAGTGGCACAATGACCTGTTTTGCTTTTTTCTAAAGAGCTTTCACCAGTGTTGGCAGATGTTTCCAGCTGTGAGGGGTGTGGGGGAAGAGCCCATAGCGTTTCTGGAAGAAGTCCTTGTTTTCCCAATGTAGGGAAATATCACATAAAACACACCCCTCTACTTCCTCACAGCAGGCTGCAAGATGAAGCCTTGGTCAGCCTGGATGGAATGTACCAAGCATTGCGGTGGGGGGATCCAGGAGCGCTACATGACGGTGAAGAAGCGCTTCGCGAGCATGCAGCTCGCCAGTTGCAAGGACAAGAAGGAGATCCGCGCCTGTAACGTGCAGCCCTGCTAGGGTGACCTAGCGGGGGGGGGCAACTGTGACTGTGTCAGTGATATGATGATGCACTCTGTTTAGGGCTGTCATGGGGCAAAATCAGTCTTGTTTTAACCTGGGTGTCTGTGAACTGCAGGGTCTCCCTGGGGGGGCCTGGGGCAGATCTGAGCGAGTCTTTGGTTTGCCCTCACCACCCCCACCCCCCACCACTCTC
>JAODJU010000007.1:21997590-22025284 GCA_026776725.1 Gnathonemus echidnorhynchus | reverse complement strand
CCCCCCACCACCCTCCCTGACAAGTTTGGGCACAGAGTAAGAAAGAGTCAGAGGTTACACCCAGTACCACCAGCTGCCGGGTCCATAGACTTATACTGAATACACAGATCATATAGAAGGAACAGTTTTATATGATATGTATCTCAGAACTGGGTCTGGGGGAGGGGGGGGGGTGCGTATCCCAGGCACCAAAAGGCACAAGGTGAGGCTACATCCTGGATGAAAGGGTTTCGTAACTTATACTTTTCTTTTATATGAACTATATTACTACCACCAATAACATTGGCTATTGTCCATGATCATCAGCCTTGCCTGAAGGAAAATCTTGGTCTTGGTCTTGGGCTTGGGATGAGGCTGCACCCTAGTGACAGCATGTGCCTGTAGAGGACTGTGTCCAGTCCCCACCAATCCAGTGCCCTGTATTTCTGTCCGAGGCTCGGAACCCTACAAAACAGTCACTGTAAATGTAACCAAGGTGGGTCACTTACAATCAACACCCAGCTGACTGGGAAGCAACACGTCTGGTTAAAACAGATTGATTTTTCGCTGTGTGTACAAAAAACTCTGTTGCATATAGAATTTCTTGCAAGATTACTGTAAACTTGGTGTGGTATGTTATTCATAAATAATAAAAAAAAACAATCAGTTAAGAAATAGAGCTGTTATATCCTGTGGTAACTTCTTCAATAGTATATGATATTCCTGAGACAAAAGCACAGGTAACCAACCATTCCAGCATTTTCTACTGGTCAGGATGCTGTTTTTAGCAAGAATCTGTTGTGACTTTTTATTCGACTGTAATACATATAGAGGCTCTACAACTTTTTTATTACTTTGTGCATCATTAGAAATTTTGTTGTGGAATTTTGATAAGAATGTCAGCCGGCTTCTTACCAAAGTCGTAAGTAGATGTTTTCTAGATGTTTCTGACCTTTGCTCCAAACACACACACACAAACCCACACACACACACACACACACACACACACAAAACCTCTCTTTTCGTTCTCTCTCTAACATATTACTATTTTGGAATAATTCATCTTTACAATAAAAGTTAATGTGAGAAAAATTCTGCGCCTGTCTTTTTGCCCTTCATCCGCCAAACACTTGATTTAAAACATCACTGTGAAGTATCAAAATATATATGCTCTACTGTGTCTTCTCAATGAGTATCTCTTATTTAATATCTATTTTTCCTATGGTAATTATAATTTTATGCTGTTGTTCTTTGTTACTGTCAGGCTATTATATTCCCTTCAAGGAAACAAATGTATGTTTTAGTGCAAAAACGCACCTTTTAAAGCAGTACGGATTTTTAATTATAAAGATGCAAAACGCAAGGACACCAGCAGGTGGCGATATGTACTGTGTATTCGTTGGTTTCATTTATTTTTTCTCAGAGCACAGAGCAGCTCGTAGCTGTCATTAGAGAGAGAGTTTGCTTGGGTGATTTACTTTAGTTTCATGTAGACATTTCTGCTTACCTGTACCTGTGCAATACTGACCGGTAAAATATGTTATTTTTATTTACAATTCAGAGAACCTTCGAAGTATATTACTCATTTACAGTTTTAAGACTCCTGCCTTTGTTTTCTTGTCCAGAAATATACAATTATCACTCTGTTCCTACATAGCAATTCTAAAACATGCTATATTAATCTTTTTTTTTTTTTTTTTTGAAAAGCCATTATGTTTATCATATCATCGTAGTTTTTTTTCTCCCTCTTTCAGTAAATAAAAATTCCAGAGTTAATGTGTGCTGTATATGTCTCTTGTGCACATCTCTTGTAATTATTTAGACTCGGTGCAGTAACTGATGCAGGCTCTGAGCTCTATGTTTACTCGTACATAGCGAATCGTTGCAATGCTACGTCACATGAATGTTCAATAAAGCGCCACTGAGGGGCGACAGAGGCCTGTTTATATTTAACTCATTTTGGCACTTGACAGAAGGCCTAAGGCAGGCGTCTCAAAATCCAGTCCTGGAGGGCCGGAGCCTTGCAGATTTTGGGTTTCCCCTCATTTAACACACCTGATTCAACTCCTTGTGTTAATTACCACACAGCTCTTGAGCTGAATCATTTGTGGCAGAACAGGGAAAGAACTAAGCTACACAGTGCTCCGGCCCCCCAGGACTGCAGTTTGAGGCTCATGGCCTAAGGTCATACATTTCGCTATAATATATGACTGAAGAAATACATTTCCTATATTTTGGGCAGTTTGTGGATGTTCCTATGGTTTGACCTCCTCAACCCTTGAGGAGCCAGGGGAATGAGGAAGACTCTGGTTTAGGGTTAGCAGAGGTAAACTAGGGAGCATGAAATGTGGTGGATCTAATAGAAAACACTAACTGTCAGGATATCAGACAAAAAAGGCCACCATCTCCATGGATGTGTATGAAGCCAGTGTAGAGTGTCTTTAGACTTCACTGCAAGCCGCTATACAGTACATGGATACTGCTACACACGCTGCTGATTTAGAGATCCTTATTCCTCTATTGCAGTGTACAACTGGATGGTCTGGAGCAAAAACGTGGACTGTCTGCGGGTCCCCACAAACCTGGATGGGAAACACTGCACTACTGGCATAGCATGCCAAGGATATAGACAGAAAAGATTATGAAGTCCCCTTTGCAGCACTGTACCCTCACAGACAAATTTAATGAGCTTGTTTTATTCCTGACACTTAGCCCATTCCTCATGTGCCCTGCAGGGGGCGATCCCATATGAGTGAGCAGGATGCCCAGACAGTGACCAGCGGGTTTCCAGCTCAGGTCAGATATCTTCAAGAGAGCAAACAGCACCACCTCAAAAACTGCAATCTTCAGCAGGGACAGCACCAGAGATTTCCCTTTTCTGGTTTGCTCGACTTTTCAGTGAGGGTGCTCTGAAATTTAAGGTTTCCCTGCCGGCTGCCACAGTTTAATTTCTACTGCAACACCCCCAACACACATACACAAACATGTGCACACACATACACACAATTCCCGCTTCACAGCACAGTTACAATGACATTCAGCGTTAGACACAAGGCAAGATATAAAAATATAGTATTCACACATTAAAAATAAACCATGGAAATTTCTTGGGGGTGCTAACGGGGTGCTATGACTATCATAGGGATAGCTACAGCACCCCCAAGCCCCTCCTTGGCACCACCCCTGATTTTAAGGCACTGCACTGGAGGGGACACTGGTCACTTCAAAAAAAATCAGAAGATCCTTGTTTTCATGTCTGTATATAACAAAAACTTGCTGATTTATTAAAGTCATATTATATTACAATATAGTCAAACCACTGAAACAATGATAAAACACAATTATTGTACTTTTTGACCTTTTGTAATTTTGCCGTAGCATCCTCCTTCTTGATTGGTTGTTGAGTTGCGTCCCTTCTGGGCCTCCTAGGCCACCGTCTGGCTGCTTCTGAAACCTCCCAGAATAAAGGACAGTAGCAAACCAGAATATATGAACAGCTGCCCTGCATCCCTTATGTTTTATGCATGTATTTCCTCTGTGTTGCCTGAATTTCATCCTTTCATTTCCCAACATTCATTCATCACCTCATTCTCTGCAGCTCACTGTGTCATGCTGACAAGCAATTTTGCATATTTCATTTTAATGAGATAAGAAGCACGTTTTATAATTGTGTTTTTTTTCCATTATTGTTTTTATTGTTGTAAAGAATATTTTGTGTGTGGTGTTTTTACACTGAATGGCTGACTTTAATTAAGTGACAGGCTTTCATATTTATTGATATTCAGACCACACACTGGTGTGATTCTTGCATTTGATTCATTCAATAGAATAGAGGAATAATTTACATTGCAGGATGCTTTTTTTTCCACTCAAGAATTCAGTTTCTCTGCATCAGCTATAAATGTCTTTTTTTTTACTTTTTATTTTCAGTATTAGCAACAGAAGACCCTGTACCTCAATGTGTACAATGCGCTGTATGGCAGCTCTTTGTTAGACAACCAAAGACTTTGCTACACAAAACTCAAAGCAGTACATGGCCTGACAGGAAGGCTGCAGCTGTGCTCCTGAGTTACGGAGGAGCAGGTCGTGCTTGCAGAATTTGAATAATGTATCCTGGAATAAAATCTGGTCTTATGGCCTTGGGCAAGAATCAAATGTGGAGAAATGTGAGTGACTGACATCTCACCGAGTGCGGATGTTGATTTCATTCTGTTTTTACATGAAGTGCGTGTTTCTGAGCCAGCATGTAAACAACAACCAACAGGCTCCAAATGCTCAAAATAAATCATAGATATGGTGTCAAAGTTTAGAAAAGACAGATTTGTCCTTTGTAAACAGCTGCGGCAGTCATCATGAAAAATGCCACGGTGATCCAGACTGGTAAGGAATGAGCAAAGATCAGCACATCATTCTGACTGGAAGACATGTCACCCCCGGGGGACAACAGGGGACAACAGGGGACAGGGGATAACAAGCAGACAGAGAGCAGGAAACGTGAGATTTTGGTAATTAATAAGGAGATCAAAAATAAATGTGATGTCCATGCGGAAAAAGCCAATTAGCTGGGCGTAGACAGGAAATATGCAGGGTGGGCGGGGGGGTGGGTTGGTGATGGGGCACAGGTTCCCGCCCCCAACCCCTGCTTGTGTGTGCGATTGGGTTTGATCTATATTCGTAAGAAAGCCCTCCCCAAAAAGGAAACTGGGTCATACATACATTTCAAGTGTGAAAGACATGCAAACTCTATCCATGTTCTGATATTTTAAAAATGCCGAGATTTAAATATTGCCAATTTTGCTAACCTGAAAATGCCGCAAAAAAAAAAACTGTTCCCAGTTCATATATTTTGTGAATTACACCACACATCTACTAACTGATATCGGGCCCAGTCTCGTAATTATAAAAGCGTAATCACTTAGAGTTCATTATTATTCCCAAACAAAATTAGTAGAGGCTGCCTTTGTTTCATATGTATTGGCACTAAAACTCATAATCGCAAATTATTTGCAGTGATTAGACTGGCTCTTCCTTCCTGCCAAGTTCCGCACCTACAGTTAATTTTAATAAGACATCCATGCATCTGGCCCAGACGCAACCGCGCTCTTCAGCAGTGCGGAGCTCATCTGAAATTGCCATTGCAATGAGAGGACTGAGCTGCTAATTACTGAATGCAAACAGTTTACTGAGACATGTTGCTATTGCTTAATTAGCAGCCAATCATGGGTGACGGCACAAGGATCCGGAGATAATTGCTGGCCTCAGCACAGAGCCGAAAAGCAGAATTCTCCCTTTCTTTGTAGACCATCCAGCTGTATGCTTTTTCTCACATATCTGAGCGTTTACCTCTGTTTCTGGCTTTCTTGCCTTCATACCTGTAAGATTATGCCACCGTCTTTCAATGGAACATTTTATAAGGCGGGTACTACAGGCAGGTCTCTTTGGGCTTTGTGGACTCAGCACATCACCAGGCCACAGAGTAGCAGGAGGGTGTACGTGTGGAGGGGGCGCTGTTCCCAAATCCCCGCCAGGGACCACACTCCAGATGGACTCACACACGGCGGACAGTCAGACACGGGAAGCTTCCTGAAAGCGGACAGCAGTACCTGCCCACATAAGGCACTGTTCAGACTCAACCCACTGTGATTATGATATGAAATGTCATGTGGAATCACATTAATCCAGCGGCCCCTCTTCATAACTTCATCTCTTTGCATGTGCATTTGCAAAGTCATTGTTTTTTAAAGCTCTGTGAGGCAGATATGATTTTTTAAAATATGAAGTAAAGCAGGTGACCAATATCAGGGAATATTGTGACAAAATTTTGTCACTGTTGTATTAACGTCAACCTAGACATAGAGCTGCAATCTCGAATGATTTCCTCACGATATTTTGGCAGCTGGGTCATCGTAAATTGAAAATAAATATAATCTGAATAATATATGCGGTCCAATGTACTGAGAGGGAGACTTAAAAGCAGAGACGTCCCAGCAGAAGTCGAAACCTTGGGAGCTGGGTGATTTGCATCACACTGCGTTTCCATGGCAACAGCTGCCTCTGCCTGATATAGTAACCATGCACTATCTGGGATGAGTATTGACTTTCATCCTCACATAATATTTATGCAGGCCTTTTCAGCACATGCTATTTTGACTCTTTCAAATCATACTTATTAAGAGTAGCATAGCCTTTCCTAACTAATATCAGTTACAGTACAGATGCTATATTGTGTTACATAAGTATAATCATTAACTTCCACTGGGAAGGGGGTTGATCCACAGCGCCCCCCAGCAGGAGGAGTGCATAGTGGGGTGGGGGCTTCAGCAGTCCATCAGAGGCTGATTACAAACACATTCACACGTTCAGAGAGTCTGAGAGTCAGCAAGTCACAGGATCAGCCATCTTTGGACTATGGGGTAAAATGAAATGACTGGAGTAGGCAGAGGAAAAGCCCCACACTGGATAAAAAGGAAACGTCACACTACAGAGGAAAAGTCACACTGTAGAGGAAAAGTCACACTCCAGAGGAAAAGCCGCAACCTGGAGGAGAAGCCCCATACTGGAGGAAAAGCTGCAGACCGGAGGAAAAGCTGCACACTAGAGAAAAATCCCCACAATGGAGGAAAAGCCAAACTGGAAGAAAAGTCGGACACTGGAGGAAAAGTCTAACGCTAAAGGAAAAGTCGCACACTAGAGGAAAAGTCGCACACCAGAGGAAAATTCTCACTGCAGAGGAAAAGTCACACTCCAGAAGAAAAGCTGCAACCTGGAGGAAAAGCCCACACCAGAGGAAAAACCACATTTAACAGAAAAAGCCACACACCAAAGGAAAAGCCCCTACTAGAGGAAAAACCACACACTGGAGAAAAAGCCACACGGCGGAGGAAAAGCCACACACTGCAGGAAAAGCTACAAACTAGAGGAAAAGCTACCCACCAGCAGAAAATCCCCACACTGGAGGAAAAGCTGCACATCATAGGAAAAGTCACAGTCCAGAAGAAAAGCTGCACACTGGAGGAAAAGCCCCACACCAAAGGAAAAGCAACACACCAGAGAAAAAGCTGCAGACTAGAGAACAATCCCCACATCAGAGGAAAAGCTGCACAGTGGAGGAAAAGCTGCACAGTGGAGAAAAAACCTCACACCCTTGTTACTATTTTCTAAATAAATAGCTAATTAATTGATTTCTAGTCTAACTGAGCTGCCCTTAGAATGCAATGCAAAAATGAAATCATAGACAGGATGCAACTGGCATTTCTGTTCAAAACATGCAATTGTAGTTGGAAAGACCTTTTGACACATGTGCACATTGGAAGTCATCATGAGGATTTTGAATGAGCACTGTGGACATGCCAGTAGCCCCTGCAGACTCAGTGACCAAACAGCACCTTTTAGCATTAGCATCTACAAATGCTGCTCTTCTACTCGCTGACTCTGCTTGTTTTCATAAGCATTAGCATCCATAAACACTGCTCCTCTCCTTGCTAGCACTGATGGTTAGCATTAGCATCAGCATCCACCATTGCTGTTCCTCTCCTTGCTGGCACTGCTTATTAGCATTAGCATCGAATAATGCTGCTCCTCTCCATTCTGGTACTACTTGTTAGCATTAGCATTGGCGTCAGCATCCACGATGCTGCTTCTCTCCTCACTGTCTCTGCTTGTTCTTCGTTCAGGTTTTCTCCTTGAGTTCCAATGGCTTTGTTGCTTTGCCACAAAAATTCAAAATATAAACCTGTCTTTTTGACAATTTCCTTGACAAATTTTCCTGTGCGCACGTACTGCAGTTTTTTCCTTTCAAAGTCAGATTGTCAAAACATACCAATTTAGGTAGATGTGTCTCAAAAATCTCCTACAACACAGACAATAATTAAACTTAATTTCGATTAGACCTTGGAATAAATGCAAATTGAACTAAAGATCTATAAAATGCAGGTGGCGGAAACTACTTGACACTTAGCAGAGGTCAGACTGCTCTGTGGTCCCGAAGATGAGCTCCAGCACAAATTTAGCACTAACTGAGACTATTTATTAATTAAAAGCAGCAAAAATGTGTGAGCCCTTAAGCAAAAACTCTGAGCTCTGAACCATCAACTATTTAACAGTCATTTGGATTTACATACTGTCAAGCAGCATAAAGAATAATTAACCCAAGCTGCTAATGGCACTTCATCCCATTCGGGGCATCCCCTGTCATGTATGGGCCCCAGGACCAACACAACACTTTACAAGATAAGCAATTTTGGAAGATGGACAGATTGATGGATACAGGTATAGCAGCCAAATGCAGGTAACACTCAAATAAAATGTCTCAATAGGGCTTTGGGCACCATAAACCAAGAACAGCTTCAGAGTGGTTTAGCAGGGACTGGCCAAGTGGCCAGTAGCTCCTGCAGAGGCACCAGACCATGCTGAGAACTTCCATAATTTGGTGTTTTGTTGAATGTGGTAGAAAATGCACTTACCTGTAAGGATTTCAATGTAACCAGGCAAGGATAAGGCCTACCACACCGTAAAAGAGGCACCCAAAGCCTTCAATGTAAATATATAAATTCATTCATCTCTCCACAACCCCTTATCCAATAAAGGTTCACAGTGAAATAAGCAGATAAACCTTCTGTGAGATACATAGTCACCATAGTAAGAGGTCAGCCAGATACATCCATATGTGCCCTGCAGTGACCTTATCAGCCATGTGTTCCTTCATGTGTTCCTACACTTAGCGTATTTTAGTCAGCGTCGCAGCATAATAGCACTTTAGCTAAACTTCATGACAATTCCTGCTGGACAAAACTTCTCAAAACTGACCACATAACTACACAGGAGAGGGGCTCGCTTGTACCTGCAGGTGTTCGATTATGTATCACATGTGCTGAGATCACTAAGGAAAAATAATGGCCACTGCAGTACCCTGAAGGAGTGCTCCTATTACCGAAGGTGGAGGAGATCACAATCCATCAAAGCATGAGTTCTATTCCTTATCTGCTTAAAAATTATTCACCATGGTGGCGAGGCTTTCTACTTCTGCTTTCCTTGGTGAATTTCATGCGGTACACTTATGTACCAACCAGAACCATATTACTGCAAAGCCTTCAGCAGAGAAGGACTGTTGTTCAGAAGTTCCTGTCTGTCCTGGCCTTGGCATTCTGAATGATAGCTGAAGTGAAAGAGCACCTTCTTTGAAGCCCTCATTGTGAAATGTGTGGGAGGAACATTCCAGAAAAGCAGGCTGCTGGGGAGAGAAGCTGCTGGTCCCTCAATGGGCAGATTCATGCGTCTCCATTTGAATGATTTATGCTCAATATCGCCCCCTGCTTTTCCTCCCTGGAGTACCGCCCAAATTTACTTTGGGTCCAGGTCACATAGCAAGAATCTGGGAGGCATCGAAAGGCAGACTGGACACCACCAGTTTCCCACTTTATTCAGGAAATGAAGACACCCAGCATAGCAGAGATTTCTGAGCTGGGATATACCAGTGAGAGAACCTTAATTTTCACTGAAATTTTATACAAGCTCTTTTATACGGCGGCTGCAGCCTGGTCATCTTCCAGCAGGAGTGCATCTTCCTGGGGTTCCTGTCTGTCTGAGTGACTGAGAGGCAGCTCATGCAGCCAGGGGGGAATAAGATATTAAAGCAAGGAACCCAGCATCGGACAGCTACACACCTCTAATATCAATAACTCTCTAGAGTCCCCTAGTTAATGCTTTTTGTGGTGACTTAGTTAAATCTTTTAAATCCAATCCCATCTCCCTCTTTTAATTGTATAGATTTTCCCTATTAGCTTAATGTCAATGCCAATCTCTCAGTGGCGCCTGGTCTAGGAGGTGCCATGTTATCTCACGTAAATCTGCAAGGTCCAAAGCACTTCAATAATCCAGAGGTTATGAAATGTTAATAGACATTCTGTGTATGAGAAGCTTTGGGGACAGAAAGTGACTCGGAGGTCACTCGAGTCTGGCTGTGGCCTTATTGTGCAGACAGAGGGGCTTTACTTTTTTATGTAATAGGTGTGAAGTTTAGGAATTCTGAATCATCCGGATAACCACCATGCTTACAAATAACACCGTTGGTGCTTACTGTATAATCAGCAACAACAACAGCATGAATCTGCATTTGTCTGAAAAGCATTTTAATTGAAGTACTCTGGTCTGCCAGCTGTCCTAGCATGTCAAGCACATTTCAATGGCCTGAATGAGTGAATTGGCACACATCTATACAGTGTAGTACGCAAATGGCAGACCGGACTCTGACCTGACCCACTGGCATCACAGCAAAGTGAGAAACACTTGCCGGAAAATCTGGCAGAGTCATCTTTCATGCCTTACTGGCGCATTTGACAGGAAGATGATTACAAGTTGGTGTCTCATGTAAGGGGATTCATCAAAGTGCATGCAGTAGTGATTTAAAAATGACTGGTTACTGTGTTTAAAAAGAGTGATGACAGAAAGCAGCTCCCCCACTATGACAAGCATATGTTCAGTGAGCAGGAGTGTTTACACCATTACATCCTGTGTGTTCAGTGAGTGGGGGTGTTTACACTATCACATCCTGTGTGTTCAGTGAGCAGGAGTGTTTACATCCTTATAGCCTGTGTTCGGTGAGCAGGGGCGTTTACACCATTACATCCTGTGTGTTCAGTGAGCGGGGGTGTTAACACTGTCACATCCTGTGAGGTCAGTTAAAGGGGTGTTTACACTATTACATCCTGTGAGTTCAGTGAGGGGGACGTTTACACTATTACATTCTGTGTGTTCAGTGCACGGAGGGTGTTTACACTGTCACATCCTGCGTGTTCAGAGAGTGAGGGTGGTTAAAGCATTTCATCTTGTGGGTACAGTGAGCAAAAGGTGTCCTGTCATGTTCAGTGAATGTGGGTGTTTGCATAATCACATCCTGCGTGTTCAGTGAAAGGGGGTTGTTTACAGCATCACATCCTGTGTTCAGTAAGCAAAGGGTGTTTCCTCAGTTCCATGCTGTGTGTTCAGCCTCTTTCCTTAGCTCTCAGCTTATTTTAGACTTTGTATCTATTTTATCCATAGTGGCTTGACAGTCACTGAAGAGAATTCTGCACCTTCTTAAAGCTACAGCCCTGTATCACGGTCGTCACTACATTTCTGTGAACAGCTGTGTGCCTCAAATTTATTAATATAATTTTATGCTGGTTTAATGTGTCATTTTACTAACTGAAAGCATGACTATCTCTGCTAATCTGCATATAAAGTTCACAGTGATTTGTTTAACTCAACCCTGAAATTTTGTTCTGATATTACATTTGTATAAATGCTGACAAATTGTTTGTAAAAAACTAAAGGTTATGGAATTAAGATGCTTTTGTCTTATTTTTGGTACGAGCTGTAGGATGTCCTGGTGAGGAAACTAGAACACGATGATGTTCCTGGTCTCCATCGAGCACGTGGACAGAGACGAACACGGGGAGGCACCTCTAGCCAGGTCCCACCGTACCACTTAGCCCTCCCCCCAGGGCAGAGGGACTCGAGACGAGGGGCAGGAGGAGGAGCAAGAGGAGGAGATGCTCCATAGGAGGCCAGGCTTCTGGCGGTAATTACTGCACAGGGGTGGCAAGAGCTGCATGCTGACGCTCATTAACGCCGCATCAGCACCATAACAACACAGCACTTCTGACGCCCACTCCGGCGGCTTTGTAGTACAGAGGACCAGTGTGCTCTTCAATAAATGATGAGACATTTATGAATAATAAATTAATTACTTCAATTAAAAATAGATATGTATCATACGCTCTCCTTCAGTCCGGCCATCAGCTCTGGGATCCACCCAATCAGAACCCCGCCCTCAGCCCTGGGAACCCCCCCATCACCCCCCCCCCCCCCCCCCCCACCCCTGATGGGACACTCCCTGATGCCCCACGATAATCGCAAGCTGACTCCCTCCTGCTCAAACTAAATAATGATTTCCTTTCATCATCAGCCTGTTATTTTGAGACTCGCAGTTTTATTGGATTATGTATTTCCCAGTAAACCACATGGTTTATTGTGCATTTGTTGTATATTTGGGGGGTTTGCTATTTGCTTTATTGCGAGCTGTGTGTATATATATATATATCATAGCAATAATTTCAAGTTAAAGTAACATGTAACATGGGTCAGAAAACATAAAGATGTAATAAAACGGACCTGCTTGATGCCAGTGTTGCTGTGAGACCTGCTTTGCTGATCATTCGTCAGTTTGCATTAAGGACACATGCTATTGAAATACCCATAAATGAAATTAAAACTAAATACATTTTCTGGCATTTGTTTTGGGGTGTTTTTCATACATCTAATTAAATGTAGGTCATTAGTGCCATTGTCATGCAATTCCATCTTCCACAGTAGTGGGGCACCACTGAGCACTTTCACAGTAAAGGTCAGTGCGCCTTCCTGCTGTTTCTCAGGTCTGTTTGCTCACAGCGTGGTCCAGCGTGCGTCAGTGATTCCGCCACATATAAATCTTTAATGTCTGTGAAATGCAATGGACAACCTGGTGCAGAGAATCACCACCATGACGCCATCAAAGACCAGGCATGACGGACGTACCTTTTAGTGTTTGCATCCACGTATCCTAGGAGAGTTTATCAAATGCAGGGTAATACTGAGCCTGGTGCCTATTCCAGAAACTACAGGACTCGTGCTACATGGGTGCAACACACACACAAACACGTTTGTATTCATATCTTTGTGGGGACCCTCCATTCATTTCTATGGGAAAATCCCTAATCCCATCAATGACAACCTTAACCCCTACCCAGCCCTTAACCGTAAGTAACCAAACAAGATACAAGACTTTTGGTATTTTTAGTTTTTTGATCACAATCACAGATTTTTATAAAATTGAGTTTCCCCTTGTGGCCCCCACAACGTCAAAATAAGAGTTTTTTATCACATTGTGGCAACATTTGGTCCCCACAATGTAATATAAACATAACCTCATACACACACACACACACAGAAGCTTTAGGATTCACCCATATTCACCGAACACACATATGACGGGAAAATGGAATACCCAGAAATTTTAGTATCATCCCTGTTTAATATTAATATGTGTATTAATAATTGTGTTATTCTGCTCTGGAGTTACTATGTTTAATGTTTAATTAATGAAAAATCAGTCACATAAGTTGAATCAGAAGCAACAGTCAAAGGGACAAGCATGTAATTAAACTGGGCTGAGGATCAGCTCTTGATTAAGCCAGAATGTCACGTTTTAACAGCAAAGGCTTTTCTTGGCAATTATCTTCAGTACCACAGATTGTTCCAACATCAATCCACGCAGGCCACAAGCCTCAAGTGTGCCGACAGCAGTGGGCGTTTGAGGAAACACGTTTACACCTGAAACCTTGTTACCTGAGCTGGGGGTAACCAAGTTGAATACTTTGGAAATACAGTTTGAGAACTACAGATGACAGGATTGGACTTAAACTACAGGCTGCAGGAGAAAAAGCCCAAGAGGGGATTAGTCTGTATGCTGGATACTGTTATATTATATATTATTGGTGGATTCTCTGGATATGAAAAGCAATAAATAAGGAGAAAACAGTGTAATATATTTTATTCATTAATTTGCCTTTCCTACATCACTTTTACCTGACCTACTAAATGTACTGTAATATATGCATAGCGTGCATTACTTTTCAATATTACAAACAATAACTAATTATTTATTGAAATAATCATTTATTTCAGAGAGTGGTGATTAAGAAAATTAATTAAATGTTGTGTCTTTCATAAATCATTTCTGTGTAGTTAAGGAATCACTCCCTTTCTGATTTTTGCATCCCTGAAGTTGCATTTTGCTCCCCTTGCAGGCCCTTGTCAGTTGTGCTCCAGCTGTAATACATCACCCAACTACACAATATTTAAGAGCTGAGGATTTTTCACTCCATTGTTTGCATATTGAAGCTGCATATGCTTACAGAGTGGTGCTGGAATGGTGCATTTTCATTGTGGTGTGATAGTGAATGTGTGGTTACCCCAAGTGCAGTGACAGTGACACTGTGACGTATATCCAAAAGCACACTGCACCCCCTGAATCAGCTACCGCTGCCACGACCTCAGAGAGGCGTCCATCCTGAATTATTAAAGCGCAGCCAACTGGATGATATAAAAAGGCCTCCTGGAAGTAACATTACACGGAATTCTCTTCAAGGCCAGTGCTGAATGTTATGCAGAAAAGGGCATCTTTCCTGGCATTAATCAGCAGCCGGAGATGAAGGAGAGACGGAGAGGAATATGGGCGTGGGCGCCCGGTAAAGCGAGGCCAAGGGGATGTCCACACCCAAACAGCCTCAGCACCACACGCAGATCCTGGGGAAGCAGGCAAGCAGGCTGAGGGGGATGCACTTTCCTACCCAGAATGCACCTGTGCGGAGGTAGCATGCTGACTGCTCCCACTTTGTTCTGTCTCGCTATTTTCTCCTCTCCTCCTGTCTCTGGGCATACAGCCGCGTCACCCCTTGACATTGCGCAGATGTTCTCCTCAAGCGTTTGAGGGTGCGACGTACATGAATCAGTTTGGTCATTAAAGCCCTGCCGCTGCTGGGAGCTATGTCAGACTCCGCTGCGGCACAAACCGAAGCCTGAAGAGATGTCTTTGCTTCACAGACTTACCTGAGTCTTCATTGTGTACTGACTGTTCGTTGCTTATTTCGAGACGCTAAAAAATAGCACCTTGCACTTCTTTTAGGAGGTCAGCCTGCCCGTGGAGTCTGAGATACACACTTCCAGACAAAAACTGCCATACAGACCAGGCAATTTAAGCACTGCTGCTTTGAGCTCATTCATTTCTAATGTGTTAACAGCTGAGATAGCCGTCGCTATAGCGGCCACATTCAAACACGGTCAAAGACATGTTCCTTCAAAATGATGTTATTAATTCCACTTTATAGAATTACGGTGTTCTGCACACCGGAATGAGACCAGCCTGTATGCCAGTGTGCTGATGAACATCCCATGGGCAGACAGAGCCAGATCCGGAGATGTCATCTGTCTGGGACGTCCTTGCACCAGTGCTGAGTCCTTGTTTTCAGTTCATATCTCTGTCCAAGGCAAGACTCACCTGTGGGGTCCTGCCTAATTAATCAAGCTGTTTATCATGGTGCTTCTTTAAATTTATAGTTTATATTTTTGATGAGTCTGGGTCTCACCCTGTACCCCCTGCTGGTGGCAGTGCATTACCAGGCCCCCTGATTTGGGGAGATTTCAGTTCTGGAGTCATCTTAAACTTCTTAGAAACATCTTTGTAACCACACAAAACTATTATTGGAGTAAAATCCACTCCCAGCAAAAAAAAGGACTGAACCATACCTAAGCAGAGCCTGAAATCCATTCCGGGTTTTTCCATCCTTATTCTGCCGAAACTATAATGAGGTGTAGCACATCTTCCACTCATGCTGCCCATAGCAACAGCAAGTGCTTGACAGCAGCAGAGGGAAGATTTAGTGCGGCTGTTTACTCCTAATACCAGATCATGTTAGTAAGTCAGATGATTTGTGAAGACACTGTAGGTCCTATAAGAACCAAAAGGTCCAGATTAACAGTGTGACACCTTCCTGACCAGTTTACCTACAGGGCAGCGTGTGCCAATCAGAGTTACTGTGGACATTTTGCAGTATGAAAACACCTTCCACAAGGTATGGACAATAGCCCTCAGCCAGAAACTGCCGGCCTGGTCACCGCTGCCCCAAGTCACTGTGTAAAGCATGACAGCCGTGTGCTGCATAAGGATCCTTTATAAGATCTTCAAAGTGCATCTGGATCCAAAGCCAACATGCCATTTCCCCAAATGTTTCCTCTGAGCTCATTCTGTAAATTGGGCAAAGCCAAAGGAGGGGGGCATATGGCCAAAATGTCTTATCGCGATATTTTTGGCTAGAATCACGATCCATGATTTGTTTTTGATTATTTACAAGCTAATCAAAATTGCAATGCATGTAGTGATGTTAATTAACCATTTAAATATTAACCAGTAATTTTGTCCTTACAAGAACCATTGCTTGTATCTTTATTATCAGGGATTGACATAACTGGTACTGAAGTAGGCATTCACCAAATAAATTGATACGTTCAGCATTTTCTTGTTGCAGTACAAATGTGTAGTTATTTTATGTGCTTTTGTGCTGTTATAACAAGAAATTACCACACATTTTAACCTTTAAACAGTGAATGAAGTAACCTTAATATCTATATCTTGAAATGTCATTTATATTATCTGTATTCTTTATGTGTCTAAATATATTCTATTTATTTCTCATTTGCACTGTGAGCAATGCTTTCCGTTACATAACAGTAAGAACCACAACAGACACACCAATCGTATAACTACAGTAACAAAAATGTAATGTCAAACAGACAATGTCAAGATCAGTGCCCTTCTGATCCTGTGCCATGTGTCTTGTCCATATTTGGCCAACAGGTGTCGCTGGTCATCCTGTTCCCCCCTCAGTAGCCCCTCAATCCCTAGTGTGTTTCCCTATGCCCAAAAACCACTGTGTGGCTGAACAGGCCAAGTGGTTGGCCATCATCCAGGCTCCCTTTTGTTGTGGGTTTGAGGCTGGCCAGATGCCAGCCCCAATTAGTTGTTTTTTTTGTTTAACATTTGTTATTTTGCGTTCTTTTGATTTATTTTGCGTTTGTATTCCAGTTACAGTCCCTTGTGTTTCCTCCCTGCTCCTTGGTTGTATTACGTTCTGTTCTTGTTTTAGTTTCCCTGGGTGTTTTTACCTGCTGTATTCATCATTTGACCTCACCTGCTCCTTCTTGCCCCTAATTCCTCATAGCCCACACCAGCCCCTTTTAGTCCTTGTTATCTGTATTTTTAAGTGCCTGCCTTTGTTCAGCACAGTTTCATTGTGTTTCCTAGTGTTACTTCGTGATACATTAAGTTAGTTATTATTATTCTGTTTCATTTTTAATTGCTCCTGATCCCTTTATTTTGTGGTTAATGTTCTGTTTTGTTAATAAACTCCTCTGTTTGCTGTGAGCTGCTCCCTCTTTTCCCTCCTTCACCCTGCCCTGTCGTAACAGACAGAAACAGACCCCACTGTGGTTTTCTTCTGAGATCAAATGTTACTGCTACCTAGATTGTTTATGACTGAAAACACACACGAGCTCCAGTTAGCTAGAAAAAAACTGCCACATGGGGTGTCCATAAAACCTGTGTAATATCCCAGATCCCAAGCTTATGAACGCTAAACACTAGCAAATGAACAGAAAGTTGTTATATTAGCAATTTTACTGTGTTAATAAACCCAAACATTCATTATAAAGCTACTTAAGATAAGCATGCATACAAATGACAAAGAAGCTGACAAAAATGACGCAGATATATTCCCTGGATGTCCTGGAAGCGCCCTCTCCCCTGTCTAATCACTACTCCTCCCAAACATCCTCAACCACAGTAAATCGGAAATTTTACCGGAATCTCACCCAAGCCTACTTTACACTCTCTCGTAAAAAATCTTTATCTTAAGCCCAATCTAATAGTCCTGCGTATGGGATTCTATGTGGTGATGTAATGATGGTTATTGTGGGCCCAGCACATCACAGCATGCAGACCCTGTGTAGCCCCCAGGAAGCTACATTAGCAGTGGGAAAACTAAGCAGGTAAGTCCTTCTATCTATCCCAGTGATAATTAATACTTTAAGCACAAGTGGCAATAGATCCAAATACTGTACATACTGAAGCCGTTTCCATGTTCATACATCACCTTGATTTATCTTTGCTCTTCTTGGCTAATTATAGCATAGCGTGAAGCTCAGTGGGTTGGGCCGTTGCCTCACGCCTCCAGAGCTGAGATTTGAACCCCATCCCTGCTCTCTGTGGGTGGGCAGTTTGCATGTTTACATGTTCCTTCTGTGTCATGTGGGTATAGGCTGGGTTTCTCCTGCATGTCACTTCCATGCAGTTTTGTATATTGGTGTCTCACAGCGTGTGACTACGGAGTGGCCTGCGTCTGTGGGTAGATGGGTCTGTGTGGTCGTGTATATACTACATTGTGGGGACCAAATATCTCCACAATGTGATTAAAAACCTGCTTTTTTAATGTTATGGGGACATTTTTTCAGTCATCACAAGAAGAAACCCATTTGTATAGAAATGTGTCACTGCAATCAAAAAACTAAAAATGCTGAAAGTCTTGAATTTAGTTTGGTTACTTATGGTTAAGGTTATTGTCATTGTTGAGATTATGGTTTTGTCCATAGAATTGAATGGATGGTGCCCATGAACATATGTATACAAACATGTGTGTGTGTGTGTGTGTTTGGGTGGGTGTGTATGTGTGCACACTGTAATGCACTGGCATCCCATCCAGGATAAACAGCTGGAAGGTCGATGTATAGAGAAGCATGCCATTCAATCTGAGCCATTTGAAACTGGCCTTCTGGCTTTCTAATTCATTTTTGAACAGTGAATGTCCTCCTTCTGACTGCAGTGCCTGACACCAGCCTTATTGTTCCCCTTATACCCACAATCTGCACAGCCGAATCGGAGGATATGGGACTCAGTCCTTACTGATGTAGGCCAGTGTTTTATGACCAGACGCTTAAAACAGCACCAATGAACAACACCGAGGGGTTCATCCCAACATACTTCATGCAGGAAGATACTACGTGATGACCCTACTGCTGCATGAAAGCGGTGTACATTACCTGCCCTGTGGAGGCCTGCCGCCAAACACCATAGTAATAATATAAAAAGTACCTATGCGCAATATACAAAATTATAACGTATAAGTGAGAATATAGAAAAGTGTATATCTTATAGCTCCCTTATGCATAGTATGATGTGGTAAGTCTTCTCTGGATGCATTATTAATTTTAATCCTCACACTTGCTGATTAGTCTAAGCAAATAAGTGGATTTCCTCCCTAGGGGGGCTGGCTTACATGCCGTTCTGGGGGTGATGTTCCCATATTAAAGATTTTAAGGCTTAACTGTGAGTTTAAAATTGTGACCCAGCAGCAGTGTCACAGCATTCATTAGCCACCACACAGGTTTCTGACATGAGAACTCGGCCTGCATCTCACCACCCTCTTCAGCAGCCGGGTTTCATTCGTTCTGCTGGATCAGTATTAATTTCAGCTCCTCCTCCTTCCCATGAGTCTGCATAGAGACCAGTCGTCCCTGGGCCCCAACCACGATAACCATTCTCATGGCCTCTTAGATATCAGCCCTGCCATTAAATCAATCACTTTGTGGATGATGTCTCTGTTTCTCTTTTGTGATTCATAGTATTCTTTTAACCTGTGGTTTGTATTTTCTAAAAAGATCAGAGGTTTGAGATGATAGTGTTGCTGTGATATTTCTTGTGCTCAAGCACTGAAGCGCTGAATTGGTGCTGCCAGTGATCAATGGCTGTCTTTTGAACAGCAGCTGAGATTAGTCTATGCGTGGAATCTGTAAGACAAGGCCACCCCTGCTTGCCTTGACCGACTATTCTGTACAAAGGAACCGTCTGCTCAGTACAAACAGGAAATAAACCAGACATTGTTACCTAATATTAAACCTTGCCTTGCAGAGGACACTGCAGGCGTCGTCTGCTTCCCTCCCATTGGTCTGGCAACCCAGATAAGCCCCATCTCCTCTGTTTTTCCACCCTGAAAACCCACTCCCATGACTGCATCATCACTGGCTTCCTTTGTTTCCCTCCCATTGGTCCAATAATCAGCAATAAGCCCCACCCTCAAAATCCCCATCGCTGAAGTGTATTTCTTCACAGCACGGCTGCATTGGTCTGGGTCTGCCCCTGCCCCCCCCCCCCACCAAGGACAGGTAAAGCTGATTATACCTCTGGGTCCATCTGTGGATGATGGACTGACTCAGAGATTGTGGCTCCTGTCCTGTTTCCCAGGGTCATTAGAGGTGCTAATTTGCAGCATTGATTGTTTTAACGCATTCCTGCTCGTTGGTGACTGAGCTAGAATATTAAAAAAAAATATTAGGTTACATCTTTGCTTATGTGATGATTTTGGGGGAAAAACATTGGTCTGGTTATCGCTGTAACTAATTAAGCAGACACTAACAATTGAAAGCTACACATCAACAAAAATGATACAGAATCGTGAGCGAGCAAATATTCAGATTCATGCCACATATTGTATATCATTCTGTGTTTTTCTGTTTTGTCATCAAATGTTTTCCAGACATATAAATAACTATTGCCCCTAAAAAAAAGTTGTCAACTCTACATGTATTTATCAGGCCCTTTATCTTTACAGAGTTATAGCGATAGTGCTGATAAGCCAGACCAATGACAGGTATTTTCATTTAAAAGACCATCTAGAAGTGTCAGAATCCACCACAAGATACCAGGATCTCCACAAGACACGTCTGAGACCCATTGCTTTAACATTATTACCATCGTGACAATAACCCACCGAAATGATACTTACAGATGCCTGAAATATTTCATTGTCCTGCCAGCACAATAGAAAACAAGCCCCATTTCAGTATTTGATGACACTTGTCGACTTTGACTTGTACTTTGGTAAATACTACATCACATTAATTATGCACCTTTATTCAATGCCAGCATATGATGAATATGCACCTTGCGTACCATGTGACCTGGATTGCTGTTAGAGAGGTAACGCAATGCACCTTGGGATTGAGACCCATGTGAAGCTAAATAAATCATCAGAAATCATCCCCATGATATCTATTTACGATTTTAGCATGCACCTGACTAACCCTGTAAGCTCCAGAGTGAGTCACTGAGCCTCAGAGGAAACCGCGACTGTCCCGCGTGTGAAACCGACGCATCTGCGCGGTTATTAATCACCGGCACAGTGGGATGCTGTGCCCCCCACTCTCTCCCACCCCCTTCTTCCTGCTACAGTTAATTGGACGTGGCCCTCTTGTGAAAATCGGAGTGACGGCAGTACAGGAAGTCGTGATCAACGATGCCAGGTCTTGGGTCACTCTAACGCCCTCGAGATCTATCGCTCAGTGACTGATGGCCTCCACAATACAGCATGATAAAAACTGACAAGCGAGAAAAAGCCCCCGGCGGGCTCCAGTGAAGGGTGGGGGGGCTACCTCAGGGCAGGCCAGGGAAATCCTGCTCAAAATAGTGTCTGGGCACTGGAGCATGGGCTGGAAATACACCGTTTACCAAAAGAGAAACAAAAGAGTGAGAAACCATAAATATCCAGATCACAAGGAAGATAAGGATAAGCTGTCATGGTGTCAGGGTTACCAAATCCCAGCAATACGGCGGATGAATCACTGTGACCCCTGACATGCCTTTTCAAGAGCTCACAACAGTTGTACATGTAACGAATTGATGGTATTGTACAGAAAAATGGGTAGCAGACACTGCTACCAGACCGTGAGACAGAGAGGCTGATATCTGGTCAGGACTGGGCAAGAGAGAAGCCGACATCCCGACCGGACCGCATGAGAGCGAAGCCGACATCCCGACCGGACCGCGAGACAGAGAAGCCGACATCCTGAACGGACCGTGCAATAGAGAAGCAGCAGCAGCCTGACAGACTATCTTGAGCAGGGAAGCTGTAACCACAGAGGCCAGAGGCCGAGTCAGGTCAGGGCCATCAGGTGAAGATGAAGGGGGTCTGGTAACACAGGCAACAGGATGATGGACCCGCACTTGCAGGCAGGAACTGCACCTGGGTCATCACGGACCCGTCCGAAAACAGCAGGACTCCAGCAGCACGAATGACGAGTGAATGTCATACTGTCTCATATGCTACAAACCGCTAAAATGTACCAGACAGACAGAAATAACAAGGAAACAATAAATAAGCTGGCAAGTGTGTCCAGGATGTCTGTCAATTTCTAATACTGTATATAACAGTTCTCACAAAGATACGTCTCATTTTCTGTTCAACTTTATCCATGCTGTCTACTGATCATTGACTGTGGGTTTGCATTTTCAGGCTGGGGTGGGGGTGTCTGGCCCCGCGGATATTTGGGAGGAACCAAAATGTCCCAAAAATCAACTACAAATAAACAAATGCATATATCAGTTGTGTCTGATTTGTGGTGAGCATTTGAAATCCTCATTCGGTATTATAAACAAGCAGAGGTTATAATCTTGCGTGAGTCTGAGTGAAATGCTACAAAAATTAGCATACAAGAAAAGACCTTGGTGAAGAGATTAAACATCAGGGGCATTTGGCAGGTGCTTCGGGGGGAAAAGGGTCATGGAAACGTGGGCAAGCAACCTGAGAAAAGCGGTGGAAATGTCAGTGGTGAAGAACGGCTGGTAGGAGAGAGAGTCAAGAGAGCTAAAGGAAACATGAAGCTTAAGATTAAAACAGCACAAAGGTGTTAACAGACCTTATTGTCCAAAGGCAAACAGTTGTTAGTTTATAGAGCCGAACAACACTGGCAGATATTTGGAACATCTACAGCTCAGGGAAATGTAAAGACCCAGGAAAGATGACCCACTATGGTCAATGTGGTAAGTGGCCTGCCATGATGTACCCATCACTGGCTAATGTCACGCTGAACAGCACCATAGAATACTGCATGGGACTGACACTTCAGGGAAGGTTTGAGCAAAAAATTGTCTTCAAAGCTTTTTTTTTAATCCAGTTTTTTAAGTCCTTCAATTTTTCCTGAGATGGAAGAGATTAGTTTAACCCAAGGATTCTGTTTCATTACACAAGCGACTTTGTGGCATTTTTTTCTGTCTAGAGGACATTTTCAGTTCTTCGTAACATTGATTCCACATGATGTTGGAAACATTTGTTTGAGATTCTGGTCAGAACTGACATGGTTACATCACACAGTTTCTGTGGATTTGCCAGCTGCACAATCACACTACAAATCACTCATTCTACCACATCCAAAACAAAGTGTTAGACTGGATTCAAATCCAGTGACTAGGTAGGCCACTACAGTGTACTGAACTCATGCGTTAGTGAGCAGAGGGTTATATCAGGGATCCCTAGGACTGGAGCGGAAGTGATTCGGGACTAGAGTTCCCTGACATCTGAGTCTGAGTTGTTGTTCCACGTAAACACATTCTTTGCAGAAGTTAGCGTAGTAAGGGGTGCAACTATCAAGCTGGACAAATCTGCCGTAATGCTTTACATGAGGTAGGGACAAACCATTCTGTGACTGCACATACTTTCTCTGGGTCCATCTCGATCTGCCCTGCATAGAGGATGTATCCCAGGAAAGACAATTTACTTTGATGGAACTCACGCTTTTCAGCTTTAGCAAAGGTACAGGTAGGACGGATAAAATAAAAATTGGGACACTGGATCCGTAATCCGTAAGGCAAAAACCGAAAAAAAAAAAGATAAGGAGACAAGACTGAAAACCTGAGATCAAACCACTCTAGTGTAGGTGGCAAACCAAACTGAGCATCTCGCAGGCAATTGAGGGTATACTGTAGCTAAGTATAAATAAGGTGGTTAATAGTCCACAGGTGCTATTACTGATTGCCCTATAGAATGATTAATATGAACTGCGGCTTGGAACCCAACCAAACAGAACTATGAGAAATGCAGTCCACTAGGTCCAAACCCTGACATTACAGAAATACTCAAACCAGGCTGTCTGGTACCAAGAATCATGTCAGGCACTGATGTTAGATGCTGAGGCCTGGTTCACAATCTCCATTCTAGTTCATCTCAAAGGTGTTTGATGAGGTTGAAGTCAGGGCTCTGTGCGGCCCAGTCAAGTTCTTCCACACCAAGCTCACCCAACCATGTCTTTATGGACCTTGCTTTGTGCACTGGGGCACAGTCATGCTGGAATACAAAAGGGCCTTCCCCAAACTGTTCCCACAAAGTTGGAGCATAGAATTGTCTAAAATGTCTTGGTATGCTGAACCATTAAGAGTTCCCTTCACTGGAACTATGGGGCCTAGCCAAACCCCTGAAAAACAACCCCATACCATTATCCCTCCTCCATCAAAATTTACAGTTGGCATAATGCAGTCAGGCAGGTAACGTTCTCCTGGCATCTGCCAAACCCAGACTCATCCAACAGACTGCCAGGCAGAGAAGCGTGACTCATCACTCCACAGACCATGTTTCCGCTGCTCCAGAGTCCAGTGGCAGCGTCCTTTACACCACTTCATCCGACGCTTGGAATTGCGCTTGGTGATGTGAGGATTGTATGCAGCTGCTCAGCCATGGAAGCCCATTCCATGAAGCTCCCGGTGCACAGCTTTTATGCTGGGATTAATGCCAGAGGAAGTTTGGAACTCTGCAGTTATTCAGTCTACAGAGGTTTATGAGCTTTATGCACTATGCACTTCACCACTCAGCGGCCCCACTCTGTTACTTTACATGGTCTCCCACTTCGTGGCTGAATTTCTATTGTTCTTAAATTCTTAAATTTTGCAACAATACCACTTACAGCTGCCTGGCAAGGAAGAAATTTCACAAACTGACAAATTACAAAGATGACATCCCATGACAGTACCATGCTTGAAATCACTGAGCTCTTTAGAACGAGCCATTCTTTCACAAATGTTTGTAAACCTGACTGATTTTATACACCTGTGGCAATGAGTCTGAATGAAACATCTGAGTTTAATAATTGAGAGGTGTGTCCCAATACTTTTGTTCATATAGCTCACTTTCCCCATTCTGGCGTTTGATGTCAACATTAGCTGAAGATGCTGACGAGTATCTGCATGATTTTATGTAATGTGCTGCTGCCACATGATTGGCTGATTAGATAATTGCTTGAATCAGCAGGTGTTCAGGTGTTCCTTTAACGAAGACCGCAGTGTGTGTATATATAAAGTAACCAGTCAAAGGTTTGAAAACATCTGCTTTTAATGCATTTAGCTTTATTTTTAACTTTATATTAAAAAGCCTCGAGGTAATGATATCATGTACAGACACTAATGAATATCAAATATGCATTGCAGATTCTGGGCATTCAATCAACCAGCTTCCAGATGGAGCCACCTGGAATGCATCTCCAATAGTCCTGAAGGAGTTTCCACAAGTTCTGGGCACAAGGTTGCTACCTTGCTCTTACTTTTAGATCCAACATGTGTGTGTGCGCACGCACGCACACACACACACACAGGTTTGTAATTGTATCTTTGCGGGGACTCTCCATTAATTTCTAAGGGGAAAACTCTAATCCCACCATGACGACCCCTACACTGCCCTAACCTTAACCATAAGTAACTAAACAAAATATGAGACTTTTGGCATTTTGGAATTTTTTTTTATTGCATTCAGATCTTTGTGGAAACCTGAAAAATGGTCCTGACAACCTAACAATAACAGGTTTGGTAATGTACATTTGGTAATGTAATATAAACCTAATCCAAGCACACACACACACACTCCGAACAATACCTGTGTGTACCACTTCCTTAGAGAATTATAAATAATATAATTTGACTAATCTATTTCTTTTAATTGAATAGATAAATCTAATTATTTTACAAAATTACTTAAATTTCCCCCGATTTCCCAAGCGTCTTACTGTCCGTTGTTGTTAACAGGATTAATTTTTCAAGTTTTTAGGTCAGGTAGACGGCCCAGTTTACGCGGGTTTCAGAATCAATAGGATTTATTTATACAGCACAGTAAAGCGGCATGGTTCGGGGCTGCAGATCTGCCCATAATTAGGTTTTACCAGGACATCCCCGGCGTCATTCACATAAACCGTGACACCTATTGGGAGGATGGACGTGTATGTGCATGAAGTGAGCCAGCCCGCACTCCTCTCTCCATCCTCAGCCTATCCTCAGTAAAGCTGCTCGGGTCCTTAGATGCTGCTTCTGATCCCCTGGCACAAGCCACGGAGCCGCAGAGCCTGGTTTTGGTAACAGGAGCCGCGCCGTGGAGAGCTGCGCTCCGCCCGCCGCTGGTGCTGATGCTGCGATGAGCGGGTGAGGTGGCGGTCGGAGAAAGAGCAAAGCGCCTCCATGCACAAGGATGCGGGGGGGAAATGCCCGGCGACAGGGAGCACGACGTGTGTCGGAAGGCGCTGGAGCTCCTGTCGGATCTCTGCTCTAAGGGCGAAGTGCAAAGCGACAGCTGCCTGGATTTCAGTTACTATCTTCGCGATCTCAGCCGGCCGCGGTACCCCGACGCAGGTAAGGACGAGGGGCGCAGTTTGGGTTTGAAACTTGTCGGCGATCAAGTTGCACGGGAAGTGCTTTGTAATTTTATAAATCTCTATATTAACTGCACTGCATGTTCGTTCACAACTTAAGTGCGTGCTAATCAGTGCCCCACCCTCCAGAATAAAAGTTGCTATGGGGAAAATGCAGCATTTATTCATGCATGTGTTTATTTAGATAGAGACTTCATAGCCGGTAGAAGCAGACGATTTCCTCGTTTTGAGAGACGGTATCATTTGAACCCATCCATCTTCAGAGCCGTTTCTTTTGTGCCCGCGCTCCGCCCGGCGGCACCACACCCTTAGCGGCGGCCCCGCCGAGGGGCACCGGGCGCGTGCGGGGCTTCACTACGCACCTGTCTGCATGTATAAATGCTTATTGCGTGCGTTTATTAAGCTGTAATTATTAGGATATTATAAAAAAGTCAGATGTAGTGCTTGATTGTACAATCTAGTCATGGGTGATTCGTTTTAAAGTTGCATTTTGCCAAAAGTTTTAAAAGCTATTTCAGAAACACCTGTGTGACCTGGTGAATGGCATCATGTATTTCATTGTCTTTCTGTAGGACTTACCTGACATAACTTGAGGTTATGTACATGAACTCTCCTTACATCTTTCTCTTGTTTGAATTTACTTGAAAAATATGCACTGACACCCTGAGGACAGAAAGGCATGCCAACCTGCCGGCTGTAACTGAGCAGGAAGGGGGGGTTTGTGCTTCAGCTTCCTGCTTAATGTGGCACATCTTCACCACATGCTGCACTGGGGAGAGAGCCCAGCACAGGCTGGGGGTGCTGCAAGACGCAGCGCGTTAATGACGGCTCCTACTGAAAGCTGTCAGGCAGCACTGTGTTTGGGCAATGCAGTGTAGAAAGCTTTAAACAGCCAAATATTCAGAGCCCCAGTGTGAGCGGCATACGGTCAGCATTCACTGGCTGAGGTGTCACCATACGGAACAACGACCTAAAAATTACAGCAGAAATGTAAGAGTGCCTGGCTGTTTTGCGGTTTGCCCTCACGCCCGGGCTTCCG
Source organism: Gnathonemus echidnorhynchus (assembly GCA_026776725.1). Classification (NCBI taxonomy): domain Eukaryota; kingdom Metazoa; phylum Chordata; class Actinopteri; order Osteoglossiformes; family Mormyridae; genus Gnathonemus; species Gnathonemus echidnorhynchus. The sequence goes on along the minus strand of JAODJU010000007.1, from coordinate 21,998,184 downwards.
GTTTCCGATTTCTCAGCTGCTCTGGTGTTAATAGGATGTGGCAGCAGAGAGCAGAGTAATCATCACACTTACAGCAGTGGCGGTTCCTGGGGCTCTGGGTTCTGTAGCATGGAGCTCCGGTACAGCATGGGGTATGTGTCCGGGTCTGTATGCGAGGAGGGCCTTTCATACTGTAGGAGCTCCAGTACAGTGTGAGGTTGGAGTTCAGGTCTGTATGTGAGGAGGGCCCTCATTTGGAGCTCCAGTACAGTGTGAGATTGGTGTTCAGGTCTGTATGTGAGGAGGGCCCTCGTTTGGAGCTCCGGTACAGTCTGGGGTTAGTGTTCGGGTCTGTATGTGAGGAGGGCCCTCGATAGGAGCTCCGATACAGTCTGGGGTTAGTGTTAGGGTCTGTATATGAGGAGGGCCAGCTCCGGAACAGTTTAGGGTTGGTGTTAGGGTCTGTACATGAGGAGGGCCATCTGCGGTACAGTGTTGGGTTGGTGTTACGGTCTGTATGTGAGGAGGGCTCTCATTAGGAGCTCCGGTACAGTCTGGGGTTAGTGTTCGGGTCTGTATGTGAGGAGGGCCCTCGATAGGAGCTCCGATACAGTC
>JAODJU010000007.1:21944662-21959013 GCA_026776725.1 Gnathonemus echidnorhynchus | reverse complement strand
CTATCATACCCGGCTTCTGATGAGCCACACTAGTTCTCAGGTAAATACCAGGAGCAGGTGTGGCTCATCAGAAGCCAGAAAAGTAACTGGATAATAGCCCTCCAGGACCGGAGTTGGTGACCCCTGCATTAGAATATGTGAAAACTGTATTCACATCAGAGCTGTACTAGACTTAACATTTACCCATTACACTGTGTGAACAGCTAATGAAACCAAGATCAGTCTGTTTGTTCTGTGCACAGCATTCTGGGTAATGAATGTCTCCCGTGTCCTGGATAAGCAAATCTCCGAAATGCAAACATTTATATCTGATTTTTTGTCTGAATTACGCATTGGAAAAAACATCATAAGCAATAAGCTGATCTTTCTGGAAAGTGATTTCGGCGCATAGTCTGTTAGCTGTGTCTGTCTGGAGTTCGTACTCCTAGTAGCGCTCTGACTACCTTCCACAGTTCAAAGCCTTGTGGTTCAGGTAAATTTGTGACATTAAAACACCTCAACCATACCTCCACTGGAGAACAGGTCAATGAAAATGGCATGGTTTAGGTTTTTAATACAGCTTTTTGTCTTCTTATAAAGGAATTCATATAAAAGCCAGATAATTCATTAAAATTCTCAAAAAACAAATGAAAGCAAACAACAAAGTCTCTAAAAATGTGCTGGATCTGCAGGTTCTTATCAATGCTTAATGACTTCTTCAGAATTCCAGACACACCAGAAAATGTCACCTTCCATCCAACACTGTGGTTGAGCTCCAAGCAAACAGCTGCACAAACACAGCGTTTGGCTCACTGACAAAATGAAATGTTTGCATCTTTACACTGACAGATTGCGATGCGGTGATCAAGGGTGTGAAGTCCCTGAAGATCCTGAAGCGAGCAGGGGAAGCCCAGGGCTCCTGGATGAAGGATCCCAGCAAAGGCTCCTCCAAGGTCTACTTCTTCAGCGGGACCAGGAACAATGCCTTCCTGGAGTTCAGCAACCTTCAAGCTTTCACTGAGCAGAACTCCACCCAGGGGGCGCTCAAGGTCCAGCTGCCATTCCCCTGGCAGGGGACGGGCCACGTCATATACCACGGCTTCGTTTACTACCACAAGGCTGGTACAGCCAACGAGATCGTCAAGGTGCACATCCGCAATGGCACCTTCAGCGACAACATGCTGCTGCCGGGGGCTGGGCGGCTGCCCGCCTACTCATTGACCCCCCAGACCATCATCGACATGGCCGTGGACGAGCTGGGCCTCTGGGCTATCCACGCCGACCCGGACTTCGGAGGGAACCTGGTGATCACCAAGCTGGACCGGTCCAGCCTGGCGGTGGAGCACACCTGGGACACAGAGTGCAAGAGCCGGGATGCGGAGGCATCCTTCCTCATCTGCGGGACGCTCCACGTAGTGTACAACTCACGCTCCGGGGGGCGCTCCAGCGTGCAGTGCATGTACGACATCCACGACACCTTCCACAGCGTGGAGAGCCCAGTCTTTTTCTTCCCCAAACGCTACTCGAGCCACTCAAGCATGCGGTACCACCCCAAAGACAAGCAGCTCTACTCCTGGGACGATGGCTACCAGACCATCTACAAAGTGCAGACCAAGAGGAAAAATGAGGTCGCGTCAACCTAATTCACAAGCAAAGGCACCATCCAGTAGCTTAAGGGGACAACCAGATCTTAGTCAAGAAGGCAACAAGGTTTTTTATTTTAGGAATTTCTCTTCAACGTATAATGACCAAAAAAATGTGAACGTAAACTTACATTCATACGGTAGCATACTGATGTGATAGACACCAGCAGATATCTGGCACCAGAGTACCGCCGCGGTATACAACAAATATTAAAGTTTGAGAAAACACCCTCTACTGGTCAGTCAGATAAGTGCATATGCGGAATGCGAGCGTTGCTAGACAATTTATACATAAATCACGTTGAGTAGCTACCGTATTTAATTGTCTGTCGGTGACTTGATTTAATCAGAAGTTACACTGAAACACATTTTATGGTTCATTTATGGTTTGCGTGGCTTAAATTACATAATCGCTATAACTGCACACCAACACGTATGTTGTATCATTTTAATATATTTTTGCAAGCATAACTGAAATATATATTGTAAGAAATTTTACATTTCAAAATAAAAAGCAGGTTTTTCTTCTGTTTTGCTTTTATTTAAACAATGTTCCATTTATTATAACTATATTTGACTACGCAAAATAATATACATATATTTCATAGGAAAAAAGTTCTTTGTCTTTAAAGACAGCTGCAAACATTTTTAAAAAAATTACAAGACATGCTATTGCTGGACAACTTTTACTGTCGCCATCTCCGAGAAAATCATCGTAATAAACATATGTAAGCTGTCAGTGAAGTGTATTACTCTTGACGGAAAACAGCATAGGTCTATAATAGGTCTAACAATACGTCTATAAAAGACAGATCGATAGATAGATTTGACTATATAGCCTATATTATCCCAAAATGCGCTTCCTTAAACATCTGTTTAACATCTGTTTGGCTCGGGGTCTGTGTCCCCCTTATTTAACACTGAGAGCAGAAAACCCATTCCTCACATCTTCAAAAGAGGCTATTAAAAGATTTGCCACTTAAAAGATTATTTTATGCGTCCTTCACAGCTGCGGCTCTCGGTCGCGGTTTTATTCTGAAAAAAATATATATGTAAATGTTTCCATTTAACTGTACTGTACTTTCTCACTTAAGTTAGAGTACGACTCGCTGGATGCCCCTGAGCCGCTGGGGGGCGACAAAATGTTGATAAAAATTCCCAAAATGCGCGCACAGTTCAAATTTAATACTGTATAGTACAACACTACTAACCTTCGTGTATGCATGAGCATGAAACATTTAAAAAACATTACTGACTTCAGGTCTACATGCTAATATGTCATTATTCTGTTATATATATGGAGGACTGCACTGCGACTTCACACCTCCATGGCTGTGGGTCCAAGTCCTGCCCCTCTATATGTATATGTACAAGTCCGGTAATGGACAGGCATCCTGCCCAGGGTGTCACCCTGCCTCGTGCCCTGTGATGGACAGGCATCCTGTCCAGGGTGTCCCCCTGCCTTGTCCCCTTTGCTTCGTGAGGGAAGTTTCTCTTACCACCTTGACCAGGATAACTGGATGGATGATAAATGGATTATTATATATGGGCTATATTTATTGCTGCAAATTTCACTGCATTTATGATTAAAGCTAATACACTAATCTCCCTCTGAAGGCTTTTGATTGTTTTTGTTTCTGGTCATAAATGCAGTCCAATCATCCAGGGCAGACTCTAGCTATATGCAGAATAGACAATCGTCTTATGAGGGCCGTTGCATTACCTGGCCATCCATCCATCCATCCTTCCATCAATTCATCCATCCAACTTCCAGTAGCGCATCTTGTAAAGATTGGCGGTTACTGTACTTACAGTTTATTCAGTTGATTAGCTGCACATCTATACCGTTTAAACCCGCTGTGTGTTTCCGAAGCTCTCAGATCGCATTTTTGGCTCTTGACCATGCGGACCCTCGCGGATCGGTGCACAGCCGCCGTAGGAATCACATGACGGGCGACCTACAGTAGCCGCGGGGCGATGGAGGGAATAACCCTGGCGGTGATAACCGAGGGCCGGCAGAGCGCTTTACTGAGCCATTGACGGCGGAGGACGGATCGCAGCGAAAGGCGAGCGGCACCCCGTTTCCTCGCTGCTCATTCTGTGGTTTGCTGGTTTCCTTTTTGCACTTATGTCGGTGTAACGTCTGTCTGTGTGCATGTTTGTTTATTTAATCCAAGTTAATAATAGCCCTGTATAATACATTAATCAGTCGGCATGCGTTCGCTTTTTCCTTTTGTAAAACGTATTATAAGGTCGCTGCTTTCCCTTTCTGCAACTTTTAAGTGTAAAGTTTAAGTAAAGCGCGTAAAGTGCAGCGGGGCGGCGGTTTCTTTGATAAGCCCGCAGATATCTGCGCACCTGTCTGATTAATACGCACAGCGCCATTATGTCATATCTGCATAATTTAAACGACAATAATACAGTATTATATGGCTGTTTCATGTTATGTTGGCAACATTTTAAAATGTACATACGTATGCACCGAAGTTATATTTAACTTATTTGTCCACATATAACTATTCTTAAGCGACTCAGGCAGGTTTTAGCATTCAGAGCAATATATTTGATGTTTACTCTCTAGTAAAAAATGAAAAAATGCGTTGAAGGGAAACTTCTCAATTAAATGTAATTTAAAAACTGCAGATCGAAACGTCTGTTTCACGAGGTCCATTAAAATGCGATGAGAAGTTATCAGTTTTTTAGCCTGCCGTATATGGATATGGATGGACGGACACACGGACGGACTGGACTGGACATGACGATGGACATGACATGCATGCATTTCCAAAGACGCACATGGTGTACATGGCTGTTTGGACATCATGAGGATGTTTCATAGGTGGCCAAGCTGTGGCCCCAGGGACTTGTGGGAAATGAGCTGCATTAGCTGGGGCTCTGACTGTCTGAGGGGTCCTGGGGCCTGTTTCCCGAAACCTCTGCAGGTGCCGCTCTTTCACAAACGTGTGGCACGTCTCAAAACCAAATCAACTTAGAAAGTGTGGTTTATGACTTGTTAGGAAAGATTGAACTTTAAATATATGTGTCCTTTTGAAAACATGGCTAAATTGCATCACTTGTGCTTCCTGATGCATTAATGACACTTTAACACATTAATTACAGCGTTGATGTTCGAACATCAGGATGATTCCCACCAGATGAGATTCTCGCAGTGCAGATTTATAATTACACTGTAAAATGTGCAGATGTCGCAGAGCCACAATGGTTCATCCAGATAATCCTTCAGGAATTTTCCTGGGATGGGGGGGGGGGGCTTTCATATTCCCAGTCTCTCCTATGGTAATACCATGAAGGAGCTGAAGTTTTGGGTAAAAAAAGCTGTGGTCTTAATCTCACCTGATTAATCAGACATGATTGCTGATGTAAGGCGGCGTGATTACGTTCGGCGCCCCCTGGCTGGATGAATAGGCCTAGCGGCTCCTAGCAGGATAATAATGGATGAACAGAACTTGTGTTACCTTACAGAAATGATTTAGCAGCTGAACGTCAAAACTTACCAGTGGAGATGTAGCATCATGGAAACCCAAATTAAGTCAAAATGGAGCCACACCAAAATAATAGTTTCAGTAAGTGTTTTAACTGTGAAGAACATATATCCAACCTCAGTCTTAGCCACTGGTAACTTCCCTGTGAAAGATTGCCGGTGATCTTGTACAGTGTGGTCACTGCGGCACACAGATCGACCGCGGCTTAGCGATGCTGTCATTGTGTTACCGTGAATGTGAAGGATATGTTATCTAAGAACTGCGGCCCTTTATCTGCTCGCTTCCGTAATCAATTGGCCTGTTTCCTGCTCGCCAGCACTGACCGGCATGTGACTGAGCCTCCCACACTTAACGATCATACATATCTGTGGTCTGAGGTTCTTTTCCACAGTGGAGGGCAGAGAGGGAATCTGTACCCAGAGGAAGGAGCGTTGGGGAGCATCTCACTCCCTACTGCCAAAATACCCTGTGGCTCCATGCCCCAAAACAATAACCACGACTGATTATGTTTTCTTTGTGTTTTGGGAGACGCCAGAGTAAAACGCAGTAAATTTCGCCTTGACAGCCCTGGAAAGGCAGCCTTTTCACAAAGACGATTAAGAATCGGAGAGCTTTGCTTTTAGTAGGGCTTCTTGTTTTACTGTAACTGACACAATCCAACAGCACGAACGGATTTCCAAATTACCCCATGTGTTATGTTTCATAACTTGTTTGCGTTGAGCTGATCTTGGCGTGTTTGAACAGGACCGGCGTCGGAGTCGCGATGGCGTGCTGAGTATCGTGGCCACGGGGAGATCGTGGCGGCGGCAGCGACCGCGCACTGCACTTTACTCCAGGAGACACTCTCGTGTTAGCTGCACGCTCGCCACGGCCCCCCGAGTGTGTCTGGTGTGCGTGGGGCCTCCCGCTTCCCCAGCTGACTGCTCAGGTGTCATTAACGTCATTGGCTTTCCTCTGAATCTCAGCTCGGCTGCCTGATTTTTAGGGGATTGTGTGTGGGGAGGAACAGACTCGCATTTGGAAAGGAAACGGCAGCTTCTTAAGCGATGCCTCAGCTTCAGAAGTTACGGCCAATTACCAAAGGCCGAGCCTCCGCCCAAAGTCCAGAGCTGCTCACACGGGTGGTCAGCGGAGCCCCCTGTCCCCCCCCCCGACCTTCTGGCAGCACTGCCTTGTTATCCGGTTAAACATTATCACAATTTGATGTCTGAGCCTGTCAGTTCCAGGCTGGGCTTTTGCTTTTTTCATTATTGTTACTGTATATTGTTGTTTTTCAGTTTATACTGACAGACGAGTCCTTTCTAGCTCAGACTCAGATGCATTTCTGGTGAATTATCTCATTTTTTGTCACAATGCACAAAACTGGTGCTGGGTTACGTATGAAATAGGAAGTACTGGAGCAGAAGTCTTGTGTTACCAAACAACATTAACTTGTTTAATAACGTATAAGATCTTCATATTGCAGACAGATCCTGGATTTAGTTTTTCTTATTCCTATATTTATTTCCAGCACCGTTTCCATTTTATGAAAAGTGCTGATCTAATTAATTTGCTTATTGGTCTTGCATTATATAATGTATATAGAGCAACATTTTCACTCACATTTCTGCATGCAGAGGTCTTCCCTTGCCGCTGGGCCAGGTTGGTTGTGGTTGTCTGATTACCAGTTAATCTAGTAGGTAAACATTGTGCAGGCGTGCCACTCTGCACGGGAACCCCGATCATTACGCTTCCTGCACGAACGTATCTCACGGTAAATATCAGAACTGATTTCTGGATATTGGTTCAGACATTTTTATTTTACATTTTCGTTAGCCTGTTGACCAATAGCTGGAAAGTTTTCTGTTTAAATAATTTGAATTCTATTTTTTGCCTTATGAGTAAAGTGAAGGAGTTTTGTAACAGTTATTGACAAAGTGTGCTTGCAGTGTTTGCTAGGAAGCCTTACCTCTAACGGCTGGTTTCTGGTGGCCCCATGTTTCCACGTCTAAATTAGCCCCAGTTCTCAGAGCTTATCAAGCATTTCTACTGTGACGATGTACAGAAACCAGACACACAAAGTTGGATCTTTGTAACATCCTTCCAGCTCAGGCTGGCATGTGACTCTTGTGATGTCACTAATCGCTTTAGTGATACCGGGAGGTGCTCGCCGGAGCCTGTGCATTCACGCCGGGAGGTTCTGCTCGCCGAGGTTTGGACGGGCTCACGTTGGAGCTGCCGCTGAAGTGCACGAGTGTAAGTCTGCAAACAGCTGATATGTATCAAACCTTCCTGCATCCATCTGTAACCTGTTTCAGGAATAGAAACTGTAAAGAGACGCCACACGGATCCAGCAGTCAGTCAGCTTAAAGTATGACGATGATTTGTCCTACATGATGAAATGTGATCAGTAAGAATCCCAGCAGAATGAAAATGAATCGCTGTGTTGTTTTTTTTATATATATACTTTTTTATATATATAGTTGTGTGTTTCACATAGATTTATAAAAAACAAGGAGGAGGAGTAACCAGAGGGATCCCTAAAGGAATGTTTCTGTGTAACATAAGTGCAGAGAGCCGTGTCTGTGAGCATCTGTGGCCCCCGCCCTCTGTGCATGTGGCCAGCGCGCCGCGATTAGCTGCCTGGGGGGGGCGGCCCACCCCTGCTGTGCACTGCTGGGCGATCCGGCCCAGAGACGCAGACGGACAGGCAGAGTGTCTGTGAGCCGGGCTGCTCCGCATCCGACCCCCGCGTCTTTATAGGGGGGGAGATATTCCGTGAGGAGAATCCCCAGCCGTGGGAGCATCTAGGAGCCTCTGGCCAAAATGTGGCTGTTGAGGAGTTGAGGAGATGAATGCCCATGTGCTGTTATAGCTTGGATGTAAGTGCTCAGTGTAGAGTCAGTGCGGCACATCGCTAATCGCGAAATGAGGATGGTGATGCTCTGTGATCGCCGGGCCGGTCTGTGAGCCGCGTGTGAGCTCCTCTCGCTCCATCATCAGTGCCCTGAATTTTACATGCTGGCTGAACTCTCTCTCTCTCTCTCTCTCTCTCTCTCTCACTCTGTCTCGCTTTAATCTCTCTCTCCTGCTGTTTAATTGATTCATTTTGACGCTGCTTATCGAGGCTTCTGTTTATAAAACAGCTGAATTGAATTATAAGCTGCTTTGCAGTGCTGCCTTTCGCTTGTGCTGCTCTTTAAAGCCCCCTATGCTGTTTTTTCCGTGTCGCTTTAGGCTGTTCAGCTGCAGTGTTAACAGACGTGTCCGGCTGTGCAAACGCAGCCACGTGGGCCGTCCCTCAACCTCACTCCTCTCCCACATGGTGTTTAATTACTGTTGTTAATAATAATAGTGATAATAATACTGGAGTGGAGAGCAGACCCAACAGACACATGTTCAATTTTCATTTCACACCCTGTCAGATTTCTGTCTGTGAGTTTATAAGGTGCTAAGGCAGATTGGAGCGCTTGTCTAAGTGAACCGTTTTAAGGAATTGAAGGAAATCCCCACGGGATATTTGTGGATATTCAGCTTATTTTGAAAGCCGCGTCCGTCCGGTTTTGGTTGGTTTACTGACAGCATGTGGGGGTGGGGGGTGTGTGTACGGGGGTGTTACTATGCTGAGATCTGTGGGAACAGAGGGCAGCTAGAGGAACAGGTTGAGCCAGGCGATGGAGGAGAGTCAGGCTGGGGTGTGTCCCCACAGTCTGTCGACATGCTTTAATGACTGTAGGTGTGGCTGTGGGAACAAAGCTCTGCTGCAGTGAAGGCCATGTGCTCCTCTGCTGTGCCAGTTTACCCTGCATTTGTCAGTGAGTTGCTCTCAGTACTGCACTGTCATGAGTGTCATGGACACCTCTGTTTCATATGACTCCAGCACAGGGACTGTTAGTCCCCTGGCCCCACCACGTCCCTGTCCCTCCCTCGGCCCCCTGGCCCCACCACGTCCCTGTCCCTCCCTCGGCCCCCTGGCCCCACCGCGTCCCTGTCCTTCCCTCGGCCCCCTGGCCCCACCGCGTCCCTGTCCCTCCCTCGGCCCCCTGGCCCCACCGCGTCCCTGTCCCTCCCTCGGCCCCCTGGCCTGCAACCAGCAAACAGTGTTAACTGGGAAAAGACGTTTTAAAAACAGCAATACTTCTGTCTTGAGTTTGTCTCTTTTAATTAACTGATTTGAGGTTTGAGGTTAATTTGTTTATGCTGTAACATGACCCTTAGGTTTTCTGTTAGAGAATTACAGAATCCAGATCCATACTAGCCCAGTGGAAGCTGTTAGCAGTTAAATAGTCACCTGTCAGCAGTCTGTACTCTTCTTAGACCAACGGGAACTGAAAGGCCACACCAGCAGGTGGCAATAATGAATGCACTGAAAGCAGAGGTAATGTAACTGTGTGTTTGTGTGCACATGTATCATTTTTGGCAGCTATTTGTAACTATATATCTGTAACATTTGCACATATATACACCATTTGTTGTGTTTGAACATGTGAGGGACTTTTTGTGTACCAATGCTAAAAGCAGCAGAAAAATCCATCTAGCCTACGACTAAAATGTCGGATTGTTTAGGGAAGAGAAAAACCTGTTAAGGAGGGTAAGAGCCCATCCTCAAACTGCAGCGTCTGCTCAGAGGTGCTGAGGCGGAGATGTTTCCCCAGAGGGGCTCCGTCCAGCACACTGACTCTGCAGCCTTCTGCTGTAAACAAATCCCTTTGGCGTCTCATCCGCTTGAGACCAGTATGATCATTGATTCCAGAAATCATCCATGTTCCCGTCCCTCTCCGTGTGCTTTGCAGGACTCGGGGGGGGTACCGGAACACCAGTGCCGTAGCTGGTCGCCATGGCATCCGATGCAAGTCACGTGCTCGAAGCGGCCTTGGAGCAGATGGATGAGATCATTGCAGGTACAGCTCAGCGATCAGCGGCCAGTCCTGCTGAATGAGTATTTCTCAGCAGAGGCCACATTTTTGATCCCTCCCAGTGCACCTGTACCAGGTACTTGGTGTTCTTGATTGGCTGGGAGCCGGGAGGGAGCAAAAACGTGGCCTGTCTTTGGGTTCCCCAAGAACTGGGTTGAGAAGCACTCCTCTAAACAGTCTTCTCTGCTGTCCCCCATCACAAAATGTCGGTAAAGTGGCTCCGGCTGTGCATGACACACACCTTTCGAACACCGTTCCTGAGGCCTCTGTCCTGACACCCGAGTTCCCCGTTAAGCTGCTGCTGCTTCCTCTCCTCCGTTTTCCCAGTCTGCTCCTGATCCAACTGCCTGGCAGGTTGTAGCTGCCCCCCCCCAGTGCTGTTTGGCTGTGCCATGCTCTTGAACCTTATCTAAAAAGTGGCTGTATGGCCTGTTTTTGCAGAGCGGTAAGGCACCTCTGACCCCCCCGCAGTCACACTCAGCTCTATCTGCCTGACACCTCACAGCCTGCCCTGTTTATCAGTCATCGCAGGGGTATCAGGTGGCGCACTGGGCTGCACTGAATGGGGGGGAGTAGTGAGGGCTAGATGGGCAGATTCCCCCCGCCCCCCTTTTGCAGTGCCAGTGCTGGGGACCTACTAGGAAGCACAAACATTCACTGCTGCAGCAGCTGATCACATGCAGCCTGTTTTCTCAAATCTGCATGTTAAAAATAGTTCTTTTGTGCAGAAGGAAGCAGCACCTTTGATACGCTTCAATGCTGTTTGTATGGTGAGGAGGCTGATGGCTGGAATGCTGGGTATGATCCGAGGATGCGTGGTGTGGAGATGATCTCCTGAACTCACAGTGGCGGGTGAGGGCTTACCTCAGCAGGTACGCAGATTGTGGCGGAGAGAGTGATTGAGAGAGAGAGAGAGAGAGAGAGAGAAACCAACCTGTGCTGCAGATGGAGACTGAGGGAGTCTCCTTTCAGGTCACACCCACCGTAGCCGCGCATGGAGAGACAGGCTGCGGGTATTTTCACATTTATATACCACAACCACAGAGGGAAATCTGAACCCCATCCATTTAATTAAATATTAAATCCCCAGTAAAGAAAGAAAACCTTGTTCTCCGAGTAAGATGTCATATAAATCCAGCAGGCAGCCCCATCGTTTCCCCGTCGAGTCGCTGTCACTGAGAGATTAATTTCTTTTCATCTGCTGCAATTAAACTGGTTTCGTAGCTCTTGCTATTTGTGAGACAGCAGAGTGGACATTGTGGCGGCGTTTGTCAGATGAATGCTATTCGAAACGTTTTGGAATGGCCTTTTATGAGTGGTAAAAACAGAATGTAATTAAAGTGTCATTATAGCAAAGTCCCCCATCCACCACAGTGGATTAGCCCTCATCACATTGCTCATGTGAAGCACATCGGTGAGATTAAATTTAAGGATGGGGCAGACCCAGAATCCCATGCAGTCCTGCAGTCAGGATGGAGGTGGGTTGTGTTTCACTGATTGGCTTAACTGCTTCAGTAGCTTTTTAAACAAGTGACACCTGCTGGTTGAACTTAGTAATTGCTGTTCTGATATTTGCTTTTTCCTATAACCAGTTTCATTTAGTGAAATGAGTTTTTAAAAAATGTCCTCATCCCACATTATAAAAATTAGAATTGGTATGGGGGTATTACATTAGTATTATGGTGAGGATATAACATATTTCAGAAGACATCCATGCTTAATAGACAGAATAATTTCAAAAAGACTCTAATATCTGTTTAGTGGCCTAATCTGTAAAGAATTGGTGTTTAGATTTTCCAGATAGATGTTGGCAGCTCTGACTTCTGGGCATGATGAAGGGATGATGGGGAGGATCTCTGAGGGAGGAGCTTCAGGGGTCACATGATCACGCTACAGCAGCGGGATCATCGGCAGCCACAAGGCCCGTGAAGGATCCGACCCTGCGATCTGTGTCCGTACCGCATGGCCCTTCGAAATGCATCGCCAGCAGGTTGAGACACCCGGAGCAGGAAGTGCCTGGACTCTGCTTCCGGGTTCGTACCCTGGCAGACGAATGTTTGCCCGGTACTAACAGGATATGCCTCCTATGATAAAACACCAACGTCACACACTTTTCCTCGGACACCTCGAGCAAATCCAGGCAAATGCTGTGTGGATTCACAGTTTGAAGTAAAACTCAATGCTTGAAAACATCATTCCTGAGGGATCCATGCCAGCAAATCCAGGCTCAGATCTGAGGGGAATTTCAGCACCTCCTCCCATGATCAAGGGTCCTACCCTTATGGTACTTGCACAGATGTGCAGGGGGGGGGGGAGTTAAAACCACGTGGGCAGCAAGGACCCATCCCACTGTGATTTGTTTGCACTCGATCAAAAGCGGCTGGCTTGCTGTGATTCTTTGCCATGCATGTCTGATTGATGGTGCCACGCTATTGGATGGCTTTGGTCACGTGAGCTGTTTCCATAAGCACTTAATGCTAATCTGGTCTTGCTTTCATGTGGGTCGTGTATTTACGGGCTGCACTGGTTTCGTATAATAAATCCCATGAGTTAGTCTGTGAGATACAGTCCGCCTCAGAAATTGTGCATATGGACATCGAGTTAAACCTTGGTCAGTGTGCTGCTGATATGAGTCTGTACTTACTGAAGGGGCAAGAAAAAAACTGTGAGAGTTTTTTCCAGCACGCCTGTTATTTCTGGAGTCAGATTATATCATCTGCTTAAATAAGAAAGTGTGTGCAACAGACACACATGTGCTGACGGCTTCCATGTGTTCCTGGGTTTGTTCTGGAAGTCAGCAGCTGCAGTGGATCTTCTGTGACACGTGGACCGCCGTGCTCACTAGAGGTCGCGCCCCCCTTAGAGATGTCGCTCTGTGATGCAGGTTCCCAGGCGGCAGAGCGGCGCCCCCTGCTGGTACCACAGCTGGCCGAGCAGCTCAGGCTCGCCGTGGAGACGCAGGTCGGCGTGGAGGAGAAGGACGCCATAGACGCGCAGGTAGCTGGGCCCACGGTGCAGACCCTGCTGCGTTGGCTGGAGATGGGTGCGGTGAGTGGGGGGGCCCAGGGGACGTTACTCATGGAGTAGCTGCTGATTGGCCAGGGGATACACGGTGCTCTCCGGCCATGTGAATTTGCAGGCTCACTCACTGTGTAATGAGATGATGAGCCTGATTTAGGGACCCTGACATACAGCTGCATCAGGCCCTCATGCCTGCTATTTTTTCCTGGGAAGAAATGCATCATGGGCCGGGTCCTGCTTGGAGCTGAGCCAGAGCTGCTGTCAAGAAGCGGGACTTAAGCGGCACTTCCCATCCTCCCTCTCACTCTTGCCCCAGTGGAGGTGAACAGATAGATCATGCTCACGTGGGACCTGGAAGATGATTGGTTGGTGATTCTGGGCAGCTGGTTCCAGCAGGGCGGCGGTGTTGCCTCTTCTGAAGGCAGCTGGAACTGGTTAAGCCAGCCTGGTGTCTGAGAGAGGCCTCCATGGCGGCCCTTTGATGTCAGGCCTCTGGGCTCTGCGGCCAGGCAGTGCTCCTGCTGCTGGATGAGAGCCTCGCACCGGCCTGTGCTCCATCACGGGCGTCCGCACTGCCAGCTGTGCTAAGCTGTAGTGTGTGGAGCTGGAGAAGCGGCTCGCTGCGGACGAGCAAGCGGAGAACAGGATCCTGTCCTGCCGTTAGGGTCAAGCTAAAGCTGCAGCTTCCAGCTTTAGTCATTTTCTCTGATTTGAGTATCTCTCTGCACTCACTTTCCGTCTGAGTGTTTGAGAATTCTAGATGTCTATTTGGGCCGATGGACCAATAGTCTGTGCCGCAGTGACCATTTTGCTACCTTTTTGAGAAGTAAAAGGTCGCGTCTGCAAGTGTCTCCCTACAAAGAGCCATCTAGAGTGAGCAGCTGCGTCTGTGTGACACTGCGGAGACCATGCTCCACACAGAGGAGGTCTCACCAGGTCCTCTTCAGAAGAAAGTGAAGCAGGTCTTCACACAAAAGTGGATGTGAAGTCCGTCTGGTGATAGCCATAAGTGGACCATGTCCCGGACTCTCCTGGTTACTCCTGTTGAGTTAGTGACCAGCCACAAGCTGGGGAGGGTTCTCCTTCCTTCCTGGGGGGTCTCGGTCGTAGTCAGAGGGTGTTGGATCTTCAGAAAGTTTCTAAAGAGGCACGGCAACAGTAACTCTGTCCCATCAGTTTATTTCCAGGCTTCCTATGACAAAAGTGTATAAGAACCAACAAATGGCCCTTTTTGTGGCAAGAACCATCAGCCCCCCTGCCCCCCGTTGGTATGTAAATGTAAAAAGTCCCCCAACCCCACCCCCCTGCTG
>JAODJU010000007.1:21911403-21926586 GCA_026776725.1 Gnathonemus echidnorhynchus | reverse complement strand
CCCCACTGGAAAGTTACATATCTCGCCTGGCCTGTGCTCATTCTCTCTTAACCAGCTTCTCCTGGGGGCATCTGTCTGCTCTCTCATGGTTTTGTATGTTCCTGCTGCAAACACAATGCTCTGAGCCCACCCTCAAATGCACCAAACACCTGAAAGCTGAACTACCAGGTGCTCCAACCGACACATTCGATACATCTGCTCGGCGTTCAGTAAACACTCTGCACACAGGCTTAATTGCTGTGTAGAACATAACCGCCAGCTTAACGCATCTTGCATAATACATAAGGCTGCTCGGGCTGCTTTGTTGTGCTTTGCTGGCCCTGCAAAGCAGATGTTGTGGATGCAGAGCGTGTGACTTTCATCTGCACTACACCCCCCCTCCCCCCCCCACTCCGCTTTTCTTTAGACCAGTATCCCGTGGGAAACCAGATCTTTTTGGAGCTGGTGGGTTATTCTCAGTTTCTACATGTTTTTCTTGCATAACTAAAGAGATCCAGTCTTTCCTGCTCTGCGGTGTAGCTGTGACTCCACATGCCTCCAGAAGTGTGCTTTCCGTGTGGTTCTGAGTGCACGCGGCTTCTTCTAGCCCAGGCCAGACCACGGAGTGCGTGGCTGGAATCACACCCTCACTATTGGGAGACGCACACAGCCGGACTCTCTGAACGCGTCCACGTTTCTTCTCCACGCTGCAGGGAAGACGGAGGCAAGGGCATCGCCGGACGTCTCAGCCAGCTCGTCTGGCGTGGATTCGGGCCAGAACTCGCCTGTCTCACCGGAGCATAGAAAGAACCAGAAGGGAATCAAGAAGTTCTGGGGAAAGTGAGTCACTGCATGAGTGTCATGTTTGTCCGACACGCATCTTGTGGTGCACATCTAACCGGCCACCGTCCCCCTCAGGATCCGCAGGACGCAGTCTGGCAGCCTGCAAAGAGACGAGCTGGAGCCCTCGTCGTTTAGGCGGGGGGGCCTGAGGGCCACAGCAGGACCCCGACTTGCCCGCACCCCCGACAGCGGCAGCTCCATCCGGTACATTAGCCGGATCCGCACAGACGCAGAGACGACGGTTTCAGTCTGGATTCATAGCCAGTTCCAGAGGGGGCCGCACTGATGACACACTGGCATCTGCTGCTTTCTCTTAGGGACAAGAACACACCTTTCGTCAAGTGGACCAAGGAGCAGGTGTGCGGATGGCTGGAGGACGAGGGCCTGGGGCAGTATGTGAGCCTCACGCGGCAGTGGGTCACCTCGGGACAGACACTGCTAGCAGCCACGCCCCAGGACATCGAGAAGGTACAGTGTGGGGAGGGGGCACTTCCTGCTGGGGGTGGCCCGTCCACCTCTGCATGTCAGCGTGACATGTGTTTTCCCCCCAGGAGATGGGAATCAAGCATCCCCTGCACCGCAAGAAGATCCAGCTGGCCGTGCGCTCCTTCAGCTCCAAGGTGCCAGAGAAGTCGGCAGAGCTGGACCACATCTGGGTGACACGTGCGTACCAACCACGCCGGCCATGGCCTCCCCGCGGCGAGCGCGTGTGACGATGACAAACAGCGTCGCGCTTGTGCGTTCGCAGGCTGGCTCGACGACATCGGCTTGCCTCAGTACAAGGACCAGTTCAACGAGGCGCGAGTGGACGGCAGGATGCTGCAGTACCTGACGCTGGTAAGGCCCCCCGCCCCGCTGACAGGCCATTTAAACATGCTGCAGTACCTGTGAGGTCCTCACGAGGGCGCTCCCATCCCACTTCGCAGAGCGACCTCCTCTTCCTGAAGGTCACAAGCCAGCTGCATCACCTGAGCATAAAGAGCGCCATCCATGTGCTGCACATCAACAAGTTTAACCCGCACTGCCTGCGGCGCCGCCCAGGGGATGAGGTACGCTATTGCGACCGAGCCTCAGTTAATCTGGGTGGGGGTGCCCTATTATGGACTGTGCATAATACCATTGCAGAGCAAGATGTCGCCGTCAGAGGTGATCCAGTGGTCCAACCACCGCGTGATGGAGTGGCTGCGCTCGGTGGACCTGGCGGAGTATGCGGCCAACTTGCGAGGCAGCGGCGTGCATGGAGGGCTGCTGGTGAGTCAGCAAGGCGCTCAGGCTCGGGACCTGCGGGGCGGAGGGGGGAGAAAGACAGAGAGTGAGACAGGGGAGGAGAGAGAGGAAGAGAGAGCGTGAGAGAAAGAGGAAGAGAGAGGGAGAGTCAGGGGGGAGGGGAGAATTTAATTAATTCCTTAGAGAGAGATTCTCCAGTTACAACCAATAATGACACCATGTAACATTACATACATCACATACACAACAACCCAGAAACAAAAACAAATAATGCACAAAGAATATCCTAATAATGTGCAAATAATTGCTAGTTTTGTGCAAGTAATGTGCAGATAATGTGCAGGATTGCAGGTAATGTGCAGGATACACGAGTAGCTTACAGAGACCGACACTCCCCTTGCTTGACAATGACGTGCCCTGTTGTACAGTGCAATGGTACGTAGGCCCTTATGTGTCATGGTAGAAAAAAACTATTATTTCGTAGTGATTCATGCTCTCAAGTTACTAATCCATGGCGCTTGAGTTACGAATTTGTGCGCTATAGAGCCGCCACGATGCCTCGATTAAACTCGATTATTAAAAAAGCATCGATTGAAAATTTCCTTCTCAATTACTCAGCAATATGGCAGAAGGTAGATGGCTCATGCAGGATGAGGGTCCAAGTAAAGACCGAAAGCATCATTTGTGTGGAAGCATGACACATTAAAGGTGAAAGAAAATGCAGTCATCTGTCAGTAATGTAAAGCAGAACTTGAATATCATCACAGCACTACTGCCATGCAAATACATCTTAAAAGAAGACATTCAGGTTTGACAGACTCACCCAATAATGTGAGATTATCCATAAATATGTCCCATTTAGCTTCTCGAAGTAGCCTAACCTGTGTTTGTCAACATTTGACTTAATTTTTCTATTGTGATTCTGTATTTCAAAATAATTGCTGCTAAAACTTGCTTAGCCACATCATTTTACATAATACTGTACAAAATAACCACTTCACATTAATTATGTTTTGTTATCATATTGCGTTTTGAGTAGAGCTGAACGAGCCTAGAAAATGATCATACTGTATAACAACATTTAGGAGTTGAAAATATTATAGGCAAATGTAGAGCTTTTCTACCTTTAACCACCAATAGTCAATCCACTAACAGTCTGTCACATACCTTGGTGTTTGTGCCAACAGACACAAAGCAGTGCTGTCAAATCACTTTGTGGGCTTTTGTTCATTGTCATTATAAAATAGAAATACGGCGGAATACAAAGGGCTTTTTGTGACCAGTTCTTGCTCACGTTTCTCCTCTTCACTCATTTTTTGCTTTATTTCTCACAAACACGCCACACAGTGTATGAATCAGTCCAACAGAAAGCATGGAAATGACATGGGTCACACGCAGTGCTCATGCAAAAGTAATGGCAGTAAACTTTAGACTGATTTTTTTAAACCTATACTAGATAATGCCGAAAAGGAACCATCATTAAAACTGCAAACTTGCTAAGTTTAGTTTAAATGTTTTAGCAGTTTTGATCCCATTAGACTACGGCAGCCCTTGCAATTTGACGATTGAATGTGCATGAAATGCCATCTTGATTTTAACATCGCACATCATACAAGCCTGGTGGGACAGTGGTGCACCATTCACCGCCGCTTGTGTGTGTGGCAGATCTACAGTGTGACTGATCTTATGTGTGACTGCAATGTGTGGTTGGTTCCTGCCTTGCGCCAATTGCAATGTATACAATATCATATATTATATTATATGTAATCGATTACTCGATAAATCATGAGATTAACTGATAGATTACTTGATTATTAATATAATCCATAGTGACAGACCTAGTGTGCTCGAATTAGTAATTGGTGCTCTGAAGTTACTAATTTGTTTGCTCCAGTTAGTAATTCGTGCTCTCCGATTGGTGATTAATTTGGGGGATCAAATTACTAACTCGAGTGCAGGAGAGCACAAATTAGATTTTTTTCTACCATGACACCTAATGGGCTCCCTACCGTGGTGGTTGGCAGGACTGATTTCCTGAAGAGCTCCCTGTTACAGCAGAGCTGAATGACCCTGAAGGTGTTGAAGCAGCACATTATACAGGGGATGTTTGTCCTTGTCCATGAACTTTTTCTTGATTATGCTCTTCTCCACCACGGACTCCAAGGTGGAGCGTGAAAAGAGCTTGGTCATTCTGATTGGCTTATTTGGTCTGTATTTGTCTTTTGTTGTGATACCGCCCCCAGCACACCACCACTGAGAGAACTGTACACTGACAGCAGACTGACAGATTTCCTTTCCATCCACACCTCTTGTGCCCCCCCCCCGCAGATCCTGGAGCCACGCTTCAACTCAGACACACTAGCCTTGCTGCTGAACATCCCACCCCAGAAGACGCTGCTGCGGCGCCACCTGGCCACCAACTTCACCACGCTGGTGGGCCCCCAGGCGCAACTGGAGAAGCGGCAGTGCATGGGGGCCACGGGGTACACGCCCCTCACAACCACTGCCAAAGTGCGGGTGAGGCCCTGGTCGTCGGGGGGGGGCAGACAGGGGGACAGCCTCGGGGTACACGCCCCTCACAACCACCGCCAAAGTGCGGGTGAGGCCCTGGTCGTCGGGGGGGGGACAGCCTCAGGGTACACGCCCCTCACAACCACCGCCAAAGTGCGGGCGCGGCCCCCGCTGGACGGGCAGGGAGGGGGGCAGCCTCGGGGAGCTTTACTTAATCCCCGGCTGAAGTTTCAGGCCTGAATCCTGCTGTGTGGGGTTCATATTCCTGTTTGCCGAGATGAGCAGCACACGCCCACCCGGCCCCTCCCTCGCTGAGGCGGAAAAAAAGGCGTGGGGGTGCTGCTTTATCAGTATTTAGTGTACTCTTCATTCCTGCCACCCCTGCGGTTGGTGGGTGGGGGGGTTGCCGCTCTCTTGCCCCACCCCTTAACGCTCTCCGTCCCTTTCAGCCCAAGAAGCTTGGCTTCTCCACCTTTGGACATCTCAGGAAGAAGAAGCTGGACGACTCTACAGACTACATCTGCCCAGCGGACATGTCGCCGGCGGCAGCCAACGGGCCGGTCCCCCCCCATGCCGGCTTGCGGGGGCTCAGCCCCATCTTCGACCGCGATGGCGAGCGGCTGGAGCAGGCCGGACGGAGAAGCTGATATACCTTCACCAGCGTCCCCTGACCAGATGGACACTTTCCTGTTTTACTCTCGCTCCCCATTATGTTACCTTGTAGTCTGAATACTTTATAACCATGACGTTTCACACATTTACACACCTTACTATTCCTGTACAGACGTGACGCTCTTTGATTACCCTTACTGTTCAAACAGTTGCTGTGTGGTGCCTTGTGCAATATTTGCACACTTTGGGATATTTAATATTTATGGTCAGTTGTATAATGTAAGTGAGTCAATCCAACATCTCTGGACAAGCTTTTAAGGAGTATACATTGTTATTTTGGTATAAGATGGCCAGCATATTTTTATAACCACTTGCTCTCATATAATGCAGTAATGCATACTGTTCCAAAGTCATTGTGAATAGTCTGTAAACAGGAAGTTACAATGATGAATAAATGTAATCTGAGTTCTGAATCTAAGTGCCGAATGCTGTTCGTGTCCAACACAAAACGAAGGTTACTCAGCTCGGTTAATTACTCCGAGCGTGTGGCTCAGCATGTTAGGATGCTGATCCATTGATCGGTGGGTTGCCGGCTCTAATCCCAGGGGCAGCAGAGTACTGACACGGCTGAGCCTCTGAGCAAGATCCTTAACCCCTAATTACTGCAGGAACTGTCTGCCGCTGCATTCTCAAAAATGTTTGTTGCTTTAGGAAAAGAGGTGTTAAATTAAATGCAACTTCTGCTACAGTTTGGTTTGTGTTCTACCCAGGGAGTTAATGCTGACCATTAATTAGGGAAGGTCGATAACTGCTTGGTACAGCCGTCTTCTGTATATTCAGGAACATCCTACATGTGAAGGCTTTTTTCTGTCGGTTTAAATCATACCATGGTTAAACTTAATGGCAATTTATTCCACAGATGATAAAGGGAATATCTTAGCACATATGGACCTATTCCTACTCATTTTTATGACTTTATTACTGCGAATCAACAGCAAACTCCCCCCAGACTAGCATTTTTGGTTGATCCCAGCAAATTAGCTCACCAGGAAGCCAGCACTGCACATACCAGTATGTCCAGTTTGTCACATGACACACACCCCTTTGTTTTTAAAGTGTATGTGTTGTTTTTAAGACAGTCAAACAGTTGTATTTTTTTAAACAAAACAGCAGGTATCAGGTTCTAGGGAGGGTCCATCTGGCAGTGTCAGTTACCTCCTGGCAAGGTCCCCTGCAGGCTTGCAGGCTGCACCCCATGTAGATCCCATCTCCGCGGGCAGGAGGAGGCAGGTGAATCCCAGCAGAAGGGGGCTTACGGGCAGCAGCAGGAGAGTTTGCTTATGCTTAGAAGGTTTTTCTGCTTCTCTTGCTGGTATAGGCTTCCCCTTTATGAATCCTCATCCAGTGTAAATGCATGTTAATTGTCCATGTTAATGGCTTGTTAATTTAATCTTCTTTTGCGGTAAAGTAACCCCAACCTCTGCCAATGGGGCAAATGGAGACCAAACCAGGAGGACAGCCCACTATATTAAAGAACGTCTTAATTGCGGCAAACAAGCAACGCAGGAACGTCATCCAGGCCTTCAATGACAGCGTCCTCAGCGCCTCTGCTAGGGTTCGAGAGTGCCTGGAGTTCTGTGACCCCAGAGGTCGGTTCCACCTGAGCCCTGGTGTCCTGGAGGAGATCTTCCTGATGAGCTGCATCAGCCGCAGTGCACAGCTGCAGATGTCAGACTCCTTCAGCTGCACCGCCATGAGCAGAGAGCAGAAGGTCCTGCTGGGTGCTGACTGGGTGTGGACCTTCCCCGAGAGGCGTGGAGAAGCACTTGAGGCCCAGATAGTCGTTCAGGTTCTGTACAGCCTGGACGACACCATACCCCCCATGGAAGCCCCTGAGGAGGCCCTACGCATCGCTGAGATGGCATCGGGCCAGTGGAGCCGGCCGGAGAGGATGGTACAGTTCTGCTCCTCCATCGGCCGGGACTGCTACGCTCTGTTCCTCTTCTTCGGCTCCAGGAACGACCCGGGCAGCATCTCCGGGCTGCTCAGCAACAACCTCCATGCAGCTCTTGGCAAGGGAGCCACAATCGACCGGGCCTTTCTGGAACACTTCTTCAAAGGGTCCATGTCCTTCTCCACTCCAGGCGAAATGCTGGAGAAGATCACTCAGAAGCAGCGGGACGAGCCCTTGACCATGCTCATCAGGTTCACATAACCGGTACACGAACATGGACTGAAATTTAAAAACTGCCACTGCACAGCTGTTAAAACAGCCACGCTGCACAGTAACTGCTGTCGCAGCTGCTGTTAGTCTTCAGGCACCTTTTGTCCCTTAGAGACAGATGACGTCAGTCAGAGAACCTTTAACTATCAGCTTCAGATATATGATGTGTGGAGTCTGAGCTGAAATATCCTTCTCATTGGTCATAGTGCAAATGAAAATTAATAAAATATAAATTCTGAGGAATATAAGCATAATACAGACAACAATTTAAGACATGACATTAAGACAGAGATAGAAAGGTGAGGTTAACAGCCTGCTGATGAAGTGCAAAACTGTTACAGAAATTTGGCATTGAAGCAAAATGTACAATGAATAAACAGAATCATATACAGAGCTGTGAGTCCAAAGCTATCAATCCTTTTAACAGACCCAGACTTAGGCTGGGAGGGGCCAGACCATTCAGCAATCGAACAGTCTCAGGAAAAAATGCCTCATTGTCCCAGCTTTCAGTTTGCAGAGCCTCTTAGCAGATGGCAGTGGAGAAAAAAGGTTATGAGTGGGGGGTCAGTGGGTGATGCTGGGGGCCATTATAAATGTCCAGCAGGGAAGGTCCTCCCGGCAATTTCCTCTGCTGTTTTAATAAGCTGCTGAAGAGACTGGTGGTCCAAGGTGCTGTGGCACATGAACCAGGCTGTGGTACAGTTTATAAGAACACTCTGAGTGGCGCCTCTGGGTGCAGAGGGTGAGAGGTTCTTGCCCTTTTCAGGCGCCACAGGTAGCGAGTTCACTGACGGCCTTTCTTGGTCAGAGAGGATACTTGCTGGTTCCTCAATGAGACGACCACCCTCCTGACGCTGTTAAAGGGTATGGAGCTAAAGGACAAATCCCACTGCCCTGATTCATCATACTGCTCTTTCAGTTTGTCATCACTGCCAGCTCAAACACTAAAATCAGACTGATTTGCTGAATCATTACAAATGTGAATTTGATTAAATATCATTCGTGCTGAGTAAGTGCCATAAAGGAATTCTGCGGCCGCAGTCTAGGAAGGGAGCCAAATCGAGGTGTAAGAACAGAAAAACTGTGTTGGCTAACATGGTGAGTCGGTGATGAGGATCGCGTTAACGTGGTCAATATGACGGGACACCTGGAGGACCTTCTCAGCAACAATGACAAATCAAACACAGGCTATTTATTTAAAATATTAATTTACAGAGCTGTAAAAGATCATAGGCGGATGGTTGGAGCTGAGTATGCCTGACATTGTGACTGAGGCTCAGGG
The DNA here is from genome assembly GCA_026776725.1 of Gnathonemus echidnorhynchus. Taxonomy (NCBI): domain Eukaryota; kingdom Metazoa; phylum Chordata; class Actinopteri; order Osteoglossiformes; family Mormyridae; genus Gnathonemus; species Gnathonemus echidnorhynchus. The sequence goes on along the minus strand of JAODJU010000007.1, from coordinate 21,917,908 downwards.
TGTGATTGTTGATCAACTGCTCTTTTTAGTCAAGGACATCAGTACCTCACAGCCCTACTGGAGCCTTTAAGGCTGATTTATACTTCTGCGTAGAACCTATGGCATCAGTATAGCGTAGGTGCAGTGTAGCGCATTCCCTACAGTGTAGTCTGACATGCACCTCCAGACAAACATCCAATTGTCCATCCACTTAGGGCTGACTTATACCTTTGTGTCGAGCCTACACCATGACATACGAAAGTGGTGTACAGCGTTGTGAGCATTTATACTTGTGCACTGGTGTGACTATGTTGCTCAGCAATTACAGTGCTAGAACACTAGGTGATACCTAGTTTTGGAAGTTGCATTTATTGTCTTTCCACCCTATGATACATTCAATTGTTGACTCAAGCAGTTGGTAAAAAAAAAGTAAGTTCTGTTAATAAATTTGTTGAGTCGCTTTTTATGCATTTTCCCAAATTTAGTGTCTATAGTATTTTTTTACTTTTTAGTCTTGTTTAGTATAGGATAACAGGGACCACACATTTTACGCACACACAAAATGCCAGTGCAGCACTGCCCTCTTGTGGTCATAAATGAAATCAGTTACTACACTAAAGATCCTGTATCTGTATAACTGCAATTACGGATTCCTTCATAAACTTCAAAAACCACGGAACTTAGCTCATTGATATTTTATATATCATTTTATATATCTTGATTTATACAGACGCGCTACATTGCAAACATCTACAAGAATATCTAAAATTGTATTCCCATACATATAAGCAGTCGAAACTGGTGATTCAGTTAAGCCAAAATAAGAAATAAGCTAAATAAGAAATGAATGTCAGATTCTGCAATAACCAGTTAAAAGTCTTATTATGATGTGAGACCACAGAAAGCTCCGCAAGATGTGTGTCACCACCCTGTGACATCATAATCTATGGATAGCCTCTAACCGACCGGGAAGGGGCGGGATGTGCTGATTAGTGGTGATCATCCTTTTTGACGGTGTTTTCACACCAGCACTTTTTAAGTCCGATTAAAACGGACTCTGATACGATTTCCCCCTTGATGCTATTCGTTTGAGCAGGTGTGAAGTGTGAACACAGTAATCGCACTTGGGGGCGGACCAAAAGAACCATACCGAGACCCTTGAGAGGAGGTGGTATCGGTCCGGTCCTAAACGTACTCAGGAGCGGACTGATTCTGGTACGAACGTGATCCGACCTCAATCCGACCCATCTTCCAGGTGTCCTCTGCGAATTTCAGCTAAACGGTTCCAGTAGCAAACCAGGGGGAAGTCCCATAAAGCAGGATTAAGGGACAGCCTGACTTATTTCAACAAGTCCGGCTCATTTAAGTTGGAGTTCCGATCCATCAACGTGTCCGACGTGTGGGAACAGATTCCCAAAAGATCGTTCCGTCGAGCGAAATTCCGCTCTCTCACTACTCATGTCATGTAATATAATAAAGCCTATAAAAATCACGTCTCAGCAATCCAACTAATTCCAAAATGATTCAGATAAAAGCGCACCCATGTTACAAAGGTCAAACATGAAATGCAATAACTGAAATTGAAAAGAAAATCCGTTAAAATAATATGATAAATAATATATTTTTATATTTTGTTTAGTCACAGTCTACTTTAAAAGTTTATTAGTAAAAAACCAAAGATACGATACGGTTATTTGTGCAGAACATTTCACACGGATGCGACTGAAAGTATTTTACGGAGATCAAATAATACCGAATAACATACAGTAGGAATGACACCAGAACCTAACTATAGGTGTGAAATGGCCTTGGTCTCTATGGAAAACGATGGATTGGCGGACCAGGTATAATTATGACTATTATGATAAAAACATGCCCTAAACCGTCTAATGTAGCCTACTGTTTGGCAAACTGATGGTAAGACCTAAGTGCGAACCACCATTGTAACTGATGTGTACAGGTGCATGCCTTCTCCGGCAGAACAAGGAGCTAAAATAATACCTTTGTGTGGGCTCCTATGTGTTTAACTGAGTTGGAAGGCTAGAAGGCTGAACTAGAAGCTAAATCATATTTTTTTTTCTGTTATCTTGCTTTGTGTGGATCGAGCCTACTTCCCCGACAAAGGCGATAATCACCAGTTAGTCCCCGTCAAACTATCGATACCGGGTTACTCGATTACCGATAATATCATCATATCGCTCAGCTGCACATAATGATAACCATCGCAGATTCTACAGATGTTCTGCCTTGGGGGCTGCTGTTTGGATTACTTAGGAAAGCCATGAGAAGGTGAATGCATGTAACACCAATAAAACATTATTAGTTGGCCACACAAACCTACTTCGCCTAACAAGGGAGCAAATCCATCTCTCCCGTCCGCTGCGTGGGAGGTCTGTCGGCATGACAACGCTCCGTTGACAGATCAGCATTTGAATTAATACACTAAGTGTATGACAAAATTAGCGTGAATCGTTTTTCCTACGGAGGCAAAATATAAATGTCATTTTTATCACTGCTCTTTATTTTACTCTGTCTGAATTCGACGGCCATAACTAAGATCACGCTTATGTGGATGAGTGCAGGATTCACATCTGAAGAGTATTTAATCTCTCCATCCATCCTGAATTCTGTGATGACTGTTGAAAGTAAGGGTTAGTCAGTGATACTACGTCACTGTTAGTGATCGAGCTGAAAATACATTGTGTGAGCTGTAGTCTTGTGTTGGCCTGGGCACTGATATTAAAAATGTACCGTATTGTCGAAAATTGTTGGGTATTACATTTCTTTAGGAAGTGTACCAATTACACTATTACAGACATCACTAACGCTATATGTCGCTAACGCTAACCATCGAATCAGAACTATGGACTCAGTATGTCCGAACCACTGCCAAAACTCGTTATACCCTATGTAAGAATTGCACACTTAATCCAAAATAGCATATTATGAACTAGCAAATTTGATTTATCCGCTATAAGTTCTCTGCATAAGAAGACGTCTGCTACTATAGTGTCAACTATTAAATATGATCTCTCTAGCTTCAGGTCAATAAAAGATCAAAAAGATCTATACCTAGCAATATCCTGAATGAATTTAATAAAACGTATTAATGAATCAGAGCGATCATAATGCAACGCTTGGCAACGTTTAGTAGGGTATGTGCTGGAGCGGAGTGAGGCTTACTTTATTAAAATTAAGAGAGTAACAATTTAAATTTATTTGAAATAACCGTCTCCTAAAATCAGTGACATAAGTTCATAATTTACTGTGAACGATACTTATGTTTCTTCTGCATTATTATCCCTGCAATATTAGCATTGTGATACTTAAAGTGGTATTGGTATCAAGATTATAATGTTCTTGACACTACTGTAGCCAATGTTTATTTAAATAATATCATACCTCTAGCACTCTAGCGTCTATACAAGAATAAGCATTAAGCCAAATCGCGTAGTACGAAACTTTATGAAATTCCACTGGCAACGTGAATAGGGGTTGGGGTATAAAATTCCATCAACATCCACCAGAGGTCACTGTGTTTGTAGACCCATCGGGGTGTTACTCCACACATTCTGGATAATAAAGAGAGAAATTTCCTATCCAGCAAACTATACCTCAGGATTCAGAGCATCATCCACACAGGGTGCGTGTTTGGTAGAACCTGCACCATAGGTGTTGAGATGTCAACACTGCAACATCAGCGTTTGCTTACATGGGCTTCATGTTGGTGCTGCACCCGCATAGTTACCAGCAGCAACCTGACCTTCAGCTTCTGTTGTAAATATTATATTGAGAATTAGGGACAGGAATGAGCCATCTCTGACAGTGCGAGGAGAGTTCTGGAAGCTCAGAGACAATGAGAGCAAAAGTATGTGTTTCAGATCCAGTGCGGTTGCTATCCAAGATGAGTGAGAGTTACATAGCAACCAGAATGGACTGATACCGGATAAGTGAGCCATTCAATGTAATCCTGATGCTGACGAAACCTCCAACAAAACAGAGGATTAAATCCATGACTGGGAAACAAGCCTAATACGTTGCCCTGTGATAAGGTTACAGTTTAGCCAGTAGCCAGTACTCTGAAGCCCAGAGTAAATGCAGGGAAACAGAGGCAAGGCCCAACCTGACAAGACAGTGAAACATTTCTCGTGTCTCTGAAAACACTGGGGTTAAGAAGACACTGCAAACTGCAAATTTCCTACAATCGTTCAGCATGCGCCCCCTATTGGTCTGTGTTGGAATAGCTTTCAGCTCTAATCAGGGATGCAGCTTTGTTTCAAACTTCCTGACTAGTGCATCACTGTCAAGCCTTGAGTCGAGCCAAAGAAAACATTCCTTTAGAGGGAATTTGCATTAGTCACTGCTTCGGTTCCAGTGTCACATAAATGATGAAAGATGTAACGTTAACACCAGAGGACAGGCCGACATTGTGGTTTTCCATTTCTTCATCATGTGTTTTTCTCCCCTCGTCTGCCACGTGCTAAATACCACGGGGTCTTTCTAAACGCCTGATGTGAGTTGTCCCCCCCCCCCACGGCCTGGGCCTCATGGCCCCTGAAATGCATCCTTTGGCTGCAGTGGACTTTCGCTGAACTTCCATCGTCTAAACTAGCAGTTCTCGTGCTGCTTCCCATAAAGTGCAGTTGATCTCCCATCGACACAATCAAAACACAAGCCATTTTTTTCAAACTCATCAGAATGCAGACACACTGGTTCCATGTTTGTGCTTATGATGAGATGATGAGGAGAAGATGAAGCAGGAGACCAACAACCCTCTGTCATTGCAGTGGTGACATGGTGGTGACAGGATATCACCTGGTAGTATGGAAGTTTGTGTAACACCCTCCCAAGCAAGCAAAGAAATGCATCCTGACTACATACTCAAAAAGATGTGGACGACTGCAAGGGCGAGGTCAGAAAACAGGTTTTGTTAGGCCAGCCTGGCGGTGTGAAAGGGAACACGGGATCAGTGTTGAGTTGCCGTGGTACCAAGGTCCTTGGGGGCAGGGGTGACCCAGCAAGCACTATAGCCCCTGCCATAGAGCTGAGCAAAAGGTAGCCTCTGGGCAATAACCTCTGGCTTGGAGGGTTGCCATGGCAGCAGAGTCCTCTGCAAGCCAGGCACAAAAGGCCATTATCAGCTGTGAGCCAGAGGACCGGGCAGCCCAGCAGGAGAGCAAACAAGAACACATGTGCCTTCAAGGTGTCCCGCCTGCCCACCACTGATTTGGGTCATGTGGGGAGGGTGTGGAGCAGCTTGGTTGAAATTAGTGAATCATGAGACACTGATATAACAACCCTCTCTGTCCCTCTCTTCGCTGTGCAAGTCCATGAACAGACAGCGTGGCGGCATCAAGACCGTAACCATAGCAGCTCAACCCTGGGGGACAGAGCTCTCCATGGAGCGGAGCAGCCACGTAGCGCAAGAGACTTTAAGCGGTGAAACGCCACCACCTTTAAGGGGGGTGAGGTTTCTTTAAGGGGTGGAACCGGGTTCCACTAAAAAAAAGAGAAAAAACATTCATATCGCTTGAAACATATTTTTAATGCCGATTAATTGTGCAGAATGGCACCACCAGGAACTTCAGTGAAGCAAAACATGTTCTGCGTTGACTAATAGACTTTAACGTATCCCTCATCAGTTTCTACTTAATAATTGTTTGGATAGTAATGGACTATGACGCACTTTTAAATTCACCCGGTGAAGCAGTGCTTAATCTGACGTTTCGAATTAAGCCCACTGTTGTGCATTCTTGACCCAAATATAATTAACGCACGTTTTACCATTCAGAAGCCACCAGGTAAGATAAACTCACATTCCCCAGGATTCCTTGTTTGCAGTTGAACAAGGCATTGACATACTCCAAATGAAAGAAAAATACTTTGATTTGTAAATACTGTTCTTGTTGATTGTAGCTAAACCCTTGTATATAGTGTAAATTAGATTTTCCATCCATCCATCAATTTTCCAAACCGCTTATCCTTCTGGGTCGCGGGGGGTCCGGAGCCTATCCCGGCATTTTTTTTGTAGAAAAAATGTGATGTAAATAAACATATTTTTTTGTTCAGTGTGATGGCTTGGCACACTGTCCTGGATCGATCCGTATTGAAAAATTGAATCCTGCATCCTTCAATTCATTTTACTTTTATAAACCGCCTTTACAACATAGCTGCCCCAAGGCGCTTTATGTGGATGTGTTGTGATACATTACATATAAAGTGCTGTCAACAAAGGGAACTGTAGTAGTTGACAGATTACTTTTCCACTATGACAATGTTCTAGCTTTTTTTGACGTGTTTGTGTTGCACATGTAATGTGGAACAAAACGGTAATATAAAGCTGGGTAGCTTACTCATATTTTAATCAAGTAAATAAATTTTACTTGTACAGACGCTCCTCTACTTCCGTTACGCTGCTGTGCGGTGGGAGTAGCGGCCAGAAGTCGTGCTCAGAGGCGATCCTAGGGTCTGTTGGGGCCCCAAGCAAAAATTCACTGGGGGCCCCCCCTCTAACCAGTTTTTGTCA
>JAODJU010000007.1:21881937-21909853 GCA_026776725.1 Gnathonemus echidnorhynchus | reverse complement strand
CTCTCGTTCGCCATCTAGTGGCTTGGGGGCCCCAAGCAGCTGCCTGCCCTGCCTGCTGACAAGATGCGCCTCTGGTCGTGCTAGGTGGATTTGGTGCGTAGAAAAAAATGATGTTGCGGACAGGAAACGGGAGCCCAACGAACACAATGTGGACTTACAGTTCTCTTCGTTCGTACTAGTAAGAATTGTATTTTTACTAGTTAGAATTCATACAATATACCTCTGTGATTCAGAACTACTGGGCCTTACATTTATTAAGGCAACAAGCAGTACCCTTCTCAGAGCAGCATCTGGAAGGGGTCTAGCTGCCTCATGTAGGGTGGGGTTAAATTCAAGAACTGGTTGAATTGGTTCAATGGACCACAGGTTATTGGTTGTTGAGAAGAAAGGTGGCTATACACCTTGTAAAGTGGTCTGTACAGAATGGCCAATATTTCATTATCCCTTATATAGACTGAACTAAGATTCATTATTATTATTTCTGTTCTTGGTAAAGAGAAAAAAATCCACTTTAAAAAGTTTCTGATTTGCTAATAATTATGCACCCTGATATTCAAGTGTTTATTTTTGTTTGTGATAGACTAATGTAATATTTTCTTACTTGGACCAAAAGAAAACTTCTGAATTCACTGAAGTCTACTAAATTATTTTCAGGAATAATACTTGTCTAATAATTCTGCATACAGTGTATTTTACCAGTGCAAAGATGTTAAAAAACAATGCATCCCAAGTTCATCCCAAACTGTGTCCAGTGCACAATTTTAAATCGTGGTAATGACATACAACATTTATACCGATGCACTGACACAAATTTAAGTGGTCCAATCACAGTTCTGGTCTGTGGCGCCGAGATGCGCAGTTACATTTCTGGGGAGGTATAGGACTATGGGATATGTACAATTTCAATTCGACACACAAGTATAAATCAGCCTTTAGCTGAACTGTAGAGGTAACACGATGCTGCTCAACTGTTGCTATTGGCCAATCATATCTTGTGTTTACGTGTGTTCAGCCAATAGCGTGCCAGATAATGTACGTTGCAAGTGTGTCTGCAACAGTCTAACAACTATGTTTATTTTTATTGTTTAAAATGTTACTGGACTTGCAGTTAGTGGAAAGAAATTTAGCAGAAGCTAGTTTGTCCGCTAGCAGCTTTCAGAATTAGCCGAAATGCTAATTCAGCTTTCAAGAGGGAGAGGCGGTGGTGGCGAGACCTTTAAGGGGGGGCAGAGGCGAAGCCGTCAAGAGGAGCTACATTTAACAGAAGTCAATTGGTCCGCTAACGATTTTCTAAGTTAGCAGAAACGCTAATCTGGCTCTCAAGGAGGAGCGGTGGCGAAGCTGTCAAGAGGGAACTGCGGCAGCAACAGGGCTGTCGAGGGGGAGCAGCCATGGCAGGGCCTATATCAGGGAAACGCTGCCAAAGCCTTTAAACTGCAACCACCACTGTAACCAATTTGTAATCTTATCTCCTGCCCATCAGAGTTCGTTACAACACTTCCTTTTCTCATGAGACTGAACCTCAAATGTTAGCAATGGGAAATGTCACCAGAGAGCCAACAGAATCCTTTAAAAGCTGATTAACTCACAACTCTTGTTGCTCAATGAACAGCTAAACTACCACACCAAGGGCATGAAGCACATTCACAGAACCAAGCACAAATTAACCTTGAAAAATTACACTTCTAAAACGAACACACACACACACACACACCCATAAAGCTAATCATCCACATAAACTTCATTAATCCCTAAGAGGAAATTTAGCTCTGAGCTCAAACTAGAGGAATGGAAACTCCCCAGGAAAAAGCCACACCTCAAGTCCATCACCAATAATATATGAAGTTAGCTTCTCCTAGGAGTGTGCTTTGACAGACCATAAGTGTTTTTCCATTAGATTTGGCAGGTTTCACACCAAGTTGCTCACTTTCATAGTAAAGTAGTACAATGTGAAAGGATACAGACAAAGCAGTTGATGGCACTTCTCACAACATGATGGAAAAATCACTCTAGTAGACAGAATGACCAGAGTACCACTATACCACACCACTGTACTGCAGGACTGTACCACCTCAGTCCAGACCGGCACTGTACCGCACCACTGTACTGCCTCAGTCCAGAGGGATACTGACCACACTACTGTACTGCATCAGTTCCAAGAGGCACTGTACTGCAGGACTGTACCACCTCAGTGCAGACTGGCACTGTACCGTACTACTGTACCAAAGTACTGTTTCGCACAGCTGGCAGGAGTCTGGCTTGTTCTTAACCTTCACCTGTTAGGGTACTTTGACTTCAATCGGGCAAATTTAGCATCGGAGCAGGCCGTGCAGCACTTGGGAAGCACTCACATTTCAAATGAAATATTTACAGCACCAGTTTCAGTAACAAAGTAAGAGGAGATTTCCTGCATTGTGAGCATTGTACATTAGGTGAACACCTAATACTCCTGGCCTTGTACCGAGCCCTGGGAGATGAGGCCCTGCGGGACCGCCTCCCACTGGCCACCACTTAGCGACTCGCATCTCTCCATCACCAGAGAGTATCAGTACAGCACCTTCGAACCTGCTTAGCAAACGTTACAATTTGCAGTGAGAGAATCGGTCACTTAAATGCGTAAAACATGGGCCACTTCACAGCAAAGGGTTTCACAGTGATGCCAAACACCAGCTGAAGTGGATGGTGAAGCACAAGGCAGCATGTTAAGGGAATAAGATCAATCTCATCAAGGGGAGAAGTGCAGCAGCCTCAAAGGCACCGGTCAGTCAGTTTCTGCTCTTCATTCATTCATGAGGATTGAAAGTGAGTGAGGCAGGTAATGTGAGGAATAAAGGCAGCCCAAATGAAGGCAGCCCCTGCGCTCATGGGGGTTTCTCCAAGCCACAGGGCAAACAGCACTAAAGCACATCTTACTCACGAAATGTATTCAAAGCAGCTTCGTCGTCGTTATCAAACAAAACCACTCAGTAATTATATCTGAGCGAGAGCTCTCGGGACTGGTTGCCTGGCAACAGCAGGCCCCAGTGTGCCAGAGTAAGCATGGATCTGAAACCGAAGTTAGCCTCAGCCAGCAACACAGTCCCACTACCAGCAGACGTGAGGCTGCTCAGAAAATGGCATGTATGTGAAATACAGCCTTGCTGGGTGTTGAACGCCTGAATCGCTGTGAGTCAGTCAGAATGAGAAGTGAAGGTTAACTCCAGAGAGCTTTCCCCAGACACCAAACACCATTAAGACGTGACCGCTTACTAGGCCAGGACGGGAAACAAGACCACCATGTCACAAGGAAAGTTCAGTCTACAGTGGTTGTATATAATTCATTTTTATTGATTTACAAAGGCACCAATTTATTCCAATGAAAGACAGAGGCAGTTACCCAAACTGAACATGACAGAGCCTTATTCTGTGCAACAAGAACGCCAGCAGTTTCACAGGGACGTTACATGGATGTGGAACAGGAGACACCCTGAAGAGTACAATGCCATTCTGGAAGAAATGTACCTCAACATTAAGGCAAAACAAAAGAAAAAAAAAATGATTGTCCCAGAATTAGACCTTTGTGACAACAAAAAACCATCTCAAAAGCAATATTAGTTAATTCCCCCAAAATGATCACAGCTTGTTAGTGTCATTACAGCAAGTATGTATAGGGCAATGTCAACACACCTGTCGGCAGGAATATTTTCTAAACGCAGCGAGGCCTCAAGTCTCCTCAAAAATAAGTGCTAGCTGGGATGCAGAAGAACCAGGCAATCAGGCTGGGGCCTCTGAGGTGCTCCAGCCCAGTGACAATTTGTTTGTTTTCTAACATTTTACAGGCATGAGCTGCTCCGTTGTGAAGCCGTCCGACAGCATGCTTTCTCAGTGCAACATGCCCGGGGCACCAAGGTATCTGGATATACAGTAGCTGAAGCTGGTTCATTATTTCAAGCTCTCATTTTTCTAAATAAATTACATTTAAGCATAAAAGTTAACCCTCGGCATGTTATATTGTAGCTAAATAGATGTACACAAAATAGAAAAGACCGAAGTACTTTCACATTCTGTTGGACGTTAAAAATCCAGGCACGTATCAGATTGTTCATTGTCGCATCCAAAATAGCTCTGAGTGTAGGGGAGGAGATTCCGATCGCGAGTCCTCATGGGGGCCAAGTTCATGACCCCCGAAACTGAACACTGGCTAGAATGGGGAATAGAAGCATTCACTCCACCACTGACAGTGTTTACATAGGGATAGCTGGGAAAGTTAAAGGGATGCAAAGCTGGAGAAACCAAGCGATCATGTTTGCCTAGCATGTTAGCTCGCCAAGGCCAAACTCTGGCATCAGGTATCATTCAACCTCCGATTACACCTCATCCTGGGCATGGAGATCGAGGGGAAGAAAACAGACTAACAAGGACCTAGTCAGGGTTTAGTCTAAACCTAGGGGGCACAAAAAGGCTTTGGTTTAAAGACTAGCTCCTCAAAAGTAACTGGGCAAGATGTCAAAACCAACAGTACAAGTGCAAACCATAACGCGAGGATCTGGGGATTCAGGCACAGGTTGTAAGAGAAGGTTTTCCAACTAAGCGAGGCTCAAGGTCATTATTGCCATCAGCAACCCCCAGATCTCAAAGCTAGGGGAGAAATACCTCCTTCAGGTAAGCAGGGGTATATTGATGTGTGGAGGAGGCCACCAGCCCACCCATAAAGGGTTTGGGGTGTCTAATATACATATACATACAGCAATACGATGAAGGCGGCTGAATCAAATGCATGAAGCCAAGTGCCAGCAGGTCCTTGAGCCTTGCCAGGTGCGTTTAAACCCGGGACACACCCCCCCCCCCCTCCTCCCCAGAGGGTAAAGTGCAGGCACTTCCTCGCCAACCGGTCAATCAGCTGTTGGGAAGAGGTTGGGATGATGTTGGGATGTTGACTTTCGTGATGTAATTCCGACGGCCAAGCATCATAGAGCGTTGGATCAAATGCATAGGTATCCAACGGGGTGGGGTGGGGTGGGGGGGGGACGACAAACCCAGCCTCAGTGCCTCAGTGTGCTGGATGCTCTGAAGTATGACAAGAACTTGAAGCAGAGGCTGACCACAAAATACCAGATGTTGCGTGCCATCTGGGACCTGGCGATGAAGACCCGCCACACGAGCACCAACAGGACGGTGTTGAACGTATAGCGAATGTTCCTCAGCCTGGAAGAAGAAATTAAACTGATGGGGGACAGCATTTTCAACACCATGACACACACCCAGCACTCAGCAAGGAATCAGATGTTCAGGCGCATGCCGAGACTATCGACTTGTAATGGGTCAAGCCCTTACTTATTGAGGTGCTTCCTGGCCGCTGGCAGTCCTGACAGTTCCTCGTTCAGGACATACTTCTTGGTCCCCATGCAGTAACTCTCCATGTATTCAGCCCAGTGCAGCTGTCTGACATCGAAGTTAAACATCTGGAAGAAGATATTATGGATTTATTAAACTGAGCAAGCATACAGCTAAAGTTTGATGGGATTAACCTCAAAAGCAGATCGAACTGCCGGCCACAACCCAGTGCATTAAAGTCATCCTGCACACTGATTTTCCAGCACAAGTGTCATTTCTGGGCTCATAAAGGGCATTCAAGCACATCATTACCCACACGCTTCACCCCAAATATGCCAGACATCCACAGAGCAGCATTTCAGGGACAATGTCCCCATTCACACACGCCCCTCCTTCCAGTTATACTACGTTCCACATGCATCATTCGTGACCACACGCTCCAGGGCAAACCGCCCACGTCAGCTGTAGTGAATTTCCATGGCACCAGTGCTGCACCCCTCATACATAGCACCATTAACCCACACCTATAGGAGTCAAGGTCAAAAGCCGTGCATTACATAACCAGGCTGGCCGCCTGTCCATCACAGAACATTCCCATGTTGATGGACAGCAGATCAAACCACAGCTGCCAGCTCAGCAGGGACCCTGCAGCCCTGATGGGACGATGAGCCGTACCTTCCGGTCCTGTGGGCTCATCTGATTCAGGAGCATGGTCATGTTGTCCGTGTTCCACGTCCACGAGTGGCTGGTGAAATACTCCAGCACCATCATGGCCTTGTGGAGTCGTGTGATGGTCTTCATCATCCTGTCACCATGGGAACACATCAGGCATACAGCAGGGGTGAGGGGAAGGCTCACTAACCCTACAGCCGTCCCCAGCACAGATAGCACCAATATACTGGATATGAAGTCAGTGCAGAGACCAGAATAAGACATCCGTACCAAAAGGCCCCAGACTAGCGTTTCCCAACCCGGTCCTTGGGGACCTACAGTCGCTCCATGGTTTTGCTACATCCCAGCTCCCACAGCAAAAACATGGACTGACTGCGATTCCCCGAGGACCAGATTGGGAAACACTGTCCCAGACAGGGTGAGGACAAGATGCTCATGGAGCTTCACCATGCCAAGCGAAATCCAAAACAGAAGCTCATCTGGCATGTCTTGGTACAGTCCGATGGTCATTCCACTGAAAAATCCAGTATTCAGGAAATTATAGCGGGAAATGGTTTGGGAATGAAACTGATATGGGAAAGCTATGGATTCACAGGAGGCAGCCATGGAAGCGAGGGGTTGGAGAGGGAGGCGAGGTCATCTCCAAAGCTATTGGGCTCATGTGGCATGAAGATGGACTGAGAAGGAAAGGACGGGGGGAGGAGGAAGAATCCGAGCATATATGCACTGTGTTGCTGTAAGAAGCCACCATTTACGAACGAAAGGCTTGTGGAAGCAGCCAGCCGGTCTGCAAAATGTCCTGCTCAGCGTAACGGCTCATATCAATTCCACGTCTTCATAGCTAGTGACCGATTTTAAATAATCACTGTGCATATGCGCCGCTCAGGTTCCCCACCAGACAGAGAGAATGAAGTAACACGTGACTGAGAAATTACAAGGTGAATTATCCAATCAGAAACAAGGATGAAAACTGCAATCTACTGGACAAATCAATCATCTTCCCTAACATGTGTCCAGCTGCTTTATACTGTATGAATGTAGACCATTAGCTGCAAATCCACATCCTCACAAAATGCCTGATTTCAGAAACTGGAAAGGACCAGTGTATTGCTTGATACCAAACACCCCACATCAGGTAAAATTTTGTATCTCGAACCTGAATCTTATCAGTTGCATTCATCCATTATGAGTCAGAGCCAGTGAGAACTCGCAGACAGTCAGTCAGACAGACAGTCAAATTTAGCCCCACCCCCCCCAGAGGAGGGGGAACTGGGAGTTTCTAAAGGCAAAGGGGTGGGCACTTGGCATCAATGCAACCCAAGGATGATAGTCTGACCCAGGCTGGTGGCAGATGATTACGGTGCAGCACAGGGGTCCCATGTCACCCCCAGACTTAATGGCACGACTCACCAAGGAGAAATGGCAGGGCAACTGGCCGACCAATCAGAGGCCCAGACATGGCGGGAAGCCAAAGATAAAACTGGAGCCTCGACGCCAATGCCAAGTGGGGGAGGGCACACATTTAGACACTACCAGTGGCTTCACGTCCTGCACCCAAAAGGCCCACATGTGACATGCGTGACAGAGCCAAAGTGCCCCCTAAGCCCCCTGGAAGCGACAGTGCCCCCCAGTGGCCGCCGCTCCGAGTCCGATGCCATGAAGTCGAGCAAACAGCTGAGCTTGCTTCCTCCCCGCCAGCGACACCCAGTGGTGGAGGGAGAGAGTAGCAGCCAGACCTTACCGGGGCTGGCGGCCCGTCAGCCTGAGGTAGCCGTCATAGAGCAGCGCGGGCAGCGTGTGACTCACTGTGGTCCAGTACTGATTGGTAAAGGGGTTGGACCGCAGGTTTACATTGGGCCGCCTGAACGGCTGTTCTAAGGGGTTGGTCTTGAAGGTCATGTTTATACAGTACTCTGCAGAGAGAACATCACAGCAGCCTTTAACAGAGGCAGACACGCACACACACACACACGCTGGGGACGAGGGCGCAGAACCAGGCGCCGTGGCCTGCCGTTATGCACCCTTACCCAGAAGGCAGCTTCACACAAACCCCTAGCTATGGCGAGAGAGCGCGCGCACGGGCGGGGTGGGGCGGGCCGGGGCCGAGGGCGGCGTTTACCTGGGCGCTCTTCCCGTCATCCGGAGGTAGAGATCATATAGGAAGGCCGGGACCCTGTGACTCACAGCTATCCAGTACTGATTGATAAGGTGATTGGATGTGAGATTAACATGAGGCCTCCTGAAAGCCTGCTCCAGGGGCTTCCTCTTGAAAGTGGATATTACATGGTACTCTAAGGGAGAGAAGTGTGGCAGGGTGAAGCCGGCGACGCCCTCGGGGTCACTGCCGCGCTCAAACCGGCCGGCTTTAACAGAGCCTGAAGTGAGTGACAGTCAGGTTTCTGAAGCTCATACTATACAGTGGAGCAGGAATAATGAGCTGCAACTGCAGATCCCCCTGGAAAGCTGGAGAAGCATCACGGGCAGCTGCATTCTACGCGGGTTTCACTTTACAGCCGTTCTATGCTGAGCGATTCCATGCATTCATCACAGAGCAATTAAATGAACTGACATGATTGCATGCACTCAATAGCACTGATTAAATGCTGAAGTGCCAGAGAGCAACCCCCCCATTTGCAGAAGTATGAAATCATATTTGAGCCATTTCTCACTCTGGCACACCCGGATTAGACAACCTCCTGCATTTAATACAAGTAATGGAATCCTAATCGAAATTGCTTGCTAAAAATGACACTCGCTATACAGATGGCCAAATATCCAAGAGGAAACCCTCC
Source organism: Gnathonemus echidnorhynchus (assembly GCA_026776725.1). Taxonomy (NCBI): domain Eukaryota; kingdom Metazoa; phylum Chordata; class Actinopteri; order Osteoglossiformes; family Mormyridae; genus Gnathonemus; species Gnathonemus echidnorhynchus. The sequence goes on along the minus strand of JAODJU010000007.1, from coordinate 21,901,076 downwards.
ATTTAAATCCTGAGAAGTAGGTTGGACCATTTCTCCACCCCCACTAGCAAAAGGGCCAAACTCATGGGTCACTGATGCTCAAGAAACTGAGGCTCATCTGCAGACTCAAAATCCATCTAAAAAAATCTGCATTTCAGCCCAAACATCTGCAGTAGACATAGAACCGCACCTGCAGTTTGGTTATTCTGGTCTACAATCCAGCAAGACGGGATCTGTCACATATTAACCTGCGGGTGAGCCAACAGTCACACTGCACTCTACAGATAAAAAAAGCTGTGGGGTTCTACTCAGAGCACATGGACTCGTGGGTGTAGAAGCCCTGTGAGTGATTTAATCTTATCACTGGGTTAAAGCTGCCAGCACCAGCACTGCGTTTGGCCAGTGGGAGCAGGGAGGGTCCAAAACCATCACAAAGTACCCGGAGATACTCGCTGGAGTCACACTGAGGCCAATTCAGTCAACCAGTCATTTAAAAGGGTAAAAACACAGCAAGGAGCAGGACGTTCCTACCGACTTCACCCCAGTGGAAGGGGTTGATGCCTCCGGTTGTGCAGTTATACACCAGCAGACTCTTCGGCCTGCAGTAGAGATATAGACCTCAAGGTCAGACGGGTCATTTAGTGTCACCAGCGCCCCCAAAGACCTCGGATCGCAGCCCCGGCCTACCTGCTGAATCGCTGTGAGCCCGAGAACCAAGCGGCTGCCAGCGTGGTATTGATGACCACGTCAACCGGGACAAGGTCGGCTACGGCATCATTGGAGGCTCTCATGGTACGCAGGATCCCCTTTCCAGCCTGGGAGGGAGAGAGGACAGAGTATTGAGCTATCTGGGGTCAAGAAAATGGGACTGGAGTAAAAAGGCATGCTTACAGCAATGAAAATCCCACTGGGGCCATTGAAGTTATCGATCCAGCCCTATTAGGGAAGAAGGAGAGATTGTTTGGTGGAACATAAAAACAGGTCTGGCAGGATAACACAACACAGGCCTAACGGGTTAACAGAAAGCAGGTCTAACAGCTTTTACAGACATTAAATCATCCATGCGTGAGGTTTATCAAACGGCAATCAGGTACTGCCTCGAACCCAAGAGTGTTAGACGAACTCAGACCGGCAGCCAATGGAAAAGGTGGGACCCGCTGCAGTGCCGAGACTCACGGGGAACGGCTCCTGCCAGCTGGCCCCCACGATCGAGGGCCGGATGATGGCCACGTTGAGGCCCCCGGACTCCTGCTGGACGAGGTACTCTGCCAGAGCCTTGGTGTATGTGTAGGTGTTGGGTCTGTCACCTATGAGCTTTGGTGTGATCAGGCTCACCAGCTTGTCATCCATCCACCTATATGATAAACCGAAGACGGAGTTTAAACTTAACACTACAGTCGGGCCTTACGTTCACAGCAACTAGAACTAGTCAACCAACCAGAGCCTGTTTGCAGAAGGTGGCCTCTCCTTGAGCTCATTAAAAGTTCATAAAAAATGAACTACAAAGTGAAAGCCCTTTCGGGAACAACCACAGTGTAACTGCAGTCATGTTATGAAGCCCGAAGGTCACCCGGTGCTCAAGAATGAACTTCAGACGCCTCAAGCTAATACCGATGCAGGACAACCGTTCAGGTTTTTACCCGATTAAATGTTCTTATATGGACCCTGAGATTCAATGTAGTGATCGCAGAACGTAGTCGCACCTGCCACTCGGAACCTCACTGGCGATACATTACCCAATATGCCTGAGGTTATCAGCAAAAACCTTGCAGGCATGACATCAGAGAAGCTACACACTGCTAGGTGACTGAGCCCAGCATGTTCACGCAGATTAGAATGTGTACCAAGCCGGGACTGGAGCTGTCCACCATGTATAAAGTACACGTTCACCTGGCTCTTCTGATTTGTTACATTTACCAAACATTGAAATTCACACGCCATTCAGCACTCTGTTCATACAGAGCACTTCAAAAACGCGACTGTACAGAAGAGTCGAGCGCTTGCTTCTTACTCCAGAGAGTCTATGAGCTTCTTGTAGTCGACGGGCGGCGGATACACCATCTCCTCAATGACGGCGCGGTCACAGTTGGCATACGCTGTGGACACGTGGATGAACACCTCCAGATGTTTCATCCTGCGAGCCAGAGCCACGACCTTCTGCGTGGCCAGCACATTCAGCAGCATGGCTTCCCTGTGACAGAAATCTTACGTCAGGGTTGGGTTTGTGAGTACCGGCAGTCTGCAGGTCTTGAATGAGAGCTGGAAAAATAATACATCATAATAAATTATACAGTAATATACATACAGTATTGCACCTCAAGCCAAATTGCTGAAGCTGCACAAATGTTTTCACAAACACTGCAAAGTAATACGTGTGTATTACAAACCATTGTAGTTAACCCGAATATTTAATATAAATTAACTTTATGGCAGTGTGTTCATAAGTACGAGTTGCCCCTAAGTCAGACATTCTTAACCCAGGTACCGCTTGGGTGACTAGGGATGGGAATCGAGAACCGGTTCCGATTTGGAATTGATAAGGGAATCAATTAGTAACTTTAACAGGTTCAAGTGTTAAGAATATGGCCTGGTTTTGTGGTAATGTGCCTGTGTGCTTGTTACTACGGTGTTAAATATTTTTATTTTAATTTATTGTTCATTTTTTTATTGTTCATCACACTACAGCTAATAAAACAGCTGCTTTTGGTGCTGAAAACTGCATAGGACTACAGTTGTTTTTTAAATAAATATGTAGCTAACCAGGTCTAATTACCTGTCCACAAAATCATAATCAGTGATAAATTAACATTTGATTATTTTACAGTGATTACGAATTGATAAGGGAATCAAAGAACCGGATTGATAAGAAGAATCGATGATGGCGCCAACATCAGTAATTTCTTAACGATTCCCATCCCTGTGTGTGAAAAAACAAGGAGGGCATTAAGCATTGGTTACGACCAGAGGGGGGAGCGGCAGGGAGACGGGACCCCAGAGACAGGCCTTTATCGCTCTAAAGCAGCCTCCCGAGAGTCTTAATGCGAGCGGCAGTGAGGAGTGACCGTGCTTTCGGTGCCTTGCTCACTTGAGCGGCTCGTTGAATCTCACGGTCGCGGCACAGTGGAATACGATGTTGACGCTGCCCTCCAGCATCTCCTGGTCGTCTTTGCTCAAACCCAGCTCTGGCTGTGTCAGGTCACTGCTTACGGCCACGATTTTCTTGGAAAAACATGGCTGCTCCTCTTTCAGCCTGTCAAAAAGCTAAATGGGGGGGGGGGGAGGGGGTGGGTTGGATAAGAACACAGGCTGAACACCAAGAAACGACATAACAGCTCTTAGGTGCAGCACTAGCCAGTGAGGACCAGGGACTCTGTGAGGGCTTGATAAACAAGACACAGGACCGGGGTGGGGGGGCACCAGCGCAGAGCCGCACCTTGCAGTTCACCATGTCGGCAATGCGTGCCCCGGGGGCCTGGCCCGCCTTCTGCCGCACCAGCACATAGGCAGCCTTAACGTCAGGGCAGGAGCGCAGCAGCTTCTCCAGCAAGACTTTGCCCATAAAGCCGGTGCCCCCTGTGATGAGCACAGTCTTGCCAGCGTAGTACTCCGGAATGGTGGCCATGACGGCGACAGTAGCCCTTTGCAGATGGTCCCCTGTAAGATGGAACGCACATGGTTATCACAGGAGTCTAAGAGCGTAGGCCAACAGAAAAGGCCTCCCATAAAATGGCCTGAACGCACATGTTTATCAGAGGAGGCCTACGAGCATGGGCCAACAGAAAAGGCCTCCCAAAAGACAGCCTGAACGCACATGGTTATCAGAAGAGGCCTACGAGCATGGGCCAACAGAAAAGGCCTCCCAAAAGACAGCCTGAACGCACATGGTTATCAGAAGAGGCCTACGAGCATGGGCCAACAGAAAAGGCCTCCTATAAGAAGGTCTGAACGCACACGGTTATCAGAGGAGGCCTATGAGCATGGGCCAACAAAAAAAGGCCTCCTGGGAGATGAAGTTGCCGCTTTAGCATGAACACGTCGTTTCTTACAGAGCCTCAAAATGAGTACAGCCAAGAGAGACTCAACACTGCGATGAGTCACTAACAGCTACTTGTCACCAGCAAAGCAGCTCTATCTGATCTGGTGAATCATTAACAAACTCAAAACAATCTGTGCCAATTAGAGATAACCCCAGCAGAGAGTGACAGCGATAACATCCCCATCGTCACCTCATGCCTTTTCAGTTTACACACTTGGACAATCTGATATCACAGACCACACTCAAATCTGTCACACGGTGAAGCGGGCCAGGCTAAAAGGCCGTGCGATTCTGGATGGTTCCTGATAGCTCAGGCTCCCGCGTCCTCCCCACTCGATGCAGAGGCTTGCAGGTAACACAGTACCATCACAGCAGCCTACCTGCTCAATGCTGCAGTTGTGTAGCACAAAATACTGCTGCCAAGGCGACAGCCGTGGGAACCTCAAAAATGGCAGTGATCCCAGCTATGGGGCACCAATGCCCAGTCCATGTCAGGGCTCAAAATCCAACAGCACAACTAGACATTTACTTTATTATGGAAACATTCAACAGGGTAACCCAGGCTTGCCTACACAAGCACGTTTGTTCACAAACCGCTGGACCACATGCATAATCAGTCTGACCAGCACTTATAAATCATATTTATGTAGAATAGGGGCTCGTTCCTTTTATACTGTGGATGCAGCTACTTTCCAAGAGACAATCAGTGCTCGACTCTGAAAGCGGAAGCTCGGTGGCAACATCGAGACCTCAACTGGAGAGGCCACAAGCTCAAACGAGGGCGCCATGCATCTGCGCCATAGCGGGGCTTAAACGACAGGAACTACCGCTGGACAGGAAGTAGCACAGCTCCCCGCCAAACCTGAACAAAACTGCCCCAAGAATTCACATTTAGTTTACTTATAATCCGACAGACAGGGACTTCATTGTGCGCCACTTTAGCAATCTGATGTGTCAAATTAAAACACACACACGCGACACACACGCGACACACACAACTTACAAGGCTTCTATGTGGGCGCTCATGTTAGTTTTTTGGAGAAATTAACGGGTACCCCACAGCCAGAAATACGGTACGGTGAACCACAATTTAACCTATTTTAACAATTTATTGAAAAGCTTAATTTCATCTACTCGAAGAGCACATCGGAAACTACTCGACGACAGAAGTAGGGGGTTTCAAAAACTGCCTTTCGCTCCCGAAACGGCTCCTCTGAGCCACCACAGAATAATAGTTTCGCATGCATCCAGGCCCCATTTCGCTTAAGTGCATTTACACCCTTCGACCCCGAATACTTCCAAAAAGCGAGGAGAAAGTGAGCACGCTGCATTATCCTAAGTTTCATGCATGACCAGGGGGTTGCATACCAAGATATCGGTTAAGGAAAAGCCCAGAGTTTGCAGTACTGCGGGTGCCAAGTGATCTCACATTTACTGGAGCCTGCGGAGCTGCCTTTTCTGGGCAGAGCTACGCCGCTCGCGCTCCGATCCCCGCAGTTAGCGAGACATTAACCCGGCTGCACGCGCGGTATCACCGTATCTAAACGCCAGCTGCGGCTAGTTATTCGGCTACTAAAGTGTAGGCTCAGACCGTTAGTTTGAAGCGACAGTCAGGGAAACGTAAGCGAACAAAACAAAAGGAACGTAACTTTTAAAAATGTACCCATGCAATCCGTACAAAACTATATACAGGCGCAATTTAGGGAATTAGCGGCTGCTTTAACTACCCAGCGCGGCACATATGTTACCTTGTTAAATAAGCATTAGTCCGGTTGATCGAGTCAGCCGAGGTTCATAAACCTGGTTAATGTGCACCTGTCTACTTACTAACACGACTAACCCATAACCATACCGCAGAAAGAGACGGAGGCTGACGCACCTCCCCGATGACACGGAAGCGGGGGGCCGCATCGCAGAGCCGGCGGGGGTCCCCTCGCCCCCTCGCGCCGCCGCTCCGTGCTCGCGACGCCGCGCGCATTTACCTGCATTTCTCGGAAACCCCAGGGAGACAGTTAGCTTCCCTCCCTTAAAATCCGCAAGTTCCGTCTATCTTCAGAGCGGCTTCGTGCAAACAACGCGAGCCAAAAAGTCATCTTTACCTGTGACACCCTAGTGCCTCCGACGAGCGGCGTTACCCCCCCTTTTCAGCAGACCCCCGGCGCTCGGCAGCTCGCAACTCCGCAGGCCACACCGACACACACACCACAAGCTGCTACGTGCGCAGGGACCGCCGGCAGAGCTCGCAGAATAATGGGTTCTGCCTCCGCTGATTGACCACTGGGAGAAGGCGATCGGTAATGCCTAACAGGAAGTGATGCAAATACACGCCTCGAGCAGCACTAGTGGCTCTCCATGTTTCGTGTTTTATGTATTAAGCTTTTGCCAGCTCTTCTTTTCACATGCAATTGTAGTGACTTATGATGTGTTTTATCGTTGCTTTGATAATTTTTGCGTTCAACATGTTTGTACAACTTATAGTTACTGTCTTGATTTTGCAACGTGTAGCTACATGTATTTATTATGTCAAATATATTGATGTAATAGGGCATCTATCGTTATTCATCTTATTCACGCATTATGTTAATAAAAAGCTGCGGTTTTCATCTCTCGGAAATTGCAGGAAAAGGAGCCGATATCCATATAACGTATAAGTTCGTTACTTAGTGCAGAACACTTTTTAAAAATGCAAAAATTAAAATATTTAATAGACATCTTGTAGTTTTGTTTTTAAGATTTTGTAGTAAAAGAAGGATGTATTAAAAACTGGGCGAAATGCTAAAAGGAAATGGTTATATTATATCGTTTAATTCTTCTTGGACGCATTAAGTCTGTGTTTTGTAGAAGGACTTAATGTAGTGTTTTACCCTTGTTTAATTCTTTTACTCTGCCATTAATAGGTTTGCTTTGTATGAAACGGACATTTTTGGGGTAATTATAACGTAATTAATCACACAGCAAGTATTTAAACTAAACTTTTCTTTCGTACATTAAGAACATAAGAAATTTACAAACGAGATGAGGCCATTCAGCCCATCAAGCTCATTTGGGGAGAACTTAACTAATAGCTCAGAGTTGTTAAAATCTTATCTAGGTCTGATTTAAAGGAACCCAGAGTTTTAGCTTCCGCAACACTAGCAGGAAGACTATTCCATACTCTAACTACATGCTGTGTAAAGAAGTGCTTCCTCAAATTTGTTTTAAAATGTTCTCCCGCTAATTTCCATTGCAGTGAGAATTTAACCACGTGTCTTGCATGATGAAATTCAGTTTCCTAAATGCATTTCTTACATAACTCATTTTCTAACGCAAATGTATTTATAGTGATATCCCTACACTACTCAAGATTTATAGGTGACCATGGATGAAATGGTCTGCGGTCCTCGGACAGCATGAAGATTCTATCATTTTTCGTTCCAAATAATCTTTTAAGCAATTAGTAATTACAAGTGATTCAGTTGTTCCACAGTAAATGCTGATGAAATATTCGTTACTATAAAAATCTGTTTCCATGTTTTGAATGTTCAAAATTTAAATGTATAACGGGTGGTGTGCAAAATTGTTCATTCGTGCATTCATGCATATATAAATGGATACTCTGTAAAATGTATTTGCATTTGTAAAACTGATATCTCACATATATAGCAATATTCCATTCCGCGTTCTCGATCGGATATCTTGATTGTATAATTACCAGCTAGAAAGCCAGTTAACTGGATGGTGATTGAAGCGTTGTCAGCTGTGAGATTACTGAATGGTTGAATGTTTGACAAGCCAGCTTGATGGGATAACTTAGTCAATCTTTTGATTCAATGATGAAGTATGGCTGAAATAGTGTTAACGTGTATGCATCATTAAAGGTAACAAAATGAAAACAAATGGAAACCAAACATCGATAAAACAATTATAGAATCGTTATTGAATGATGGAATAGTTATTAAAAAAAAAAAACGTACGTTGCTCACTTATGTTTTCATAAATTTCTATAAATCAAACTATTGCATTTTGCCATCGCAAATAGACAAGCTAGTATTCATATTGTGCAGCGAAAACTGGCAGAACTCTCTTGTCTGAGAGTTGTGTTTTCCAACACCGCCCTCTAGTGTAAATATATTTCACATTTATCACGATTCGCAAAAAATTAACTTTTAAGAGTGTCTGAAATACCCTGTCATCGTATTGGATAAGTAGCAATGCAATATGGGTAGCAATCTAAAACAATATCTGACATTTTAGATACTATGCACATTTAATTCCCGCGAACAATCATCGAAAGCTATTTTTGCTTATGCGATAATATGGGCAGTACAGTGAATTGCTGTTTAGTAACGTAAATTCACAGCCGTATGTGTGTGTTTATGTTTTGGCTTTTTGGTTGGTTTGCACCTTCTCTCTCCTCCCAGCTGCCCAAAGCAGTATACGGTCCGTCAATACTATAGGCGACATAGGCAGCCGTCTAGGGCGCCAACTCCCGATTGACTTGCTAAGCCAATTTCACTTTGCCTCGGACGGAAGGCGTGATTGTTTAGGGCGTCACAACGGCTAGGACCCGTATTGGATGGATAAGTGTGGGGTTAGGGTTAAAATGAACTTCTTTGACAGCCTGCTGAGTGCATTAACCAGCAGCGGTACAGACAAGGGAGTCAACAATTCACCCAACGCTCACACTCGGAGTTAGACGCCAGCAACACACGCATTCTACGGCAAACCACTTACTAATTACACGTACTGAATGCACAGGTACACACCCGTGAAATTACAGAATTGACACATTTATGTTACTTTGCAGTGTGGCACAAAGCATGCTGGTCATCCGCTTAATTATTTACCCCATAAGCAGCCCCCTGGCACCACACTGCCCTCACCTGAAGGGTCAGCTCTTCCAGTAGCTCCCAAGTCCCCCAAATGCAGCAGAGGCTGATCCTTGGCATACCCTCCTCCTCTGGCATGTCCTATTCTGCCACCGCTGCAGGGGGGTGAGGTCAGGCCAGGGGGTGATTCAGTGCTAGGCGATCCCTGTGTAGGACCACAGTCTTTTGTCTCTCGGGCAGCTGCATGCAATAAACAACATTAGAGAGCTGCTCCAGGACCTGCCCCAGTCCACTGCAGTAGCTGTCCTGCCTGGGTCCTTACTTGCAGATGGGGCAGGACACCAAAACTGCCAAAGTCTTGCCCGCAGCTGTAGGCATCGTGGGTGCACTTCTGTCATTGCACCTTGGAGCTGTCGGGTTAGCTCACGCACCTCCCTCAGATATGCCCCACGGGTACCCCATAGCCAGAAATAAATTTGTGGTTGGGGGTTTCGCCTAAAGGGAGGGAGCTCCCATCAGTAGATTTAATCAACCAGCAGGTGGAGCAAATTTTGGAGTGGAAATTCAAACTCGTAATTTTACTGTGAGGCTACTTCCCTGCTCCACACCTAGCTAATTTAATATCTTTGGTTCTGGGGGCAGCCCGAACGTGAAGTCCGCTGGCCTACAGCTTTCCTACCTGAACGTGGCCGGTATACGCCGAGGGTTCTCCTGTTCTCCTGCACTGATGCCAGTATGCCCCCAGGACCAGAGGCAGGTGGGTCACACACAGTTGCTGGTGGTTGACGGTCCTTAGCCCTTAAACACGGGTTCTCCCACGATCCACCTTCAGCTGCGGTCTTCAGCACAGTGACAGCAGTCGTCGGTCTCACAGGGGAGACAAGAAGAGCATCTGTGTTGCTGTGGATCTGTTATACTCCTGCAGCACCTCCATTTCGATATGAGCCCCCAGACGGAACATCAAGTCCAGTCTGTTCATGCAAGAGTCATGGCTATAGGCCAGGTGCACCTCCAGCTCTGTAGTCGGTATGATGGCTCTTCCATGCACACCGGTGATGAATGCAGGCCATGGGGCCAGCTGGTCAGGGCTTGAGGGGACACCTGGAGGGTGACAGTGGACCCCGTACCCACCAAGGCTCAACACGCAGAGGCCAGCTCAGCAGACCCACTTGACGAAGCAAGAGTGAGGGTTCACTTCTGGTAAAGCGCCACTCAGTGTAGGAAGGTCTCTTTTTGGTGGCAACATTCAACTCAAGCTCTGGGTGAGTGAGTCCCCTCTTATGAGTCATTCTTTGTTGTCAAAATAAAATAGCAGTTTTGTAATAAGGAAGTAAGTGATGACACCAAACACTGGGAGCCCAGGTGTGTGACATTTTGATCTCTGCTTTGTGAGGAAGGAAACAAAACCAATAAATAGATTATGATCAAAAGAGGGAGAATTTTTGGCATGTAAATGGATTGGTGAAGGTAATTGAAAAACTTCTTCGAATTTGTATTCATTTTCACAGTTGCTGAATGTTTTTTTTTTCGTGTGGTTTCTTGATGCCCTGTTTTTTTTTTTTTTTTTTACATCGTAATGTCTGCATCCCCATTTTCGAAAATTTTGTTTCGCCACTGGAGGGGGCCCTGTGAATATGAATGAATAATCCTGCCGGAGTTCAGACCCGATCCGAGATCGGATCAGGCTGTCAATAGAGAAAGCGCCTTCCGGGGATGCGCCGCTCTGGAGGTTTTGGTTTTGAGAAGTGCATCTGTGCAGCTGGCAGAGCTCCTGCTGGGACACACATTCTTGGTCAAGGGATGCAAATATTTGGGGCACAAGATTTTTGCATTAAAGCATGCCCTGTTAATTATTTGAACGATAATTTGAACTGAATACACAGACTTTGACTGAGTTCTTTCCACTTTCATTAAACCCAGATGTGTTTCAGGACTGACACGAACTGCACTACAGCAATATCAAGACAAGTCAAATATTACAATATTTCTGGGAAGTGTCAGTTTTAATACAAAAAGCAGTATGTTTGTCTTTTGGGGAGACCTTCCAAGGTCACAAACTCCACCTCGTTCTGGGGGAAGCCCAGACATTTCCTGGCCAGCTGGGGGAGATCAGTCTCAGGTTCCATCACTCGTGAACAAGTTCCAGAGTGCTTACAGCTACTGAGACCTACCCCTGGAGCCCGGCCTGGGTGTGGTGTTCACTGAAAAGGGTCATATAATGAGCCTGGAACCTATCCCAGGAAGCATAGGGCACAAGGTTGGGGTACACCCTGAACAAGATCTCGGTCTGTATTACCCATCCATCTTCCAATTGCCGGTCAGGGTCAGTGTAACAGGGAGAGCAGCAGACAAGGCTGCAGGATGCCGGGTCATTTTAGAGATTCCGGCTAACCTAAGTGCATGTTTTGTTCTGTGGGATTAAACCAGAGTAGCCGGGAGAAATCTGCGTGGCAGGAAAATGTCATGTCAGCTCCACAAAGACACAGCAGAGGTGGGATTCGAACCTACAACCCAGGAGGTGTGAGGCTACACATCCTCCCACAGAACAACCCAGCAACCAATCCATTATTATTAATAATCCAGCCATCCATTATCTATACCGCTTTATCCATCTGGGTTGTGGAGAAGCTGGAGCCAATCCCAGCATCATCGGACGTGAGGCTATTATTAATAATAATAATAATTATTAATTATTATATTATATTATAATAATTATTATTGTTGTAGTAGTGGTCCTCCTACATTCACTTTTAATTGTTTAAAAAAATTTCTTACGTGTAAACATATTAAACAGTAACTACAAATTACTATTCATTTCGGGCTGTTATATTAAATGGACGTCTTTTAGTTGGCAATAAACCCGGATTGACGCTTTTGGTCAATGGAGCAGTAGAGAGTTTGATATTGGAGGTACACAACTTAATAGGGGGGAATGATTAATGAGTAATTTATAGGGGGAAAATGAAGCCGAATTAAATATTAGTGGGTACGAGCCGCCCCAACGCACACACACACTCTTCGGTTCCTACGTCCCTGCTTTTGGCCACTAAAATGAGCATTTGCAACCCCCCGGCCGATAGCAGGGGGGTTCGGCCGGCTGCCGGCTGACAGCCGGGGCGGCTGGCGTCATACGCCGCGGATTCCCCGGCATCACAGCCAAAATGGCGGAGCTGTGAGCGGGGTTGGCGCTGCCATGAGCCAGCGGAGCACATTAACGCTGCAATAAACGCGTAGGAGCTAAATGATGAATCCGCGGCTGTAGTCGGAGCAGCGCACATTGTGAGAGGACGCGGATCCAGCTCTATTTCCTGCGCCGTGAGTATGCTGCCGTGCACAGAGGTCGCAGCTCAGGCTACGGCTCGAGTCTGCTCAGCGCGGCCCCGCGGTCCCTGCGCCGGGCTCGGTCATCGGGGACGCGGATCATCACCGCTTAACGGAATCGGCGCGCCCCGCGTTTTAAACAGGTTTCTCATTGTTACCGTGGGACCTGAGCAAGGTTTATATTGCAGACGGCTCGGTGGGTTGCGGCAGTAACCTTAATGCACAGCCTACCGGTCTAGATCACTATGTGGGCTGATGCGATCATCGCTTTAATAACATGTTGAATAACATGAGATCTGGTGAATTTTTACTGTGATTTTAATGTCTGGTTCGATATCAGCATTTCTTGAATAGATGGACAGATAAATAGGCTGGGGATTTTACACTTTGTTCTGCCTGGGTCAGGTTTAGCTGGGCGTGTGGGAATTGGAAATAGAGGCTAGTGTTCACCCCCCCCCCCCCCCCCCCCCCCCCCCCCCCCCCCCCCCCCCCCCCCCAAGCCCGCGCTGCTCGCCGCCGGCTGGAATGAAACCATAATAAATAATAATAATAACAGGGGACGCCGGATTCACTGCTTTGCTGGCTTTAACCTCAGCTTCTAGCTTTAATGGTTATCGCCGTGGTCAGTGGCGGCCCGATCAGTGCGGATGTGATGCCCCAAACCTTTTCCCGTTAACGCCGATGCGCTCCAGATGTGCGGTGGGCGCGGGCACGTGTCCGCGCACGCCGGGGCAGGGCCGAGCGGGGGGTCGGCATGGGGGTCAGGGATTCAAGTGAAACAAGATACCGTGCATGGCCCGGGCGCCTAAATACGGCGTGTCACAGATGGTGGACAGTGAGGGTTATTTTTAGCTTGCTTTCGGGCAGTCGTATAGGGGACAGTGCTAATCATTATGACAGTGCTAATAGCAGTCGGGAAATGCTGATCACAATATGATAGAACATTTGGTTGTTAAAAACCGTTAGAAATACGGGAATAGCCATTTGAGCTCTTGTGATGATTAAATTTGAGTCAGGCAATTAAGCACCCGGTCTTAATCTAATCCTTCGGGATGTTCCGGCGGATTAGGATGTAATGCAGCAATTCGCGAGTTGCGAGTATTTTGTGCAAAGCATTGGTGATTCCAGCTGCGATAGAAATGCATCTCCTCGACAGTAACACTTTGGCATGTTGCTCGTTAGATGTACGGCGAGAGAGTAATGCATTAAAAGTTCCTCCCGTGTTTCAGCTACAGAGGCTTGCTTCCTTTTGTCATATTTGTGTCGGGGTGTCTAGTAGGCTTCCTGACATTGTTTTGGTTTTCATGTCCTCATAGAGAGAGCAGTTATCCGCAGAGGCCGGGCAAAGGCTTGTCTGGACACATCATGCGTTATGCAGATTCACTGACATAAATACACGGAGAAGGCATACCCCTGTGATCTGACAGGCTCAGCTGCTCCCTCCCAGTAAACACAAATCGTCCCCGGACCCGGAGCGGCTGAGTGAGCTGGCAGTCCGGAGAGGAGCTGTGAGGGACTGCAGAAGGACTCAAAGGAAAACAGGAGGGAGGGCGCAGAAACTCCCAGTGTTAGCCGGGAGTCTAACAGTCTTTGCAGGACGCGGTGAATGGAATGAATTCAGGGTGCGACCCGCCGCGGAGGGAAAACTTAGAGGTGAGATCCGCTCGTACAGGTGAAGTAACGACGGCGGCTTTAGGCAGTGCCAACGCCTCCAGGGCGACCGAGGCGGCCGGACAGAGCAGCTCAATTCGTTTTTGTCATGCGCTGCACGCAAAACGAGTAATACGGAGACGGGAGTCGGGGGTGATTATGCTGCAGGGACCTGCATCTCCCATTGCTGTCCCCGCAAATCAGTCCAAGTCCTTGAAATCAGTGCAGTGTTTTATAGAACAGTGGAAAATGTGCGAGTCATTTGTTTATAGGCAAAACATATTTGTATGATGTACGAAACATGTAAATTAAGCATTAGGAGAATATAGCATTAAATGAGAAGATGGCTTATGGTAAATGCTGATAATTACACAAATTTGGATAATTAACACTAAATAAACTTAAGCCTAATAATATCACCTAACTGTGCATTCTCCTTAAATACATTCCAGAGGACATAGTCTGAAGATATATATGGTTATTAGATTAACTCCAAAGCGATGTGGTGAAACTGTAAACAGTGTTTAAAAAAAGATTTAAATGCTTAAATACAATTTAAAATGTCAAACAGTAATTAGAGTGTTCTGCTAGCAGGAAATTTAATGATTCCTCATTGTGTTTGGGTGGCCTGGAGTTGCCTAAATACTGACTGTGTTTTGTGATTAATTAAATGCCCCCCACCCTCGACCTGCCCCTGAGTGCTTACGGTAGACGTGTTTTCTCTGTGAGCGTGCAGTTTGGCTCTGTAGGTATCGAAGAAAATGACACGCCGTTCTCTGTCTGGAAGGAGTCAGCATCCTGGGAATTGAGCAGTGTGCTAGTTTAGTTGAGTAATTATTGGGTTTCGTGCAGTTAATTACATGACGATCCTCCCGCCGGCGTGAATTCCGCCGTATCGCCTGACCAGTATGTGTGAGAATACGGTAATCTGAATGAGAGCAAGATTAAGTGTTTTCCTCGATGGGGAATATAACGATGGCTGATCTCTGGTCAGTATGCGCAGGGCGCCACCACCGTCCTAAAGGAGAGAGTAGGGATGCAGCACCTGAAGATACGGCGACCCAAAGACTCTCTTAGAAATCCATACATATTAAATTAACATGCATTGTTAGAAACAATCACCTCAATCTTCAATATAGATTGTCTGGTGATTTACTACTTTATTCAGTTCATCCACTGCTTTTTAAAAAACAGTCACCATGTTTGGTGTAAGCTTCTGGGGATTTTGAGTCGAAGCTTTAAGATGAAGAGAAGAAGGGATCCAGACCCCCACCCCCACCCCCCCTCTATGAGTGCAAACATACACACTGAAATACTTTGAACAACTGGGATTTTAAGACAGGTCGCTTGCCAGGGAGAGAGTTATAAGATCAGGTGGAAAGAGGAGGATGATTTCTAGGAGAATGAGCCCCGAATCCTTGGCAGAGGCTTAGAAACGTCCAGGGTGGGAGAGCAGCCCTGTGTGCCTGAATGGCGCCATGGGGTGACTCCGGATTTAGTTCATTTAGCTGGATGAAGGGCTGAGCCAGCTGGGTGTAGGGCGTTCTGGGCCGAGCCTTGGAGCATCTCCTCCTCTGTTCTGCGTGACAGACTGGCTCGGTTTCTGAACGTTAAGTCGGATACTTATTTATGTGATGGGTGACATTAACCATGGATTGAAAGTGGGGGTGGATGGAAAGATTGAGCTCTCTGTGCTTCTCTGCCAGTGAATGGTGGGTGGAGTGTTGAAGTCTCATTACCCAAATGACACGCTGTAGTGTTCGTTCCAGGATGATCTGAGAGTGGGATCCTGTCCTCCAGTAAAACTTAGGAACCAGTGGCTTTACCAAACGAGCCCTCACTGGAGAATATGACAGGTAAGCAGCAGGGCAGCTTAAAAGATGCCAAATGGGGTAAAACCTTACGTATGACTGAGCTCCTCATAGGAAAGAATCTACAGCTCTAGATGGCTTTGATCGCTTTGTCTTTGTCATGTCCAGCCTGACTATTGTGGAGTATAAAAGTGGATGTTTTTGTTCTGAGAAATCCAAATGCATGTTGTCAGCAGAAACCTGCCTTATTTTTTTGGGCTTTTGATGAATTAAGAAGCTTATAATTTACTTTATAATCAAAGGTCAAAAGGTCAAGAAAAAAATCAAAGATTGAGGTGCAGGTTATGCTTTGTGGTTGGTCACTTGATGGAGATGCTGTGTTATGATCAGGGAACCCTGAGACATGGTCATTGGGGCAATATCTTAGGAGTGTGTCCTCAGGGGGCATGGCCATAGGGGTGTGGCCTTAGGGGGCATGGTCTTAGGGGTGTGGCCTTAGGGGGCATGGTCTTGGGGGTGTGGCCTTAGGGGGCATGGTCTTAGGGGTGTAGCCTCAGAGGGCATGGTCTTAGGGGTGTGGCCTCAGGAGGCATGGTCTTGGGGGTGTGGCCTTAAGGGGCATGGTCGGGGGGGTCGTTTTAAGGGGCATGGTCTTAGGGGTGTGGTCTTAAGGGGCATGGTCTTGGGGGGGTGGTCTTATGGGTTATGGTCATGGGGTGCCGCATTCAGTATGCATGCCAGTACTACTGTACTACGGTGTACTGTGGTGAGAATTATCTTTGTCGGTATTTTATATTTACTGCCACCGCAAGACATGAGAGCAAAATGCAACAAAGAAGGTGCTTTACAATGAAGTAAGAAGCATGTCAGACTTCAGTTTGGTGTGATTAAGTGGCAGTGAGGAGAGCACTGACTATACTGAAGGTGATTTTACATTATCTGCATTGCGGTTCTGGTTATTTTGACACTGATATGAAAATGCATCCTTAGAAGAGTGGACAGTTTCCAAATGAAGAGAAGACAGTAGATTCTGCTGGCTATTCTCAGAGCAGCATAAAGTGGGCTTAGCTCTCCACAATGTCTGACCCGGTGCTGCCCGTCTTAGGGCTCGATCGCGGTGGTGTCTGACCCGGTGCTGCCCGTCTTAGGGCCCGATCGCGGTGGTGTCTGATCCGGTGCTGTCCGTCTTAGGGTCCGATCGCGGTGGTGTCTGACCCGGTGCTGCCCGTCTTAGGGCCCGATCGAGGTGGTGTCTGACCCGGTGCTGCCCGTCTTAGGGCCTGATCGAGGTGGTGTCTGACCCGGTGCTGCCCGTCTTAGGGCCCGATCGAGGTGGTGTCTGACCCGGTGCTGCCCGGCTTAGGGCCCGATCACCGTGGTTTCTGATCCGGTGCTGTCACAGCTTAATTCACAGATGAAAAAGTTTAGACGGTTTTATAAGGCAGTAAAAGTTTGAGCTGCGATGTAAACACCCCAAACTGTCTGGCTGCAGAATTAACTTGCAGGATTTGCTTAATTACGACAGCCTTGTTGAATTCCCAGTCTGACTGTGAAGCTGCTATGAAACTGTCCAACTGATTGCACAACACTGCGGTTTAAATGGTATGTTTTGGTCAGCATTAACAGATACTGAGATAGATTATGTGTTTTTTTATGTAGTTTTACCCTCCAGCACTGCACTCATTGTGCTCACTGCACTCACTGCAGCCATTGCATGCTCTGCATTCACTGCGCTCACTGCATCCACTGGCCCTGTGGCTCCTGAGGCCAAAACCTGTGGAGTTAACAGGGTTTATATACCATATTGGATTAGTGTGTCTTTTTCAGATTTAAAGCAGTGTGACGTTTATGCATGCTGATTTATTTTTGAAATATTTTCACTTATCCATATCATCAGTAATGCACTAAGCTCAGAGGGTGCTGGGAGGCGGGGCCAACTTACGAGAGGCTGTCTTATGGGGATCATGTACTTCAGAATGCAATGATGGTGACAGGCCGCCCCCTCCCTGAGAGGGAACCTGATTGCCGATGAGATATTTTTGGCCGTGATGCCCTTATGGTTACCCCTCAGCTTTGAGTCAACGCCTGTGTTCCCCCCATCCTCCCTTCTTCCCTCATAATATGACAGTGGAGACAGAGTGCTCAAACTTTCGGTCTAAAAGCAGTAACACAGTAGACATCAAAGGCCACGCACCTAGAATGCAACTTCCACTCTTCAGGTTGTTCATTTGCTCCAGCAGTACGGACTACTGTAGCAAATGTTCTGGAGGGTTCTTTCTTTGCAAGCTGTTGTTATCCTCTTAATACCATAGGTAGGTATCCTAGGAATTGTTAGCGGTTTTGTGTAAATTTGGAACAATTTTAAATGAACGCCATCCAAGCGATATCACCCTCACTCTAGAGTAATGTAAGCTCTTTCTGTGTTTGTAGTGTTACAAATTATACATACACTACACAGAAAAATATTAAATGGTAGTCTTCAGGTGAAATGTTGTAACATGTATTTTTAGCCATTTTGTTCTTACAAGAATCTCATTTAAACACAACCTTCACCTGGTCTGAAGATGGATGAATGAATCGATGGGGGAACAATCCCATCTAGAAAGGCTGAGGTGGCCCGGCTCAGTGTGGTTGGCACCTCCTAGTGGTATTAACAGAACTAACCGTGGCCAGAAGGACCCGGCCAGCGATCACGTCACTGCAGCCTGTGTGACACGTGCTGTCCTTCCACAGCACAAAGCCACTGGTATTTTTATACACTGCCATCAGTGCTGGGAGGGGACAGTGTCGCTTTTTAAAGGAGCATGACGCACGACATGTGGCACCGCAGGTCAGGATGTCATTTCTGTGATCGGAAGGTCGCTAGTTCAGACCCCAGTCATCAGAGTGATTGCCCTGTTGGCCCTCGAAAAGGCGCTTAACCCTCAATTGCTCCAGTAACTGACCGCATTAAAAAAGTGTCTGCAAAATAAATAAATAAAACAAATGTAAAATCGTTCCTAAAGATTTAACTTAATAGTTCATTAGCCATAACTCGTAACCAGCCATTAGTGAGATGATTTTTACATAAATGTTAAACTCATAATTTATGCTGGAAAAAAAGCTAAAGTGAATGGCATGAATCTCAGTGGGCAGAGCTGACGCCTCTCCACGCCAGGCTGGGAGTGCAGTTCCTGTCCCTGTGCTGTGCCTGTGGAGTTTGCATTTTGTCCCTGTGTTGTGTGAATTTTCAGGTACTCTGGTTTCCACCTGCTCCAAAGAAATGCAATCTTGTACAAAATATCTGGTTATGTACATAAAAAATTGGTTGGAAGATGGATGGATTAAAACTGAAATAATATTTTTGCACATTTGAATGTGGAATTTTATGAAAGAAGCTCATTGTAAGTATGTAATACAGTGGTACCTCGGTTCTCGAACTCACTAGAACTCAAATTTCTTGAAAGTCGAACAAGACCTAGAACTCGATCTGAATATCAGAAGTCGAACCGTGAACGCTGACCTAATATAAATTGTACACGCCAGGAAATGAGT
>JAODJU010000007.1:21862592-21874120 GCA_026776725.1 Gnathonemus echidnorhynchus | reverse complement strand
ATGGTTAGGGGTCAGGGAGAGGCGTTAAGGTTAGGGGTCAGGGAGAGGGGTTAGGGTTAGAGATCATGGAGAGGGGTTATGGTTAGGGGTCAGGGAGAGGGGTTAGGGGTCAGGGAGAGGGTTATGGTTACAATTCGGGTGGTTTGGATGGTACTGTGACCATGGCGTCTGATGAGTGCATTTCTTCTTGATTTTCAGTGGGGCTCCTCAGTTTACCTGTGTTATAAGAAGTCTGTGGCTAAAACCAACACTATTGCCTACAAAGCAGGTTAGTGACCCACAACTTGCCATTGGTTCTGCAGATCAGGGGCACAGAGGTCTCTGAATGGCCTGAGTGCGCATTAATGTGTGGGGGCAGTTGTATGGGAATGTGGGAGCATAGGCCTATAATTACAGGAGCATCGGATGTGATAAAACCCCACAGTGTCGGGAGCCTGTTCCTCCAGTACATCATGGGGGCTCTGAGATCTGCACAGATCACTTGGAAGCATTCCTCCTAATCCAGGGTGACTCTGTCTTCCCAAACACTGTTTGTGACATTGACTGCTTGGTTCCCTCACGTGGTACAAAGGCTGCGTTCCTGTTTCTGGCCGCCCAGCAGTAAGAATGACTGTGTAGCACCCTTTCAGCAGCGCAGCATATATGGAAATACTCAGGAAGTGAGGCAGGTTTACACCACAGCCATTTATTATGCATTTCATGGTTTTTTGAACGTAAGAATCAGATGAGATGTATGACTCACTCTCATCCGGCGTCTCGGTCGCTGGCTCGATGGGTGTAGCCAGGCCTTCAGTCTCGTCCAGAATTAATGACGAATAAGGCTATAAGTTCACTTTTGAAGAGCCAGGCCTATTACAGTGGGAGTGTTTTCTATTAAAATATTATTAAAATAGCTGATGATCTGTGGCAGCTTCTATGAAACATTTGGTCATATTTTGGAAATTTGCTGATAGACCGAAACGCTTTCTGGGATCATATAAGGTCTGTGTGGGTTTTAAGAAGCGGGGCAGCCATCACCCTCCCACTCTGTCGCCCCGCCACAGGTCTGCTCTGCAGGTACCCCAAGGAGAACTACGAGTCGTTCCCGCTGCCTGAGTCCGTGCCCCTCTTCTGCCTGCCCATGGGCGCCACCATTGAGTGCTGGCCGTCCCAGACCAAGTACTCCCTCCCTGTCTTCTCCACCTTCGTCCTGACGGGGGCTTCGGGGGAGAAGGTGAGCTTATGCACTTAAACACAGAGAGCTGTGTAAACAGAGGGCGGGTACCTGGCTGGGGGCGGGGGGGTGGCTTCCCAGCTGAGATGGAGCTGCGTCCCGCTAGCTGCAGCGTTGCCTTCGCGCGGCTGACGGAGCACGGTTGCTCTAACAGGGCTGCCAGCTGCTGACTCTGACGACCTCACCATAGCAGGAAAGCCTTCAGCTTGGGGGGCCAGGTGTTTTAGGGAGGGGGTCACACTTAAAATGAGTATTTTAGTAAATATTAATTGTGAGTCTTTCCCCTGATGCAGGATGTCTCACAGCACCGTCACCTTATTAATCGATGGTTGAAGCTCGCAGCTGTATTCGACGGGTACGATTAATGCCCCTGAGCTGTGGTCCTGTGTCATGTGATCCCGCAGGTGTACGGAGCTGCTATTCAGTTCTACGAGCCGTACCCACAGGAGCAGCTGACGGAGCGGCAGCGGCAGCAGCTGGGCCTGGATGTCGCCAGCGAGCGTGTACCTGCAGCCACCCGCTCCACACACACCAACAAGTGCATCTGCCTGCTGTCCCACTGGCCGTTCTTCGACGCTTTCCGGAAATTTCTCACCTTCCTATACCGCTACTCCATCTCCGGGCCCCATGCCCTGCCCATCGAGAAGTGAGTTCCATGTTGGCGTCCGCGTGCTGAACCCTGTGAAATTCGAGAGCTCCATCTGACCGGAATTCAAATGACCTCAAGTCAGATGACAAGCGTAGAGTCATGGCCTGGTGCTCAGGGGAGCTGCCAGTGTCTGAGGGACTCGGGTAGCACGTGTGACGGCAGGAGGTTTTACTGCACTTATCCTGGAAGCCAGGGCCTGTTCCTGGGGATTTTTTTTTTAAATTGTGTCCAGGTCTTAGTTAACATGCCAATTATGGTGGAGCTTGAGGGGTTTTTATGTGTCTATTGGGAGGGGGGTGAAACACCAGCCCCCTGGTGGCTAGTGAAGGTCACTGCACTTTTGTTTCCAGGCACATCTCGCACTTTATGCACAAGGTGCCCTTCCCTTCATCCCAGAGGCCCCGCATCCTGGTGCAGGTGAGCTGCTGGTGTACTCCCCCCTGCAGTGTCGTGTCTGCCTGTGCCCATTTACACACAGGCCATGTGTGACTCTCTGTGACTCCACAGCTGTCCCCACATGACAGTCTGATGCTTAGCCAGCCAGTGTCCTCGCCACTGCCTCTCAGGTAGGTCACTCTGCCTCACTGACGCTCCAGTGCCTCGCCATGCAACGCTCTGGCTCGTCCGTCCTAAACTCCACCTGTGCTCTTGTGCTGCAGTGGAGGGCGGCTTTCCACGCTCCTACAGAACTTGGGCCCTGAGAATGCCGTCACCCTGCTGGTGTTTGCCGTCACCGAGCACAAGATCCTGGTGCACTCACTGCGGCCGTCCGTGCTGACCAGCGTGACAGAGGCTCTGGTGTCGGTACGTCCCGCTTTTCTGGCTCTGATCCTGCAGGATGTTTGGCCGGATGACAGGCCCTGCAGCCTGGCCTTCCACAGTTCCCAGCCCCAGGATCTCCTGCTTTCCCATGCAGATGATCTTTCCCTTCCACTGGCCGTGCCCCTATATCCCGTTGTGCCCACTGGCTCTGGCTGATGTGCTCAGCGCCCCATGCCCCTTCATCGTGGGTGTGGACTCCCGCTACTTTGACCTTTACGACCCCCCGCCAGATGTCAGCTGTGTGGACCTCGACACCAACACCATTTCCCAGTGAGTGCAGCTGGCCACTTCCAGCTGTCATCCTCTTATGTCATGTAATGCTTTTGTAATCACCTTCCCGCTTCCTCTTCGAACACTGATCTGGTCATATCTGATTCCCATTCTTCTCAGGAAAGAATACTTATACCATGCGAGCTTTCACAGTTCCCCATGTGACGTTGTGGTTCACTTCCAGAACGCTCTTTGTTTTTTAGCAATGAAGATAAGAGGGGCCTGATGTGGAAGGTCCTGCCAAAGAAGGCCTGTAAGAACCTGATGAACACCCTGAACAACCTCTACCAGCAGCTGGCTGAAGGTGTGTGTCCATCACACATGAATATTCATACAGGCGATTATTCATATGAATGACTGTTCATACAAGCGATTATTCACTGTTCATGTGGGAGATTAATCATGCAAGCAAATATTCCTATGAGCAATTGTTCATGCGAGCAAAACTCATGTAGGCAAAGGTTCATACAAGCCAATATTCATATGAGCAGTTATGCAAGGAATTATTTATGTGAGCGAGCACCTATTTTGCCCATGTGGGAAAATGACAAGAAGCACTGTGTTTATACACAGTTATTTGGGAGTTTAATAACCGCCTGTTATGCATACAGTAAACCTACAGATCCGCCTTTCCCATGGAGCCACGGGCTTCCAGAATTTTCTGTAGAATCGCATTTGCCACAGAAAAGTCAGCTGTGTCACTGGGATAAAAACAGGATAATTTCGGATTAGCGACTATGAGTTGCTTTAAATAGGATTGCAGTAGTAATTCACACGCCGTGACTGTATGTAGGTTATTTCAAGACCTTCCTGGTGTCAGTGGGATTTAAGATGCCTTATACCGTCACCTGAGAGTCTCAGGAGTAAACTGTATAAATGGTGTCCAGCCAAATCACTGCCTATCTCTACTAATAGCTTTTCATAATGCAGTGTTAACTGACGATGTCATAATTTAAATTGCAATTGTAATCGAATGCTCCCGATTTGTGTCAGGCTGTCAGAGACCTCGAGAGGATGGCCTCATGGAGCTGGCCATGAGTGACTATGACTTCAGCAGCGGGAAGAGTCTTCAGAGTCTGGAGATGGAGATCCAGGAGGCCTTCCTGCGCTTCATGGCAGCCATCTTGAAGGGATACCGCTCGTACCTGCGGCCCATCACCCAGGCGCCCTCAGAGAAGGCCACAGACGCCAGCTCCCTCTTCGACCTGCAAGGTGGGTGCCCTTCTGACCTGGCAGCATTTGTCAGGCAACCTTTTTTTGGATTTGTGGGACTGAAAATGGAGGAAGTCTACATATATCTTGAGTATGTATCTTTCATTTGATTTAGTGAAGTAACTCACAGTTGGTATGTTACAGTGTCTAACAGTCGACACACTGCAGTGTCTGACAATTGTTAAAGTGAAGTATCTGACAGTCGATACGATGCAGTGTCTGACAGACGATATGGTGAAGTATCTGACAGACGATATGTTGCAGTGTCTGACACTCGATACAGTGAAGTGTCTTAACAGGTTGTCACAGTGAAGCAGTGTGTTATGTTCAGGAAATGATTCTGATCAGAATAAACTCTGCATGTGTGTGGCCCTCCCAAAATACAAGCCCTGCTCGGATGAAGCCAGATGGTCTTGTTTCTTGTTTTCCTTTTAAATAAATAAATAAATTGGATTTTTTTTCGGTGCACAGGGAGAGGGTGGGGCAGTTTAGCAGTTCGGATGGTTAGTTAGTGACACAGCTGCTCATTCTGGAAGGCTGCCTTTGAGTCCCACTGATGTCATGGACGAAGCGTGGTGATCTCATCTGAGTCTCTCCGGACTCACAACATTATCACACTGAATGAAACTGAGTAAGAAAATGTGTTTACATAATAACCTGAGCAGGAGTCCAAGCCCCAGTTCCCCAAGGGTAACATAGTTAAATCAGAGGCCACTATGTACCCAGACACATCTATGACATCAGTCTTGTCAAGTAGTTCAGTTAGTCATGGACATGATGGGACCCAGAGCCGTACCGAGGGGCTTCCCTGGTGTCACGGGTAGGGTGGGGTCAGCCTTACCAGCATGCCCTGCTGTGGGCGCCTCTCTGCGTGTCAATGCTTTATTCTACTATTCAGAAACCAACCGGTTCCTGTAGTTTTGACTTTCTTGCACTCTTAGTAGTCACCTGAATATGAGTAAAAATATCCTGACGGTATGAAGATGAAAATCGGTAAACATCTCCCCTGCCTTTGCCAAGGCTTCCATAGGGGTGCTCTCAGTGTTTTCATCACATCTCCAGGTTTCCTGAAGAGCCGCGACCGCTCCCACCAGAAGTTCTACTCCCTCATGACGAAGACCCAGATGTTCATCCGGTTTATCGAGGAATGCTCCTTCGTCAGCGATAAAGATGCAAGCTTGGCATTCTTCGATGATTGCGTGGACAAGGTAGGGTCGCTCTCTGCTCCTGATTAACACAGAGCTCACTGTCTCACCAGACTTCCTGCTCTATATGGCCTTCAGACCAGTCTGAGGTTGTACCAAAGGCTCCTTAGTAACGAAAGTTCACTAAGGCCTCCTTTTTCGAGTAAGACTAAGCAGTGTTCTCATGTCCGCTTCCATACCTCAGTAGACCTTTATGGTGACGTTTCTTTCCTACTAACCCAAACGCCTCGCTGCATCATGGCAGATCCTTTGCATGGCTCAGACTGCTGGCCTGTCCTTCTCTAACCCAACTCGCTTCTCTCTTGCCTGCCTCTTCTCTTCCTCTCCATCTCCCTGTCTGGGCAGCTGTTCAACACAGAGCGCAGCGCCGACAGAGGAGGCAAGGTAAGGCGCCCTCCACAGGCCGCCGCGTGAACACACAAAGTGCCCTGACCCCCTCTGTCTGTGTGTGTACGTCAGCCGGGGAAATGGTCTATCAGCCTGTGCTTAAGATCATATGGAATGTTTAAGGACAAAAACTAATTTGCAATTATTGACTGTAGGCTGTTAACTTTCAGTAATGAAAATGTAACAAACAGATTTTTGTTTAAGGAACTGCAGCCAATAATTTGTGTTTGGAGATACAGGTAACGATGACCTGTTAATATAAACCTGCCCCGAGGTCCAGCTGGACAACTGGAATTTAAAACGCAACATTAATTATCGTATTCATTGTAGGAAAAGGGAACACACACAGGATGCAAAACAAAACAACAAACCGTAGTCTGTTTCAGATGATAACTGAAGTAAAGTTTGCGCAGTTTTTCTTAGTTAGCAGTATATGCAATAAG
Source organism: Gnathonemus echidnorhynchus (assembly GCA_026776725.1). Classification (NCBI taxonomy): domain Eukaryota; kingdom Metazoa; phylum Chordata; class Actinopteri; order Osteoglossiformes; family Mormyridae; genus Gnathonemus; species Gnathonemus echidnorhynchus. The sequence goes on along the minus strand of JAODJU010000007.1, from coordinate 21,867,919 downwards.
TTAACAGGGTGACTCTGAGGCATTTTTATCATAGCGTGCTCACCTCTCTCTTTCTGTGACTGTATGTGCTGAGACTGGCTGTCATCCTGTCCAGGGTGTATCCAACCCTGCGGGAACACTTCCCAGAATACACTCTGGTTCACCATGTCCTGCCTGAAAAGATGGATGGATGCCTGTTTCTTTTCGTCAGTGACTCCAGGATGATTTAACAGCCATTAAAAATACCATTAAATCAAGAGGCAACCAGAATAATGTGACATTCCTTTGGATGTGGTCACTGCTATACATTTAGCTCTCAGTTCTTGCTTTTTGTAATGAGTCATTAAAGGCCCTATCAGAGATATTACACACTGCAGTCATACCTTGATGGACCGCCAGGGTGTGCCTGATTTCATGAGTCACCAGTTGTCTTTGGAAGGCTGCCAACCAGAAGAACGGGCCAAATTATTGAAGAATTTCAAAATGCTATGGCCAGACTCATTGGCACAGCGGTGGCCAATCTTATCCGCAAAGGGCTGGTGTGTATGCAGGTTTGTGGGATAACCTGTAGGTCAGCTGTCCTAACCCAGGTGTGAGGACTCTTTAGCCAATCAGTCCTCTGATTAATAATCTAATTAGGGGGTTGCAGTGAAAACCCGCATACACACCGGCCCTTTCTGGATAAGATTGCCCAACCCTGCGTTAGAATATACGTTCCTGTATTATATAATCATGTACCATCTTAGCATTGATTTTGCAGTGGTAGCCCACGTTTAGACAGGTCTATACAGTCTGTATGATGCGATTGGTGCACTTAACTATATGAACCTTCATACCTCCGGAAGACCTATCACTCTGCCATCCCACGCAGCTGTCTTGGATGTTTAAAAATAAACACCCACCCCCATGCTTTGCATCTCCTGTCTGCCATAATGCAGTGAAGGATACAAAGAGACTGGATGTAAGTAACCTGGGCTTGTCACCATGGTGACCTCCAAAGTGTGCTGGATATAAAGGGCCGCCTTTGCGGAGGTCAAGTGTAATTTAATCGTAAAGGGTTTGTGTGGGAGGAGTTTTTGCGTCGCTATTGGTGTTTTTGTATCATACGATGTAAACACGGAACGTCCCCGTAGCCTTGACAGATGTGGGAATGCGGGGCTAGCCTGGGGCTGATCCTCCACCTCTGGGTTGACAGGGGAAGCAATCACACTCTTGGTTTCCAGGTGAGCTGTCAAACAGCTGCCTGCTGGAGTGAAAGTGTCTATTTGCAGTGGATTTGGATCGGTCCCCTGTTGTGCCAGGGCTGAAGGATCATGGCAGGAGCAGCAGGAGAGCTTCTCCATACACCCTCAGGCGAGAAGTGCCCTCCAGCCATCGACATGCAGGAAAAAGCCAGTTTTTCTACTCTGGATAGATACCTGCTTCAGAACCTGGGGTCTGCTTATCTGGTTGTCTGTTGTATAGTCTGCTGATTACAGAAGTATGAGATTCATTTAAAAAATCCATAATTTCTAGCAGGAGTACAGTTATGCTATTACACATTCTTCATTCATTTCTCATTTCATTACTATACCAGTAAAGCCATGAAGCCCTGTCATAAGGTATTTAGAGAACAAATTAGCATCTGACTCTCAAATAAGCACTAACTAGATGCTAATGCTGCATGTTAGGCGTGGAAAGATGCATCGCTACATTAATGTAGCAATTTTGTTGCATCAATCTGTAACATGAGAATCAGTTATAAACGATCTTTGGGGGCAAAATCTTCCTTAAAGGTATCCCCAACTTCCAGATTGCACGCTCTCACGATCACATGCTGCAAAAAGACACGTATCGTAGTAGCTCTGCCACGTACAATGCTTTTTTTTTGTAGTGCAAAAAAGTTGCTCTTTTTGCTAATATTGATAGCAATAGTCAAGATTCTGAGGTAGCCATCTAGTTAGCTAAGTAAAAAGTAATGTTAGCTTTAGAGATGCACGATGTATCATTTAACATATCGGTATCGGATGATATTCATTAAAAAGCAAGATATCGGTATTGATCCGATGTGTCAATTTTGACTGAAGTTGCTGGCCAATATATATATCTATATTTTAATCAACATTCAAAGTTAGCAGCACCACAACTTAAGACACAACTACTAAAATATTGGAGATGACTGCATTACACTTCCGGCTGCTTTCTGTAGTGGAGGATGAGGGATACTGTCAACTCATTTAAGTACCAGCCTGTGTTTATAATTCACCATAAAAGTTGGCCCACTCACCAAGTGGCTCAGAGGTTAGGCATTTCTGATGCATCGCATTGTCCCCTAAATAAGAATCTAATCGAATTGCTTTGGGGCCAACGGCTTACACCCCTAGTATAGCTAATATGATACAGGGATGAACGTCAGTGTAGCAGTTTAGGGCACATGCACAGTAACGGGTCCGGCGCCCCAAGTGGCCCTGCTGAAGCACAGAAAGGAACCCTGACCTGGGGGCCTCAGATGAACAGTTGGATATTTGTAAATATAATGCAAATGTTCTGAATGTGCTGCCTGTCCCATAGCTACTGCGTGTTTTTGAAAGGGAGCTTTCCCATGACACGCTTACTGGCCCTGACAGGGGGGTAATGGGGCAGACAGTGTGTCAGCTCCGTGAGAGATCAAGCAAAACTCTTCTTGAAGGGGGGGATAAGTTAGTCATTAACTTTGCTTGGTCATGTGGCTTAAGTAAGCTGTGAAAACTAGGTCAGCTACTGGGCCTTTCCACTGTGGGAAATGTAGAGTCAGAAGGATCTGAGGAGGTTTACCCACAGTATGCTCTGGGGGTGTCAGGGTGCAGGCGACCTGTCATGATGTCACATTCGAAGAAGTTTGCTGATTTTGCACTTTGAGACTGTCCTGTTTATCCCCTTCCCCTAGTCTTTTCATCTATGCCTGCTTAGTTAAAAGCCAAAAAAATATATGTTAAATAGCATTTTTAGCATCTCTGCTAAAGCACTGATACTATGGGCCAATGTACTCTAAAATCGATGATCAGTGCCTTTGGGTACATTAATAATAAAACGGTCCCTGTCTGTCACTGATGGTCACCTTAGTGCCACCTGTCCTAAGTTTAACTTGCTCTTCCTTTTCCAGGTGGACAGCGACCGGCCAGAGGAAGCAAGGCTGATCGAGCTGGATGAATCCCACCGCAGTGAGCATACAGTCTTCATCACCCCCCCAGAGATGCCCCCCCTGCCAGAGGGTGAGGAGTACCCTCTGTGCTACAGGTACCGGCAAAGACCTGGCAGCAGGCATACATGTTGCATATGCTCCCACATTTTCTGAGGGCCTTTAGATATCCAGATCCAACCTCCATAGTATGTACCTCAAACGTGTCAGACGGTACACTGGGGAATCATAATGAAGGATTTTGTCCTCATGGTTTTGGCTTGAGTCCTACAAATGACCCAGTTGTTTTGCTCTTGGGGACATACCCAAACTTCTCCAGGCAAGTGTTTACTTCCATTCACTGATAAGACAGTAGGCATCTTTGGTTAACTGCTTCATATAACTGCATTTCGGATTGCACCTGCATGCCAGTTGAAATGGATCATCTGAGTGAGTGTATCTGAAGGTGCTGAACAGTGGTCCGTATCTCCTGCAGCTACAGCGGCTTCCCTGTGTTAAGGGCGGAGCTCTTTGATCCACTGGAGGGGCTGAGGACCCCTGCCTCTCGCGTAGCTTCGCGACACAGCTGCCCCACAAGTCCTGCTCCCATGTTCCGCCGAACCAAGCAGGTGAGAATCTACAGGCTATACTATAGGCCTTAAGCTGACCCATACAGTGCCCTCCCCAGCCATCATTCCAGAAACCGACAGGCTTCTTCGATAAGCACTTCTGATGTCCTTCAGATTTTATTGGTTTGTTGAACTAGTTCTTGCTCAGTGATGTGTAGGTCAGGAAAGGGAGGAAGGCCACGGTGTCTTCCTCACAGTAACTTGCTCAATGACAGGAGTATCAAGCCAATCTAGCAGGGAACTGGGGTCATTGCGGGGTTTCTCTATTTCAGGAGATCAGATCAGCACAGAAGATTGCAAAGAAGTACTCCTCCATTCCCCAGATGTGGTCCAGATGCTTGCTGCGGCATTGCTATGGGCTCTGGTTCATCTGCCTGCCTGCCTACGTCAAGGTGTGCCACTCCAAGGTGCGGGCATTACGCACAGCCTACGACGTGCTTCGGAAGATGCAGGCCAAGAAGCTGCAACCCCCAGACGAGGTAGGAGTTTGGGCTGCCATCGTGGCCTGATGCATCCACGGCTTTCTTCAGGCCAGACACTTCCAGGATCTTGAAACCTCTGCCCTGTATGTTCGACTCTACATACTCCACACTTGGCATTGCTCCCATTCTCCTGCAGGTATGCTACCGGGTTCTGATGCAACTCTGTGGACAGTACGGACAACCTGTGTTAGCTGTGCGAGTTCTGTTTGAGATGAAGAAGGCTGGAGTCCAACCAAATGCAATCACCTACGGTTACTACAATAAGGTCAGTCCCTGCATAATCTGCCAGAGAAGAGCAGTGGTGTTGTTAAGCATCTTGAGGGAACATGATGTCCTTGATGAAAGTAACACAACATTTTTCATTTTAGAGGTATCTGAGGTTCATTATTTTATAAGCGTCAATGCTCTTCTGGCTCCATAACCACAACATGTACAAAGCAAGCATCAGGACAAGAGCCCTTTTGGTTCCCCTTGTATTGCTGCTGTTGCGTCTCTCACTCACGGAGAGAGCATTGACGACTCCCGCTCGTACAGTGTGAACACAGGCATCTTTGTGTGCTGTCACTCGTGGCTGGGTGTTTGTCCTGCTTCTGAGAGCTCAGGCGGCTTGCTGTCCGAAATCACACCTAGAACCCCGTTCGGCATCATTTCTAGAAAGTCAGCTTAATTTGTTATTGATTTTGGAGGAGTACTCCAGGGGCAGTGAGGTCAGGGTAATGAGAGCTAAGTGTTCCTTAATGTGTTGCTGGCGTGTCAGCGTTCCCGCCTGCTTCCTCACCACTCCTTGTTTCCTGTCCTCCCAGGCTGTTTTGGAGAGCACCTGGCCCTCCAGCACGCGAGGGGGCTACTTCCTTTGGATGAAACTGAGGAACGTGGTTTTGGGCGTGACTCAGTTCAGACGGGCACTGAAAAAGCAGCAGTCTAACCCAGCGCAGACCCCCCTGTCGGGTAAGTCAGAGACTTTGGGCCTGTGCACCATGCTATGACCAGTAACTGAGCAGACTGCAAGTTAGACGGCTGCTCCTTCACCCTGCCAAATCCCGTACTCAGCAGCATGGGCATTCCCACCCCCTCAGACTCCATCTTACTTTGGTATTAGAT
>JAODJU010000007.1:21824855-21836711 GCA_026776725.1 Gnathonemus echidnorhynchus | reverse complement strand
TCTTGAGTTTCAGCAATGTGATCACAAAGATTAAATATATCCTGAGAACCTATATCTGCTTTCACAACCCTGTTCAGGTACTGGTACCGACCATCAAAGAAGCATGGTTAAATGAGCTCGGAACCCCGTCCCAATATGGTGGCGGTATTAATGCATGCTGAGAGGCTGGACGCGACATCTAGTGTTGATATCTATGATGCCTGTGTTACAGAGGCAGACTGACATGCGGCAAGGGAGTATTTCCGGTTTAGAAGTGTCCATTTTCACTAGAAGAATTCTCTAAAAAAATATATATTTTAGTCAATTTTGTTCCCACCTACAGAGCGAAATATAATCCTTCTGGGTGTTAGGGGTTGCCACTGGACCCTTAGCAGCTGCTTAGATCACTTATAGACTTTTCATCGGTTTCTCTATGCTCCCCTTAATATATTTTGACTTGCATGTGTCCTGTGATGGATTAAATCTTCCCCGGTCCTTTGCAATAGAGTAGATGCTTTTCACCTCGCTGAGAAACCATGGGGTAGTTATATACCTTCACCCCGTTTGCATTCATTGTAGGTGTAGTTGACTGTGCCCTATGTCAGGGACTGCATAAGTCTGTAGGAAGCAACACAAATATGAGTTTCATTGTACTTGTACCCATGCTTGTACAAACGATTATAATGTTGTAATCTTTGAATCATATACATTCATTTAAAATGTGCTTAGAGTTGCCTATTCACCAAACAACCACTGTGGAACATGTTTCAGCCTTTAAACATTTAAGCCACTTATATGTTAATGAATAGATAAATGAGTAATCTGTACTGATATTTTTTTCTAAATTAAAACGCAATCTATAAAACATACAAAACATCAATAATGAAGTCCTTGTGAATTTAAAATACAGCCTTGCATCGAATAGTGCACGCATTTGGGACCGGGACCACATGGGTACAACTCAGACTGGGTGCCTTTCAGCATTGTAGCTGTCCATCACCTTTAATTCACTGTATGAATACTGTATTACACATTGGATATGGCCAGTGGATCATTATATGGCTGGCAGCACTGCCCATTCTCTTGACCCTTTCATCTTAAGCGATACACCCACTAACATCGTACGACGCCCACTTTCGGACGTCTCTTGAGCAGTGTACGTATTATTTGCTATGAACCGCCGACGTAAATCCAATGGAATGTGACTCGTGCAGATGTAACTCAACGTAAGACTGTAATATAAATGTGCGGATCTCTTACTGTTTCTTGTGGAAAAAGCAATGTCAAGCGTAGCCTGTTAATTTTATTACGTGGGGATGCTTGTAAACCGCATGTCTGCAGTAGCCGACATCTCAGGGTGGTGTTACTGTAACCCCCGTTTCCCATGATGCAAATCTCTGAATTTTTCAAGCAATCACATACGATTCGAACAATATTAATTTTTGTCTGATGAGCTGGGACACTCACTATTATAAAAGAATTTTATCAATATTTCTATGGTCTGCCAATTCTGCTGACAGGTGCACTCTTTCCATATATCAAATATTAACCAGAAAATGGTTTGCGATGGTTCAAGAGTCGATTAAATTGAATGTGGCTGAGCTTATGTTCCTTTACCAACAGGGGGAGACAGACACCAAATAATATATTTGTTCTATCTGTGTGGCGTGGGGAAATAGATGTGGCTTTTAAACTGGTACGTCTGTATGAATGAAGAAAACAGTTTAAGAGACTATATTAGAAACGCATTACAGACCTCCCAGGACAATTAAACATTGAAATACTGAGTATGGAGTATTGACTCAGTTGACCTGTGGGCGTGGTGAGCAGTTCCACGACAGCAGAGGATTAACCTTCTTGTCACTGAATTCGCTTTGATTACGAGAATTCCCCATTTAGATCAATGAAGTTTATCTAATCAGTAACATTTTAGAGGCTGCACAAATAATGTAGTAGTACACTCTTACTTAATGTATTAATTATTCAGAAACTAAGCATTAGTTACTGATCCCATGTTTATTCGTCCATTTACCAAATTTGTACTTTAGCAGTAACTGAGTTACTTGTGCCCCCTCAAGTAAGTAAGTGTTACCATCTATACTAATTATGCTGTATCTGTTAGACTAGGATTAGAATTAGATGATCAGTGGTTATTGCTAACACACCACAGCACACAGTGCACAACAATGAAATGTGTCTTCTGCATTTAACCCATATGTGACTTTCGTGACATAGCAGGGGGCAGCTAATTCAGTGCTAGGGGGCGGTACCTTGCTCAGGGTACTTCAATGGTGCCTTGCTGGTCAGGGATTCGAACCAGCAATCTTTCAATTACAAGTGCGCTTCTCTAACCATCCAGCCACCACTGCCCTCAATTATGAAATGTTCAGCTTTTAGAACAGATTTCGTTTCAGATTGACAAAGAAATTTTTCTCTGTAAGTTCACACATACCAAGACCCTCATAATGTCCCTTCACTCATGGTGACCCTAAATGTAATAACAGACATGCGTCTGTAAAAGTTACTGTGTAATCAAATTGTGACTAACATCTGCATCCATGGACAGTATTTCCGAGGATGTATACAGAAAACACAGCTGTTGCTGGGTGGTGCCAGTGTTTGGCAATCGACTGTAAAAAGGCCAGCAACAGCCACTAATCCCAATGCTCACTGATCCCGACGTCCACTGATCCCGACGTCCACTGATCCCAATGTCCACTGATCCCAATGTCCACCTCTCAGTATTAGAACATTTAGCTTTATTTGGAAAGTTGTGTCACTTCCTAGTTCTTTTGTCATGAATCATTCTTGATCGTTGTTCAGTTCAATAGCACAGATCTGCAAGTTATGCAAAACACTGATCACAGAAACAGCTGTCATCCCGTCCAATGCTCATCAGCAAAGCGAAAAAAATATATCTCTTGACAACATTTTTGATCATGCTATAATACAGTTTTACTTTTTATTATTAGCAGGAGTGATGGTGATAGTTAGTAAGTAGGCCTATAATTAAAATCATGGTCTCAAAAATGGATTTTTTTATGGTCTTAACTTGGTCTTGCCTCCCTCAAATTTTAGATCTTGACTCAGATTGTACCCTTGAAGGTCTGGGTCTTGACTCAGACTATACCCTTGAAGGTCTAGGATTTTGCTCAGACTGTACCCTTGAAAGTCTAGGTCTTGACTCAGGCTGTACCCTTGAAGGTCTAGACCTTGACTCAGGCTGTACCCTTGAAGGTCTTGAATAGGACTCGATATAAGTAGCCTCACCCCAGTCATTACTGCCTTGCATTTATGCTACTCTTACTGTTTGGCCTGTGTGTTGTTACCCTGTGTCTGTCTGCAGAAAAGTAAGCATCTCAATGTACTCAGTATTAGTGTCGGCCATATGGGGTTGAATGAACACAAAACAAAACTGTGTATGAATATGAACTTCGTTGTGTAATTAGAATGATCATTCTGCAGTGTGGTCTCCATGATCTGGCCCCACTCCTCGTGTAAACACCGGCATGGATCCCCTTGTTGTTCCCCTCCAAAGCTCTGGAGGGCAGGGCGGCCTGTCACGGAGCCTTTGGAGAGCTGCAGTGGGGAGGAGCTCCAAGTCTGATGCAACTCTGTGGCAAATGAAGCTCGTGGCTCAGGACGCAGGTGCCAGGGACTCCACCGCTGCAGGGCTGGCTGTCTCTTTGGACTTTTTATTTCCTTCCAAATTCCCCATAACAGAAGAACACATACATGACACAAATGTTCATGCCTATGAATCCTGTTCATAGCAGCATCATTCCCTACTTTTGATGGAGTAAAACATCACTGCTGTGTTTACAGTTTACAGTCATTTAGTCACGCATTCAGGATTCATTTGTTGATGCTCTGCATTTCCTTCAGGCTGTTGTGTATTTAAAATGTCCTCTGTCTGACTTTTGGCCCTGGTGATTTGCACCTTGTGTGACCCTGTGTGCATGTCTGCTACCTCCTACATGGGGGGGGGGAGGGATTTCACGCCTCTCTGTGCTGCTGTGTAGGTGACCTGACAGTAAAGTCCCACTTGACGTGCCCTCAAACACTGAGGGCATCCCTGTGCTTTCAAACCTGTGGAATAACGCAGTAAAATGACACACGGTAAACATATCCTAAGCTGACCACTGATCAGTGCAGAGCCTACTTTCCAGTCTATTGCTTATATTGATTTAATTGTTGCCAGGTTTTTCTCCCAGGCCTGGGATATTACTGAGCCCCCCAATGCCTGAAAAAGCTAACATTGTATGCAGAGTTGTGAAAATGATTAATCGGCATCATAATAACCACCTGCCATCCATCTTCTGATGAATTATCCAGTACAGGGTCGTGGGGGAGGGGGGGTGCAGTCTGTCCCAGGCAGCATGAGGCACAAAGCCATTTATAGCAGCTCATCACTGGGCTCACACACTCCCATTACCACCAAACCCAAGCAGAGTCTTTGGTTAGACACAGGGAGAGCATGTCAGCTGCACTAACACAGAGCCGGGGGCCGTGGATTGAGCCCTCGGCTGCTGAAAGGGGAAACCAGCACACCGGTCTATATGCAGCACCCCAGGAGGTCTTTATAAATGAAGGACAGGCACAGAGGAAATGAAGAAAAGAACGAGCGGCAGGCAGCACAGGGATCAGAGATTCAGTGACATGCCCCACTGGTCCAGCTAGTCGTCCATTCTAAGGGAAGCTAAACCATCGTCTAAGCATGAACTGGTCATTCAGCCATGGAAAAAATGAAGAGACCACAGCACAATTTTTTCTCTCAATTTATGGGTGTGCATCTGTGAATAATGTTTTATTTTTTTGCAAACTGCAGCCTGATTCTTCTCTGTTTCTCATTAATGAAGGGCTCCTTCATGCTTTATGGGTCTTCAGTCCTGCTTCTTGGAGCCTTGGAGTCTTAGCAGTGCACTTCCTACCTGCACTTAATGTTTCCAATTCCATTTAAAGGTCACTCGATGCCTTCATATGATTCATGAGGACCTGTTGGATAAGGTAACAATCATCTCTGGCATTAGAAAGTCGCTTATGCCCTTCACCTGTCTGGCTTCTGGTTGTTCCCAGTGTCTCCTGCTTCATCTTATTCTTGTGTACTGCTGTCTTAAAAATGTTGAACCTTGAAACATCCTGATGCTCAGTGTAGCCTTCTGCCAGCAGAACCGGAATTAAACTGGGATTTAAGAATGCAAATTTATTAAAAATATACAGTGGTCTCAATATTTTCTACACCTGTATGCTGAACACATAGCAAGCACACAAAGAATACATGCTCAGCACATGCCAAACACACACTGGACACAGGCGAGCACACACTGAACACACACTGAACACACACTGAACACCAAACAGTTGCAAAGTTTCTTTTTCTGATTGTGTATTTCTGATTTATTGGCCTCATTGGCTCAAGCCTACTAATTCTGCGTCTTAGGTCACCATCTCAAAAACAACCTACTGTATTGTTGGGCCACATAATCGGAGACCTGCATCTTACAGGCCTCTGACAGCCCTGCAGCTAATAAAGCAGCTTCTCTGGACAGTCAGTCGATTGGGGTGCTGCGTTCTGAAAGGGGAGAAGATAAAAAGTAAGTAAAAGCAGCAGAAAGAGGAGAAGATCCATCCATCCATTATACAGTGAGTTATCTGCCACGGTTTGCAGTTGGTTGCCCACAAAAATGTTTGGATGCTTCTAGGATTATTCCCCTTCACATTACAGACTCCAAGAAAAAACAAGGTGTAGGTGAGTTTTCAAAATCTTATGAGAAGGAGGGAAGAAGGAGTTTCAGACAGAAGCTGCTGATATGGCTGCAGGTTCTTCTATAATCAGGGCCATAGCCAGGATTTTTAAAATACTAAAAAATACAAAAATGTTAGTCCTTCCTAGGCGTGATCTGTCATAAATCATGGTTATTGGAGTTGCAGAAAAAATACCAAGTACTTCACTGTCCTCAGTGGTAGGTACAGGCATGTCTATAATGAATCTGTTTAGCTGGCTTATGAAGGCGAAACTTTACCAAAAGCTTGGAAGAGCTGAGTAATGACTTTGAAGACTGTGGGTAACCTCATGTTATGAATACAGAGAATATAACCTGAAACCTGCAGCAAGACCTCTTCAACACCCAGAGACAACATTTCATTTTTAACCAGTTCCTAGATCCAAGGTTCCTTAGTACAGGTTTTCAATTTGAGTGCCCATGAAGTTCAGGGAAGATGGAACAACACTAAACCTTAAGAAGACCCAGTAATATTTCATAGATTTGCATCAGTCTCTGTGTAAGCGGATTCCCAAATCTGGCTTCTATTTCAAACACCAAGATTCGAGAGACTGACTATCTGACCTGGAGAGTGTAGAAACCCGCATCGGAAGGACAGCTATGTTTGCAGTATAATGACCCCTCAATAACACATCAGCCATTTACCCCAGTGTGCTTAATACATTTCCCTGGGCATGTGTCATGAAGTGCATGGTGAGTTTTTATAGGCAAAGGTTACTATGAGGTAGGAGGGATGGATGGAGCACTAAGTCACAGATGGAGTGTGTTGTACATTTTGTGGTGGTGTGTGTAGCTCAGCCTCTGTGCCTATGATCAGAAGGTTACTTGTTCAAGCTAAGCCTCTGGAGAATAGTGACATGTGCTCAATCAAGGCCCATAACCTCCCAGTTGCCTGAACACTGCCCTCTTGCTGTGACCAGCGAGCTTGCACTCACCTGTATGAAGAATAAGATGGATCAAAGAGAGATTCCCCATGGGGATTAATGAAGCATCACTATTATTCTCTAATGTAGGGCACTGTACAGGAGACAGATGTTCATTGCTCTAGACCAGAAGTGAATTCCTGCTTATTCTGGTCAGGATCTCCTGGAGTCAATCCCAAGCAGCATAAGGCTGGGATACACCCTGCACACGATGCCAAACCATCATATACACATCATCATAGACTACAGGCAGTTTCTGGATGACCAGAAAGCCTGGCTGTATGTGTTCTTTGGAAACCTGTGAATTACAGAGCAGAGCTAGGATTCAAACCACAACCCTGGAGATGTGAGGCCTGCTGAGCCGCACGTTTACTCCTGAAGAGCCTCTGGTTGTCATGGCCAACAGAAAGCCAACATGGAGAGGCAGTCTACTCCATCACATTTACAGTGCCCTCCACAATTACTGCCCCCCCTTGTAAAGATTTGTAAAAAGGGTTAGAAAAAATCAACCTTTTGGTGAAGTAGTTTCATGTCACACTGAAAAACTGAGAAAAATCCAACCTTTCATTAACATAAATTTATTCCAAAAAAAACCCCTTCATCAAGAAATACTTATTTTCAACAAAAACACATGTGCCACAATTACTGGCACCCCTGCTTTTAATACTTTGTACAACCTCCCTTTGCCAGTATAACAGCACTGAGTCTCCTATAACATTTTATAAGGTTGGAGAATACAGAGCAGGGCATCTGAGTCCATTCCTCTGTACAGAATCTCTCCAGATCACCCAGGGTCCTAGACCCTCTCTTGTGTACTCTCCTCTTCAGCTCAGCCACAGGTTTTCAATTGGGTTCAGGTCTGGGGACTGAGATGGCCATGACAGAAGCTTGATTCTGCGGTCAGCTAACCATTTTTGTGTTGATTTGAACATGTGTTTATGATCACTGTCCAGCTGGAAGATCCAATGAAGGCCCAGTTTTTGTTTCCTGGCAGAGGCAGCCAAATTCTGATTTAAAATGCCCTGGTGTATCATGGAGTCCATAGTGCCATTTACCATAATGAGGTTTCCAGGGCCTTTGAAGGAAAAACAGCCCCAGAACATCACAGAACCTCCACCATATTGTGCATTTGGGATGAGGTTCATTTCATTATATCCATCCTTCTTTTTAAGCCAAACCCACCTTATGTTTATTGCCAAAAAGCTCCATTTTTGTTTCATCAGACCATTGTATTTGGTTCATGTCAAAGTTGTATTAGTGTTTCGCAAACTCCAGGTGCTTACATTTGTGGTTAACTGACAAAAAACTGGCATGCCTTCCAAATAATCTGTTAGCACGAAGTCTGATAGTTTTTTTTAGAGACATGGTAACCCCAAGAATTTTACTTGGTCTTGTTCACCAACAGTCATCCTTGGGGATTTTTTTTTGCCTCTCTTACAATTCTCCTCACTGTACATGGAGGAAAAATAAACTTGGGTCCTCTTCCAGGCAGGTTTGTAACAGTTCCAGTTGTTGTCCACTTTTTAATTATTGCCCTAACAGTAGAAATGGGCATTTTAAAGCGAGTAACTATTTTTAATACCCATTCCCTGACTTATGAAAGTCAACACATTTCTCCATCATTTGGTCTGTGTCTTCTCTTATCTTTCCCATGTTGATGGATGACTAAGGGAATTTGAGCTCTGTGTCTCCTCATGTTTGTATCCTTGTTAACCGGGAAGTCATGGATTACAGCTTGAAGGTTCATATTCACTCCACTCAACTCAAAGATGTACAATTTACAGGGGAAACATGCTTCAGTTACATTGCATGCACTATAATTTCCAGGGGTGTCAATAATCGTGGCACATGTGTTTTTTGTTAAAGATAACTATTTCTTGAAGGATTTTTTTTTTCTTGGGATAATTTTTCTCAATTTATCATTGTGACATGAAGCTGGTTCACCAAAAGGTAGATTTTTTTGTAAACCTTTTTACAAAAATTTGCAAGGGGTGCCAATAATTGTGGAGGGCACTGTATTTAAATAATTTATCTGTCTGACTCATGGTCAAAATAGTCCATCTTTTAAGCATGTCAGGGGATTGGATTCTGACTACCTTCCAGTTTTGCCAGAGACGGTTCTGTCTGCTTTGGAATTTGGATGAGAAGCTCTTGCTAATCACAGAGATGATTAAATGTGTGTCAGAAACCAAAAAAACAGCCACGGCTCCGTGCGTGCCGATTCCGGGAAGGTCTCTGCTGGTTTCCACCAGTCCAGAGTTTTTCTGCCGTGCTTGACCAGAAAAGCAGCTAGCACAGTGTACAGAGGCAGCAGCATGCATCAGAGGCAGCAGCATGCGTCAGAGGCAGCAGCATGCGTCAGAGGCAGCAGCATGCATCAGAGGCAGCAGCATGCGTCAGAGGCAGCAGCATGCGTCAGAGGCAGCCTTTCCTCCTGCTGCTGCTGGGTCTCCCCAAGCCAGACAGCGACTGTTCATCCAGCAAAAGCCACAGGAGCACAAGGACAGCTGGTGTGAAACACCACCAGCCAAAGGCAGTTGCCTGTCTGCCAGGACCACAGAATTCAGGATTCTTCATATTGTTTTTAAGATTTGGTAAAAGTAATGTTATAGTAAACACTGTCATTACAGTGAATTAAGTGATTGTAATGAGTATACCACGTAGTGAATTTTTGAAAAAATATTTATAGAAATATAAACGTAGTATTTCCCCACTGTACTTCATTTAAATAAATTCATGAGCATATATCATAGCTACAAAAAACCTCACAAAAGTTTTAGTTTCATAACGCTTTCAGTAAATCAATGAATTATCCACCAAATGTGCCACATATCAAATGGTATGACAGTCACCTACAGAATACAATTATGGAGATAAAATGGAGATGCTTTTCCAGAATGTGACTGACATACCATGTATATGGTAATTTACATGCACCATAAAATAGCTACAGTGAGACAGAAAAGGCTAGACAAGAATATGTTATTTAAATTACCCACTACTGAAGAGCTGAATACTATATTAACTTGTCAAAACCGCAATGGACTCATAAAACAAAAGTTTTTTTTTTTTTTGAGTCTCTCCAAAAAGCAGAGGGAAGATGGTGGGAAAATTAAACGATTGTTATTTTTCAGATTCAGATACTTGTTCAAAACAATGACGTGTGAATGTCACGAAACCAGACACTCCAGAACAGGAGACCAATCTCGGGGCCGTCTGTCCGTGAAGGGGCTGCTGGTGCGATAAAGCGATGAAATTCATCAGGGAGAGTGCTTACGTTACAGAAGGCATGGTTCATTACTTTAATTCAAAACATACGATACAAACAACATTTTCTTGTACAGAAAATTGCATCCATAATCTTGAACAAGGTCATGAAAACCAAATATGAATGTTGAGCAAATTCAAAAGCACATCTGAAAGCAGCTGTCCACAGTCGTGGTCATTTTCCAAACTTCTTGTTGTACGGTTTTTGAAGGCGTCTTCGCAAATGCCACCCTTTGCCTGCCGCCACAGCAGGTAGGTCTTCAGTGTGCAGACCGCCGCACGCAGATGGGCAGACCCTCTTAAGGATGGGTGGTGAACTGCTAGTGATGAAAACTGCACTCAGATGCCGAAGAGCTTGTCTATGCTAATGAGTCACACAGAACTCCCAGTAAAAAGATTTATTTTAATGACATTTATTTAAATAGTACAGTCAGTCTTTTGTTTGTAGGAACTGTTAACACATGAAAGCAACTGGGTTCAAACCCACTTCCCAGAATGTCTTAGAAACAAAAGAAAGAGTCTATAGATGGTTCACGCTTTGGTGAAAGGAGGCATCCTTTAAATGTGCCACCAGCACTAAGCTTTACGTTTTCCTCCCAGAGTGCTGTGCCGCTTTCTGCCACGTCTGCCAGTTTGAAGACAAGCCCAAGCGGAGCACAGCTACACCCCTTCTGAGGGCTCTCCCAAACCCACATACACACACACACACACTGGGGGGGGGGGGGGGGGGGGTGTCCTCTTGTACCTTCCTGTGTAAACACAGCTCACATGGAATACAAAAGCATTACAGGATCTACCACAACATTTCTATGGGACTTCTGAAACCGCAATCAGACTAGAGAGCTCTTCTGACCAAACTGTGAAGCGTACTTGTGCCAAGCCGTTGGGCTTTTTATTCAAAGCATTGTTAGATTTAGCAAGGAAATAAAACGTACAAAAAGAATGACATCATGGCCAGGACAGTTTGCAGTAGCATCTTCACCCTGCTCAGCCTCGTTTCGGGACTGCAAGGTGCATCCTAACCTGTGCAGAAAAGGTCTTCTCCTCTTAGGTGAGTGAATGTCACTCGATAGGGTGTCCGTAAAACTATGGGTAGTGTGTGATCTTTACACATTTGTTCAGAAAATGAACTAAGGAGTGACAGGGAAGGAATGCGCTACTTAATGCAAGCTCACTGAGGGTCACTCATGAAGGACTAGGGGCCATGTTTAACCAAACATCTACCATAACAACCACCTGCTGTACAAAGAAGCGAGCAGAACAGAGCAGATGACACCTACAGACCGCCTCCTGTCCGTGGGCGTTATCAATGCAGTAAAGCGCAGCCTTTAGTGGGTCATATTTGGCATATCTGAAACTCCAAAAGGAAAAACACACACAGCTCACTCTCTGGAGAACTAGCTGCTAATGGAGATGGACGGGGACAGGATGGGATTCGGAGCCTGGGAGAGAGATCAGTCAACCTCCCATCCTCCAGATTAAAAAAAAAAAAAAAGAAAAGAAAAACAAAACAAAAAGCAGGGAGAAATACTTAAACTGCACAGCAAATATACATCTTTTGAATATTTGTAAAGAATAAATATTTTTTTTTAAATTTAAAAATGATGCAGACACGTGCCACGCTTGCTGTTTAACTTCCATGCATATGCATTATTTACAAATTGAAAAATACAGATCTGCTTGCTTCACACGTCAAAGGTGCGACCCCGTACAATCATCCCATGGACATTCAGCCGCCCAGAGCACAGCGGCCGCGGCCAAGGCGCTTAAAGCGGCGTCTTCAGACTCCATTTTACACCCAAAGATGCAGAAAATAAGTCAAAACAACAGAACGAAAGCCACGAAGAAGTGGGTATAAAGGATGAAGTTACAACACAGGCCCGGGGGGGGGGGGGGGGGGGGGG
>JAODJU010000007.1:21793987-21821325 GCA_026776725.1 Gnathonemus echidnorhynchus | reverse complement strand
ATGATATTTGAAGAAATGTGTGATCATGTCCCAGTCAGTGAAAGTGTGTTTCCTACCCCTAGGCTCCAGAGGGTTAATGAAAATATGGCGGTTAATAGGAATTTTATACATATAACAGACATTCCAGGTGCTACAACCCTTCAGTTTCAAAATCTAATGTAACTAGTTCCTGCAAAAAAGCAGCAAGACAAACCTCAAATGACCGCCTACAAATAAAATCAGAGTATACAGTCCCCTTGGGAGCAGGGTCACAAACATGATCTTGGGGCCAACAAGCGCTATAAGATGAACCCCTACAGATTATCCACAATGTAAGAAATCCACACCATAAAAGTCCCATAGAAGGTTCAGTTTCATACTATTATGTTTTATCCTGGGCAAGTCCAAGCTCAGCCAGAAGCAGCAGCAGTGTCCTGCTTCAGGTCTCACCATCTTCATGCTGAGGGACACCTTACCAGAACTGACGGCCGCATTTGCATCTCACGGGTTTCGCATCGGGGTACTGGACTTTGACGACGTGGTGGCAGTCTGGCGCAGGACACCATTTTAACAGTCGATTGCACTGGGAAAGGAACAAACAGGGAAGGCAGAGAGAAACTGTAATCATCTGCGTGTTCACATATCAGCTGAGTTTTAGTGATGAGTCAATTTAACAAATTAATTTAGCCTGCTATTAAAAATAGGATCCTTACCTCTACAAAACTATTAGTGATCAAATGTTGATACTTCAGTTTCACTTTTGAATCTGTTATCAGCCGCCTTGAAAAGAAAAAAGGTCACATGACTTGAGATTTATCGAGCGTTTTGCAGAGATGAGCAAAGCAGCGCATCTAGAAACCTGGCTTCCCTCAGACGTACACAAGTTTCAAAGCGGAAAGTGCACGTAAAACACCATGGGTTACACTTAATGAGTCCCTCAGCCCCAGGAACCATGTAAGGCACTGGCTTCTCACTTTAAATAAAGGGTGTATCAATTCGGTTATGGAGAAATGACTACAACCCCCCCTCACACACACACAAAAACAGGAGTGTATTTCAGTTCTGTTGCTTGGGTAGCCTTCAGCTGTGATGAAGAGCTTAGTTTAGTCAAATAATGACAATGTGTGAGCAGCTGCACTAATATTTTGGTTGTATCAGACATTATATTAAGCTCGTTCCTCATTGGTTACTTCACGTGTTAAGACCATTTCATTTTCCCTGGATGGACACCAACTGACTTTTATTCAACACAATACCACAAATTTCACCTTTTCCTCTTTTAGCGCTGACAAAACGAGCCAGTACCACAGCTGTAATGTTATGGGATCTCTGGGCCAACACCAGCAGCAGGGACTGCCAAGAGCAGCATTTCTATAACTGCAGATATGGCATCCGATACTCTATCAGGCGCGAGCAAACCAATGTGTCTTCAGATAGCCAATAAAAAACAAAACACAGTTTTAAGGTTCCTCCTAATGCCAATATTATCATTTTGGCATTTTTGGATATTTTCATCAGGGACTGCAGATATTTCAGACCAGAATAAATTCTTTTAAACAAAACCTAAACTGGTCTTCCATGCAGAAACGAACAACGCTGCCCTAAAGATAGAGTATTAAAATCCATTCCTGATCTGAGCAATGCCCATTTGGACCAGAAGCCTGACTGCTCGTACTGCCACTCTGCCTTAACAGGTTTACATCCTTTAAAGGACAAACGACAATATAAAAGAAACTCCCATGACTCATTCTTCCATTCATTCCAAACATGGCTGGGCCAGTTTCTGTAGACAAGAGCGTGACAGCGTCGCCAGCCGCGAGGCCAATATTGTTTTCCTTCAAAAAAGTGAAGAGGGGCTGTAGTCAGTGACCCTACATGACACAGACTTGACCTTAGCGTAACCTTAGCCAGCCTGGGTTAGGCCTCGTTCACGGTCCAATGACCGGCTCAGCATGACTTCCTGGATGCTGTGATACTCAACCAGCACCATCTTCTTTTCTAAGTTTTATGAAGACCCATCAAGTGTTACATCTTATTGCTGACAGATTGATACAAGTGCAAATCCACCATCTCATGTGATGAGAACTCATTTAAACCCAGCCAAAATACACTGTCACAAAAAAAGTAACGTACCAGTTTCACGGTAATGAATTACATTGAGTGTGTACACAACGTTATATTAGACACCTTAATCCATACAAAAACTTTAGTCCAAATGTACATGAAACATTACAGGATAATAATGGTTATTTATGTTTTTCATTTCCCAAAGGAGTGGCAAGTACCACTACTGACCAGGTATGATTTATTCAATTCCAACAGTAAACTGCTGAGTGTGTAAATACTTACATGACTGTGTTGTCATCCACCAGAATATCACAGCTGTGAGCAGGGCAGGAAATTGTCTATGAGGGAAGGAGAAAGGGTTTATGTTAACATATTTATGTTAACTACAGGAAGACATTAGAACATACAAGTATTTAAAACAGCTCGTATGCTGATTCTACTGCTCTCAAACTTCTCTTACAGCACCTCAGGCAGAAACCACCGGTGTATACAGTGTATGTGTGCGCACACAAATAATCTCGCAGGTTCATCTGTCACTGATCTTCACTCCCAGCTCATGGTTCAGATTCTCCCACAGCATCCGAGCTAGATATTTGAAACGACAGCCATGCGCCTGACATAGAGCCCATTTTATACAGGCAGCAAAGCAATGTTGAAATGATATGGAACTGCTTATCAGAGAAGATTAAAGGTTAAACATTCTGAGAGGTTACATGCTTACTGTCCTCTGCAGGGGTCAGCAGCATATCTGCGTTTGATTCAGCACTAGCAGCCCACCATATGCCAGCCAGCGCACCCAAGACCAGAAGCACTGGAAAATGAGCATGACACTAGAAAAACAAGTCTCACCTGTCCCATTCCCTCCTCAATGATTTTGGTTGTCAAGTAGTCACCCCAACACTGCATGCAGAACTTGTGCCCGCACTCCAGTCCAGTGAAGTACTACAAGAGCAGCACATGCACATTTTACAACTGGACAAAATCACTGCTTTAAGAATTATTTACAAATGCTTCAGTATTCTGAAACTGTGACAAACATCCAACAAAAGGTAAGCAGCAAGTTAGATATGAACAACCGCACTGGCTCTGAAGACAGTAAAATTTGTGTGCAGCCAGCTTAAATGACAGTTTTCTCCAGTTCAAAATACACTTTAAAAAACTAGCGATTTAATTATTTTTCCCTTGGGAATATTATATAAATATAAAAAGTAGCAAGACAAAAATAAGAAACTGAAAATTCTTGAGACTTGCTTTGATGAAGAAACTAGAATTTATAATGCCAAACATCTAACAAAATGTGCAAGTACCTCTACAATTATTTTACACTGACCAATTCTGCAGGGCTACGCGCTGAAAGAAAAAAAAAGGTCAACACATTTCTATAACTGAACCAACAGATGATCTGACAAAAAAAACAGTCTAAGCTCACTTTTTGATCTAAGACTGAGGATGCACTTTATTGATAGTTAAAAAAGAAAAAAACTTAATGAAAATGAAAACAGCAAAATAAATACTCACTGAATTTGGATAGTTCAGGTAACAGATCTGACAGGGCATATCTTGTGCCGAAGACCTCGTGGTCATCAAACGTGCTCGAGATTTCTTACTAGGGTTTATAACGTGACATTCTGAGAACAGCTTATCCAGATTTCCATCAAAATACCTGTGGGGAAAAAATACTGCATGAATATAACTAAGTGCTAGTAATAACTACCACAAAATCAAACACCATCCTGTTTGGCAACATTCACATAAGGAGCCCACTGAAATATTGATTTAACTTAAAAAAAAAAACTGCATGCTTTAAAGGAAGTTGAATGACCAAATGAGAAGGCTTCCAAACCTTAAAAGGCTGTCATAAAACAAATCAGAAGGACTAAATGACTGGAGTGTTGAAGGCAAACATTCTATATTTAGAGGAATTAATTTATTAAGCTCCAGAATTGATATTGAAAGCAGAAATGCCATTATAGCTCAGGGATCCAAAAGAAACAAAAGTAAAACTCGCCTTTCCATCAGCTTTTCCTTGTCCCAGTTGAAATGGCTAAGTAGTATTCTTGTTATAGTCGCAGGGTTCTACAAAGAGGAAAATCACATCCCAATCAATTTATGTCAGAAACCTTCAGAGAGGATTTGACAGTATGGCTTACAGCCATGCCTATATTTGACTTGTCATAATGTTTTGTGTCAAACAAAGGCTCGCCAACCCAACATTAGAGCCGTTAAAATGAAAGCAATGCTGGGACATATGCTGTTTGTTCACATCCAAGGACAGGAAGTGCTGAGACACCCCTGACTAATATGCTTAATCGAAACCACTCCAGGGAGACATCCAGCTGCAAAAACATGACATTTTAAGTTGTTTTGGAAAAACAACAGCTATGACACCCCTAATTTCCCCTGGGGGATTAATAAAGTTTATATAGGCAACAAGTAAGAGGTGCAACCGGTAACTATACACTGGGCTGCTAACCTTTAAAAGCAAACCCTCTGTATTGACAGTAAATCAGGAATGCACATTCATGAAGTGTGTTCATGTATTCAAGGAAACAAGTTCGTTTTCAATTGATTTCCAAAAACACCCACCTACCAGAAGCAGGAACACAGTCTAAATATCTGAGGGGGAACATTTTCTCTCAACATGCACAGGTTTGAAATTTGGAAACACTATGTAAACAAAACACTTTCTGGCCACAACCTGCAGACAGCCACTTAACTGCACCACAAATTAAGGGGAATCCCAAGCAAACAAAATTAGGTTCTACATGATGATCAGAATCATTCCACACAGTCCCCGAAGAACCTATACTGCATCACAAAGAAACAACAGGAGCCTCTGCTGTTTAGCTCAGTTCACCAACATGCTCATTTTCCACATGAAGCACATATCCAGCAAAACATATGTATCTAAACAGCAAATTCAATATCCTTCTGATCAACACCTCAGCATCCCATGAATGTATTCTTTAAATGTGTTTCTCTTGAACATCCCTTAGTCATTAAAGAACAGCTCCCTCAATGGGGTGTTTTGAATCTTCATCGCTCCATGAATCAGCAGTACTCTTCCAACTAAGGAGTTCTAAGGTGACTGAAGAGTAGGCCAGCTTCCAACAACCAGAGGCCGTCCACAAGCCAGGACACAAAACATGCAGAGCAATTAAAATACTGGTGTGCTGGAGATTCCCACTGCAGTAAACACAGGAATCACCACATCAAACTATTGAATTTTGTTCCAACTTATCAAATGGCAAGAATATATTTCAGAAGCACAAACTTTGGTGCTCAATTTGCACTGACCTATATTATGAAATGAATAAGCTACTCTTACCATTAATCACGTAAACGGTACAGAAAAACAAGATATGTATGTCCTTCACAAGCAAAAAACAAATATCCAAGGCTAAAGGCTGTTTTAAAAAATGAATTGGCAACTGACCATAGGGATATATTTAAGAACTTTTACTTTTTCCCTAGAATCATCTCTATACTGAACCCATAGAGACTGTGAAGGAGATTTCCCACCTAAGCAACATATTTCATGGCAAAGGACTTTTGTTATACTTTTAGGTCAGATAAGTCAAGAGATGGCAAGAGACGGTGGAACCGAATTTCCTTTAGGCAGGATTGCAGAGTGCTGTGTAGTTCCAGTAAGACGCACTACTAGGTACCTGAACAAATAACTTGCCTTGGTTTTACCCTTTACAATGTTTAATTAACATGTATCAAAACTGCAGAAAATTATAGTGGAATACGCGCAAAAGTATTTAAGAAATGTACAGGTCCTAAGGTGAAACTCGAACATTAAGACATTTCTGGTAAATGGCCTTATATATTTTGAGATAGAGATACAAATTATTATTCACTGTAGATGAGCTGAGATCGGAACAAGGCCTTAAAAGTGCGTGGATTGTTTTATGTGGCAGAAAGGGCGATGGTGGATTAGGGCATTTAGTATCTTTAGATTGGGCACGCACCGGCAATCGGAGAGCTGAGCTGCGGCCGCAGCCCAACTTTAAAGGCCCAGCTCTACTGCCGGAATATGGGTAACAGGCCTGGTGGGGATCGGGCCAGTGAAGGATCGCAGGGAAAACCTTTAAACGCCACATCGTCGTTTACAACACACATTAATCCGGCCTGTACTGCGGTTCAAACGCCCCATGGCATGTTAGCTCGTACCATTCTCATCTTAATACTTATTATCCGAACGCAGTGGGTGTTAATCTGTGTAACAAACGCCAGACAGCACCGGCCGATATTTACGAGCTTGCTAGTTAGCTAAACTAGCAGGACGTCAAGCACTGGGATCGCGCCGTAACACACTCACAGTGTGCTGACAGCGGCCGTTAAACGCTGCAACTCGTCCCCAAGTCCCACTCCGAGCACCGTCAGGGCTTCCGGTAAACTGCGCACCGATAAGTTGTCCGGTTTATCCCACCACCAACATGCCAAGGCTTCCGCCATGTTGTCGGTGGGTCGAGCCTGCTAGCTGGCTTCGGCTAATCGGGGCTCGCTAGCCGGGTTAGCGGGGGACTTTAATCGTGTAACGACACCACACAGTGTGAGCACTACACCGCTGGCTACCTGAACCCCACAGTATGAGAACCGAACCCGCGGTTTACAGACTGTAAGAGGTCGAGAAAATGACCGGCAGGCTACTCGAGTACAGCTCCTAATCTGAAGGCACTTTCGGCTAAATAAACAGCATATTACGCCTTCGTTAAAGCCCGACTAGGGAGATCCATCCAATCAGTCTCACTTCGTTTAACAGGCTCGCTAGAGAAACACCGTAAACACCGCCAAGAAACAGTGGAATCCCCGGCTGCCAGACAGTAGCCCGCAGACAAGCTGACGCACACAGACTAGGGCTGCGGCAGAATACCCACTTCAGGTGGGGCTAGCCGTCCCAATAGCCCCGGCACAGGCCAGATTCGCGCCGAGGCCTACCACTTCCCCACATCCCCGGCCTTTCCTGCGGTTCGCACGCCGAAAACACCTCACCTGGATGACCTCGTTGACCTCCCGGATGCACTCCACCATATGCTGCAGAATCTGTTCGGCCGTCAGTACTTCGAAGCGGTAGTCCTCCTCGTCCTGACCGGGCCCCAGGCCGCTGCCCCCATTCTCCCCGCATTCGTCTCGCTCACCACCGGCCACGACGGGGTCGACGAGCTCTACGTCCCCGATCTCCAGGGTGTCGTCTTCGGGCTCCTCTTCGTTGCTGTCTTCGCTACACTCCTCTTCTTCGTCGTCGAATTCATAATTGTAACCCTCGTCCGAGTCCATAACTAGTGTTTGATGTGAGGTTTCAGCGTTTGCCGGACACGGATATAAAAGAAATGGACAGAGACACAAACACAGCAGAGAAAGATGACAGGAGCGGGCTTCGGACTTTCAGCCGCAGAGGAACAACAACATAGGCGCCGCCGCCGAGCCAACAAAGGGACGCGGCGTCATGAACCGACGGCGAGCCTACGTCACGCGGCACGACGCGAGGAAGCCGGTACGGTCCGCCGCTTCTAGAGAAGCCGGGGGCCGGCTAGCCTGCATGAGGGTTTTGTTAGAAATATAATAATATATTTAAACTTTACTATTAGCAAGTAGTTGAGGGGGAGAGTACTTTGAAGTTCTGGGATATAACAGGAAAAGGAGATAAAAATCAGGGTAACGTTAAAAATATGCAAGACAATAATACATTATTACGTTATTTTAAAAATAAGTTATGTTACATTCCAAAAAAAAACAAAACAATCAATTGGCCCTTACAGGTAAAATATTACTCAAAAGATAAATTGCTTACTACCAGAAACCTTAACCAAGACAATGGATAGAAATTGTTTAACCTTGGTTTTATTAGATGCTGTTAGATGCTGTTACTGACTCTGAATTTGAGATACACATCTGGCCTGTTAGCCCTGATTGCGCCTGCTGACTTGAGTCCTTGAACCAGACATTCTTCCAGTATCCAATATACAGTGTGTTTAACTGTATAAAACCAGTGCAGATGAGGGAAGTTCAATTGGGATTCAACATGTGGCCAAAGGTAGTTATAGACAGTATCTAATTAGGAGAAATTATTCGGATTCTTAAATCCATCCATCTCTTCTCCAATAAAGGAGGACTGGAGCATGTCACAGGCAATATACAGGTAGGGCACTGTTTCTCAAGGGAGCACAAACGAGTACCATCTGGGGGTCACCAAGGACTGGTTTGAGAAACACTGGTGTAGGGCACCTGGACATGATGCTTGTCCCAAACTACTTATCACCCCGCCACCAGAAACAATATTTGGAAATTTCAGACTCACTTACTCCTGCCAGTACAAGTTGGTCAGATCTTGACAAAAGCCATCATCAGTGCAGCTACCTGCTACCAGGCTAATGTGTCCCCCTTCCCAAGGCTCAGCTCCTCATTGGCTAATGGTGTATGCTGGGCTGTTGCTGCTTCCAAGGCTCAGCTCCTCATTGGCTAACATTTACAACTGAATCTGCAAATTTTATTGTGGGGAAACCCCCTGGCCCTGGTCCGCATTGGACCATAGCTTTGTGCTGCTGATGGAGTTTGGTCTTCTGCACTCTAAGGACAAACAGCTACTAGTTTGTACCTTTGCTTGTCACTGGGGCTGTATCCTCAACGGTCTGCCAATTGTACCCTTAGCTGTAGCTAATTGTACCTTTTAAGGTACAGAAATGGACAATGAGGAACATTTTTGTACCATTGGGGGTACATTAATGTTGTTTGTACCTTGGGGAGTCCATTTCTGTACTTTAAAAGGTACATAATTGTAAAGTACAGTCCTAGTGATAAGCAAAGGTATAAACTGGGACCCTTTTTTCTGAGAGTGGGATAAATAGTCGGGGATCCTTGGTGTAACTCCTCCCAGTAGAGTCACTGTGTGTCCTCACAGTGAGATGCAGGTACAGGCGGCTTCTGAGGCCTGCAGTGTGTTCTCCTGTGATGACCAGCTGGTCCCACATGGACTAACATGATGGTGTGTGCTGGCTATCTGGGGGCGGAGTCTGATGAGTGACCCTAGCGGCTAAGTGGCTTAGGATGCTGATCATTAATTTATTGTCACTTCCATTGGATCGTCCCACCGGGAGTCTATGCTGCACATCTGAGATCTAAGTTCTGTTTTGAAACACTTGTATGGAAATGATCAAAGGCTACTGTAGAGGTGATGACTGTCTTCTACCACAAAGTAAAAGGGATATTGGCATTTGGTGACAGGAATGAGAGGTTAAGCTAGAGAAGTGAGGCACGTGAAGATGAGGACCTCGTAGGCTTGACTGGTGCTTCTAGCAGCCAAATGACTGCTCTCACTGGATAATTACATATTTACACATTTAGTCAAGGCATAATTAGGCTGTGTTAGGTTTATGCCTACAGCCTGGCTCATTTAAGGTTACTCACACTGCAGATGCTCTCATATTCCTTATGTTCAATGTACGCTGCAAGTATATGGCCATCCTTTAGCTTGGTGTGTGAACTTCTGAAGATTTTCCTCAGTTTTAATCCGATGTCTCTGTTGTTGTCACTCCTGGCGTGATTCCGGTATTAAGATGCTCAGAGATCTCAGAGATAAAGAATGTGGCTTAAAATATCTCAGATTTTTATTTAGCAAAATCAGTATTTAATTGGAATTAACTCAGTAGGTTTGTATTTATATTGTCTGTGTATAAAGTCTATTGCAGTCAATATAGGGATTGATTCTTTGCTTTCGTTATGTAGCTGAAGTGGTCACATCTTTTGGTCACCACAAGATGGCAATATAGACTCAAACAGCTGTAAGTACTGTCCTCCTCTAACCGTCATAACAAACATCATCATTGGCTTATATGCTGGTCATATGATCACACAGGTGGCAAATCATGGCTTAACGGGTAACGTCATGGAGCTATAAATAAATTAATAGGATCAAATATTATTTGTGTATGTAGACAATAACGGACACCTAAATGTAACAGTTGAACATTAACATGAATTTCAATCTCTTCATTAAACATGCTTAGGAATAAGTGTAAGTTTGTGACTTTCCTGTTAAACTGTTTTCACATGTATTAAGGTGCATAATAATATGATATAATCTGATATGATATATTCAGTATTTTATTTGTAGATTATTTGTAGTGCTTGTAGTGTAATAATATTGTACCAGCTAGCATCCTGCTGCTCCCAAACTTCTAAAGAGCATGACGTTTCCACCTGATAAGCTCCAGGATGTCTATGGGAATGAAAATGATCAGTATCTCATTCTCTGCACAGGTGTTGCTGATCTCACTATAACTGTGGATTTTATTTGGAGAGAGATTTTCGGTCACATTTGACTGGAATGTAAACTGTCGTGTCTTGAGCTTTGTGAATGGCTCCGGTGGTTAATTTCAGTCATGGTGTTGTTGTTAATGTCAGCAGGGGGTATGGGTATGAAGTGTGGTGTAGCTATGCTGTAATTCATTAACTGCTCTAAGAATGTCAACATTCTTACAAGAACATGTGTTTGGGGTTGTGATGAATAGATACTGTCAAACAATAAATGGCAATACTAAAACCAATTTCTAAAATGTCTTCAATAACTAGTAGTTCAATATACCTCACTGGATATAACCCAACCATCAAAAAGTATATTTCTGTGCGTTCATACTTCCTAGAAGACAGAGGCCTGCCTGCTGTACCAACTGGGCCATGGTGAGTTTGCATATCTACACATGGGGGATAAATTTTGGATGCATAGACATATTACAGGGCAACAGAGCCCACGGGAATTTTTATATACACAAAGGGAGAAAACATGGTACATTACATGATTACAACAACAACAATGAAAACCATAACAATAATAAAAAAGGCCAGCCTGTATAACAAAGCAGGCTTTCTTGCTTGGATTTAAGGTAGTCTGTGTTAAATGTAAGTGAACGAGGATAAAGTCCATTTAAATCGGGGTACCTTAAATCCAACAAGTTATCTAGCTAAGCAAGAAATCCCACTTTGTGTAACAGGCCCTTCGTGTAGCAGCCATCGAAACGCAGCTGACCATCTCAAGTGCAGACAGGTACGTGGATGGTGTGTTACTCTATCCCGGAGGCAGGGGGCAGTGCAGCGGCTGGACGGCGGTGCCTAGTTACACAGCCTGTTCAGCGGGACCGGTGCGGACAATGCTGCTGTTAACACCCCCGCCGGGGACCTTTGGGCCCCCTGAAAGTTTAATGTGATTTGGGAGCGACCTCCAGCGTGAGGTCAGAGATGAGCCAGAGTGACAGCAGGCCAGGCCCTCGCCGCATCCTCGCCCCGGTAACCGGAGGCGGTCGCCGTGGCATCAAGTGCCAGCCAGCTTTGTTTCTCGGCTGTTGGTGAAGGGCCATCTGTCTTTGCGGGGGGCGCAAAGACCGTTCTTATTGCCGTTGAAGGACAGGCCCGCTGTTTACCCATCTGATTCATACGAGGCGGAGCAGTGACCTGATCTCAGGCCCTGGAGTCCTGTCTTAATGATTTATTCATCTCTGCACCCTGATAAAGAGGTTATTTTCCTGTGTTTCTGCCCTCTGTTCAATGGGCTGTGCCGGTGACATCCGAGCTGGACTCTGTTATTGTATCACGTTCAGTGGAAGAACCCAGAGGGTCACCTGACCTGCGTGCTGCTGACAAGTCAAATAAAAAAGCAGACTTTCCCTCTTTGTGTATTTATCACTGTTTGTCAGTAAGAGACAACAAAGTGAAAGAGATACACTCAGCTATTAAACATTCGCTTCATTTCTTTCACAAATGCCTAAACATGAAAGATAAATAGTGAGAGTGAGGTCACAACTCAATAAAGGAGATAATATAAAATATCTGGGAATTTGCTTAATCTGAATAAAACAACATGCAATAGCTGTGTGATTTTCTGTACCTGAACAAGTAGAACATTGTGCAAACAACACAAAGGATATAGTTTGAAGTCCCAACACACATAAAAGGGGATGATTTCCTGAAGCTTAAGTTGCTTTAGATATAAGATAAATTAATAAAATGTAAAATAATTCAAAAGTGAAGGTGGAAAATTCAGAATAATTACGCTTGCTTGAATGATGGGTTAGGCATGTATCTAATTTTGTGCCTTTGTGTGTGGTTGTTTTTTGAAAAATGACTGTGCTCTCAGATCTTCACATCCTTTCTTTTAATCTCCTGTTTAACATATGTATGTCCACTGTGATTTCCACTCACAGGTCAAACCCAGAGCTGATGCAGATTCTCCTCGCAGACTGAGGGCCGTGCATCCTGCATATTTCCCGCAGCCCTCCCTCAGGTGTGCCTCCATGTTCCCGGCTGCGCTTGGCCCCAAACTGGGAAGAGAATCCATGGGTCTCCTGTGCTGCTCTAATGAGAGACGCATTATCAGCCCCGAGGACGGAATTACGGCGGAGGACAATAGTGGATAAAATGTTGTGTGGGGGCTGCATGCGGGGAGCGGCTTGGGTTTCCGTCCCGATTACAGTGTCTTACAACCAGGCTGTGTGTCCAGGGAGGGAGGAAAACGCTGACCTCACCCCAGGAGGGGGCGGGGGGGACGCATCGCCGCACCCGCTGAATGTCTGTGAGGCATCATCACATTCAGGCCACGCTCAAGTCGCAGCGCCTGACTACCTGAACGCCGGGAGCTGGCCGAACACTAACCCTAAGGCCAGTCTCTAATCGGCCGGTCAGGCTGCAGCTTTGTGAAACGCTGCTCATTCCTCCGTTACGGTGAAGCCATGTTTGGCTGGCTGTCCTCACCGGCGCGTCAGGTGGTCTGTATCCACATCAATGGGGAGACTCCTGTGTTTTTCCGATGGCAGCGTCAGATTGGTGTTGTGGTGACGAGACTCGACGCGGTCCAGAGTGTCATGAAATTAAGGCCTGTTTCTGCTCCTGAGCCCGGATGTGTGGTGACTGTTATGCAGCCCACATGGACGTGTTACAGCATGAACATTCGTCAGACTAATGAGGAATCTGCATTTACTCATACCCAATCACAAACACAATCTAATGACTGGTATTACACCAGTTACACTGCCTGTGAAAGCTTACTAAAATATCTTATATAAGGTCAGGAGTCAGCCTTCTGAGAGCTCTTTTGTGTGAGGCATCGTTCACATCAGGCAATGCTTCTTGAGAAAAGCAAACTCAAAAACTGATGTGTGTTTTCTATAGAGCAGGGCAGCTTTAACCAACACCTCCAGTCTCATCTCATTGATTGGACTCCAGCTTGACTGACCCCTGACTCCAATTAGCTCTTGGAGATGTCATTAGCCTAGGGGTTCACATACTTTTTCCCCCCGCACTGTGAATGTTTAACATGGCGTGTTCAATAAAAACATGAAAACATATAATTATTTGTGTGGTATTAGTTTAAGCAAACTGTGTTTGTCTTTTGTTGTGACTTAGAGGAAGATCGGATCACATTTTATGACCAATTTGTGCAGAAATTCATACAATTCCAAAGGGTACACATCTGTATATATCTTATATATGATCCCAGGTGCCTCTCGTCTGCTCCCTCATCTGTGTTATATAGAGTGCGTCCTCGTCCTGAGCTCCCAGTCCCGTTAATGAAATGTCATAGTGCAAACTGCTTGTGCCCCCTTCGTTTACCCTGCACCCTGTGTCTCTGCCTAGTTTTGACCCCTTGTGGTCCATTTACTTTACTTCCCCCGTTGTGTTTTGGCCTCAATAAAGCCACTTTATTTTTCGTAGACACCTGCCTTGCCTCCATCCTTCCCACACCGTGACACGTACAGTACAGTAACTGTGCAGTAATTAATATGTAGTGGTACAGGAAGTCAGTATTTAATCACTGTTAATGAAAATGTGATAATTAAATTTCGCCATTTGCCCCTTTTTTAACGGCACTCTATAGCACCTTCTAGTCCTCCTAATGATAATTTACTGGCTACAATAAGATTACGCGTCTGGGATATTTACTTAGCTGATTGATCTGCTCCTTTCAATGACAGCAGATGGCTGAGGCAAATAGATTCCAGGTGGCCTTGCTCTGGAGGACTCCTCCTTCCCGGGGGGCTGAGTGGGCCCACCAGCGACAGGCTAGCGGACAGACCCCACTGTGCATTGGGGGGTGGGGTGGGCATCATCATGGTGGCAGCTTGATTACTGATTTGGTGGGTGCTGGGGGTAATAGGGGCATCTGTTTCTTTCCCTGTTCCTTTAATAAGCTGACTTGGGCAGTAAACAAGATGCCCAGGTAGGGGAACACCGTAACCAGGGAGCCAGGCCATCTGGGGCCACCGCACTGACACACACATGCAGTTTAGGGAGACCCAGTGATGTCACCAGCCCCTGAAAACTCTAGACACTGTGAGGTGTGAATATGCTCTTTCTGAGATGCTGGAACCCCATGACACTGACAGAGACACCATGTTAACTATTCTAATGCTCGGCCAAACAGTAAGTCACCCTCCTGACCCCGTCTGTGTGCTTGATTGGCTGTCTGGAGGAGCAGACTGACCATGTTAACGACCGGCCTGTGAGTGCATGTCAGCATCTTGGCAGGAGTTGTTTTCCAGATTCAGCTCCGCATCTTAATCACAAAGGGCAACAGTTGGCCGTTGAGATTCTGCTGGATCTCCCAAACAATCTGAAGGAGGCTGATCCCATCAAAGGGATCAGCCGAGCGCCGATGTGACACTGATCTCCCACAGGCAAGCCCCGGGCCTCTATTCTGCTGATGTCAGCATGGCATTCCTCTGACCAGCAGCTGCTTACTGTCAGAGATCTAGGTCACCAAGTGTCCCCATAGGCCAGCGCAGGGGACAGCACAGGGGAAACGTCCTCATCTGACGCCATGTCTTCTCACTGTCCAACTCGTCTGTCCTTATACCCAAGGTGTCTGTCCGGTCATTAACTGTACATAAATATGTTTCCAGAGGTCTAACTCATGGGGACCCAAAGTACTGGCAAACTCATGTCATCTACGGCGGCGATTTCCAACCTTGAGATGATGTTTCCGTTTTTTTTTTCTTCAGATGTGATCATAACCTGCGAATGTCAGGGGTCATGAAAAGCCATGGCTTAAAGGTGTATGGTTTATTTCTGGGAATTAACTGAGCCCCCTCCTCCCAAACCCACAGCGTTCGACAGCCACAGATCAGCACCGGTCTGTAGGATGCAGGCTGAGATCGTTTGAATATGAAATTGATGATAAAGCAGCAGACTAGCCGCCTGGACGGGGCTAACATGCAGGTAATCCACGCAAATCAAACCCCCACATACAGGTATGCTGGGCAGGAGACACTCTGGTTTATGTAACCTGAAGGGGGGGCAGGAATAGGGCAGCTGGCAGTCTTACAGTGTCAGCACTCCACAGATCAGATCGATAATGCTGCTCTGCTCCAGTCATACAGTAAACCAACATCGCCTTTATGTAATGCCTATTAAGGGAGGGGGGGGCAGTCAGACAGAACCGCCACAGCTCTGGGGGGATTTCGCCTGAGACTGACAGAAGGCCACTTAAGCACAGGAAAATGCAGCGATCTCTCTTGTACTTTTTTTGTTAATATTAACGCACCAGTGATTTCAGCACTCAAAGTCGATATCTTCAAAAGTTGTAAGCTGAAGCATATCGCGTCGATCCCTCTGCTGACCTCAGCACTGCCCCCCTGTGGATGCTGAAGATGATGGAGAAGCTCTGGTGACAGGAAACCCAGCAGCCCCTCCACCTCCCTGTCAGCATGCGCCAAGGACATGCCACCACTGAACCACATCATTACATAATGCATGTGTAATCGCTCTTTCAATTCTTATTTTAGGGTGCCTCTTAATCTCTTTGTTTACTTGTAATCACTCTCCTGCCCGTCTAAGCAATCCATCTCTGACACGCGGTGTAAGAAGCTCTCGCTGGCTGCCCCACGTTGGCCACCTCACGCTGGTCGCCAGGTGATCGTTACATAAACATGCTTAAGGGTGTGTCACCCACTACTTATCAATGGAAGCCACGTCACACTCACCCAGGGTTTATTCAGCTCCTGCCCGCCTGGATCTCTCTGTGAACAATACCAGACCCACATCCCCCACATCACACTCACTCCAGGTTTATTCAGCTCCTGCCCACCTGGATCTCTCTGTGAACGATACCGGACCCACATCCCCCACGTCACACTCGCTCCGGGTTTATTCAGCTCCTGCCCAGCTGGATCTCTCTGTGAACGATACCGGAGCCACATCCCCCACACCACTCATGTCCAATCCTCTCGACAGGTCTGGCCCATCTCAGTGCTGTTTGAGGGTGTTCCTGTGCACACAGTCGTGCATCTCCAAGTGTTTGGGGATTGGACTCCAAAATGCCGGTCACCTTTAGCTGCAGCTCTGCTGCTGTTTTGCAGTTCACTGTCACATGGTTCACAAGTGACTGAGTATAAGCTGCTGGGCAGACGGCCTCACATCCTCCCCTGGACCATGCTGCCACAGAAGGACATTCACGATGGATTCCATGATTATTAGTGCGATGTCACTGTTCACACTCAAGTCAAAGCTAAGGAGTTCACTTGGTTAGTAGTTGTATTGTGGTGCTGATGGACTAGGGTTCAAATCTTGAAACAGCCACATGAATTCTTGTGTTTCGGGGGGGGGGTCAGGATGCTGTCTGTGATCAGATCCCAGTTTTACAACTGGATTCTTGAGCAAGGCCCTTAACCCCCATTTGCTGCAGGAACTGGCTGACCCTGCTCAAAAATGTACATCACTTTGGTTGAAAACTAATTGCTAAAAGCTAAAGGTGGCCCCAATAATCACGTCCTGCAGGTTTCTGTGGTCAAACACAGCGGCCAGTTTCCATCAAGCACATCATACTGCAATGCAGGCAATGGACGTCATTCCAGGTGTCTAGCGGTGAATCAGATGCTTTCAAAGGGCTTTTTCCCATTTGCTCTTACAGAAGAGTCACTCTTTTCCTGATACTGGAATTCTGAGCATCCGCTGGGTTTACAGAGGCCCATTCGTTTGTAAATGACCTCCCTGTGTAATGACAGAGGCATAAGGTGCACATGCTTGTAGAATGACCTCCTCTTTTTATTCACCTTCTTTATCAATGATGCCTTAATACCTGTTTATCACGCTGTAGCTGAGTTTAGTGTTGTTGTGTTTTTTCTCCTGTTAGTGACTATTTTGATATTTCTTCAGGCAATATCATCAATACCAGGCAAGCAAGTAAACACCTTCCCTTTTCATCATGAAATAATCTTGTGTTGCACCATTAAATAGTATTTCAGTGAACGGGGCTCATTGCAACATGTTCTTGTAGCTTCTGGTGTTAATTATCCAATCAGAACGTCCCCTGTTATCATTGTTATTTGTCCTGCCTCTTTGGAATAGAGGCGGCTTATTAAAGCAGCAGCGCTATTTAGGCAGATTTAATGCAGCCAGCCAAGTGGTTCTGTGGGAATGAGCGCCGTGTGCAGCTGGACCCGGACTCAGAACCGCCATCCTGCCCCCGTCTGCCATCTGCCCCCCCCCCACCCCCAGACTACAGTTCTAATCTTTTTACACCCCTTTGTGTCCCCAGAGCCTGCCGAACGAACGTGGAGTTTACTAACGTTGGAATATTGCAAAAGTGGCATAAATCTCCGTTTGCCACCCTCCATATGTATGTATGTATGTATGTTTGTGTTCAGCTACCTGACAGATGGGGGGGGCTGTATTTGTGGACCCCAGCCCAGGCGGGTGGGTGCTGGGGGCAGGTCAGGCAGCTGTCTGGCTTTTCCCCGGACCCGACACTGCATAAGTCCTTAATAAGATAAGTCCTGGAATCACGGGAAAAAAGCAAATCACTGACTCCAGGAGCATAAGCACTGGCGAGTTGCACAGGAATCAGTAATTAGTCTGGCTGGGGTGCAGAGAGCAGCCCCCACATGGGTGGGGGGCAGAGCCGCGCACAGTGACCCCTCTGCTCTTTTAATCTCACTGATAATGGTCCCTGGTTAGCATTTACAACCCAGTACCCAGATATATGCCACCTGACACCCACACTCATTTTTATATTTTATTTAGCTGATACCTTTACCCATTTTGTGACATCAGGGTCAGATAGTTAAGGGCCTTATTCAGGGGGCCAACAGTGACATCACTTGGGATTTGAACCAGTAACCATTCTATCATAGGCACAGCATCTTACCCCCTGAGCCACACACCACAGTAGCTGCATTTCTGCCTCCCTCTCCTCCCTGGTTAGTGTCTGCTGCCAAATTCACTGTATGAGTTTTCAGTGAAAATACAAGTATGATTGTCATACGACCCGAGCCTGTCCTCATCTGGGGGCTCTTGCTGGGTGTTATTGAGAATAAAGCGTTTCTCTGCTAAGGATTATGGAGGGTGGTCACTGTTCCCATGAAGCCCCATCCCCAGGATGCCCCCCAGACCCTTAATTCACACTTAAGGGTGGAAAGGAATTCCAAAAGTTCCTGTAGGAGAAGATCATGAAAGCAGAGCATTTCATGGATAAGAAAACATATACTTAATAAGCAGGCATGTTTT
Source organism: Gnathonemus echidnorhynchus (assembly GCA_026776725.1). Classification (NCBI taxonomy): domain Eukaryota; kingdom Metazoa; phylum Chordata; class Actinopteri; order Osteoglossiformes; family Mormyridae; genus Gnathonemus; species Gnathonemus echidnorhynchus. The sequence goes on along the minus strand of JAODJU010000007.1, from coordinate 21,802,785 downwards.
TGTTGTATATATTAATTGTGCTAATGATCTCTGACATTCTAATACATACGGAATGATTGTTAAAAATTTAATAAATTTTATTTGTAACAGAAAACAGCACCCACAGGGGTAGCACAGGATTAAATGCATGTAGTATGATGTCATCAATAGGCCCTCTTACAAAGCAGGATTAGAAAATGATGAAACAGTAAGAAATATGTGGCGGGGGGGGGGGGGGGGGGGGGGGGGTGTGATCACCTGCTGGCTCCAGGCACAAAGCGGCCAAACAGCACTAAATATAAACAATTAAACAAAACCAACATTAATGGCGGCCGCGCTGCAGACGATTCATCCCGTCATGTGTCTGTCATGGCCTGTTACTGCTGGTCCTTTCGATTTCCCTAACAATAACTAACAACAATAATAATGAACAATAATACGATACACTCGCATGACACGTTCAGACAGCCCATAATTCCCTGGCTCACGGTGGCCATTCAGCAGCGACTGTTTGCCACCAATAAACCAGACGACTAAATTTAGTAAAGTAAATTAATCCCCATGAAAACTACATCCATTTAAAATTCTATTATTCCCCTGCCTGCCCCGCCCCCTCGGCACTGCTAAAAAGAGTGATTTCTCACCCAGTCAGAACTAGAGAAATGGCAGTTAATGGGCGACAGGGTGCCTTGGCAAACAGTGCAAGTCCTTTAGAAGGAGAGCAATCACACTGATCAAATTTACAAGCGGAAATTGAGCTGGAATTCAGGGGTATCGCCGCCAGGGGCCAATACAAATTGAAGGCCGGCAAACATAATAATGGCCAGGCCATGTAATGATCCCTTTAAAGGGGGAGCTGGCGGGAGCTGCTGACTGACGACGGCTCTCGGAGACAGAGACGGGTGTGCGGGATGGGAATGGAGTGTAGGGTTACCGCCGTCCCACCCCAGGCCAGCGCCTCCCTGCTCAATGCCCCTCATTCTCTCTTCAGCTTTTTGGGTTCCTTTGTCATTCTTCGCAGTGTGACTGATTGATCCACCTCTAGATGGACAGTAAAGATTAAGAGGATGACAGATAAGCATGTGCTTACACAGCGCCAGGACTAATCTCCCCGAGTGCCTTTAGGAGCCCCGCAGAAAGGAGGACCTGCACACCCGAGGCAGTGGGGGGAAAGAGAGGAAGAGCAGACAGCGTGGAACGCCGGGAACAGCCAGCAGGGCTCGAACCAGGAGCACCCTCCACCTGGAGCACCGGAGCAGGGAGTCCCTCCACAGGCAGAGAACCTTCTGCATCCACTGGAATCATATTTGCCGATCGCCAGCTGCCTGGCCAGCCCACATCGGACGACCAGCAGGGTTCTGCGTACTTCCATTTGGAAGAACATCCAAGCTTCACAGAACGGCTTCAGACGTCTGATGCCAAAAGGCACTGATCAACAGGCGCTGATCAACAGGCACTGATCAACAGGCTCTGTTGACCAGCCGCTGATCAATAGGCACTGATCACTGGATACTGGTCAACTGCCGCTGATAACTGGACACTGATTACCAGGCACTGAGCACCAGGCACTGATCAACAGGTGCTGATCACCTGGTGCAGATCACTGGACACCGACCAGCGGGCACTGAGTCCCAGCCACTGATCACCAGGCAGTAAACACTGGCCACTAATCACCAGGCAATAATCATCAGGCACTGAGCAGTTCAGGTGCTGAAAATTACATACTGGTCAATCACCAGAAAGTAACCAGACCGAATTGTTTCTTGGAATACGTTTACAAACGTTGAACAAGCGTTTGCTTTGCTTTCTGACTTATCATTGTGCCACACCCCACTGTCGGAGTCCTCCCAGAATGATGATGGAGGATCACCTCAGCAAGAGCTCCATGCTGCCCTCCTCATCGCCTAGTGAGTCCTCAGGGAGCAGCAGCACGGAGGACGGCCATGGAGGTAAGAGCCCCCAGAGGGCGCTATTTCCCATCCAAAATCTTTTATGAATGAAAAGTTATATAGTTAAAGTGTCCTAACTAGCTCACTGTTTATAACCAAAAATTCAAGGTTGGCTGAAAACTTAGTGTAGAAAAAATCATAAACGTCACTGAAGAAATGATAACAAGATTGTTTTTTGGGTCAAACAGTAAAATAATTAAAGGTATTTACATTTTGAAAGAGAACGTAAACAGTAAAGGCAATACAAATATGATTATTATAGCTGGTTATAGAGGGAAAAACATAATATGATATAATATGATTAAAGATTAGCCATATTTATCAACAACACACCTAAAGTCAATGTACTTTGAAAAGTGAAAATAAAGGGTGTATTATATAGTATGTGGGCAGTAGATTAGCACAGTCTCATATAGAATCGTCCGGCTTTTAAAAGCCGTTTATTACCGACGGGACGCCAAAGGCAGCCAGCAGCTCAGAGTTACCCCCATCCATCATTTCTGCTGAAGCTGCTTGCAGCCTGTGGCAGAGCGTCCGGGGTTCAGAACACCTTAAGGAGCTTAAGAAGCGTCCGGCTCACCGTGCGCCGGCGTCTCTGTGCCCCTGACAGCGAAGAGCCCGTCGCCCGGGAAAGCCCTGAGCCCCGCGTTGCTCTGCAAGGTCTGCGCAGACACCAGCAGCGGGAAGCACTACGGCATCTACGCCTGCAACGGCTGCAGCGGCTTCTTCAAGCGCAGCGTCAGGCGGCGGCTCATCTACAGGTGCCAGGCCGGCACGGGTATGTGCCCCGTGGACAAGGCCCATCGGAACCAGTGCCAGGCCTGCCGCCTGAAGAAGTGCCTGCAGGCGGGCATGAACAAGGACGGTGAGTGCCAGCGTAGCATGCCGGGAGTGTGAGAGTGCCATGCTTACATTCCTGAAGCGCGGGATGACGTTATTGAACAGAGGGATGTGTGTAATAATATTAATACCACATGCTGCACATTTGAGGAAGACCAGAACAGGGCAGAATTTAGGTAACAGATCTGTCTAAATGGCAACAAGCCCTCACAGAGGAGCAAAGTGCACAAAAACTGCTCAGCGTAAGCTTCCAAAGCCACCCGCGCAGAGCTCCTGCATATTGCACGATGGAGACGCATGCATGCGACGCGATCCTGCCTCCCACAGCGGTGCAGAATGAGCGGCAGCCGCGCAGCACAGCCCAGGTACGGCTGGATGCTGTCGATGCAGACGCAGCAGAGAAGGAGCACCTGGCCACCACGCGGGAGCCCACGTCCTCGTCCTCGTCCTCGTGCTCAGTCATCACGCGGCCGCACATCGGCTCCTCGGTCAGCTCGGCGACGGTGGCGGTGGTGCAGCGCTGCTCCAGCCCGCAGAATAACCACCGCTTCATGGCCAGCCTGATGACGGCGGAGACCTGCGCCAAGCTGGAGCCGGAAGATGGTGAGGGCGGGGGGGGTCTCGTGTGACATCATCATCATCAAAAGAATTCAAGGATTGAAAAGCTTATTGTTATTTATACAAGTGCAATGAAATGCTTGTATGCATATCTCCCTGCAGATTTAAACAGAAAGAAATAATAATAACAGAATAGTGAACAATAACATGCAATATGTACAATATGCGCTGTATTTACAATACCATACATGTCGTTCTACATGGTGCAAGGTTTAAAGTGGCAGTGATGAATAAATCACAGTGGTGACTGGGTTTACAGTGCAAGTCTGTCTAAATGGTCCCCACTGCAGTGGATGAGAACATCGACGTGACGAGCAATGAGCCGGAGAGGGCCTCCACTGAGTACCACGTGTCGCTGTACCCTCCCAGCAGCCCCGAGAGCGTATATGAGACCTCAGCCCGCTTGCTTTTTATGTCCGTCAAATGGGCTAAGAATCTGCCGGTGTTCTCCAACCTGCCCTTCAGAGACCAGGTGAGCCCTCAGAGGTCCCTGCACAGCAGGGCTCCCCAGGTGCAGCTTTAGCACTGAAGAAGTCCACACATGTATGTCTATTCAGGCCATTCTTGCTTAAATGTTGGATAAATTAACAAATTAGTATACTGAAAAAGCATCTTTCTATTTATCTCGGAAATTTTTGTAAAGTTGGTGTACCAGGGAAGATGTTTGGCAAGCAGCCAGCACACTCCCCCAAAGATACGGATATGGTACTTGTGATTGACTCCTCCCCTTGTGTCACTGACTCCGCCCCGTGTATTACTGACTCCTCCCCTTGTGTCTCTGACCCCGCCCAATGTGTCACTGACTCCTCCTATTTTGTCACTGACCACGCCCCCGTCCCTGACTCCTCCCATTGTGTCACTGACTCTGTCCTTTATGTCACTGACCACACCCCTTGTGTCACTGACCCCGCCCCCTGTGTCACTGCCCCTGCCCCTTGTATCATCAGGTGATCCTCCTGGAGGAGGCGTGGAGTGAGCTCTTCCTGCTCTGCGCCATCCAGTGGTCCCTGCCCCTGGACAGCTGCCCCCTGCTCTCGCTGCCGGACCTCTCGCCACCCCCGCAGAGCAAAGCCAGCCTCTCAGGAGCTGACCTGCGTGTGCTGCAGGAGGTGTTCAGCCGCTTTAAGGCCCTTGCCGTGGACCCCACCGAGTTTGCCTGCCTCAAGGCCGTCGTCCTCTTCAAGCCCGGTCAGCTATGACTGATGCTCATTCTTTTACTGTCACTGTACCGGAGACCTGAAGCAGGCTGTCTATCTTTGTCTGGGATGTTAACCACTTTCTGTCTCTGGTATATTGGGCTGCTTGCAGAGACCAGGGGTTTGAAGGACCCCGAGCAGGTGGAGAACCTGCAGGACCAGTCTCAGGTGATGCTGGGCCAGCACAGCCGCACGCATTACTCAGGCCAGCCTTCCAGGTAAGCGGACAATGCTGTCATTAAGAATATTCACCATTCATCATGCTTTACATTATTTACAACAGTGTTTCCCAGTCCGATCCTCAGGGACCCCCCAGACAGTCCATGTGTTTACTCAGGGAGCTGGGAGAGAGCAAAAACGTAGACTGTCTAGGAGTCCCTGAGGATCGGGCTGGAAAACGCTTATCTACAGCACTGTGATGCAGCACTGCTGTTATTCTTACCTGCTCATCATTGCAACACCCTTCAGGTTTGGGAAGCTGCTCCTGCTGCTCCCCTCCCTGCGTTTCGTGACCTCCGAACGGATCGAGCTGCTCTTCTTCCATAGGACCATCGGAAACACCCCCATGGAGAAGCTGCTCTGTGACATGTTCAAAAACTAAGTGGCCACTAGAGGTCGCCCTGACGCCGGCCAGGCAACGGCTGTAGGCGTGCTTCGCTGTGCTTTTGCGGCAGCGCTCTGCAGATTTCTATTACCCGTATATCTGCGTTGGGATGACAAGATTTAAATATACACGGATTGTCCCGGTGGAGAGCGGACCGCGACCGCGGTAACTATCGCTGGACATTGCAGGAATGTGAAGGAGGTTGTGGTTAGTGTTTCCACCTGCTGATAAACATAAACCTATACTAACTGTACAGCTGCAGCAGACTCACCTATAGGCAATATTATTCCGATGGCTCATGGCAATACACATTCCTCATTAATTTGTTTCGTTAGTTCTGTGTCATTCCCCATAATCTGCTATTCTCTGTTTATGATGCAATTTTATGCTTCAATACTTTTACGTTTTCAGACCAGTTTTAAAGAGAAACAATTGTACATACGCTATATTTAATTGTCAATCTTCCAATGCAATACATACGCCCGCTGGACACCACGCGACTTATTTTCTATCAGAATGGTTATGAGTGATAAACATAAGCATTTTAATAAAACATTATAAGCACTTCCCAAGGGCTCATTTTTAATTTCAGTCTAACTCTAACTTACCAGCTTCAGCAACAAGCCACGTCATTTAGGACGCACGGTATATTAGAATATTTGTAAACAAGCAGACTGGGGTCCAGTATGGTATTGAATCACCCACATTTTATCCTCCAGCCTGACTTTCCCTACAGTAAATACAAAACAGTGGCTTGTATATGCAGAATCACTCTTAAGTTTGGAAACACCAAGCTGCCTACAAAAGAGACCGATGGTGTCACATCACATGACCTGGCAACCTGACCTAAACACAGTAGAATGGTTTTGGAGGAATTTGACCAGAGAGTGGAAAGGAAGTCATTGAGGGATCAGCATATGAGGGACCTCCTTCAGGACAGCTGGAAAAACATCCCAGGAGGCCACCTCATGGAACTGGCAACTGGGGTTAAGGGCCTTGCTCAAGGGCGCAATGGTGGGATCACTCTGCTGATGATGGGATTTGAACCGGCAACCTTCTGAGTCCAAACCCTCACAGCTGTCCCCCTCCCAATAATTTCATATATGGTATTTTATAGTCTTGACACCTTTATAATTATTCTAAAATGTAGAGAATAGTACAAATCAACCTTTCTATGGGTAGATGTCTACAAACTTGTACTGGTACTGAATAGCCTGCAGACGGGACGGTCCTGGTATTTTACATTGCAGTAATTAAGCTTCCTAAAGCGCTGTCACGCGTTAGTTGTGCTGCTTTTTCATGGCATTCTGCCTGTAAACCTCCCAAAACCCGCCCCTCATTTCCTCATCCATCCTCTCACATGCATACCTTCTTACCTCAGACCTGCCATGTCACTCCATGGACAAAAGATGGCAGCAATTAACACATTTTGAAAAACAGCTCTAACAATATCAACTATCGACTCTTCACATTTTATTTATCAGACACTCTTATCCAAAGCAACATACAACTACTGCCCTGTATGGGATCAAACCCACAATCATGGCAGCATTAGCACCAGGCTCTAACCAACCATGACCCTGTTTTTCTTATATGGCTCCAGTACATCAGGAAACAATATAAAAAATAATATAAAAATAATAATTATTAGTTCACATATTTGTTGCAGCCTCATTTATAAATTCAGCAGTTTCTTCAAAAGCATTTAGCCTATGTCTAGGCTCTAGCTGCACGTGTCACATGGAGTATAGTAGTAAATGTAATCAGTGTCACGTGTATAAATGCTCTGTCATGAGGTGTCGAATGTACACACGACTTCAGTAATGGCTCCAAGTCCCAAGCTCAGTGACGACGTATTCAGAGGAGAGCTGGATCGGTTTGAGGCTGCCACCGTAATTATGAGTAACGCTCTTTGGAGAACTATGTTCAATATGCACTTCTAAAAGCACCTGTCTAAATCCCTTTATGAGCGGTGCAGTTCTGGATAAATATCAGTAACTTTTACAATGGAACTAATAAATTATGCAAAAGTCAGCTGGCACGTCCAATCTGGCTGCATATACTGCATTTTAACTCGATGACATTCCCAGGTTAATAATAATTTCCCGGCTCTTTTCATATTCCCGTTATCGTTCTCCAGCCCCCACAGTGTTGTAACATTTATGTATCTTACCATAAAATCATGTTTCACGTCCTGCTCACACCCACTCCATCTAGCCAGTGTACTTCAAATTGTATCTGTTTTTACTAAATGTCACAACGGAGCACAGGGAAGGAGAGACGATCCAGGGAGCGGATTTCAGACCTCAAGGGAACTTTATTTTAAACTGAACTTAAAAGACGTTACAAACGAAATGGGACCAGGAGGAGTCAAAACAGAGTCAGATACGGCTTTAAGAATAAAGGAGGGCTAGGACTGAGACTGAGAAAAATCACGAGGGTAAGAGTAACAAACAGCACTAACTGGGGTCCATAACAAAGGTAACAACTACAATCCTCAGGCAGGAACAAACACACAATGACCAAAAGAGTAACAGGGCACATGTGGTAGGCAGATATATACACAGGTGATGAACACTAGTTAAGAGAGAGCTGTGAGTCATTGACCAATTAACCAGACGCTTGGGCTGGGAGTCACAAAGAACATGGGGGGGGGGAATGGGATGGCCAGCAACACCTGCTGGCAAAGTGGGGACATGTCAGACATCCAGACACTGAACTGCCATTGGACATTTGTATACCCTGTATTTACATGGGTCTATAATAAAATTGTACTATGCTATTAAAATATGGCTTTAAATAGGCTATACTTTGCTCCCTGATTAGCAGCACTTCTGATGAAAACGAAATGAAAAATGAGACAAAAATGAGCCAGGAGGAGTCAAATGATAACTGGGTGAAACAACAGTTGTTCAAAGTTTTTTTTACTCATCACAGGTGATGTGGCATCTGTCTGTTCCACAATCGTTCGGGGAGTCAGGTAGACATTTAAACCCCCACGTCTTCATATCTGCTCCAGACCGGTAACGGTATTAAGAGGAAACTTGCGCCTTGATGGCTGGCATGAGCCGGGGTCCGTTCGCAAAGCGGTATGTGAAGGTCGCATTTCTGTCCTTCAGGAGATAAGAGATTAATTGCAGAGCTGCTTATCGGCGCCTATTTCCTAAATGAGTTGCCTTATCTGCGGGGAGCACAAACCCCGCACGGATTACACGGCGTGACCAGGATCAGCTTCACTCCTCAAACTTTCCTCCAGAACATCAGAAGTAAATGTCATCACACTAAAATACACCAAACTATTGCGGGTCGAGCAGAAAACTTTAAAAACTTTTTAGATCGGGTTTTCAAATCGTTACAAACTATGAGAATAATTCATGTATTTGCAATAACCAAAAACAGAGCTTAAAGTAGGCTAGTAGTCACCAGTACGTAGTATCGGTACCTAAATGTTTTTCTCTTCAGAGAAAAAAGAATGTTTTTTGCATACTGCATGGCACCTCTCATAATATATCGGCAATGAATAACAAAATGAATACCGGTGTTATGCCGAAAAACGCATCCCTGCCGAAAAAGGCATCCCTGCCTTAGAATGCATGCCGGTGTTCTGACGAG
>JAODJU010000007.1:21760671-21773093 GCA_026776725.1 Gnathonemus echidnorhynchus | reverse complement strand
ATGTGCAATTTAATACTTGTAAATAAATAAAATACATGCGTTATTATATATTCATATGTAGATGTTATAAATTGTCTGTCAAAGATCCGGGCGGCTCGGGAGCGGGAACGGGGCATGACCAGGACACAAAAAGGGGTGGACGACCAACTTGCGGCTCAAGGAACACCAAAACGGGGTTTATTAAACAAAACAAAAAACAACAAAACCAAAAGGACCACGGTGGGTCAAAAGTAAAGGGGATAAATAAAGACTAAATAAGAACAAAAACCGGGCAGGGAAACAAAATACACACCACACAAACTTCTCGAAACCATCAAACGCAATCACAATCACAATCACAATCATCAAACGTAAGCACAATCAGAATAGCAATCAAAGACACAATCATAACCAAATACTATCAAAGCCAAAATACAAACAATGAACCACTAAGGAACAGAACAGAAACAGGGACTTAAATACAGAAACCAAACTGGGTAATAAGACTAAACACAGGACAGGTGAGACTAATTAACAGAAACCAGGGAAACAGGGCACAGGTGAAACTAATGAACGGAAAATAAAATGGAGACCACAACTAAGTTCCCGCCATGCGTGCTCACGTACTACCATGGATACAATAACCTAATGGCTGCTCCCATGTAACATTATAAATAGATTAATGAAATCAACTAAATAAGAATTTCAATTACTAAATACTTAACAGTTGGGGGGCCTTTTGTACACCGACAGAGGAATTTAGCAGGGGGACATTCATGTCCCTGTCATGGTTCTTTGGGCAGTAAGTCTGCTAGGGACCCCAGACGAGGCATGACTGCGGACGAGCTATGGTCACTGGGGACCCGCAATCGATAAACGTCACATCTCTGCTCGCCGAAAGGTCAGCAGTGCTGCTGGATCCTGGGGCCTGTATTGATTCTCAATGCAGAACCATAAAGCACAACGATTAGTCTCCAAACTCCAAACGTGTTAATAATGCAAATAAATGCAAATTTAGGGAATGCATAGCCTTTGCCAAAAATGTCAATATACGCCAGTCTGTGGTGAAGAGCCAGTGACTGATAATGGCCCACAAATCATTGCCAACATGAATATACATGATATCTCCCATATCAGACCCTTCAAATGCTTCAAGCTTTATTAATTTCTAAAAGGTTGGTGTGATGTTACCATTTACCAGTGAGAGATTTTGGCAGGAGAATCCCCCCTCAAATCCATGAAAACGCATCACACGATGTAAAGGCAGTGGATCCCACCCCAGGACATGCGGGACAGGCTATTTAGCATAAAGGTGCTTTTGCACTGCCGCCAAGAAGCTAGCGAACCTCAGCCATACCACAAACTGACCGTTTCCTGAATTATCTGAGTTGTACCAGCTCTGACGTGGCCCTGCTTACTAACTGGGCCGAAAGCGCAATTAAACGGTTTAACCAAGCTGGTTGTGTTATCACAATCTGATTAGTTGAGATACTGGTTCTGGACTTGGATCATCCGAAGAAAAAAGTGTGTATTCCATATATTATTCATTATTAGCAGTATCGCACATCGCAATGTATTGATGTATTCCTGATAACTTGGAACTCGAAAATTTCCATCTACCTACTTAAAAGAGTGCTATAGAACTGTTGAAAAGAACGAATTCATAATGCAAATTTACACTAGCGAATGGTGTAATTCCACTAGCGTTTGATGATAACATAACAGACTCGCTACTGGAAATTTGGACATAGTAAAACATGATGTACACCATTACCAGTAAATAAGCAACTCATCAGTTTCATGTCACTTTCGCTCTCAAAACGCAGTAATGCCTTTACCAAGCCGACCCTTCTGCAGTGGAAAACCGTGCTGTATAGTGTATGCTTTGGGTACGGCTTGATTCCTCTACGCCATAATGTAGCATGCCTGGGAAAGGCTGTCTCCTTACACATAGCAGGGTAGGGGGTGGAGAGCAGAACAAACACCCCCCCCCCCTCAACACACACATGCCACTCTGATTGGCTGCGGCAGTCGGGAGAAAGAATATGAAGATTAAAAGAGGAAAGAAACAAAAACTGCTCACAGGATTGAAGGCGGGTTGACCTTCACTGCTGCGCACGCAGCAAGGTGTGACTGAAGCTTGTGAATTCATGCATGAGGGGAGTCAAGGCCGGCGGATTAGCGGTCGATGTGCCGTGTTTGGGGGGGTTCACCCGCATTCGGCGGGGGTCCCATCCCGATCTGGACTTCCTGAGGAGTTAGCATGATGATGTTTAGCTGTGCAAAGGAGGACGGAGAATGTGAGGGGCTGCAAAACACCAAAATTATATTATATTTCTTTCACTGTTTTTTTCTTTGTCTTAACTTTTCCCTGTTTTTGGATGATTATGTATATATGATGTAGTGATGCATTACAACACACCCATGTAAAGTGCCTTGGGTTGACTGCTGTGAAAGGCACAATATAAAGATAAATTGAAATACAAATTTGTGATTAGTGCAACACTGGCTTTTATTATTATATAGGTATATAGATGTGTGGACAGGCAGCGAGGTGTCCGAGGTATATAGATGTGTGGACAGGCAGCGAGGTGTCTGAGGTATATAGATGTGTGGACAGGCAACGAGGTGCCTGAGGTCTGTAAATGTATGGACAGGTAGTTAGGCATAGAGATGCTGAGGCGAGTTGTTAGGAGGATGGATGAGGAGGTCTGCTCCCAGAAGGATTCCTTCACATGGAAAGGCAGAGCTGCATGCCATATTGGCCACAGGAGCAGCGGAGCGTGTACTCAGCAGGCTAACAAGCTAACGGGGGTGGGCAGCGATGCCGGAGCCTCCATGGACAAGCCCTGCCTCCTTCTTCCCCAGCAAGCTCCGGAACATTCCGCCGGCCATGCCGGGCTGCAGATTACTAGGTGACAGTCGAGCAGTCACCATTGGTTGATCGGGGAGCATATGTTGAGACCAGCAGCAGCGTATCGACCTATAAGACACAATTCATCAAGATAGATCCCAGGGCAGTGTGTTCAACGGCTAGATTTTTATGTATAACATAATATGCTTAATAAGACACATACAGCTTCAGAGAAATTATAATATAAGAACTGGTTTCAGAAAATAACAGTTCAGTATCTCATCTACAGTTGGCATTAAGGACAGCCACTGAGTTATACATGGTGGGCTTCTTCATATAGATACTCTGGCTCAAGTGTCTGTTCCTAAATTGTGTTACATTCCCCAGCTCAATGTGCTCTGAACCGTTAGTAAGAATCTCACTTCAAAGCTTCCAAATGCATTTCATGAGCTGACACATTTTACAGGAAAATGAGTAAGACCTGATGCACCACCAGGGAAGTATCTAGCTATTGAAAAGATCAGGGGCTAAGTTTACCTGGAGCTCGACTTGTTTTTGGCGTAAAATACTCGGGTCTAAAGCCGCAAGTCATGGGACCTAACGACCCCCTGTGCATCACGACTGCAGAGAGATCATCAGCAAATCATGGCGATCTTCGCTCGGCACACATTACCACCGTCACTGGGTTTCACAGCGCCCTGCTTCAGATACGCATTTTTCGTGCCGTACGTGCATTTAGCCCTGTACCAGACAAAACACAATGACTGACCGCACCAGATCGAAAAACGAGCAAAAGTATTACATCAAATAAGAGCGCAAGGGGGCATGTAAACAAGGGATATTTCCCAGGGCTGCAAAGAGGCATTCAGGCAGAGAGACGCTCCAAGACAACCAGCTGTACGGTGCTTCAGTTTAACAAAACAGACACCATAAATGCGTGCAAAAAATATTACATCTTAAAATATTAATGGGCACAGCTTGGTTTTCTTTTAATTGGAAAAAAATTTAGAAGGTCGATCACTGTAGACAGCCGTCACTAAGCATTAATCGAGAGATGAATTAATGGTCCACTTATCGGATGTTTTAAAAAATGCTGTCTCCCAGTCAAAAGAGGGAAGAAAAGTAATTTTCATAAATGATGTCATAGATCAGGCGGGCATTATCTGTGGCAGGATTAATTTTGGTCCCCGAAAACAGCAGATTGCTTAAGGAGAGTATGTTATAAACAGGTCGTGTGTGTCACTGCATCATGAGACGGAAATCTCATCAGCGTTTACAGGGTGTGGCCCCACGGCCATTTGCAGGGTGAGCGGGGGACACTCAGGGGCGCGTGTCATCAGCCAAGCCTGTGGAATTTATCAGGGGGTGGGGCCCCAGGCATCATTAACAGGCCTTGTACAGGATTCTTCAGGGTGTGCCACACATCCCAAAGGCACCACAGGGATTGATGCAGGGAGAATGAAAGCCGGCTTCTCCTGCAGTTGGGATAATCGGCATGCAAAGCACACTCGCCAGGCATCGCAACGAATGCGGCTCCACGTGCGGACATCTTAGCTCATTGTCTATTCAATGCTTCCCAGCCCAGATCTGATCGATTGAATAATTGACCATTAATAACTAGCTGGTAGTGGGGATTTGGATTTAGCTTAATTTCGATCTTGATAATACGGTGTGATGGAACAGAAATACAAATCATAGATTCAAAGGCTCAAAAGCTATTATGCCAAATCCAAAATATACTTCATATCATCTTCACATTATTTATATTCTGCCTGAGCCCGCCATCCAGCGCCTCCTGTGGCTGCACACACTCTGTCCTGTGAGCAATTTCTATTTCATTATCATGGAAGAAGTCCAGCACCTCCCCCCCTCCCCCGACCCCCCCACATACCACAGACAGCACAGCCCCCTGATGAGAGAAGGGCCCCTTGCCATTGGACGGCTCGTGGTCACTGAGCCGGCGCTGGGAACGCCTGTCTCTGCACGGGGCCCTGCGGCAGCAGACACAGATAGACACGTATCATCGATTCGGGGACGGAATCGCCTGGGCGGCTTATGGCTAAATTTATATTGCTGTCAGTGAAAAACAAAAACGTCATAACTGGTAAACAGAAGTGAGAATGGGGGCATGATAAGCAGAGACAGGAAGTGCCAGTGACGACCGCCTGAGCTGCGATGCTGGCTTCACCACGAGGAAGCAGGAAGTGTGAAAGGTCTCAGAGGGTCTCTGAGGGTCTCGGAGGCACCTTCAGAGTCGCCTGACATATCCTCTGCTGAAGTTTCCATTATGACTGTGATCAGTTTAAATTGAACTGTTAGCTGAAATGCTTTTGAAATGCTTGTTTAATACCAAATTTGAAAAATAAATAATTAAATCATTTTATTGCAATTAATTTTCAAGATCTTAACAGTTGTTTTACATCTGTGTTGTCTCACCTGGATGCCCATGTACACTATCAGGAAAAAGAAGTACCAATTTGTACCTTTGAGGGTGCATTTACTCACTGGGGCTGTACCCTCCAGGGTCTGCCAGTTGTACCCAGACTGTAGGTAAATGTACCTCTTAAGGTACAGACATGGACTCTGAGGAACACTTTTGTACCACGGCAGGTACATACATGTGGTTTGCTGTGTTCTGCATTTTCTTTTTTATGACAGAGTGATTCTGGAGCACTTTGTGTTGTTCTTCACCATGATGTCAGACAAGATTGGGTGTATTTTTTTTCCTGTGGAGCCCCCGTCTGTCTGGGTGTGCAGGGGGTACAGTGAGGTGTGGAATGAGCCATCATTACCTGGTGATCTCTGGAGTGATCTCTGTTAAAGCAGCAGTGACTCGATTGATGTTGTTGGTGGGTTTAGACGAGTATGCTGTCCATATGGCGAATATGCCCTGCCCATTCCACAAATACGCCACACTCAGCCGGCGAATAAGCCACGCCTATCCAGTGAATATATCACCCCCATCCAGCAGTCATGCTGTCCATATAGTGATTATTCCATGCCCAGCTTGCGAACACAAGCTCACTCAGAGAATATGCCACACCCATAAATTAATTAGTCCACCTAATCCTCCCCCACAACACCCATCCGGCAAGCATGCTGTTCATATAGTGATTATGCCACACCCAGCTTGCGAACACAACAAGCTCACTCAGAGAATATGCCATGGCCACAGCCATTATATCACGCCCATCCAGCCATTATGTCACGCCCATTCAGTCATTATGCCACGCCCATTCAGCCATTATGCCACGCCCATCCAGCCATTATGCCACGCCCATCCAGCCATTATACCACACCCATACAGCCATTATGTCACGCCCATCCAGCCATTATGCCACGCCCACCCAGCCATTATGCCACACCCATCCAGCCAATGTGCTGTCCATACAGCAAATGCGTATGTCATCTGGCAGGCAGAAGTCGGCTCTCTCCTACCTGACCCCTTGACGTCACACCATTTTTATCACATTGAAAGCTGTGCTTCTGGATCCCTTTAAAAGGAGCCTGTGAGGGTGTTTAAATGGGCTGGGTTTGGATATTTTAATAACGCGATTTGTCCATAACCCAGAAGAATGGAGGACAAGAAGGAGACGTGGAGCCTCCCTCCAGAGCGCCGGCTGCCTATAAGCTGCCCATGAATAATTTACCTCCTCTGCATCTCCCGGGCCGTTCCGGCGAGCCGTCCGCTGTGCAGCGCTGATGGGGGCGGGGGGGGGTTACCCGCCTATGAACTCACTTCCCGCTCACTCTGGAAGCACACAGCCGAAGGGCTTCTCTTTTGCTAGATCCTCCACATTAAAACCTCAGCACCACGATACGTACGAGCTGCCTCTTCCATCTGCCCCAAGCACCTTTGATCATGCATCCACATCATTTTGTGGCGTAAATGTTTATTTTGAATATCTGGGCTCGAACAATTCAAGCACGGCTTTGGCCCAAATGCTACATAGTATACCATCTATAAATGAATAAATGTTAACAAATATATTACGGCCTGAAATAGGACCGAAATTTCCTGCGATGCACTGGCATGGTGTTCTGGGAGCCCCATGCCCTGTACTTCCTGGGACAGCTTCCAGGCTCACTGCGATCCTGTTTTGTGGAAAATCGACAGATGGAAAGATGGCATATTCACATATTCAGCATTTGCAGCACCAAGTATGTTATTGGTCATAACTCAGCTTTCCTTGCAAAGACACACAAACCCATGGATAAAAATGACTGGTGTGAATTTTTAAACCTACAGTTAGATTAATCAGATCATATCAAAACTCATTTTTTTTCTGTGGTTTTTTTCTCCTTTGCACGTCTCTGCTTCTCTACTCCAGCTGGCATGTAGAACATTCACCTCCAGCATTTTTCCCAGCTGCCCTTGCTGTCCATCACTCCCCCATAAAACCACCTTCTTGAAAGCGGCCTCTGTTCCCTCCATTGCTGTCTCTCTTCACACCGTGTTTCTGCGGAGCGTAAGTCCTCCCTCCCTTCCCCCGGACTTTAGCAAACACCGGAGCCTGACGACAGAGGTGCCCCGTGTGCGGCGTTCCGAACAGCATTCCCGACAAAAAGCGTGCGGGAATTCACAGGGACACGCACGTCTGCAATCATCCCAAGCGGCGCTGGCAGCACCGGCACGCGCTGGGTAATTATTCCATCATTTAACGAGCCGCAATCACACTGCCTGACGAGCAGAGCTCCGCCCTCCAATCATCATCAGCTGACAGGCTTCCCGGCTGCTGGCCGCTTTATTACACACTCGTTCTCCCTGCTGTTCTTCCCTGGGTGCACAGGCAGAGAACAAATGAAGCCAGCATGAATAGCCCAGGCGTTGCCGTCCTGCTGGCTCTGAAAGCAGACAGCTGTCGTTTTGGCCTGTGCCCGTGTTCTGTTCCTCCATGTTGATGGACAGACCTCACCCTGAAATCCGAGCCCAGGCCCAAAGGCGCGGTCACACACGTGATCCTTCCCGCCAATCAGAGGCCTGCCGCTCTTCCACAGCAGGCTTATCAGGACAGGAGCTGAGATGGAAGTCTCTGCGAGCAGGTCACTAAGGGGACAGTGATCACTGACTCACGTAATGTATCTTCCTGTCGGCGGGCCGTGGGGTTAATTTCCTCAGGGGCTTCATGGAAAGGAAATACCACACTGTTCAATATCTCCAAAATGTGCAGTGATAGTAATGCGTCATATGTAAATAGAAGTTTCCAGAATAATGCTCCCATTTTTGAAGGAAGGATTTTTGAAAAGGATTCACACCAAACTATATATACATGACTCCAAACTGCATTGTGCGTTTTGTCTTTGCATCTGAAATAAAATCGCTTTCTATGTTGTCTTCATGAGCTTTTCTCAGCTTGTGACATCACCTGCACAGTCTGCCAACACCAAAGCCTCTCTGATGGCTCCGATGCGTTTACACTCGCACTCTTCGATAAAATCTGTTTGTGATCGGCATTTCACACGCGAACGCCGACTTTAGATCTCTGAACCTTATGAAATTTCACATCAAACAAGCTGCTCTTTCAAAAGTACTCATTTAAAAGCCTCGACAGGAGGAAAGGCAACTTTTCAGAATGGAGCAAATAAGCGCTTTAAAACCGAATGGTCTGACTAAATCCTTAATCCTTCAACAATGAATTTTGTAACCGAAATTATCAACCGAAACACACATTGACAGTTTAGGGAGCCATAAAAAGGTTGTTTGTGCTTAAGCTGTTTTAGAACACAGGAGGAAACGCAAGGGATCTGGATCTAATCTGCGGAGGGAGTGCGGACAGCCGAATCACCGCAGCGTCACGCGACACCGTGAGATAAACTCGTTTGTTACTCGCAATTAGGGGACTTTGGTCCACAAGGCAGCCTGGGCAAGACAGCAACCGTCTGCTGCTAAATCTGCCAGGATAAATTCAAGGCACACGTCTGCAGATGAGCAGGCTATTAATTCTATCTTTCTGACAGCCGTTGAATAATGTGCTACGAAGAGCAAGCAGACAAATGAAGAATAAATTAGGGCAACATGCCTCTTTGGTCACGGAAATAATTTAGACAGTTAAAGCTCAGTTAACCCTTTAACTGTCTGACAAATTGCTTGCCATTCAATGCAGTGTAACATGATCCCGATCACCGAGCATGATGAAGTCCTGAGTGGGGGGGGGGCTTTCCTTTACACCAAAGCTATCAAGGCAGACCCTGAAGTGAGGGGAAAAAACTGCAGTTTGGAGAAAATGAATCAGATTCAGCATTTCAGATGTGTCTTTCTAAATCTTACCATCATGATTCCTTTGCTGTGTTTTTCTAACCTTATCTGATCAAAATAAAAAAACGCTACAATGATCATGGCAGAATAATGATGTTTTTATTGTGTTGACATCCAGCGCTTATGTCCAGCAGCATGATCTAGTCTGCATGACCGCTATCTGTTGTTAGATTAGAATTGTGATGCTTTATCAATCCCAGTGGGGAAATTCTCCTTACACCTACCTCATCTTGCTCTCCATGACAGACACGTATACAGGTGAGAGCAAACCTGGGGGTCACAGGGCAGGCCTGGCCAGCAAACGGCGCCCCTGGAGCTGGGGGGTTGAGGGCTTTGCTCAGGGGTCCAAGGGTGACTTAAGTCTGCTGACCCTGAACCACACAGCGCCCCCCAGAGGCAGCGTGAGGGTGAGCGCTGTCAGTAAAGGAGAGGACAGCATTGTGATCCCAGTGACCCTGCCTAAAAGGCCCCTGGGTCATGTGATTAGCATGTGTGATGCTGGCTGGGGGGGCCGGGGGGGCAGGGGCGTCTAGCCTCAGAAGGTCTAAGGTGTTGATGCTTATTCATGCAGGACTTTCTGTGGATATAAGTATTTATTTTTTTGTAATGAAGGTATATTTGTCATATTTTAATGTTAATTTGCATATTTTTGGGAAGAAATGCTCCCTGAAATTGTGGGATGCTGGTGAAAACAGTTAAAAAAGTGCATAGATGGAGCACATTTGAACACCAAGGTTATGTTACTGTATGCTGGGGCAGTTATGGAAGGGTTTTAAAAAGCATTACAGACAGTTAGCAGTATATAAACAACGTTAAAGACCAATAAAATGTCAAATAACATTCTGCAAGCTGAAGTGTACTGAGGATACTTTGCTTTATTGCTTAATAGAAAACCTTCCACCCAGAATTGGCCTCAATCTCTGACTGCTGCCAATAACTTTTAGAGGAAACACCCCATAATATCCTTTCTGTTATAGTGATCCCCAGAGATCTGCCAGTTAGGGTTAGTGTCGGGAGGGCAGTGCAGTGTCACTGCATCATCGCCACAGTTACAGCCAGTATTTAACGTCTAATTCTGGAACGAAACCTTCAGAGGTGACAGGTCAGAAACTAAATGCGGGGCACGCCCAGCAAAGCCCCTACGATGTGGTCCGGCTGAGGAGTGGAGAGCAGGACCACTCGAAGTGGCTGTTCCTATTAATGGGGCTTAAAGGCAATGGCCGTCTGCACCCAGAATGCTCTCTGGCCAGCAGTCACATGAGCTCGTTAAACAGTCTCTAAAGGGAATGTGTCTTCTCTACATCGGTAACTCTCTCCACCTATTTCTAGGTCATTTTCAGAAATGTTAATGCCCCAATTCACTAAGAAAGGAAATCTGGAGTTTCCCGGAACCTGTTTATTAAAGCGGCATTAATACAGATGAACGTGTTGGCGATTCGTTTACTTATTAAACACCGAAAGGAACATTACATCAAGTCAGTGAAACACTTTCATATAGCATTAACATCAAATGTAACTCAGAAGCACGTTTACATGATAAGCGCAGAGAAACCAAAACCTGAATCCTTTCCAGAAAGCTGAGCTATATGCCAATTTGAGATACAATGTTCAAAGGAAAATTACAAAGGCAATTTGTGAAACCAGAGCAGCTTTTAAATGCACTTGTAAATGTTTTGTACCCTTAAGCACTGCAGTTCCTGTCCACAATTCACAACAACTTTGTTGAGTAAGTAAAGTCATATGAACAGCATTCAAAAGCGATGAACAAAGACGAGTTTAACACGGACATTTTCATTCTGTTGTGTTGATCCTCTGCCCGGGAAGGTATACGGGTTTCCTTTTAACAAGGACAAAGATGTCAGCTTGCATTAGCATTAGCGGGGAATCGGTACCCATAGGATTCATTACTGAGTGGAGTTACTCATTAATTTTGCAGCCTCTTCAGTGGCACACTGTGCCCACATGGGAATCAGGGGCCACATCAGCCACACGGAGTTAAGCCCAGAGCCAAGATTTCCCTTGCATTATGCTTAATTCTTTTAGTTTGCTCAAAATGTCAGATTAATAGGCTCCTTAAACTTGTAATTCCCATTTAAACTGTGAAGCATGCTGGATAATTCAAGCTATTCAGTTCCGCTTGGCATCAGATTTGAATTTTTATATATAGCAGGACAACTACAAGATCAAAATTGATTTAAGGTAATCGAACAAGCTGTATGTGTCAGAAATACCTATATTGATTTGGCATTGTTATATGACTATTCTGCTGATATTAAGAGCACACATGGGAATTGAAACTGATTTTATTTTATATAAAGTTGAATACCTTCCACAAGTATACAGCATTAATGGGAGCAGGAGGAGGGTCAGTACTCGACTGCTCACTGAAATGCAGGACTGCAAAGGCCTTCCTTGCTTAGCTACGCGGCTTTGTGCAGTTATGCTGCAGATATGAGGGTGTGCTCCCCCTCCGAAATAAGGGGGTCATGAGAATTACCCCAAAGGGCAGATTATATAGACATGACATGTGCTCCTGTGCAGAGGTTGGGTTTTAAAATGTTCCATTATCTAGATGTGACCAGTGATTGTAGCTAAAGTCTGACAATATTCATATAGAATATTCTGTGCGCACCACAATACTCCAAGGTTGAGCCATTGCTATAGAAGATGTTCCATTCAGTGTGCAAATGAGGGGGTTGTGTCCTTGAATATGAAAGGCTATTCATAACTGTTTATTAAGTTTTCCAGACACAGAAAAGATGCATATATGTACGGCACACACTACATAACACAAAACTCATATCTGACAGACTTACCTACTGATTCGTTATTTTTCATAAGGATTTATTAAGTATAAGTACATAATGTTTTTCAACTACTCAGCTACTACAAATTTTAGGTAAAGTAACAGTTTTGATGCTGATGAATGAGTTTATCGCTGTTTTAGATTGTGGGATAATAGCACCAATATCTCCCATGGAAGCACTGGAGCTGCTGCAGACTGAGCACACCAGCCCTGTCCATGAAAAAGACAGGTCAGTCTCTGCAAACAGCCACCGCACCTCACTGCAAACAGCCACCGCACCTCACTGCAAACAGCCACCGCACCTCACTGCAAACAGCCACCTCGTCCATCAAACAGCCTTAAGAGACGGCAGCTCAGGTACTTCAGGGTTTGGGGCATCTCTCTCTGTTTGCTTGCCTGTAACTCGTTTCCTTAGCCGCACCTCCTCCCCTGTTGTCGTATCAACCCCCCACCCACCATGCCACGTCCCCCCCATGCCCACCCACCCCGTTTTACCACCCCATTCTGTGGTATCACCAAATGCACCA
>JAODJU010000007.1:21738000-21748289 GCA_026776725.1 Gnathonemus echidnorhynchus | reverse complement strand
TAGATTGGCCAAACGAGGGGCGGGGGGTATCCTTTATTTTACTTCCTACTGGCTACGTATTCCCGGGGAAGGGGGGGGGGTCAAACCCTTAATTTAACTACGTGCGTGGTGTTAGGTACGTTTTTACATTAGTTTTTGGTCACGTGGCTTATTCCTAAATCTGCGTATTTGTAAAACAAGTAGCTGTGTAGCTCGCACTACTATGGTAATGATGTATGCCCCTTTAATACACTTGTTTGCAAAGGAAATTAGCATCACATTTTGAACTGCGACAGGTGTAATAATGGCGGTTAATTAATAAAAAGCCAACTTTCCCTGTCAATTTGATAGAAGTCATCAGAGTGAGGAAGACGGCTCTGCTCTTCATCCCCGCTGCGTTCCTGGACGTGCGTGCGGTGACAGCTCCACCAGCGCCAGGTGCCCCAGCCTTACACCCATCCAACCACATTTTCTTTGAAAGGTGTTTCGTATCATAATAACACATATATAGCCAGAGGTACTGTGCTTTTTGGGGACGTGCAGATGAAAAGCTGACCCGGGGAGGGGCTGAGCTTTGTGCCTCCGCGGCGGGGTGAGGCTGCCGGCTGAATGGCCCTTTGTCCGGTACCGGGAGGAGGATCCGGCGGCGCACTTCAGAGGCTCCGGCTTTTATCTCGCTTTATATCCAGAGTGCATGTCACTTTACCCTGGAAGACCTCCTTTGTAGGCACTTTGAAAGTGACACTACCCCGCCGGAGAGTGTTATGGCAGTTTGCAGTAAAGGGTATCAGACAAAGTAGGTATTTCCTAGGTAGACTAAAGTGTAGTGACTCTGCTTTAGATCCTTACCCGTGATCATCCACTGCCTTTTTGCACATTTCTTCATCACTGCCCTAAAATCAGCTCACATGAACTAGCACCCGTGAGTTTTGTTTTCGATTCAGCTTAACCGACCGGCTTTGTCATTGCTATCTTGTGATCTGATTTAGTGTTTCGGGGATTTAATCCGTCAGTGTTTTCACGGTGTTTTGCCGTGACATCGCTTTGTAAATGCGGCTTCTGATTAAGTGCCGTGTTTTTTTAAGCGGCCGCAGTAACTGTTCCCCAGAGGGCTGGAATGATGATGGTGGATATGGGGTCATTATACGGCCCATAAATCCTCCCCATTTCACGGCACTGGTGTCACTTTCATCAATCCCGCCCTGTGTGTGGAGGAAAGAGGCTAGTGATTTTATTTAAACAGCCGCTGCTTGGGGAAGATGGACCTCGTCGTTAGCCTCCCCCAATTGCTGACGAACTGAATGGAATCGCATGCAAATATGCACTGGCTGCACTGGGCCACACAGAACTCCGAAACCTTCACCTTTGGAATGAAATGCCAATCAATTAACGTATCGTATGCGTATTCAATGAATAGACTAATAAATAGTTATTATTATTTAGCAATAGTTTTGTAGCAGGAATATAAGCCCTACATGACATGAAGGGTGAATCCCGAGGCTGTCGGCCGATCTGATGCCTCCCTGCCGCGCGGTTTGTGACATGCGGGGACAGCACGCGCTTTCACGGGGACTTTTATTTCCCGTGAATTTTCCTCTTAATCATGACCTCTGTTGTAGGCCTACTCTTTGTACATTGTTTTGGATATTAAAGATGATGGATCATCCTTGTAATTCAATTTGATTCTAATTTTAAAAAGTAAATAGTTATTTGTGAAAATTGCCTTTGGGCAGAAATTTTGTCATGGTTTTACATATTATATAATAACTTAATAAGTACAAGCAGGCATGTATTTAGAGATGAATGGGTGGGGGTTAAGTCTTTATGGGGGGAGGGGGGCAAACTATAAATGACTTAAGACAATAGATACATATTTATTTAGGGGGGCAAAGCCCCCCTCTCCCCTAAAATAGGCCTAAAAATGCCTCTGAGTACAAGTAAACAAAAAGTAGTTGCTTATAAAATTGAGCTGGGACAAGGAGTGTGCAAATTTATCAAATGATGTTGTTGAATTTGTATTTATTTTTTTCAAAAATAAGCTATGAGCTCTAGACCATGTAGGAATCAGGTGGAACATAGCTGGGTGTGTTTTTAGTATTATTATTTTTAACGCTCTTTTAGTAATCAGAGTAGATTGGTGTTGCTAGCATGTTTTAATTAACAATCTTTATTACAGACCCTATACTGTTGGGTGTGCTGTTGTTCTTAGAGACAGTAGCTATTACAGATGTGATCAGCCATGCTCATCACCATGGAGATGTAGCGAAAGCACACTTTCCATTTTGTTATAGCAACAGTTCTTGTTAAATTGGACTTTTGAATTCTTGAAAAGCTGTTGTGCTCCGCTGACTATCTGACCCTGCTTTCTCAGCTGTTACTTCAGGCAACACCCTCTGCTAAATAAATAAATAAATGTAGTTGTTTCAGTAAAGCAGCACTTTCCATTTTCAAAACTGTCAATTTTACAGCTACAATCTAGATATGCAGAAGAGTAGAGTGAATTATATTCTTATCAAAATGTAACCATATGTGGATATCACTCATCCTAAAGCATCGTTCACTCTATGCACGTATATCTATGTTTATAAGGTCACTACACCTCTTTTCCATTGCTGCCTGCATTCAGTCCAGTGGCCACAGAAAGTGACAAACTCCATTACTGTATGTGGTAAAGAAGATGGCCCGGCCCGTCTGGAAAGTTGCCGGCCCTCCTTATTCTCTCTCTCTCTCTCTCTCTCTCTCTCTCACACACACACACTCTCTCTCTCCGTGTCTCTCCCCGTATCCTAGCATTCCGGTAATCCCCATTTGAAAAAGCTCTGACCTGGGGGGGGGGGGGGACTCTGAACCTGTCACACCACACCAGTGCGGCCAAGCAAAGCAGCCACCTGCAGAGGGGGACACGAGGTGCGAGAACTTCAGAGGAAAGTTCTCTCGGTTTATCCAGAGGGTCAAAACTGGGTCAAAGCTCTCAGAAGTAGCCCATTGAACTTAAGAACCACCTGAAAAACTTCTCAGCGAGCTGTGGATCTGACCAGAGGAACACAATGAGCACCAATGTATCAGCAGTGAAGGACTATGATTACACAGACTGGTATGACAATGTGGAGCCTCCTAAACCAGCAACAGAGTAAGTGTCCTGTTTCATCTTTGTCTGAGAAACTGTTATCAAATGTCTGTCCTTCAGTGTCTTCTTTTTACTGAAGTGTCTTTTATAAAGTGTATCTTCGAGTTACAAAAAAAGAACTTGTTTCAGTATTACAATGGCAGCGATATTTTGTTGCCACTCTGTAAGTTAATGTAAAACAAGGTTAAATGTTTTAGCTGACAGAAACAACTGTTAGTGTGTTTAATGGGCCTTTAAATGATGAGATGAAAGATTTACCAGAGCCCTTGTCCAGGTGTTTCAGGTCAGGGATTTGCTTGGGTTGTATGTTGGGTAGCAATACTTCAAGATGTATTCACATATATAGTGGTACAGTTATGATTCATACTTCTACTGTTCAAATTCAATGTCTCTCTGCATTAAAAAAATAATTTTGCAAATCATATTGACTATAACCTCACAGTCACAATGAATCAATACTTTTATAATCAGAAAAAGCAGAATGAGTAAGAGAGGGTGTCAGTGGTATTTGTTTGGGCCCTGAAAGCAGCAGGCAGGGGTTTTGCCAATACCTGATATGATTTCCTGCAGCAGGAATGACGCCAGGGGGATATGATGTCGTTTTTCTGCCGTTGCTGTGCAACAGATGCTGGGAAAAAGTGTTCAGAGTGTCCTGGGACGCCCCGTGCTTCGGGGTATCTCATTGTCTCTGTCCTACAGAAGACGTCTTGGTTTTTATAAACATGCTGAGGTCACTCATTCCTCCTGTTTCATTAATTTGGGGCACGGTATGTCTGCCCTGTTAAGACACGCTATGTGTTCTGGAGGGCTCCAGTTCCCAGTTAGTCACATCAGCCTGCCTCCATCTCCCAGCCTGCTTTGCATAGATGAGCTCTGGCTCTGTGATAATCTGCCGTGCGAACGGAATTTGTCTCGGGGGGGGGGGTGTGTACAGAGATGTGGCGATAAGTGAGCTCAGCGCTGACCGTGACGATTGCCGTCTCTCCCGTGACACTTTCAGGGTTATCGTCCCATGTGACCCCACTGCTGATGACTGGCTGTTCCACACATCCATCGCGGTCATATCTGTGAGTCACAGGAAAAAGGACATGCCCACCTTGGTACCCTCTACCCACTATGGGTGTACAGCCGTATCCCAGGGCTTTGGGGAGATGGGTCATTCTTTTGTTCACTGTTTTGGTATTAATTCATTCATTGAGATATAGCGTTGTGAGTTTAAGAAACCTTAGTATGATCTTGTTGCACAAAGAGATTTTATTAGGGATTTTTAGTATTTCTATTACTGATTTTAGTAATTGCATGTAAGTCATTGATATTAAATCAAGCTATGTCACTTTTAGATCTTTACATTAATGTTTCGATGTCTGTTTGAAGAATGTATGTACTAAAATAGAATACTTGGCAAATCTCTTAGCAACTTCTGACCATTAAGCTCTGCTGTTTTTTAGCCTCAGTGATTTTTGTTTAAGACAAACTACCTGATTGGTCCCGACAAATGGGTGTTATCAGCTTTGGCCCATTTACTCTGAGCTCTCATTGGTCACTCTAGCCGGGGGGCCTGCAGGGTTCCCGCTGCCTGCTCTCTGCTGGCGCCTCCCTCGCTGAAACCTGGGAGGGAGATTAATGGCTGCAGAGCGGTATCCTGACCCTGACTGCGGGGTGGTCTACAACAATAAAGCAGACGTCTTCTTTTTTGCTAGTGTATAGTCATGCTGATACTGGCCGCAGTGACCAGATGGAAACGGCGGCATGGAGGCTTCGGGACGGACGTCGCAGGGTTACTCAGGTGACGGTGATACCCCCGTTTCTGCATCTCCACTTGTCGCTAGCAGGAGATGTTGGGTTTCATGCTGTAGAAACTCTCCTTTCATCAGTGTTTGACTTGGCACAACAGCGTCAGAGTCATACAGCAGCCCACCCATCATAACACCGACAGTATTTTCTTCAGCGTTATCGCCCATCAGTGAAGGAAATGTCAAGGCCAGCCGCTAAAGCCTGCGTCCCCCCCCCTCCCCCCCCCCCCCAGTCCAGTGAACTTCCTGGAGCAGACGCGGCACAGAGGGCTGGCCGTGGCCGTTTTCGGGGTGATCTTCTGCAAGCTGTGTGTGCTGCTGCTGGCCCACTCCCCCCTGCCCTTCTCCAAAAGCCAGGAAAACAAAGGTGAGAGTGACGCTTGGCTCTCGCTCAAAGCTCTGCGGGAAGCACCGGGCTGTGTAATCGCGGTATTCCTTTCCGGAAGATTCCGATCGCCTTGACTAAGTGTGAGTCACCCTGTGGTGAAGTTTTTTCATGCTGAGGTAATGGGGCAGAGTCAGAGCTGGGTCAATGCGATGCGAGGCACAATTTTGTCCTCCTTAAAGGAGAACTTTATTGAAAACGAGTTGCTTTCTCGCTGATGTATTCTCACCGACATTTATCTCATCTTCCCTCCAAGGCAGCATCTAACAAATGAAGGTATCCCTTTCAAAATCACTCCGTCATACTTTTACATTGCATTTCATTAACTGCTGTTAATCCTGCTTCCTCTTATCGACTGGATTTTTGCTCTTGATGTCTCTGCCATTTGGCTTTTACTTCGTTTACATCGTCCATCCTTCCTTCTGGCCACAGAGAGATGTGCTGCATTTTAGCATGTGCTGTTGGTGAGTCTGTGCCGTTTCTTGCAGAGTACTGGAAGATCCTGGGTCTCTTCTACTACCCTGCCCTGTACTCCCCCCTGCTCGCCTGCGGGGGGCTGCACAGTCACGTGGGCTATGCGCTGGGCAGCCTCCTCTCCTGGACGCACCTCGGAGTCCTCGTCTGGCAGAAGGCCGACTGTCCGCGGACCCCCGAGGTAACAGGAGGGGTATGGTTCAAAATCCAAGCGGCGACGTTTATCTGGGAGCGCAGAGCCATCTCATGTTTACACGAAGCAGCAGATATTTTATACATGAATGAATAAATGTTACATTTATATAGTGGTTTTCAAGACATCCAAAGCACTTCACAGAACCAATGGGGAGCCACTTCAACCACCACCACTGTGCGGCCCCCACCTGGATGATGCGATGGCAGCCATTCTGCCCCAGTACACTCAGCACACTGTAGCTAAGGTGGGGAAGGGGCAGGAGGGAATTCACCAGTTAGATACAGGGGATGATTAGGAGGCCAGGTTTGAAACGGCCATAGTGGGGAGGTTCAGCCAGGACATCGGGGTCCCAGCCGAAGTCTGTTATCGAGGTTTGAGCGTTACTCTTTTCAGGAATAACTGAGACAAAGGGCATCCATCATGCAGTTCGTACAGAGCTGGGGTCAGATATGGTCGTGGCCACCGTTACTCATTTACCTTCAGTGTATTCATCTGATGACTGTCTGAAGCGGAGCAGGACCATCTGGGGGGGGGGGGCAGACTTGGGGGTCCAGAAGCTTCACCCCAGACCTGCTCTGCTGGAGTCCTGTCCCAGAGTGGAGTCTGAATCCGTTAATCGCGTCAGTGTCCGTGAAGCAGCAGCGCATGGCGTCCCAGCCTGACACACACTGCTCTGTATCTCTCCAGTGGTAGCGTCTGTTTCCCCTCTGGTCTGGGGCAGAAGGTCAGAAATTAATGGGGCAGACATATTTTATTTTATAAACCTTTTAATTCAGCGGCCAGAGGGAATGTGTAATTTTCACAGATGGCTTCGGCTCTCTTCGGAAACCAGGAATCTAATGGTTGTTACGTTTGTTTACAGTGAGTTGAGACGTGATCCCTGTGACTCAATCTCTGCTTCTGTATAGCCACGAAGGGGGGGATCCTCTGGCAGATCTCCCAACTGGGACGCCCTCTCTGCTTCTCTGCTTGTAGATCTACGCCTATTACTCCCTGTTGGCAAGCCTGCCCCTAATGGCCTGCCTGGCCTTTCTTAGTCTGCTCTACCCGCGGCTGCTGTTCAGGGCCCTGAGGAGCGGCCGGGAGGTCAGGGTGTCTGAGGTGAGCGACCCCAGGGGGGGTGAGCAGGGTACCACTCATACAGATGCTGTGGGAATTTAAATGAGGTTCAAATTAAGGACTAATTAAAGGCAAGATTTAAATGAGCAGCATGAAACCCAGAAGGGAAATTTGAGGTGATGAAATTTTATTAACCAGTAACGGTTTAGCTAAAGCATAACAAATGCCAATTCCGGTATGAAATCCTGTAAAGAGCTGTTCTGGTTGTACATGTCATATTTTAATATTACTGCTATGCATTTTACTGTCAAATCCATTAATCAATGGCAACCACTCCGTTCTCTCCTCTACTAGAAATTAAGTATACAATTATATAAAATTAGAAGCATTACAAGTGGAAACAGGGATTTGAGAATTCAGCATTTACTTACAGAAGCGTCCTCATTGTCAAACAAGTCCTACTTCCAGTGAGACCAATCAGAGTTACAATTCCAATAAAATCCCACGACATGCCAGAGGCCTAATCATCGTAAGCTGCTTTCATTTAATTGGCTTGCATAATGTTTTTGAACCGATTATGGGGATGTTGTCATTTCCCACAGAGAGGACACAATGCGCTGTGTGTTTGACGGTAATCTTTAGCAAAAGCCTCACCCTGCAGTGGTCAGAGATCACACGTGTGCAACCTGTGAGCAAAGACGGCACGTGATCTGAAAAATCAAGAATGCTGACATAGAAATCAAGGACAAGACGAGCAATGGGCATAATTTATAAATGTGAGGTGCTCTTCCTGTCATAAAGATGGCCATGTTACTCTATGGCCAATGAAGGAAACAGGAAATTATGAAATTGCATTAAAGGACAAATAACTTGCATATGTATATCAATGACGGACGGATGTGTGGTGTATGTTACACTATCTTTTCCTCAAGTTGTGTTCACCGTTATTCATTTTGGTCATTTCTAGGACCTCGACAGCAGCTACTACAAAGATTACGTTAAAGAAATCCTGCAGAAGAGACCTACACCAGACGACAGGTTGGGAACTGCATCAGAAAATGAGCATCAATATTTAACTATGCTTGGTCATATTGCTGAAGTGCACAGTGGCAGTTATGGCTGATATATTAAACCCTGATATTTTCTCTGGCCCTAAGGCGGTTAGTCGGCTCACTATATTGCTTTACAAAATTGGAAACTGGGTCGAGGTGAGTGTTGTGTACTTAACAACTAAGATCCGATTTTACTCTCTGCTTTGGTTCGAGTCGGAAATCAGTTGTCGAAAGTGTTCTTGTTAATTTATTTCTCGTTAATTTCTCATCGTTGAGTAATGACAGACTTCTGTGCCCCATTTGTCTGCTGGAGGTTAGTCCCGAGGCTGTTAAAGGGAGCCCCTGCCTTTCCTGGCAGACGTACCTGTATCACGGCAGATAGCCGGCAGGCGGCCCAGCAGCCTTTGTACCTTTTCGAAGTCGGATCTAACGCTCATCTATATACCAGGTGCTGCGTTTCAGGCATCTCAGCATGCAGAATGGCAGCCTGGAGAAATTTTTCGGTGTTTCTGTGCATGAAGGCCGTAGGTGACAGAGAGACGCGTCCTTAGCTTTCATTTGTCAGCATGTAACGACTGGGTTGAGAACGTCAAGTTGCGGTATTCGCTTGTTAAACATCTGATATTTATTTAATCTGTTTGTCTCCTTAGCTCTTCCAGCGCGACCAAGATCAAGCTGCCTGAGAGGATATTTGATGCCTTAAAGTCGTATATCTCCAGCCCGGAGGAAGGTGGGCCCCCCGCCCCCACATGCTCCTACAGGCTGTCCTGCTAACTTCATGCATCGCTTAGCAGCTGACTGTGGGTCCTCCTCTTCCTCAGTCTTCCAGCTCCCTCTGAAGCTGACCATCTCGGCGACGGTCTCCTGCATCGCAGTCTATCAGGTGCATTGTGAAGAATTTCCCTGCATTAGTCAAAAAAATCCTGTTTAAATTGTTGCATAGTAAAAATTTGACAGTAAAATCGTGATCGATAGATACAAGTATGGCACCACAACACTTATTTCTTTGTAATACATAGATGTATTTTTTACATATTAAAGTTTATATACACCGGAACTCGACCAACTCTGACGTGGAATGAGTCTGACTTTTTTTCCAACTTGTACTTGTGAATTTTTTGTGCTTTATCTGCAGTACATTTAGTGATACAGTAATCATGGTCCCTAAGAAAGTTTGCAGTGATAGCAGCAAACCAAAGAGGAAAGTAGTGAGAGTAATTGAAGAAATTAAAAAGGAATTTATAGCGAGGCTATAGGTGGTGCACATGTATATTCACTCACATACTAAGGTTCCAAGGTACCACTGTATCAGTTAATTGTCATTAATCATTATCTCACCCATAGGTGGCGCTGTTACTAGTGACTGCAGTGGTACCCACACTTCAGAAGGTCCGTGCTGAAATGAATGAAGAGGTCACCTACCTTCTGGCTGGCTTCAATGTCATTCTGTCCCAGGATCGGGCGGAGGTGGTCCAAATCGTGGTTCACTACATGTGGTGCTTGGAAGGTATGCAGCGACGGGCACGTGGGGTCGACCTTTGAGCTCCAAAACCAGGATCTTGTTCTATAAAACTCCTCCAAAAAAGGAAAATCCTGAAGCAGTCCAGACTGCGTCTCTGATTATGGCTGACGGCAGCTTTGCTCTTTCCCCACTAGCTTATCCAAGTGGGAATTCTGGTACGTTCTTTATGTGTAACAGCTGAACTTTGTTGTCATTTCTCATTAGCTGAGACAGGTATTCAGCGGTACCTGTGTGAGGGGGGCCTAGTTGGGAGGGGAAATGAAAGTTCCATGTGCCGCCTGACTGTCACACTGATCTAAGAGGTAGCTGCAGCAGCCCAGAAGCTAGTTTAAGCGACTGTGATGTCAGAGACACAGGATCCCCCAGGCGTCGCTCCCCTACACGCCTCGCTGTTACGTAAGAGAGGCGCATGAGCCCCCTGCCCCTTGTCATTTTCTGTGCGTGCACCTGTATCTGCAGTGTGCTACCTCTCAGCGATGACTCTGTCCTGCCTGGCCACTCTGGTGATGCTGGCGAGATCCATGGTCCTGCACAGGTAAGCACATCTGGGCCCATCTGACCCACACTGGGCCCACGTGGGGGGCGGAGCCATGGGCGACATTTGACTCTTGAGTCAGGGGGGGCAAGAAAAACATTTTAACGAGTAGGTATCAAAACAACATCCTACCTTAGTGAAGGGCTAAACGTCGTCCACCAGGCGCG
>JAODJU010000007.1:21721420-21737606 GCA_026776725.1 Gnathonemus echidnorhynchus | reverse complement strand
TCAACACGGAGACCTACAACACATAAAATACATATTCTGAAACAGTATTTTAACAGTGAATTCTAAAATTCCATGATCGGGATATAGGGGGGGCACATGCCCCCCCTTGCTCCCCCCTAATGTCGCCCATGGGCGGAGCCACACAGAAGTCTTGGGCTATTATTTTCTATTTAGCATTTATACGTCTATAAAAATTAATAAAACAATAAAATGCATGATATATTATGTGGTATGTCACATTAGTAGTCTGTACATTGCCTTACATGATGGTCATGGTGAAATTTTGTAATGTTGTTGCCCAGCATGTGTCATATTACATCTTATTTATTTATCTCTTGCTTTTATCCAAAGCAACTGTGCTCCCTGGGATTTGAACCCATTGCATTTGCATTGTTAGTCCAGTGTTCTACTTGTTCAGTTCGAGTGGAGTGGATATTGTAATGTCATTGGTTGGGATGTGTCATGTGGGGTGGATATTGTAATGTCATTGGTCTTTGGCTGAGACATGTCATATGGTGTGGATTTTCAAGTCACATTTCTGATGTCTTTGTGTCACTACTTTTTGATATGAAGCTGACCTGCATGATGGTAATTAGCAGAGCTGAGGCTTGTGCAGAGTCTAGATTACAACTATCTAGTCACAACAATTTTTGGAATCTAAACTAGGCACACCAAAGCAACTTGCCATTTGTTGTTGTTGTTGTTGTTTTAACATTAATCATCATAATAAAATGCAAACGTAACCTGAACCTATTGGTGTATGTGGGGGGGGGGGGTAAAACCTTAAACTTCCTTACTTTTGGGGGACATTTTTCAGGTCACCATTTGGATAATTTTATAAAAAAATCTGAATGCAATCAAAAAAGTAAAATATGCCTAAAGTCTCATATTTTGTTTGGTTACTTATGTTTAAGGTTAGGGCTGCTTGGGGTTAAAGGTGTCCTGACTGGGATTAGGGTTTTTCCCATAGAAATGAATGGAAGGTCCCCATCTAGATGGATATGCCAACGTGTGTGCGTGTGTGTGTGCGTGTGTGTCAGGGATCATTCTGTGACCTTTTCCTTAAAAATAAAGCATCACATTGTTATTTCTGTAAATTGTATGTTTATTACCAAACCATTTATCTGGAATACAGGTAGGGAAAAAATCTGAATGTCGCATTGCATGTCGATTTAAATGGTGCAGCTACATTTTGTGCTGGTGCTCCTAAAATTTCCAGTAAGCAGTATGAGTGCTGCTAGTGGAAGAGGTCAGTCTGGAGCCCTGTGGCAGCTCCTGTTTTCTGCATGTTTTCCCAGTTCATCCCTGGGCACCAGCCAGGCGAGTCATGTAAGATTTAGGAAGTAAAAGCAACTGTGTGTTTTATTTATGGCCGAGATGCAGTGATGCCGGTGTACTGTCCCGCGGCCGAGCTGCTCCCCACGCTCACACACTCACTCTCACACACTCCCATGCATGCATACTCACACACACTGACACACAAGCTCACATGCACACACACACGCTCACACCCAGTAATGGGATTTCCATCTGCTTTTAGGCAGACTGAGGCTATGCAGGCTTACAGTTAATATTAGCAAAATTAAATCCCTGTGATGGTCTAATTGCAGAAATAACTCTAACTTGGGGCATAAACAGTAATTAGAAAATGGAAGCGAGGAGATTATACACAGTGAGGGCAGATACCATACAATGTGGTGACAGTCCTGCAGGCCCTTGTTGGGGTATCTAAGCTGCAGTGACAGTGCATGTTTAAGGTGCAGTGACAGTCCTGCAGGCCCTTGTTGGGGTATCTAAGCTGCAGTGACAGTGCATGTTTAAGGTGCAGTGACAGCCCTGCAGCTCCTTGCTGGTGTGTCTAAGGTGTACTAGCAATCCTGCAGGCCCTTACTGGGGTGTCTAAGGGTGCAGCGACAGTCCGGTAAGCCCTATCTGATGTCTGCCTTTTGCTCAGGTCCAACCTCAGAGGGCTGTATAGAGGCAACGTCCACAATGTTCTCAATCGCAAGAGAATAGCCTGCCCATCACGACAAGCCCTGGTCTGCTGGATGGGCTTCACCGCATACCAAGCTGCCTTCGTCTGCCTTGGTAACTCCGATCTTTGATGGCATGTTTTTATTTTCCAGAGGAACTTGTCTGGAAGAATATATGTTCTTCACACTACTAAAAATCATTGGACGAGTTTCCAGGAGGTGCTCTGGTGAGCGCCTTGTTGGACATGATGAGCATATGCTAATGGGGAGTTCCCAGTTATCCCAGTTGATCCCGGTGTCCAGGCCAGTGCTCTGCTGGCTCCTTTGGTCTCAGGGCTGCCCATGATTATTGGCAGGAAAATGCAGTTAAATTTTGCCTCTGAGATGTTGGTCAGTCGGCCTTTTCTCTACAGGTATGGTCATCCAGGCACTGGTTTTCTTCATCTGCTTCCTGTTCGCCGTGTTCCTGGTCCTCATTCCCATCCTGTACGGACGGAACTTCATGCTCTTCCGTATCCTCCGGAACACGTGGTGAGGACGACTCGTCGCCCTACCCCCATGCCATTTCAGGTGACCCCTGGGTCACTGAGGAACGCCCTCAGCGCGGGCCCCTCTATCTGGGGCCATGGGCCTCCTTTCAGTGACCTCTCCCCCCCCCCCCCCCCTTTTGCAACATTGCTTTGGTGTATTTTCACACTTCCATAGCCTATCTTGATGTGGTTCCTGTGAGTTTACACTAGTGACTGGCACAGAGCAATACATGCACCCATATAGCCAGTATTATTTTGTGGTTCCTTTTTACATTTTCATTACACAAACAGGATTAATCGACATGCTAGTTGCTGATGGATGATGCATCTAGATGCAACACGAAGGCTTCGTCCTCCCTTGTCCCATCAGTAGTACTGATCAGCTGAACCCTAACCCCCATAACGATCAGCCTCTGAGCCTTACCCATCACCACAGGCCCTTCTGGACGACGCTGCTCCTGATCACGGTTCTTCAGCATGCAGCCTCCAAGTTTGCCTTCCTTAAGAATGATGCAGGATCGAGAGAACTGGTCAACAGGTAGTGATTCTGTGGTTCCCCGGTTCCCCTTACAGTGCCTCATAGAACCATGCTTGTTCTGTCCAGTAACCAGTATGCGAAATGTGTGAATGCTCACCCCCTTCGACAGGAGCGGCCTTTTCCTGATGGCCTACCTGCTCTTCCCAGTCAACGTTCTGCTGGGGGTAGTACTGGGGGTGTGGAGAATCGTAATCACGGGCCTCTTCAACATCGTGCATCTGTGTCGCATGGACATCAGCCTGCTCAGCCGGGGAATGGAGGCCTTTGACCCAGGTGGGTGGGGCCATGGGTGGCCTTCAAAGCGGATAGCGACAGTCATCATAGCGACAGTCATCATAGCGACAGTCATCATAGCGACAGCTTTTAGTCTCCCAGTCTCTGCCAGTCACTGCAGTATCAGTATTCCGTTGCTTGTTTCCCACATGACAAGGAGGTGTTGAGCACTGCACTCTAACTCTTGGCGATGCAGCACCATGCATATCAGCCGGATGTGAATCTCATTACAGCGACACATTTTTAGCTGTATTGTCTACACCAGATCATGCAAATTCCCAGCCATGAAATTACGGTATTAAAATAGCAGGCAATTTGTGCTAATGGACGTCTTTTAAAAATGATGCGCAATTTTCTGTCAGTAAGTAGATGGATGTGGACCGGGAGTCTGTATGGGGTGAAGCGTTGACAAAGTGCTCGTGTTATTGCGTGGGATGAATGCAGCACCGGCGGATCACCGAGTGGAGAGCCCGGGTGACGGGCTGGGCTGAGCCTTTCATTTGTGCAAAAGCGTTGCCTATCTGCTGGTACTTTCAGACTCCCAGTCAGTGTGTCACCCCCACCCCCCCAGGATACTGCTGCTATTCCTATTACCTGATGATGGAGGCGAGCCAGTCACACCCAGTGATGAAGGCTTTCTGCGGCCTGCTCCTGTGCTCCGTGCTGGGGGGGGGCATTCCCGGGCTGCAGCTGCGTGATGCAGAGGAAGGTGGGTCCCAGGAGGCTTTGTCCCATTTAGCCTGGGGAGGTCCCTTGTTTTCAGCGGGCCAGACGCCCCCCGCCTTGCATGCCGTCTCCCTGCCCCTCAGCCGCACTGCAGCTGTGCTCTGATTGGCCCATTTTTATTGCCACCTGTGTGTTCTGCACAGTGATGCTGTCATACTCCTCCTACACCAAAGCAGCTCTGTTGCTGGCATCAGTTAGGTGGACGGTTTATGTGCCATAGGTGTGTGACCACATGGTTAAATCCTGGGCATGGGGGGGGGGGGGGGGGGCTTGATGGCGACTGCACTCCATTTTTTTGAATGTTCTACTTAAGATCTACAAAGTTGGGAAAGTGGGGTTTGGGGTAGGATGCCTATTCTTGACATACTGAGATTATCTAGCATTTTAAGTTCTTTATAAATCTTGCATTATTCCTTATCAAATAATTTACGAAAAATAAGTACAGAGACTTATTCAGAAGAAACTTTAAAAACAATTTTATTTGTTTAATGCTTATGTGAAGCCCTGGGCTAATTATTTTAAATCGCTGTTTTGCGGAAGTGTCTATTAATGAGGTTCTCAGCCGTGTGTCTGCAGCCGTCTTTGCATGTGTGAGTCCTGAATCCCTGTGCTGTCCTCTGCCCGGGGTCCCCTTGGCTTTCAGGAGTTCGGCTGGTCCAGAAGGAGAAGCAGCCTACGCTCAAGTCCAGTGCCAGGAGGGCTCGGGCACGGTGGCTGCTCCTCTACACCCTGGTGAACAACCCCGCTTTGGCGGCCTCCAGGAAACACTTCGGGTGCCAGAGCTCGGAGAGCTTCCTGAACGGGACGCTTAGCCGCGCGACCAAGGAGGGCGGTGACAATGGAGCCGGAAGGGGAGCAAGTGCGCGCGGGCTTTCGGTGTGATTTACTCTGCAGCGCATCTGTTCCGTGCGTGAAATTCTCGCTGGTTTCTGGGGTCGCTGTTTTCACGATGTTCACGTGCAGTCTAGTAATGGCACTTTGATAGTACTGTTATTAAACACTGTAATCGTTGTTTTCCTGAGTAACAAATATAGATGTTTTTCCAAGAAACACAATTTTGTATGAGCGAAGTAAGCCATTGTTCGCGCGGCCCTTATGTAGCCTAAGTTCTTTGTTTTATTTTTTAATAGGCTAGGCGAAGTCCGTCACGGAATAGTTTGATTTAAATTCAGATTTTCAGTCTTGTATTAGAGTACGGTAATTTATTTTGTTTTGATATTCATCACTTTATGTTCTGCTGCGTTGGGTTATCTAGATGAGACTTAAATGGGCTGCCCTTGAATGTATATGGATTAAAGATTAATGCATCTAGTTATTATTAATGTGTTTTGGGAAATCATATAAGCCTAACAACTCAAACGTCCTGCTCCGAACAACAAATTTAGCAATAACTTGGGAATGTTACGATAGGCAGTTTAACATTATTTTCGTCTGTTTGCCCAGTTTATCTAATTGCATATACTGATGATTGGTATACGTACTCCTGATATCCATCTCATTGTGTACACGAATGTATGTGCAGGGTATTGCTAATACTTTGAAACTTGAATTGTAAAAACGGTATTAACGTTACATGTCGCGTTTGGCTGCTTCTGGGACATTTGTAGGAATATTAATTACATGTGTCCGATAATCCTGTACACGTCCGGGATCCGCTAACGGGAAATAGCCTAGAGGTCGAATCGTCTGCATGGGCCAGATCACAGTGGGTAATTTACCTGAGCAATATGTTTCGGAAATTCAGAAGAAACCGGAGGTCCTGCATGGGGAAAAAAAGACATGAAAAGGCGGAGATGGGAGCCGGCAGTCGGGAAAGTAAAGCGTCGTCCGCAATGACACAATGTCCGAACACCGTTTAAGTGCATTTTATACTACAGGTTGAATTTCACTATAGATTATCCATAGAGGTCTAGAAATATTAATAATAAACAGATTGTTAGACGGATGATAATATACTTTGGGAAATGGGGTTTTTAAATAATAGCTGATTGCAATTAAACACGCGGTCTGTGCTATTTCAGATTTCACGCTAAAATGTATTTCAAACCGCAGTGATGTTTTCACGAAATTCTTCTATGCATGTCAAACATTTATGAAGGTTACACGTGTAGTTTTTTCCTGAAATATTAAAATACTAATTATGTCTAACATCAAAGTCAGTTATGACTCCACGGATTTAAACGCGTCAAATGCCGCAAATATCCTAAGTTTTTTTTTTTTTTTTTTAAAAAAACGATTTATTCAAAAATTATGTAGACCTGTGTCTCCCGTGTTTGGTTATGCCAGTTATATTTTAATCTATCTAGTCAAGCTGCATTAGCATCGCTATGACGGACATGCAAACTGGCCAACGCCCAGAACTATTACCTCCCGCGGATAAGTGCGGCTGTTCGTTTTCTTAACCACAGAAATTGATATAGTAGGTCTATTATTAGATTTACGGTTATATTTTTGCATTTAAAAAATACTGACCTAAATACCATAACTCCAAAGAGAAACTCATAATTGTAGAATTTAAAAGTCACTTAACATTTGACATTTCACTGTCAAAAAATGAGTGCGATTATTATTTTCAAGAACTTTATTTATTCCACGTACATAAAATGATATCAAAAATGTAAAGGGATCTTTAAAATATAACTGGACAGTTAGTCACTTAAAGCCCACAACGAGTCATTTTACATTACACTCAAAGCCGTAAGGTGTTCATATGCAAACTGACCTTGTTCATTAACAAAAGGAAACATTTTCGTTTCACCGGGCTTACATCACATAATGACATTAAGTATATCTAACTTCCTATACACTATTAAAAACACACATGAAAATACATATGTGTGACATGCCACGGACAACATCTCTAAAAGGGATCGAGGACACGTTCGGAATCTGAGAAAAGGGAGAAAATGTCAAGCACCAGTGATTTTAAGGGCTTCAAGTCACATCTGTTAGTATCGCCACAGTATATTTAATACTGTTGGTGGTTGCTTGGACTCCCCAAAGCGTGTATATGCTCTCCTTTATTGACCGTGAAATTCCCGTCATATCTTACAGAGTAATAATAGTCAAACGCACAGACGCGGGTACTGAAAGTGCCGTCGGCAGCACCACAATCCTCAGATACAAACGTCTAAAAACGACTAGTCATTTTGC
The DNA here is from genome assembly GCA_026776725.1 of Gnathonemus echidnorhynchus. Classification (NCBI taxonomy): domain Eukaryota; kingdom Metazoa; phylum Chordata; class Actinopteri; order Osteoglossiformes; family Mormyridae; genus Gnathonemus; species Gnathonemus echidnorhynchus. The sequence continues at coordinate 21,730,413 of JAODJU010000007.1, read as the reverse complement.
TCCTGTCTACAGGGGTAAAGGCGATTTTCACCGACTTTTCCGAGTATTATTTTAGAGCTCTTTATTTTACTAAACATCAATGATAACGATTAAATGACAACGACAAAAGTGCCTCTAGTTTCGAATGCATTACAATGTCTTTATACAAGTGTGTTTATATCTGGTGTCCCTCTAAAACATCCCCTCCAATCCATGACATTAACTGGTGGTAAAAGAGTTTGTCGCAACATGTATACATATTTTGTTATACTCGTATGTGGTTTTTGGGAGCTTGTATGAACGAACGGACTCCTGTGTTCTATGAAGTAGTGATTTGGAAATTACCTGGTTTTTAAATTCGTTGATAGCAACCCCCAACAACAAACCTGTCAGCGACCAGGATGTTTGTAATTTCCGTTAATTTCTTCCGAGATATTCACTGCTTCTGCCCCTAGGGGTAATCGATCGCTGTATTCGGAGCCCACCTCAAATTCGTCATTGTTAGTTTTGGACTGCGATCCGGGAATGGATTCGGTGACCACGCTGCCTTCCACTTCACCTTCAGCGTCCCCTACCTCACTCTGTGCCTCCCCCTCTCCCTCTCCCTCGCCTGCCTCACTAGGGTTGAAGTTCTTCTCAGATTCAACAAAAGACGACCTGGGATCGAAGTCTGTAGCCATGTGCTTCTCCATCTGATCTGGATTTTGTGTCTTCATGATCAGTTTATATGTCTTGCCTTGGTATTTGTACAATAAGTGACAGCAAGTAGCCCCTAGCAAGGGGATGGTGGCCAAGGCTAGCAGGAACGCGCTAACTACAACTATGATGAGCAGGGAAGGGATTTTCTTCCTTGTTGTGAAGACGACTTGGACATGACAGTCAGAGCCGCCATAGGTGAGGCAGAGTGTATAGTTTGTTCCTGGCTGCAGACCTTGGAAACGATAAGCATTGATGCCATCCTCAATCTTGGACCACTGAACTACAGAGTGCCCATTACCCGTACTTACGCATAAGTAGAGCATATCTAGGGGCACCTTTTTGGGTGATGTTTGGCTGGAAGCTTCTTTATTCACAGTTTCAAGTTCCTGGGATGGACTGAGGTGTACATTTGTCTTTGAGCTGGGTAGCTGCAGAGGATTGAGCTGGACTTTGGCCTCAGTTTCTGATACTTCTAGCGCAATGACCCCAAAATCGAAGGTATACTGCTTCAGCTCTTCTAAGCTCATATTAAAGGCATGGTTAGAAACATATATGGTGCCATCATTTATGCCACATTTGTTGGCGAATGTTGGTTGTGCTGGATCCTTGCCAGGCTGCACGGTGTCCTCAGTGATGTACGTTGAACCAGTGGGGATGTTCTTGCTCTTTTCCTCAGACCTAGACCAAGTGATCACGCTGTTTTTGGAGGCCTTAGTGTCGGGTTGACGTCCGAATAAATTCTTCCTTTCTGCTGTGGTGTCCATGGAACTCTTAGGCTGTTTTTTGGTACCTGCCACCACGACCCTGACTGAGCTCTCGGCTCTTCCTAAGTCGTTGGTGGCCGAGCAGCTGTAATTACCATCCTCCTTCTTGCTCGTGCGCGGGATGATGAGGGTGCCATTTTGAAAGACCTGAAATCGGTTGTCCACCATTTTGGAATCTACAGGCAGGTCATTTTTTTCACTCACCGGACTGGGTAAGATGAACTCAATGTTCTCATTCCCAGCACGGATTTCCCACTTGACGTCTGGATGTGGGTTTCCTTTGGCTTCACAGTTCAATATCAACATGAAACCCTCATAGAGCTCAGTGTTCTCGATATTGGGCAAGTAAGTTATACTCACAGTTGGAGCGACACACTCTAATTTCGGCATTTTCACAACCAGCATACCTTTCAGATGTGTGGGGCTCTCGCACACGATAGAGTTTTGCTCTGGAATTGAAATTTTAGCATCAGAAATATAATCCCTTAACCATTCCAGTCTGCAGGAGCATTTGAATGGATTGTTGAAGATCTGAAGGTGGGACATGGAGCTCAGTGCATCAAAGGTGCCCTGTGTAATGGTGGTAAATTTATTGTTATTAATACGGAGTGACCTCAGGTCTTTCAGAGTGGAAAAGGCATCCTTAGGCAGACTGACCATTTCGTTGTTGTTCATCTTCAGCAGCTGTACGGCAGTGAGGTTGTAGAGATCTTCCCATGGGAAGTTCACGATTTTATTGTGGCTCAGATCCAGGTTTCGTAGCTGTACCAGCGGTGCCAGAGTGCCACGTTCTATGGTAACGATCTCATTGTGCGCCAGCCACAGTGAATTTACCTGAGTAACGTTCACGAAGGACTTGGATTTTAGCAGGGTGATTTTGTTAGCAGAGAGACTGAGAGTCGTCACATTGGTTGGCAGTCCTACAGGTACCTCCAGCAGGTCTTTGTAAGCACAGTCGGCAAACTGATGAGCGTATTTGTCTTGACAGCTACATGGTTCTGGGCAGCACTGTGCAAGACTAATAAGGGCAGTCCACAGAGCCAGGTGACAGAGATCCATTGTTGTCCTTTTTCCAGCACCTGCAAAACATTTGTTAAACAATTAGGCTATATGTTCTGGAAGTTTTTGACAAATGTATAAGATTTTTTAAAAAAAGGTACAAAAACTAATAACACTACAAGTATTTGGGCTTCTGTCTCAAAAATATAGTTTTAATAAAGTGGGAATGAGTTCATAATCGGTTATCTAAGAATCAGAATAGCATATCGTATAACACAACGTTACGCGAATTACAGACTAATTATTGTAATAATGATACAGAACTGCGTAATAATAAGGAATTATTGATACAAAAGTAAACTATAACATCTTTCTACATAGCCTAATACTGCTGAAAGTATCTATGCTACTATCTGGATTCTGAAATATACTCTACATTTAGTATATATTCCGAAAGAATGAAACCACCCATCCATTTACAGTATGGAGCAACTTTTAAACCGCTCATTTTATTATTAACTGCCTAAATCGTTAGTCGTTGCATTGCCGACAGGTTGCATAGCTGCACTAGCAGAAAACAGCACTGATTTCACGTCGTTTGGGTCGCCCGCTCTCTGTCCTTGGTGCTGAAAAGTACGTCTTTCATTCTACGTTTTCAGTATATCCATATTTTGAACTTTCACTGTATAATGTTTTCTAATCTGAAGACAGTGTTTATACTAACAGCATAATTACTGTCATAAACAACTGAAATCTAAAATAACTAAATCGTATTCCACAGGATAATCGCGAATTGTAGTTCTTATCGTAAAATCAATGCAGCAGTACCAACACAAACTTAACACTTCCAAAATGATCTTACCTTTGACAGTTTATTCAGTCCTCTATGTATTCTTTGATTATCTGAGCACTTTCGGACATATAAATTCAAAATACAGTTAATTGTTAATCAAAGTATTTTCTTCAGATATACTGCATATGCTTTTATTTGTTTGGCAGCAGTTTTTTCCAATGGTAGCTGGCGAAAACGGCATTTTTCTCGCAGTGTGATGCCGAGCAGCCCCGAGTGTTTTTCTGTTTGCGGAGAGTTTGGCTGGGATTCATTGCGCACTCCCGCTTCTGCTGAAAAGGGGTGGGCTCGTGAACGCGCAGCCTCTCCCACAAACCGCACGTTAAAGCTACGGGGCATCGCGACGCGAATATCACGCCTGGATCCATGCACCTTTTCCCGACGTCGCTGGGAACCATTTTAAGACAAATATGTTTATATTGTAGTGTAACGCTTTGTTCTTCGTAACTGAAGATTAAATAAGCGAACAATGCTACCGTACTTTAGTGCGTCGGTATTGTAAACGCAATATAGAATTCAATATGACAATGTTGTTGTATATCATAGGCTATTTGATCTATTTGAAATTTCTTCAACCTTGTTAAACATTTTAATTTAGTTACTTCCAAATGTACATGTATACTTAATATATTGAATTCTAAACTTTGCCTCCTTGGACTCTAACTTTTATCTCCGGTTAAATGTTATTTTTAGTATTACGTATGGAATAGTGAAAATAAATCCAACTAACAGTCCAATGAATTACATACTGAAACACTACAATTTATTTTCTCAGTACAACTAGGTCTTTTCAGGTCTTTGAAATAGATAAAATCCAAATTTCTCAAGAGTTGATAACACCAGTTCTATCGTTTAGGTCTGATTGAATCTGTTAAAAAATGAAATTACGCAGATTTTAAAAACACATTCTTCTACCATGGTAAAAACAAGTTCGCTTTATCGTGTTTCACGTTGATTCTTCAGAAATGGAAAACTACATAACACGCCACGTTTTCATGTTTTCGTGTCCGTGGTATTTTAGGCAACGAAATGAATTTATTTCACAGTCAGAATTTTTTTTTCTAAAAACAAAATGCAACATTTAATATTTCTACATTAGGCGTAAGTATACCTACCGTTTTCATGGGTTTATCGTTCAGCAAAATATTGAATGCAGAAAGTGCACTTGATTGTCATGTACTAATACAGTAAAAAGCCTTCAAATATTTATTACCAACACTAAATATTTTATAAAAAATCTTTTTGCGAAACTGGACTCACACATTTTATTATGTTGTATTTATTCACGTTCAAGACGCGTGTATTTGCACTTAAATTGATAACATCTGTGATGGTGCAACACATTTGGCATAGCATAGCAATTTATGCAATGAAAACACTGTATATATATGTAAATGTGATGTTGATATACCTAATATTGGAAGTGACCTTTCATTTACCAAACAAGACTTGTGCATGTATTCAGATTAATTTGAATTTTCATTTAAAATCAAGCAGAATATGACAATGCTTTTAATTTAGATTTTTATTTATTCCTAAAAATACATAGGCCTATCCTGTAATAGAATCAGTTAAAATAATGTAATAACTTCGCACATTATCATAAGAAATAGGTTTAGGTCCGGTGTTAGGAAAGTGGTCATCTTTTGGAAAGCTTTTGGACTCAAAAAAATATTCGCAGGTCCGATGTTGTAGTCAGACTTCGTCGGTTATACCGCATAGTAAACACTAAAATGAACATGGGATCTACACTCCAAAATTAGGCGACGCCTCGTTCAGAAACCGCTGCATTCTTCTCTTGGCAATAAAACCCAGGGACCTGCATCTGAGCAAGAGTGAGTTCATACGCAGAATGATTCATGGTCCCTCAGCCCAGACTTTCTGGGAATCATACTGTAGTCCCATCTTTGATTGTGTTTCTGGGAATAGTAACGGTTTTATTTCAACTACTTCGCTTAGTTTATCAGCTAGATGTAAATACGCCAATACGTCTTTTATTTTCAGTACAAATAAGAATGACGAGAGTGACCGGACACAGTGTAATTTTAAAATGTATTTCAAAAGTAAGCTGATATCCCTCCTTGGAAATTGAAGGCTCATGTTTTTTGTCTGCTGCTTTGCAGTTTGCTGTAGTGCACTCTGCCATCATCATATACTAGACAAAGGCACAGAGATGTGGATGTCTTTGTTGACACGATCACAGTCCAGCGTTATTCTTCATTTCGGCACGCGCACGCACTTTTTATGACTGCTACTTTGCGCAATACATTACCGATCCTGGCGCATGATATTACAGATTCATGACTTTTACATTCGGTTCATAGTCAAACTTGCAGGTACATGAGCTGTATGTGATCTAAAAAATCTGTTGTCTTGATAGAATTCCTCCATTCATCCATGACATTGTCACTGTAAGTACAGTACATCGTCAGCATGAGCCTATTGAATATAAGAAGCGAAAGGCACAGGCAAGGAATAGTCTAGACGGAATGTCAGTCCATCGCAGAGTACACACACTCACGTAAATAGACAATTTAGAGACACCAGTTCACTTAGTCGCAGAGGGAAACTGGGGTACCCGTTGTAACCCCGAGTAAACAAGGGCATAACATGTAAACTCGGCACCCAAAGCGGGTCGGGACCCTGAAGGCGTGACGTCATCTCGCTAAACATGCCCTGTTCACCCAAAGCTTATTAATTAATATGTAGGGGCTATTGCATTATCTTGCTACATGCTGTTGCTTTATGCCGGTCCTGCAATAAAATGCTGTACATTGCCTGGTGACTGAACGTGTCTCATTCAACAATGGCATTCAAGTAATTGGGCAAGTAACCGATAGATAGATAGATAGATAGATAGATAGATAGATAGATAGATAGATAGATAGATAGAATTGGAACGGTAGGTATAGTTTATTAATTGATAAATAGCGGCCTCTATAGTTTCATTTCTACAACTACAATTTTTCGGAATCATACTAATTATTCGTGTTTACATATAAATGTATTACGTTTATTAGCATTACATGTCAGTATTAACAATTGTAGACCTACTATTTTCAAAAATATATAGGCCTAGGCTTATCAATTCACACGCAACATCACGCTTTGTGCCCTATCTATCTATCTATCTATCTATCTATCTATCTATCTATCTATCTATCTATCTATCTATCTATCCATCCATCCAACTAGAAGTTTCGGGGTAATGTGGGTTGCAGTTCACACACACATACACACAGATTAGGTATCTATGTTTTTGTGGGGACTCTCCATTTAATTCTATGGGGAAAACTCTAATCCCAACCTGAGAACTTTAGCTCATATACCCAGCCCTAACCTTAACCATAAATAATCAAACAAAATACAAAACTTTTTAGTCAAACATTTTTAGTTTGTTAATTATACTGACAGATTTTTAAATTTATTATTTACTTATCACAAATTCAATATTTTCCGCACTGCTACACTGACCTTGTTTGATTTCATGTAAAACAGAGGAAGCCTTTCATGATCCTTACAAGTCAAGCAAGTCCATTTGTCATCTTAACCAATCGTAATTAGCGATACAAGCTGCATACATGCAATTAGGCACACTAAATTGCGTGAGTGTAGGTGTGTGTCCACTTTCTGCTTCAAGCTCCAGGGGCGCCGTAAGGGGGGCAGGACGATTCCAAGGGTGCCTGGGTGACAGGTTTTCATGTGGTCCAAAATCTCTAGCGGTGCCTCTCTCAAGATCATCGTGAATTTCACCTGGATAAGCAGCACTGAGACAAGGTTGAGGCACAGCGTTGACTGGATGCTAGTCTACCGCAGGGCACACGCGCGCGCGTGCGCGCAATTACACTCTGCAAGCATTTTAGAGACGCCAATTAATCTAACTGCATGTGTTCGGACTGCTGGAGGAAACTTGGGGAGAACACACTTCGGCTTGAACACCCGACGCGGGGTGGGATCCATATTCCCGAGCTTGGAGGTGTTACCCGCGAGCCATAGAGGTTTAGTGTAATATATTACAGCGTTTATTGCATTTTATTTTTAGTGTTAGCTGTTGAATCATCCGGCCTCTAGGTGTCGCTGTGCCCAGGTACTGCGCTAAAGCTCTGCTCTGAGTCATGTGCTATTTTGGCTTGGACAGGAAGAGAACTGGCCGTCGATGTCTGAGCGAAGCCGTCCGGGTGGGTTGCGGCAGCAATGAGGTTATTTACACTTTCGGTTTGAGAGCAGAGCGCTTTATCCACATGAAAGGTGGCCCGCCGTGTCGCAGAGGGATTTATCCGAGTGAGTGCGCGAGTAAGAGTCCGGCCCCGCCATGACCACGGCGGTGTTTTTCGGCTGCACCTTCATCGCTTTCGGCCCCGCCGCGGCTCTCTTCCTCTTCACCATCGCCCGGGATCCGCTGCGGGTCATCTTCCTCATCGCCGGGTGAGTCCGCCTCCTTAATGCCCGCCGGCCCGGCGTCATGCGACGAGCGGCGCCAGTTTGCTTCTAATGGTTCTATGGCAGAAATCGCCTGTGGTTTCGCTTTTGACGCAGGTGACGTGATTGTCTGACAGTGTTTTTGGCATTAAAATTAATGTTTCGTAAAACTAAATTTTGTTGACAGATGTTAAATTATAATTTCCAGCGGCCAGAGTAGGGCACTGGTGACAGTTCCAGGCCCTCTAGGCTACTAGGTAACTCATCCTTGGGGCTGTATAAAAATAGAATAAATTGAATTGAACATGCCATGTTTGTGGTTTTGCTTTGGTTTTTATTATACGTGTATATATACACGCACACAGAGCCCCGTGAGAACAGCAGCCCGCAGCGGGGCACTAACAGACCGGCCCCGTGTTGTTGCAGCGCCTTCTTCTGGCTGGTGTCGCTGCTGCTGTCCTCGCTGGTCTGGTTCATCGCCGTGCAGGCCAGTAACAAGGAGAGCGCCTCGCAGCAGAAGGGCCTGCTCGTCTTCGGCGTGGTGCTCTCCGTCCTCCTGCAGGAAGTCTTCCGATTCGCCTACTACAAACTGCTAAAGTAAGGCCCCTAGGGCTCCTCCGTGACCACCTGCTTGGGGCCGGTGAGGGGGGGCTTTGCTGCAGTGTGCACTCGTGGTGACTGTGCGTAAACGCCACACACAACGCCCTCTTTGTCAGTGTTGGTCCCGAGCCCAGTGGCTGTCTCATCAGGAGGGCTGCTGCTTTACAAAGTGAGACTCTTTGGTACCACATTGTGGTTAATCTTAAGAAGCATGCCATTAATCTCCCTGTCCTGTGCACACACAGGCTTACTTATGGGTAATTTTGAGTCCAGAAACAGCAAAACAGTTGAAGAATTCATACATTAACTTTTGTTAATGTTAATGTCTCTCCCTTTTCTCCCTTTCAAGGAAAGCAAACCAAGGCTTGCTTGCTCTCAGTCAGGAAGACACCATGCCCATATCTGTGCGTCAGCTGGCCTACGGTATGGCTGCCCCGCCTGTTTCAACCCTTCGCCCAATCTCACGATGACCTCACTGTGACACGCAGGGTCTCTCCGGCTGCTCCTATTTCTCACACAATACAGGGGCATGCAGTCAGGCTGGTTGGCATTGTCAACCATTGTGTGTGTGTGTGTGTGTGTGTGTGTGTGCGCCCATCTTGTGATTAATTGGCATCCCTGCCTCGTGTCCTGTGCCACCTGTCATTGACTCCCCCCCCCCCCCCCCCCCCCCCCCCCCCCCC
>JAODJU010000007.1:21694604-21705247 GCA_026776725.1 Gnathonemus echidnorhynchus | reverse complement strand
TTCTTAAGTTCTGTGTTAAAAGATAGAACTAACGAACGACGTAGCGTTAAGAAGGCTTCGGGAAACTCACCCCAGTTTGATATTTAACAAGTGACCAGGACAAAATGACATTTATTTAGACTGCAAACTTCGAAACGAACTGAAAACCGGCATCGATATTAATGACGGGGGCGGCAAAATGTGGATTTGACACTAATGAGAATAAAACTTTTTATTTTCCCATGTATCCACTATAATAGTTCAGTTTAGCCCTTTGACGATTATTGTGATTCAACCATATACAGTTGATACAGTATGCAATGAAACAGACTGGAAATGTAAAAAAAAAAAAAACTTTTGCAAGAACAGGCTTAAGCGCTTAAGCTGACGGCATAACTGAATATTAGACAGCACGTGAGAGAACATCGACTATTTTATTATCATCATCGTCGTCGTTGTTTTGTTATTATTTCGTTTGTTAAAACATAATTTGTGAAATGTGTTCCAAGACTTGTATATCGTTTTCTTCTGTAAATCTACAAAGCATTTATACAGTTTTTATAGCAAATAAAATAACCAGAATATGGAAATATAGAACTTTCATTCTATAACACAGGTGCCACGTATTGTGATGGCAAGCTTTTATCGGATTTGTCAATTTTGTCATAACAACACGTTTGTATAAAAATTCCAACTACCTGTGGTATTACATTTAAATACTGTGGGATGAAAAATATTGTTTTTCACTAAATGATTCATCCTTAAAAGTTATTGTTAAGAGTTATCTTACCGTGGGAAAAAGTGGTAACGAAAAAAATGAAAAGCGCAGCGAAACCCAGGGCAGACTGGCAGTGGATCCGCATTTTGGTTCCCTTCAAAAGGCAGGTATTAGGGCAGAAAGCAGACCAGAGAGCCGTCATTGCGGCTTTATACTGTGTTTATCTGCCGTCCTTTTCGCGACCTGACGTCAGGAAAATGCCCGACCAGCCCACCGCATCCCGGCCGGTCCCAGCAGCTCGTGCCGGGATCCGAATGCAGAATAAAAAGTTTCCATGCTGAGGAAGCCGAGAGCCAGAAACCATCCGCATTTTATAGAGGATCACCTGTTTTATTAAGCAAATTTGTATGAACCCGTCTTTTAGCACGTTATAGCCTACTACAGCACTGGGTTCCTATCTACTGAGGTATTTTTACTCATTGTGAAATTACTTTTATATTTCGTGCTTATATAAAAACTCTAATTGCTTTTGTGCGCGTAGGAAATGTAGCAAACCACATATTTTAACAAAATGCATTTATTTAGTCTTCGGAGAACGGTGTACAGAACATTCCGTTTAAGCAGCGTATATGCGCTCTGCTTTCGATAATACAAGTGGCGCGGAGCAGTCACATTAAATTCATATAGAAGCGGTCAGTGCTCTGTGCTGATTAAAGTAGAGTGCGTGCTGAAAGGAGACATTTATCTTGGAACCGCTTTCCGACAATGCCAAATTCAAAAGAAAAATAAACCAGTAAATGGTGTTTTAAAAATCCACAAGTGAACCTTTTGTGAAAATGTTCACTGTTTTGTGTTGATGGTTACTTAAGACTTAAAAATAAAATTGCATTTATTACCCTGTCTAAGATCCTAAAAAAGGAATTCTGCCAAGCTAATGTAAAAGTCCTTCACATAGGCTAAGTATTGGAAAAAAGAGTTTCCGCATTGTTATTAAAACTATAAGCTATAAACGGATTAATAACATATCTAGTGGATGATGTTGAATGACTGTATCTCGCGCACAACCTAAGTAGTGGGTAAATCCTTAGCCTAGTCGTTTTGTGGCTGACCGTTTGGCGTGGCTCTTTCTGCTCTTTTGCGTCTTTATATGTTTGCGTTTTTGGGTTACAGTAGCTAGACACACTGCTGTGCATTGGGGTAACGCAAAGTGCGCAAACATTTACGCATCCTCATGTATCCAAAGTGTGTGTTTTCGGGGGTGCACAACTAATTCTAGATCTTCCCCCACATATAATAATAAAATAATGTAACCGTTGCTTGGATTTTGAAGAAAAGACGATTAATTATATGACATATTACCCGAAATCACTAAATGTTACATTGGATATAGAAAGTGTGCACACCATTGTAAAAATGGCAGGTTTTTTATGTTAAAAATGGGACAGCTATAAATCATTTAAAAACTTAACCTTGTTAACCTGTGCAAGTCAACTGAAAAACACACAAATCTGTTAAAGGGGTAAAAATAAAAAACATACAATAAGTGTGCACTCCCTTAAACTAATACTTTGTTGAAGCACCTTTTGATTTAATTCCAGCATTCAGTCTTTTTGGGTAGGAGTCTATCTGCATGCCATATCTTGACTTGGCAATATTTGCCCACTGTTCATGCAGAAGCGCTGCAAATCTGTCAGATTGCGTGGGCATCTCCTGTGCACAGCTCTATTAAGGTCACCCCACAGAATTTCAACCGGATTTAGGTCTGGGCTCTGGCTGGGCCAATCCAAATCTTTAAATTTTCCACTGGTGAAGTCATTCTTTTGTTGATTTGGATGTATGTTTGGGGTCATTATTGTGCTGAAATTCCTATTCATCATTCTAGCAGACACCTGAAGGTGTTGAGTCAAAATTGCCTGGTATTTGGAACCGTTCATAATTCCCTCCACCTTGACTAAAGCCCCAGTTCCAGCTGAAGGAAAACAAACCCAGTGCATGATGCTGTGGTCACCATGCTTCTCTGTGAGTGTGGCGTTCTCACTGTTATATATATATATATATTGGAATTGTGGCCAAAAAGTTCAATGTTGGTTTCATCAGACCATAACACAACTAATTTTCCCACATGCTTTCCCACACACTGTTTTATTTTTTGCAAAATTTAGCACGGCCTGGATGTTTTTCTTTAGAAGAAAAAGCTTCCGTCTTACGATCCTACCCCATAGTTCAGACAAATGGCGGGAGATTGCTGTCACATGCACACAAACAGAACTTGCCAGAAATTCCTGCAGCTCCTTCAGTGTTGCTGTAGGCCTCTTGGCCGCCTCCCTGACCAGTTTTCCATCTTGTCTTTTCATCAATTTTGGAGGGACATCCAGTTCTCGGTAACATCACTGTTGTCCCATATTTTCTCCACTTCTTGATGAGTGTCTTCACTGTATTCCATGCTCTATCTAATGCCATGGAAAAATTTTGTGCCCTGACTGATACCATTCAACAATGAGATACCGTTTGATGCTTTGTAAGCTCTCTGTGAACCATGGCTTTTGCTGTAGGATGCAACTGAATAAATGTCATGAAAATCCTACTAGGACAGATGAACTTTATATCTTTATTTGGGGTTAATCAGAGTCACTTTATTTGATGGCAGGTGTGTACCCAAAAAGACAGAATGTTGTAATTAAATCAAAAGGTGCTTCAACAAAGTATTAGTTTAAGGGTGTGCACACATCTGCAACCAGCTTATTGTACATTTTCAATTTTTACCCCTCCTAACAGATTTGTTTGTTTTTCAGTTGAATTGTACAGGTTATAAGACACATTAAAGGTGGGACAAGATTTTAAATGGTTTATTGTGGTCTCATCACAAAAATCTGGCATTTTAACAGGGGTGTGTATATCCATTGTAGCTCTTTTTGCATTCAGTCCGTACTGCACAAGCACGAGCACTACTCGGAGCTGTAAGTTGGGAAATGAGTGTGCAGACATTTCCTTTTTGATCTTCTGGGATTTTGAATTTCATTTTTTTTGTGTGTGAATTGCGGCATGTGGAGGAATGTAGGATAAGATGTTTATAGGCACGATTTTTTTTAGAATCAAAAGAAAATAATGAATTATCGTGTGTTATTTTTACAATTGTAATAAGTTTTTACGCATTTCACGCACAGCTTGAGTAATTGTAATTTATTATTTTTGTTGTAATTTTTGCTTTTCTCCCAAGTTCAACACGCCACCTGGTGGCCAAATACTTATAACAACAACAACTACTACGCTAATAACAAGAACAACAATGGTGTTTTCTCTATATAACTGACATTAACACCTTACACGATGCTCGAGAAAATGAGACAAACTCGCATAATAATTTATTATTTTCTATAATATCTGCTCCTCGGTGAGAATTGTTCTTTTTACAGCCAAATGATTATGGTTCTTTTTAAAAATGCACCGCGTCGCACTCTTTCATACTCCCAGATGTGCCTTATTCTCTGGTATCTTTCACACATGATTTTGCTTCACGATCTGCAGCGGCTCCCTGGTGCCGCTCCTCACCTCCCCGTCCGCCTGCTGACCGCGGACTCCAGTTCGGCAGACAGCAGTAGCGAGTCTGCGCCGTCCTGCCACCGGATCCGGGGAACTTGCGTCATTTCTCTTTGCACCGCCCGGATCCTCCCCATGTGGACGGGGCCGCCTTCCTTCCGTGAAGCGTCCCCCGGATCCGGCGTCCTTTTCAGGTACCGTGAGCCGCCTGCATGTTCAGCTGCCGGACGCTGCGCGGAATCGAGGCAGACACGGCACGGCGCCCCGGCGGGACGGGCGGAGGTCCTGCGGGTTGTGAAGCCCCCGCACCAAACGTACCTGTCCGCGTCTCTCTTGCAGCCTGAGCCCCGCAGCCTCGGCCCGGCCGGCGATGGAGTGCCCGCATCTCAGCTCCAACGTCTGCGGCGCCCTCGATTCGTCCCGTTTCCAGAGCGGCTCGCCTTCCTCCTGGTGCTGCGGCGGTGAGTCTCGGCGCCCCCTCTGGCTGGCTGGCCGCCCTGAGCCCCTTCCGTGCCCGGTGCGCCGGCTCCGCTCACTTCCGCAAAGCCCCACGCTGCCGTGCCGGCTCCGCTGCCTCATTTCCGCGATGTTCCCCAGCGGGTTACCGGAGAAGCCGGTGTTTTCAGGCCGCTACGTTATCACTCCCGCAGTTTGTGCGTTTTTAAGAAATGAAACCGCCCTGCGCGGGGTCCGTTGGCCGATGAGCATTCTTAGCACCTAAGCCCCCGCGGAGGATGGGGGAGAGGTGTAGGGTTTAGGGTGGAGGAGATTAGCCCCAACCCGCCTTTTATCTCCCAGTGCAGACACCGGCTGTGACGCCCCCCTGCGCGGCTTTGTCCGCATTGACCCGGCATACAGAGCAAATAGCATTAAAATACTAACATTTATCAATGCATGTTCAATTGTGTCTTACCATAAGTGTAGGATGTGGAAAAAATATATTAGGAAACACGAGTCCTGATGGCCGTCGGCGCTATGCGGCGGTATGGCTGCGTGTGGGTGAGCGCCACACGCTGGGGGAGTGTATACCAGCCCCCCACCCCCGGAATGGGATACCATCGCTCCTTCTTTGGTGGGAAGGGGTGTAATAAATGGGGGTTTACACAATAATTAAGGGCAGGCAGATATCCTGGGGTATTACTGTCTAACGTGGCCAAAGTGGCCCACTGAAATATAGATTAAATTTATACCATTAAGAGTCATGAACTCCACCTCGGATCGATGTTAGGGTGACGTCCGCGTTTCAGGTGTGGGGCAGGCCGGCTGGCCTCTAAAGAAACGCGGCATCCACTGTGTGGAGGAATTAAAGCTGGTCACGGGTGCGAGAGAGAGGGGGTGTTGGGGACGCCTGCCGCTGACCCGTGAGTGACGCGCCTCGGTGTCCCCGCGCTCCCCTCGTACCTCCGACAGCTTTCAGCTTTCCGAGTCTCTGCCAGAGCACCCACCATGTAAGGTCACGCATGACACGTGTGAATGAGTGCCGCGTGCGCACCCCCGCATGCGTGGGCACCCTCCGTCGCCTGAGTCGGGTGCGACGTCGCCACGCTGACATTTCCCACATCTGAGGAGTGAGACAAGCAGGCAGTCAGGCTAACGAGCCGTTACCTAGCAACCGCCGCTTCGGCTGCCAGCTGCCTGCTCCGGGGGATGTGTAGCCCGTGTACCTGGACATAGGTGCCCTCCCTTTCCTCCCTAGATGAAGCAGGGGCCGTATTTAATTAATAAAGCATGCTGCACGCAGACAAACTTTAGGTAAAAGAACTTGCAGATACATCAACACCTGTGTAAGCAAGCAGGACTGAGTTAGAGAATAATGTGAAGCAGTTTGTGATTGTGGAGCTGAGAGACGTGTTTGAATTTTTCTTTATTTTTTTGCAGTTTGCCGGTCAAATAAAAGCCCCTGGGTGTGTCTGACCTGCCTGAATGTGCACTGTGGACGGTACGTGCAGCTTCCTGCTACGACACTTTATCATTTGCTCCTCGCTGTCCTTAACAGATGCCTTTCTGCGAGTCCCAGATTAGGAAATAGCCGTTTCTCTTTGTCCTGTTTTATCTGAAAGGTATGTAAACGGACACGCCAAGAAGCATTTTGAGGACTCGCAGGAGCCCGGCTGCCCACAGAAGAGGCAGTGCGAACGGCAGGACAAGCACAAGGACAAGGACAGGGACAGGGACAGGGCCCAGCACTCAGTTTGCATGGACTGCAGCAGCTACAGCACCTTCTGGTGAGGATCTGATTGGCTCAGAGCAGCGTTTCCTAACCCGCTCTTTGGGGACTCACAGACAGCCCATGTTTTTGCTCCCCGCCAAACAGTTGACAATTTTGCCTCCTCCCGCCTCCTGGCAGGAGCAAAAACGTTGATTATCTGCGGGTCCCCGAGGAGCGGATTGGGAGTCACTGGTTCAGAGTGATCTGTTTTCCATATATGGGCTACATCAGGGGTGGCAAACCGGATCCATGGAGTGCCAGTGCGGGTGCAGGTTTTTGAGATGGCCCCTCAATCAGCCAATCGCAGTGGGTCCCCAGGACTGGAGTAGAGAACCACTGCTTTATTATTGCCTGATTGAGAGGTCATCCCAAAAACCCACACTGGCTCTCCATGGATCCACCCCTGGGTTAAACTCTTACTGCAGTGTTGTCAGTCTTTTTGGGATCAGGTTGTATGGCTGAATTTTGCTTTGAACAAGCATGATGGTGTTTTGCTCTAGTAATAGAGTAAAATCGGCAACCTGCAGTTGTTGGGGATCAGAGGGTTGTGCGTCTCTCACTAGAGCGAGCTCTGTGCTTTCAGCTACCGGTGTGACGACTTTGTGGTGAACGACACCAAACTGGGGCTGGTGCAGAAGGTCAGGGAGCATCTTCAGAGCCTCGAGAAGTGAGTGCCGTCACATTCGGGGGCTGGGCTTTGGGAGAGAGCGATCTCTGGTGAAAAGACAGGCCGGCTGCTTGTGATAAATCCTGGTTTGAATTCTGATTTAATGTATTAAATCTGTTTCGCTTCATATCAGTACGGACCTTTTGTCCATGGCATAGCTTGGTGCTGATGTGGAGAGATTCAGTAACGCAGGAAGCAGCAGGAAGGACAGGAAGCCCATGAACACACACTTGCTGCAGTTTGCCTGTTTGGCTGTATGTACAGCAGGCTGCACGCAGCGACACTCTGAGACCCTTCAGTGTCTTTACCATATATGGGAAAGATTTCAGACCTTTACTGTATGTTACTGAGTAAATAGCTTACTGAGTTACTGAAAAACCACGGGTCCCCAGAATGATACTGAGTTTGAAAACGGCCTTTTCAGTTTATTCTGAATGTTTAAAGTGTGATTTGTCACTTGCCGCGCAGCTCTGCCCTGGCACTGGATTGCCACCGGAAGAGGAAACTTCTGGAAAGCCCCTCCGTCACCAGTAAACTTGTAAAAGACAGTGTGAGTGCTGCATGTTCCAGTTTATATTCTTCATTTCCTGTAAGTCCAGGAATTTTATTCACACCTGATAAAAGGGTCTGTGTGTCCGTGTTTTACTGCGGATTGCATTGTTTACCCATAATACCCGGCTTTGTGTTCATTCCATAGCAAATCAAAAGCATCCTATTCAGAGTGGAATTTGGCAGACTCATTAATGTATGAACTGCACCCCCCCACACACATACACAGCTATGCATACACACATACATACTGATACAGCTACATGCAGTTACATACACACAACTATACACTCACAGCTGAACAATTACACACACCATATAGCTACACACATTTACACACACACATACACACTTCTACAGCTACACACTAATGTACACAGTTATACTTTACCACACACAGAAGGATACACAGACAGATACACACACAGCTACACACAATTACACACACAGCTACACACGCACACAGATACACACACATAGCTACGCACAGTTACACACAGATACACACCCCTGTTTATTTACTATCTATAACTATTAAGGATGCTGAGTACGGTGTAGAACAGGGTCAGGTGCTAAAAATGCTGTACATAACTCCCAGCTGACCCTAACCTAATCCTAATCCTAACCCTAACCTAATCCTAATCCTAACCCTAACCCCAGCTAACCTGTGATCATGTCTTGGTTTTTTCCCAAAGGGAGGGGCACCCTCTCATACCGCCACTGGCCTCCGTAACCTTGGCAACACGTGTTTCATGAACGCCATCCTGCAGTCCCTCAGGTGTGTAGCCCTTTGTTCCCTGCCAGCCCCAGTCTGCCTCTGGCCCGCCCTGCCTCTGGCCCGTCCTGCCTCAGTGATTGCGCCTGAGAGGCTGCCAGGGAAGCAGGCAGGCTGCCGTTTTGCATAACGCCCCACGCCGATGAAACTTTGGCCTCTTTCACAGCAGTCAACCCCTAGTGCGAGAGTTTAGTCCCTATTCACTGGTTTCTGAATGCCGAGATGCATCTTAAAGGGCCACAGTGAAGTGCATTCATTCTTACAGATATCTAATTTCCTTAAATGTCTATTGAAGATGATTATGGCAGCGGTTAAAGCCTCAGAATAAACAGGAGGATGTGATCGAGGGGCGTCGTTGGTCACGCCGCTGTGGTTAATGCCTCCCTGCTGTTCCCCTCACAGTAATATCGAGCAGTTCTGCTGCTACTTCAAAGAGCTGCCTGCAGTTGAGTTACGCAGCGGTAAAACGGCCGGGAGGAGGATGTATCACACACGGAGCCAGGGGGACACCAGCGTGTAAGAACCTCATGCACATGCTATTGGGGGAGGTGAAAATGGTGGAGGTCGGGGGGGGGAAGCGGCGGTGTTGGTATCCTCCTTTCCTGCGTCTCATAAAATGAGTGAGTGCCCGTCGCCATGGCGATGGGGGGGGGGGGGGGGTACGCCGACATCACTCTGTCCACTTTCCCGGTCCATGGGGCAGCTCGCTGGTGGAGGAGTTCCGGAAGACTCTGTGCTCGCTGTGGCAGGGCAGCCAGACGGCGTTCAGCCCAGACTCCCTGTTCTACGTTGTCTGGAAAATCATGCCAAACTTCAGGTACTGTCTGCCACATTTACAGCTCTCTGCGCGGGTACTGCCGTGTTCTCGCGGCTTGGAACCCTTGTTTTCGGGCCGCTGTGACCTGGCCGCCTGCCGACCAAGTAAACGGCATCTGACGCCTCTCTGCAGGGGCTACCAGCAGCAAGACGCCCATGAGTTCATGCGCTACCTGCTGGATCACCTGCACCTGGAGCTGCAGGGAAACCACAGTAAGGCGGCCAGCGCAGCGCTCACGCAGGACGGGCTGCAGTCCTCCTTGGCAGGAAAATGCTGCATGTAGGTAGTACCTTGTAGTACCTTCGTCTCACCTGTCCGCGACTTTGTAACCTCGCCTCTGGATTATCGACCGCTTCATTCTTCCAGCTACGGCCATTAAATCTGTGGGTTTGGCTGATTTGTTTGGTATAAGAACTGTTCTGAGTACAGATCCCTAGTACTACCTTCTGAGCAGATCGGCTATGATGGATGAATTTGCCCACCCATCCTTATCTCAGTTGTACCCCTGTGCTAAACGGTGCTTGTTCCATATCGGAGTAGAGTCGGAGTAATGCACTAGTAACGCACTGTCTCGCCAGAAACGGCACGTCGACGGTGGTGACGTCTGTCTTCAGCGGGGTTCTGCAGAACGAGGTGAACTGCCTGATATGTGGCACAGAATCCAAGAAGTTCGACCCGTTTCTTGGTGAGTTGCCCCCACACCTGTGTCACCCGGGTCTTTGGTTCCGGCCGAGGTGACCTTCAGCTGATGACTAAAACGCTTTATGCTTTCCCGCCCCCAAACCCCCAGACCTCTCCTTAGACATTCCAAGTCAGTTCAGGAACAAGCGAACAAAGAATCAGGACAGTGGACCAGTCTGCACCCTGCAGGGTAAGTGGTGTCTTGCAGGCTTTCTGGAATCTTCTGTCCAGCCGCAGAGCCAGTTTGGTGAGGGTGTCAGTGCGACGCAGACTGCCTGCGCAGTTTGTTGAGGGTGTCTATACCTCACAGGCTGCCTGTGCAGTTTGTTGAGGATGTCTGTGCCTCGCAAACTGCCTGCGCAGTTTGTTGAGGGTGTCTGCCTCGCAGACTGCCTGCGCAGTTTGGTGAGGGTGTCTGTGCCTCGCAGACTGCCTGCGCAGTTTCACGGACCTGGAGGAGTTGGACGAGACGGAGCTCTACATGTGCCACAAGTGTAAAAAACGACAGAAATCCACAAAAAAGTTCTGGATCCAGAAACTGCCAAAGGTTAGAAACATTTTGGGTTTTTGTTCATATTTTCTGCAAGAAAAATGAGGGTGTATTTTGGTGGGATTTAAAGCTGTATGGTTCTTGCTAGGGGTGTAACGATATGCCCAGGTCACGATACGGTACATATCTCGATACTGGGTTCACGATACGATATGTATCAC
>JAODJU010000007.1:21670055-21687348 GCA_026776725.1 Gnathonemus echidnorhynchus | reverse complement strand
CCCCCCTTGCCCCATGTGGCGTTTAGGCTCAGCACCTCCCACACTCCACAACGCGCTTATCTCACATGCGGCACAGTGTTACAATTATGTAAGGCTTTATGTAACCGGGATCAGCACTTCTGGATGGCGTCCCCAGACTTGCGCTAGCTGCATTAGCTGCGATAGCTGCATTAGTTGCAATAGCTGCGCTAATCATCCATCCATCCATCGCTTCCTAGACAATATATGGTCACGTGCTGTAAAACGTATTTTGTCAAAACAATTCATGCAACTGAGTGAATGCAAATTACAGCAAATGTGGGCAAGACTCAATTCTCTGTAAGGTAACATCTCAGCAATGGTTAAACGTAGCTTAGTGGGTCAGTATGCTGTGATCGGAAGCTTGCTGGTCCGAATCCTAGGGTCGGCCCAGTGATGTCACGGCTGGGCCCCTAAACCAGGCCCTTCGGGGACCGGCTGACCCTGCTCTCTCAAAAACACGGCTTTTGGATGGAAGATTCAAACACAGAACCTGCTGGTATTTCCAAACTTCCAAAATACCCTATCTCGTCCCGTAGAAATAGCCGTTACGCATGTATAGGCCCTTAAACCGGATGAAGAACAAAAGTTTCCCAGCTGAATGGTCTTTACGACATTCCCCCCGGAAAGCAGAGTCGGTCGGGATCAACAGACGTGGTGCAGAATGAGCAGCACAGCAGGAGTGGCATTCACACCGGCGCAAGGCTGCAGCACTCCGCCTGCGCCGCCCACTCTGAAGACCGAGCAGAGCTAAACGCTCCAGCGCAGCAAACCTGCCGAGGCCAGTGTGAGGCGCTGCAGCTCCGCGGGGATCAGCCGGCGGCCTGCCAGCCCTGAGAATAGAAATGCGTTACGTAACAGAGCGGCGTGTGGAAATAGGTTAGAGGAATGCTCTGTGCTGCCATGTGACCACGCTATATCTGTCTGTGCTTCACAGCCGTCCGGAAAGGCGTGAGGCTCTGGCGAGGGGGGAGCGGGACCTCCCCCCATATGACCGATTTTAAAAGGATGAAAATTCTCACACTTCTTAAAAGTAACATTTTTATATAGATACTATATGAGTAACTATTAAGTGGCATGTATCATTTCCTGTGTGAGTACGGGTTTGCAACACCACAACCCATAATGTGGTCCTTAATTCATAAAAAATACATTTTACATTTTATTTATAAAGTGTGAATCTAAATCTATTGGAAAAAACCACAGGCCTCAGCTGCATGAACATGTGAAATGTGTCGCATGTGGATGACATCATACTGACTTTTACTGACCTCAAAGTTATTATTACAATTATGCCCAATAACTGAGCAATACGTGCTGAATGATGAATGTGGCAGGCTTGGACTGAGCTGGATGTTCACCCTGGAGTGATATTTTTTGTGTTCCTCCGTAGCTCCCTCCGCTGGCTCACCCTGACCGGGACACATTCTGCCTCGCAGAGCTGATCCCCCCTGTAGTTCCTGTGGTCCCTTGCAGCTTCGCTCACCTTCTGCTTCATACAGGTTTTCGTCCCACCACATAAAGTCCCCGGTCTGACCCCACCCCTCCAGCTCTCCAGGAGGACGTCACACACGCCAGCACTGATGCCCAGCATCACTCAAACCAAAACCATGTGCATCTCGCAGTGCATCGCCCCACCTCTGATTCTGTCCATAGACACATTCATGTCCATCGTCAGTGGGCTGTTTAAACCATATAGCGCTCTGCTGCTTCTGGCTTGCAG
Source organism: Gnathonemus echidnorhynchus (assembly GCA_026776725.1). Lineage (NCBI taxonomy): Eukaryota > Metazoa > Chordata > Actinopteri > Osteoglossiformes > Mormyridae > Gnathonemus > Gnathonemus echidnorhynchus. The sequence continues at coordinate 21,685,607 of JAODJU010000007.1, read as the reverse complement.
GTTAATCAGTGGCAAGATCAAGCCAGACACCATGTGGGTTTGACGGACAGTCACATGCACGCCTATGAAAATGTTCTTCTGTTTAATGCTACTTCCTAAAATATCAGAGTGGAACATGAAGGTAGACGACACCCGCGGGACTTCACCTTTTATCACTGTCAATAAATAACCACGAAACAAGTCATACAGACACCATTCTGATGATGTAACAATATGAAAGAATAATAATGCAGAGGAACTGAAACACGGGTTTTGCCACATTGAATGAGTTTGCCACATTGAATGAATTGAATTGAATTGAGTTTGGTAATTCAGGTCCAGAGAGTAAAAGTCCACACCAAGATTTTGTTTCAACCATCCAGTTGAGCATAAAGAGTCACAGTCACAGAGTACTCAGATGGTTGGTTGAAACAAAATCCTGGTCTGGACTTTTACTCTCTGGACCTGAATTACCCAATGGACAATTCCATCCATCCATTATCCTATTCAGGGTTGTGGGGGAGGGGGGGTTCGGAGCCTATCCTGGAGGCCACGGGCGCAAGGCAGGGAACAACCCAGGAGGGGGCGCTAACCCATCGCAGGGCACATTCACACACCATTCCATCTTAATCCAGTGGCGGGGAAGTGAACGTCACCAAGGAGTTGGGGGGCCGGTGACGACGGGAGGGGTTAGTGATCCCTGTGTCTGCGACACCTCAGTGCATCAATAAAAAGAGCATGTGGCTGTTTCTGCCACCCCCACAGTGACGCCCGAGTCACAGCACTGCACACAGCCCTCGACTCGCTGCCACATCAAACAGAACAGCGAATCGACAGAGTGCATATAAAAAGCAATGTTATCAGTAGCTGTAAAACGAATATGCAAACTGAAAGTGCGGGATGGTACAGTGTGTGTGAAATGGCACGTTAACTTCAGGAGGCGCTGTAAGCCGAACACTCAGCACACTCAGAATCACGTTAAGCCCCATTCTGCTGAGCGCCAATGATCAGCAGCGTCACTGCATAGCCACATGAGAACCCTTCACCCTGTCTGTGTCATCGCCGACAGCCTCGTCAGCGAGGCGCAGCAAGTCTGAGGCATTATAATCAGGACATTGCTAAACACGGCACATGCAAAGCAGGCCTTCCTCAGTATGTGTGTGGGACTGTGATGTCAGGAGATGGAATCTCAGTTTCTGGCCCAGAAATGAGTCTTTATTCTTCAGAGCTGGTGCTTATTTGAAGCACAGCAGGGGAGGCAGAGAGAGCAGAATGAGGGTCATTATCTTTGGAAAACAAAGGGTCCTGCATATGGACGCGAGGGGGGGGGGGGGGGGGCGGAGGGGGTGGGGGGGGGGGGGGGGGGGGGGGGGGGGGGGGCGCTATTGTCGCAGACAGGGCCAGCACAGAGCCGCTCGGTGCGAAACTCTCAGGCAGGGTGAAAGGAGGAGGAGGAGGGCACAACCCGAGGGGGCACTTTGAGATACAACTGCAGTCTGGAATGTTCTGGAATCTCCAGAATGCCAGAGGTATTTAGTAGCGGTCACTAGTGGAAACTGATATAATGCAGTTTCCCGATGCTACGTATCAGCAGACCAGAGACCTTGGAGACCGAGCACATCACCTGATTCTGTCCAGTGATACGTTTCCTCAGGAGCGGTGAGGTCAGTAGGAACCCGCCTGCCTGTCTCACTCTGCTGTGAGGGGGAGGGGCTTGGCAGCCCAACCTACTCTCAGTCAGCTAGTAAGGAACAGGAAGTCGATGAGGGAGGTGGTGGTGGTGGGGGGGGTGACGGCTCTCTCAAACCACGCAAGAACTCGGAATCCTACCTCAGCTGCAGCCTCAGCACAGTTTGTTTTTATGGAAACTACAGACTACCACCTACATGTGGGAGGAGATTTCATCGTGGCACTAAATAAAAACAGATTGGCGGTCATTATACACCAGCACTCCTGAACACTCTGGGAGACACGTGCCAATCCGAACGCATGGTCCTCCGGCATCAGACGGAGGCGAGCCATGCTCCCTGAGCGGCCAATCAACCGTCTGCTCCTCAAACCCCGCCCCCCCAATTGAAATGAACCATGAGCATAAACACCTTTCCCATCATGCAGCTGTGCATTCAACTTCCTGACTAAGAAACCCATCTGAGAATGTTCCGCTACATCAGGAATCTCGCCTCACGTCCACTATAGCATGAATGCTCCGCCCATTCAACTGCGGGCACAAAATAGAGGTCGGGATGTTCTGTTTCCAGCCTGGCATTAGTCATACGTCCTTCCTTGTCTTCGTGATCACAGCCCCCCTCTCCACCTGCGCAGGTGGTGCCTGCATGCCGGAAGTCACCGATGCCGCACTGGTGCCTGTAGGCATGACACTCCATCATGAAAACAAGAAAGAGATCTCTATTCATCCAGAGACCCCACACTTCTGCCTGTTGCCCCTCCGCCTCGAAGGTTTCAAAAAATAAATAAACAGCGAGCAATCCAGGAGATCGTAACTAGCTGGTTAACAGGCCCATGCTTCTGGAGTGGGAGAAGAGACCATTTGAGGGACAGCAGAATACTGATGACCCAAATGCCAAGGAGATACCTGCTGGTTAGGGGGTAGAAGGGTACATACTGGGTTAGGGTGAGGGGTTAGGGCCATGGCAGGGGACACTCAGGGGACGAGGCAAGGGACATTATAAAATGCCATTTTCACACAGGCAGGCTCGGAGCCTGACAGGGAGATGCGGATTATACCAGCCATAATGCGGATTATACCAGCCATAATGCGGATTATACCAGCCATACGGAGGCAGCGTGTTCCGGCGGCTTCTCTGACTTTCCGTAACTCACTGAATCAGCGACGCGGGTTCCTCTGGGTTCGCGTCGAGTTGGACAGATCTGTCAGATTAGCGGGGGGGCTGGTGTGAAGGATTCGGAACCAGATGCTCCTCGGAGGACCCAATCTCGAGGGCACGATTAGAAGGAGCCAGCCTGGAGCTGCAGACGTCTGAAGGCAGGAGGTGAAGCACATGAACACGTGCAGCCTGCAGTGGAATGCGTAGGTGGGAGGAACTCAAAAAGCGTTACGTAAAGGGTTTTAAAAGCCGCCGTTTTCGGTCCTCTGTCGTAGGTGTAATTAACGCTGATGATGTTTTGCAGAACGAAATTAGGGATGGTGCTTAGCTTGTGAATTAAAATCCATTAATATGAATCGAACGGAAATTCATGAATATGGGAAAGTAGAACTGGGACGTAGAAGCTGTTTCCATCATGACACACGTTTATACACGAGCTGGGATACTATATCGGAGCATCAGATAATTGCAGAATAGCCCCCCCCAACGCTGCACATGGCCCCCACCTCCACACAACCCCCATCTCCAGGAAAGCTAGAGGCTTCTGCATCACAAGCAACACGTCCCTCACACTAGCAAAGGCTGTCACGTGTAAAAAAAAAAAAAAAACATGCCCTCGCAGACAGGGGGAGCTATTTAAATCCCCCTCTGAGTCTGTCCAGTCACTGCTGGTTATTCACCCGGCGTTTAACCGTCTAAATCCATCTGCTGTGGGCTATTTTAACCGAGCCCCTCTTTCCTCATAAATATCCCCGACATCATCTCCACAAGTGTCTTTTGTGTCACGTATGAATGAGCAACTTCAGTGAGCTCACGACCTTCCTGTCAAACAGGGTGAGCACGAATCTGCTGGCTGGCCGCTACGCCGCTATGCCTACATGAGCACTCAGTGTAAGCGTGGCTATACTTCACCACGGTAAAGTCACGGTAAAACCTGCGCAGCGTCTCCTTCACGTCCCGCTGACACGCTGACGATTATCTCAAGGAAGAACACATTCACATTTTCTTTGCTTAGGGGACATTTGCATCCTGAGTGAATTGCAGTTTGTGCCAACACACACAGCTGGATATTTTAAAGACCTCCCTCAAGGGTCCAACTGCAGCTGTCAGGTTACGAGTCTTCAGGTTACGTTTAACCGCCATCCGACATTAACAGATGCTAGAGAAGCTTTTCTGAATTAATTTACAAGGTCTGTTTTTACAGACATTTAAAGCATTTCCTCTGCCACTCTGTTTAAAACGTGACATGTCTCTTAAACCCCCCCCCCCCCCAGCCCCCAGACCAAAACAAACCTCGGGCCCCCGACTCTAGAGCGCCCCCTATAGTCTGGGGATCTGCTCGGTGTCAGTGTCAGCACTGGTGCTATTTTCCCTCTGCTGGCAGCAGGTTCATTTAAAGTGTGAAAAAGCAGGACCTGTTCAGGCACGTCTGCCATCACCCAGGCAACCCGTGGACCTAAGCACAGACCAGGCAGCTGATCCGATTTTATTGAGAAACTCAGATGACAGCGGCATGTGGCCAGACTCTCGACATGAAAGGGAGACTCTGCTCTTTATGTCTGCTGTATGCACTCACATCTCCAGACTTAATCTTATAGCTGCTACAGGTGAGATTACAAAGAATCTGCATCAAGCAGCACAGCTGATGCCAAGAGTCTGACGCACTTTGTCCATTTATCCGGCTGGACGAGCGCAGCTACAATAATGAATAAACCCACGTGGCCTAACATTCAAACTCTGTTGACTTTATAATATTATTCGCTATAAACAAGATATAAATGCAGCCAAGTAATATTAAACTTTATGAAGTTTTAACACCATATGGCACATAACAATATCAAGAAGCTGCCTTAATGTTTACTGTGTATGGTGTGCAGGTTTGGCTCTGTGACGATTCGTCTTGCAGACCTATCGGGCTGTCTGTGCTTGTCTTGGAGGGCAGGGGTCGGGGGCAGGAAGCCCTGCAGACCCCACACCCCCTACTACACCCACACTCACGTAAAGATGACGTGTTACCCTCCTGTCTCATTCAATCACTGCACAGCATTCTAGATAAACCGTCACGGGATGCAGATTTCAGACAATACCTACCAATCATTGACAAGAAACTCACAAGAAACACTATCCTTTGTGTGCAACGTAGAGGAAGTTAAATGCTAACAAGTGATATTTAAAGCCGGTGCTTTGGCTAAACAGCGGAAGCTGAGACATCACAAGGTCTCAATGCAGAGAGCCAAGGCTGCAGGTTCTTAACCATGTTTAACAGTTTCTTCTTTAAAGGAAATGGCATGTGCCTGCCAGAAATGCCACAGAAGGGCGCGATAAACCCCCAAGGCCATTTCAGGCTTTTTAAATCTTCGAAGACTAGGATCAACTCTAAACAAAGGCTTTATTAACCCAACCCAGGTGCCCCAGTCACGTGCGTGTGGGTCCCACGCCTGGAGACTGCTCCCCCTGCTGGATGGAGGGCTGCCTGGCAGTATATGTGTCACCCCCTAACAGCCTAACGCCTATCACCCTGACGGCATGCACCCCTAGGGGGCAGCGGAGGGGCACGGATACCCTGGCAGATTCTGGGGGTCCAGCACCTGATGAGTGTTTTAAATATGAAACATCATATATAAAATTTAACAGGGAACCAACGGTAACATTTTGTCAGGAAGCCCAGAATTTCTAGGTACGCCATGCTCACTGTAATGGAGAAAACAGTGACATGAGCATATAGGCCTGTGAGCCAATATATCTGACAGCCTTGAGCGGAAAAAACCTGCTATGAGATATTCTTTTGTTCCACCAGAGTCTCCTTGACAACTATTTAAATACATACTGATCTATGAAGAAGCAAATAAAGGTATAACCGACATACTAAATTAAATAGGCTGTTTAAATCGTTATAACCGATAGAATTGCTAATACTAAGTATCAGTTCCTGCTGAAAGTAATAATATAGTAATACAAATCTGGATAGCCTGAAACGCATCGACCACCTTTCATTTGACTGCGGGTTAGAGTCTGACTGTATATTTTGCATATGACAAATAAAAGAAATAAATGCAAAGTCGCCGCAGTAAAGCGAGAGCTCAATGCAGGGGCTGAGCAGTTTATTTGGATGATATCCGCGGCGGGTTCCAGTCATGTGTGGCCCTATTCATCTGTATGTGGAGCAGTCCGGAGTTACGTAACAGCGCTAAAATACTCAGCGGTCACATGTGCGCGCAGCTCCTGGGCGTTTCGGCGGCTGCACGCGGCTGTCGGAGATTCGCTGGCAAGCGAGCTGCATGCGCGCCCCGTTTACCCTCCTTGGAAGGGGTGCCTGGGGGGGACAAAAAGCCAAAACAGACAGTTATTGTCGCAGTTACGGGGAACGTGACAGATCGGGGGGGGCATTTAAAGCCACAGTACGCACTGCCCCCCCCCAGGTCAGATACAGCCTGTATCACAAAAAATAAAACCCCAAGCCAGCTTCACTCTCAGTAAAAAAAACGGTGTTTCAAACCGCTTGGATTAAAAGAGATAGATTATGGTATTTCAGAATAAAATGCATCATACTGCACTAATGATAGCGCCGATCACGTAGCTCTGTTAATCATTCATCTGCTGCACACATCTAACCCAAGCAGCTATGGCGGGATCGCCATAAAGGCCGCCTGAGTACCTGTCTGGCCGCCACGGGTAGTTGACGTTAGATCACAGGATTCCCTGGTCTTTGAAGACGGCCGGTCTTGGTCAGCGGAGTAAATGGCCGCCCTGTGACCCGCGTACGGTGTGTGACCGGCCCAGTGGGTTAGGAAGGTCGTCGGTTTAACTCGCAGGGTCGACAGGGCGGAATTAACAGCTGGACCATTGGAGCATTAGGACCCCTAACCTCCTGTGACTGGATGGACGTGCTTATTCAAAAACGCGTGTGGCTTTTTACACATTTATCCGCTAAATAAACAAAATGCAATCCCACTGCAATCTGCAAATGAGGTGGGGGGGGGGGCAATTGTGAATGAAGGTGTGCATCTGTCATCTTTTTTCTTGCGGTCATAACGATTCGGTTCACGGTGCATTTGCTGTGACAAACCTGCCGAAAACAGGTGAAATACCCTGAGCCAGATGTTAGACTCAACCGCCTTAAATGACAAGTTAGAACAATAATTTGCCTTTACACTCTAGCTCTGTCAGACTAAAATTACATTTTATCACAAATTATTTTAGTTAGCTTTTGTCCAAAACTAAGAGTAAAGAACACGTTCCAACTAAAATGTTCACTGGGACGTGAAGCTTTCTCAGTGTTCTTTTGTTCGGATTTGTGCTGATATAAATACTCCAGGAGCTGCAAGATTTGGTATGAATTAGGCCTTCGAGTCTGCGGGGCACACTTTGTTCAGACCGAGAGACGTAGGCGAGCCGCCTCCCGAAGAGGGGAAGTGACTGGCTCACTAATAAAGCCCCATCCGCGTCACCAGAGGAGCCCTGCTCCCGTATCACTTACCCTCTGATCCATTCTGAATGGAACATTTTTATACAGGAAATATTAAACACGTGGAGTAGCAATAAACCACTTAATTCTGGTTTAACCCAACGCAGCTACCCGACCTGGACCAGTGACGCCATAATCATATAGCGGCCGCTCTATAATCAGCTGACCAACGAATCTTATGTGGTTATTATAGAGAAATACTACAATTAAATGAAGCTTGATAAAGCATGCTATCCCCCTTTGGGGATTTTAACAGAAACCCCGCACAATTAACAAGGCAAGCAGGTCTGCACCCAGCCGGTAAGCTTTCTGGGTGGCACCTAGGGTTGAGTAACACTGGTCCGTGTAACATACCCCCCTTAAGTACACAATGATCTGAGCGTCACCGTGAGAACGTTCCAGAGTCGGCAACAGTAAGGCTCTGTGCCTGATTGTGCGTGCATTATTATTAGCCCGAAATTCAATAAGCTGGGGGTGGGCGTCTCCCACACGAGATCACGTTTTTCTGGGCGGATGGTGAGTTAGCCCCCCCCCGGCCCCAGTCTAACGGGAGCCAGGGAGAGGATTACCAGCGCGGAAAACAGGAAAACAGACATCTACCTCCCAATGACCATTGGTGACACACCAAAAACCCAAAACATTCGTCGAGCTTCCTTTGATACTAAGGTCTATGAAAAAGTGTCAATCCATGGCACATGTGCCCAGCCAAATGTAGGACATCGTGACCTGCTCTGATTACAATTTAGCCATGAGACGCAGAAGCAGAGGGAAGCTATACGAAAAAGCCTGAAAACATACCATAAGCCAAATTAATTATAGAATAATTTTTATATATAATATATATGGCCTACAATTTGTTATTATATATACGCTTATGTACATAATCATCATCAACAACAACAGTTAAAAATAATTGTTAAGCCAGGGCATGTAATCCGTTCAGAAGATGCTTTACCCAAATTTCAGGGAATTTACATCCCGCCAGATGAGGCCTATAGCTATGGAGGGTCTGCGACTTAAAAGCTTAAAACAGAAAATGTGACCGATGGGTCCTAGGAGAGCCATTTATACTTCGGGTTTTGATTACAGATATTTTTAAAGGACATGTAATAAATGTTTACTGTAGAGCATGTGACCTTTTCATAAATGACGGATATGCTGTCACAGTTTATAGAGACATACCCTGATGTATTTTATAATATTCGGAAAATAGGTGAGCTTGGAACGGAGCATCTACTTAAGCAAATGAGCGTTGTAATTGCGGTCTTATACTGCATTGGGAATGTGCCAGAGTCCCAGTTAATATGACAGTACAGACAAACTCCACTGTAGCAGAAAAGTTGCGACACACTAATTATTTTAAGGGTTATATGAACGTTATTTAAAACAGCATATATGCATTCATATTTTGAGTCCTCGTGGGATGACATTAATTATAGCCTTTCATAATGCTTATACATCGTGTTGAACATCTATTTAGCGGAAGTGAGAAAGTTTCAGTGTTTAATTAGGATATCTCAAGCACATAAATACGGAAACAAATGGCAATCCCAGCAAACATCAGTCTGATCTGTTAAACGGTCACTACCTTCCCGAAACCTTTAGCTAGTCACAATGCAGTGAGGCTGTCAGGCTGACGAGCACTTAAACAAGACAAGACTGGCCTTCATTCAGACCAAGCAAAGCAAGTGAGACAATCCAGGAAAAATTAGCTACAAAGTGTACCTGCCCTCCAGTAATGCTATAGCAAAAGAGTACATTTTCGGTAAGCTAATTTATTAAATAAAACTATTTCGTTGCCGCTTTTCTTGCGTCTATTGGCGCTCTGCAGTATGACACATCCAACGCTCAGAAATAATCAGTGAAATCAACGCACGCACGTAGCTGTAGTCTGGACATATGCTGCATATAAGTAACAAAAAAGCAGTTACCTCCATCAATCCAAAGTTAAATCCCCGCTCACAGTTACCGCACTGCAAGCGACCCCAGCTCCACGTGCCTTGCTCATTACCATCTTATTTACATATGCAAGCGGCGGTCGCCTATGGGATTGAGGTGGTCTCTGCGCTCCTTCCTATTGGTCAGAATCGGCTCTCGGAGCGCCAATAAAAGTGTCTGGAGCGGCTGTGCCCGCCCTCCCGGACACGTTGCCTTAGGAGAAGTTACACGGGCAGTGTCTTTGTAGCGCTACATCACAGAGCAGTTCCCAGCGCAGCAGCTGCCAACCGCCCCTGTGCCCCGGACGTAGGCTACTGCCGGACAAAAGAAAGGGTCGTCCGCCTCCTTTTGGTAAGCTGTGCCGCTGTCCCCTGCAGTCCGACGCCGTCCGGGGGAATCCGCGATCACTGACTGTTTGAGAGACTAGAGGCTGCCGGGGGCTGGTAATCACAGCCTGATGTGTATCAGGGAAAGGCGTAGAATGACCCGGGCATTCGGCGAGCCCCATGCGGCCGCTTGGCGGAGGAATGCGCGTCGGTGCGCGTCGTGATCGCTGTGTCTTTCGTGGCATTGCGTTTCGGCTGTATTTTAGGAAGATATATACTGTATATGTGCTATGGGTCGTGCGGTGCTGATATATTAAATCTCTGAAGATTAGTAGGGTAGGTCTAATAAAGGAGCATATGATGAGCTAGTTTTGTGTCTTTGTTAATTATACTGTTATGTGGTGAGTTTACATCTTATCAAAGAGCCCCACCCCAAAGTGTTACAGATTAACAAAATCAACTCTCAATTACCGATTTATTATCAAAGTTTAAGTGTCTGTCTCGTCGCATATTACTGTGCATGTAAACGATTCATATTTTAGGCTGTATGTAATTATCCTTTATAGTAATTTCAGCTGTCCGATCCTTCTGTGGGTTCTATTTAAGTCATTGCAACAGCTAGACTACTTGATGCTTCGGAAATGAAATACTTCTGAAACTATTTTAACACATTTGTTACATTACGCAGATTCTACTTTGCATATATTTTAAATTTCGTCAAATGAGACAACCCTTAGCGCTTCGTTGCTCGATTAAACCCACTTTTTTTATGGCTACTTTACCATTAGGGACTGTATTGAAACGACTTCTCATTAACCAATATTTTTAAAATAAATTATGAATGAACGTGGTTCTTGTTTGTGCACTGAGGCCCAGTAAAGGTCGGACTGCGTGTGTAACGTGACCCCCGTTTCACACTTACAGTAAGTACAGTAATGATAAGACGTCGCTGTTCCTCTTTAGGATGGGCTTAAACTTTACTTTTTCCAGGGAGCAGAAAGCACGTTACTTTATTACATAACTCTGACCCCCATGCCAGGAAGCTGATTAGGTAAACACCGAAACTGCTTTGCTTCTTGTATTTCTCCATTTCAACCCCTTTTTCATCATATCAGCTTCGTTGCATTTTACCCGTTAGCTCCTTTTCTGTAGAAAGGTACGGCGCCCTTGGCTGGAACTTAAAGTGATCTTTATAAAACGTTTTTTATTATTAAACGTTAATTTTAGGTAGCCTATTTTTTGTTTAGGTCTACATGTCTTTCTGTAGTATAGTGCTTTATTTGAATGACGATGAGAAAATGTTATTGCTTGGGCCTATATAAAAATCTATTATGAGGTCATATTGAATCACAGATAAAACAACAAGCACATAATGCTGATGACGCTTAGTTGCAGAGACAGAGTCGCGGTGAGGAAAGCGGGGCCGTGCAGCCATAATTAAAGCCCCGGAAGGTGGGGATCCGCCTGCGGGTGGCTGGCTCCGGTTTCCGGGCTCCGGCCTCTGCAGCCCCGTCTCCTGCTTTCCTTTGTCCCATGTACCTCGATAGGATGAACCGGACGCTCTTTGCGGGACACCCAGGCTAATGTGAATCCTTCAAGGGGCGAGAGCTGCTTCTTTTGTCTTTAAAAATCTTCATTGCGGAGAGTTGGGCCTCCAGAAGTACAGGAAGACCTAAAGTGCTCCGTACAGTCACCCGGGCTGCAGACACAAAGGACTGAGGAGTCGCCGCACTTAAATGCGGGATCCGATTCTGCGACACATCAGCATCGGTTATGTCATCATTCATTTACATTTCTGATATTTCCTTTCCTTACTTCTGTGTACCTGGTCTAGCTGCATTGTCCTTCAGGGTTTTGCGCTGCCTGCAGCCTACGGGGACTTTTCCGGATCCGGTGTTCAGGCGTTGCTCTAGCCCTGCCTGGTTTCACTGTTTCGCCTCTATAAACACGTTTTTTTGCAAGGCTGGTTTTAAGAAATTCAAAGGCTCACCCACAGGGTAGTTAAATAACAAGTCGTATTTTGGTGTAATATTGAAACGTTTGCAGCCCTGCTCCCCCCTCCCTTAGACAAGCAATACTTTCTGGCATTGTCTCTGTTTACCTTGTTCATGCCATGTCTTGTATGATGTAATGTGCCATCAGTTAAGTGGCTTCTTTGATACTGAGTTCTGGCTCACCAGCCATAGCTGATCTGTTGACCTCCGTTTTGAAGCCGTCCCTTCAGGTTTATAATAAGATGCTGAAACAACATTAATTATGGCAGTGACAAAAATATTCATTATCCCAGACTCGCAGAGGTAAGGTGACACAGAATGGCATGGTGACACTGTGTATTCGCTTGTTCCGACATCGTTGGACACCGACACTGTCTGGGAATATAAGCTGGCTTCTCTTGCCCCCCCCCCCAGGTTAGCGATGCTTATCTGCGTTTAGCCCCCCCCCTTCCCCCCACGGCTGAGGATGTCCACTTCACATTCTGGGGGTTCTGCTGATTGGCTGACTGGTGCCAATGGAGATGGCTTGTTCGGACCAGACCGGGAGCTGGTGTCGTCACCCACGACGGCTCAGGAGCCGCTCTGCGAGCCCCACGAGGGCCAGCAGGGGGGGCGCCGGGCCGGGGACTACAACCATGCCAGCTGCGGATGCCCGTCCAGCAGTACCTGGACCTCAGAAGAGGATGGGCGCGCCCCTCCAGGGTGTCAGCGAAACTCCGCGTCCCTCTGTCCCCCTGTCCCGCGGGATGTGCTGCCGGAGAATTCCCGGCTGGCCCGGAAGAGGCCCAGTGACTCAGTGCGGCCTGGGCAGTCGGAGTTTCCCACAGACGGGAACGAGCTGTTTGCTCACAAGGTGAGTCTGACTGGACTGCGAACTAGGAGCGCGAGTAAAAATAGCTCCTGACTGGCTTTTCCTCTGGAGAATTAATCAAGATTCACAAGTATTCCTCATATGAGGGGAGGCAGGTGGGTGCCTGAGGAAGGACCCCCCCCCCACCGCTTCGCGTCTTCAGCTACTTGTTTAACGTTGGGCGGCCAGTTTCTGCCACCTACTGTCTTTGTACTTCCTCTTTATCCATTTACTGGAGCAGAAAATGTATGTTTACCTGTTAAATAGCAGGAACTCTTGTCACGTGTAATTTGAAACGCACATCTTTGGTCGATGTAGAAGGATCTTTGTTTCAGACGAAATGGCGATTTCATACAGGCATCTCTTGGTTCACAGTGCTCCGAGCTGCAGTGCTACATTCCCCCACTATCTTCCATCCTGAACGGGTTACGGTCCGGAAGATACCGGCAACGTAAGTGACTCACCGCTCATTGCGCAAGTGCCTATGCTGTTCTCCCCCCTCCCTCACACGCCCGCTTCCCAAACCTCATCAGCGACGTCCATGGCGGTATAGACAGCCGGTCCCGGGGACAAACCAAAGCAGAGTTAGGAATGTGGGCGGGGTTTCCGAGGTTGAGGGTGTGCTTGCTGTGCATCGCAAGCTGCAGTCCCACCCTGCAGGGGGCGCCGCATCTTTAGGTAGTATGGCTAGGGCAGCCGTGCAGTTGTGTTAGCATGAGCTGCACCAAGCGTCGGCGGCTGTTCTCGCAGGCTGCGGTGTCGGGCCGGGCCTTCGCACGCTTGTGGGGCCGTGTCAGAAATGGGTCCCGTTTCCGACAGGTGAGTCCTGCTGTGACCCAGCCTGGGACGTTGGGCCTGATAGCGGTTTGGTAACACACCATCAGAGCTTGTGGCATAAATGGACGCCCTTTAAACCCCGCGGTTGTCCGAGAATTCAGTTTCAACAAGAAGTCAAAGCCCTGCCTGTGTTTTCCCCCTGACTGGTTATGTTGTACGTTTCTCCAAAACTCTGGCTTCCACCATGAACTGGAGCACCTGTCAGGCTAAATGAGCCCCTCTGTGGCGAGTGTGGGCAGCAGGCGGCTTGTGGGGTCCGTGTCCCTGGCCTCACACCCCGCTTCCTCCACCTCTTACTCATGCTGCGCTCCTCCAGCCTGGAAGCTAACGGCGCTTTTTCCACTATAGCTAATTCAAACCAAGCAGGAAGCCGATATTCATGTAACTGGTGCCAGCTGCAGGAGACGGGAGCCAGGTTGCCGCTTGTCCTGGCCTCGTCACGGCCCCTCGCCAGCGACCCATGTCCCAGTTACGCAAGATGGGGGGGGGGGGGGGAAACGATCACACACAGATCGTTTTGGATACGACTGTGGAAAATGTGGGACTTTTAGTTCTTTATTTTGAATTCACTGCCAAGTGTGGCTGTATGACATGTAGCTTGGAATCATGGCTGTTACAAGCATTTTTAAATGGAAAGATTAAGTGAAATCACCGGTTGAGCCGTAACGCACACGAAGCCGCCTCGCTGGCTAAACAGGTGTTGATATGTAGCTGCCACATACTGCAGTAGCAGTTACGGAAGCTAACTGGCTAGCAGTGAGATTTAAAGCATTTTTGTAGGCCTCCCTCCCTGTCCCCGCAGCACCGTTATGTTCTGGTATTGGTCACATGACCAAGGCCGTGTCCGTACACCCTCGGGACCCCCTCGTGCTGCATGTCCTGGCTCCTCCTGTGGAGTGACTCCTGCTCTGATGTCTCCTCCACGCAGGTCTCACCAGCTTCCAGGAGAGCGTGGCCATGGACAGGATCCAAAGAATCATGGGCGTCTTACAGAACCGTTGCGTGGGGTACGTCCTCCCTTTGCTGCTTCCTCTCCTCGTCATCCTTCCCTGGACCCTTACCTTCCTGTTAGTGCATTTTATCGGCTTCACTGGTTGGTGGTCCTCCCTTGGGCCCCCCCCCCCGAGGAGCGACACCCTTCCACATGATCAGTTCTCCTTTGATGTGACAATATAATAAGAAATTACATCACTGCCTACCCCCCCCATCCCACCCCACCCCACAACCCAAACACAATTATTTCCCAGCAGACTCTGCAGGATTATAGAAATGAATGGAGATTGTGTCTGTGTTGCATCATTCCGCCGGAGTCAGACAGCAACACATCCCTAGCAGCCGATTGGCCAGCGCTGTCCGTGCTTCCCAGCTGCCATTGGCCAGGCGTCCACCTACTGGAAGCGCCCTTAATTTAGTGCCCCCCAGAGACAGGCCTGCCGGCTGCTCGCCGCACAGAGCAAACCGAAAGTGGGGTCTCGCGCGTCTCCCCGCGGGCTTGCCTGACGGGCTGGGAAGTAGCAGCCCCCCTCCCCCCTTTCCACTCGTCCAGTCGCGGCCCCCAGCAGCTCTGCACAGAGCCTTGATGGAAAGGATAAAATTCACTTCTTAAGCGGTTAACGTGCATAATGTATCAGAGGAGTGCGACACAGGGCGAGCACACAGCAGGTGGCGCCTCTGCCTGCAAAGCCGATTCATTCCAGTTAACCATCTGTCTTGGAGTAATTGGAATTAATAGGCATTACAGATTACTTGGTGATGCCACCCCACCCTAATGGGCCTCTGGACGGCTGCCTTGGCCGTGATTTTTCCAGTGAGCCTGGAGACCAACTTGTTACTCACATCTGTTTACTTTCAGTTTTATCTAATGTTTAAATACATCAAATTTTGTGTTTTCACAGTGAGAAGAACGTCAGCATCATTTTGAAAGTGGAGGAGATGCTGAAAAACTGGTTCCCCAAAGTGAAGCCAGGAGAGCAAGGCGATATGGGGCAGGAGGACATGGCACTTCCCAAGAAGCAGAAGGTGATGCCCCCTCCCCCACCCATACCTCCCCACCATGTGCAATTAACGTAATGTTTTCCAACCTGGTCCTTGGGGACGTGCAGACAGGCCATGTTTTTGCTTCTACTGGGAGCTGAGAGGGAGCAAAAATGTGGACCGTCTGTGGGTCCCTGAGGCCCGGGTTCTGAAACACTGATTTAATGAGCTGCAGGTTTGCTGCTGATAGGCTGTGAAGGCTGACGAGGGGCCCTGTTTCTCTCTGTCTTAACCGTTAACCAATAAGAAGCAGCATGAGCGAGAGCAGCACCTGTGGGAGTGG
>JAODJU010000007.1:21641172-21657551 GCA_026776725.1 Gnathonemus echidnorhynchus | reverse complement strand
CACTTGTCTCATCAGTGCTAAGAGCACACTGACTGTGCAGTGAGAGGAGGCTGGGAGTGAGGAACAGAACCTGGGCCTCTGCATCTGCAGCTAAGGAAAAGCGTGCGCCTCGAACGGCACGCGCCTCGAACGGCACGCGCCTCGAACGGCACGCGCCTCGAACGGCACGCGCCTCAAATGCCTTGCACTCTAAACACTGGCTGCCTCGAACGTCCCACTCTTTAAATTCTGCGTGCCTCAAACACCACACCCAAAGCCTGAAATGCCCTATGCTATAAAAATGCCCAACTCCTTACCATTGACTTGCCAGATGTTCACCATCTTCTCCATAGCAGCAGCTAGGTATTTTCCGGTGACGCTCCAGGTGACAGGGGACAAGTTGGGGTCCCCTGGAGAGCCCAGGCAGCTGAGGCCTTCCTCTGAGGAGCTGTCCCTGAGCAGGGGCAGACATACACTGCACTGTGAGTGCCAACATTTCACATAAGGCTGTTGTTAAAAAAAAAAAAAAACACAGAAATGGATACTGGGAAACGCATTTAAATTGGGGAAGAGGCTCACTTTCATGTGGAAACATTTCACCTTAAAATTACAAAAAAATAATTATTTCCCAATATCCTTGTGGAAACACAGTGATAGATGGAGTGCTGCTACCCAGAACATGACACAAGCATGTTGATGTATGTAGCGTGCAGGGAATTCATCAGCAGCCAGAACGGGAGCTTGTCAGGAACAGGAAGTAACATAAATATTTGGATTTGGGGGCTGACAGCTTGTCTCTCCTCCAAAAAACCGTAAGAAGCATGTTCAACTCTAAGCCCACTGGGTGACTGTCTCCCCTTCTTCCTAGATGGCGCGGCCGGCTGCAGTCTTTGTGCCAGTAGATTCTACACCATATAACTGCCATTAAAGTGATTTGTTTCTGGCACTACGACACTGAAACAGTCTGAAAAGAAGAAGAATTGTAAATCGCTCCTGCTTGTACAAGAGGGCAGCTCTGTGATTGATGATGCCAATTACACATTAAAATCCAAAGCCTTCTGCTGGAAACCACTTGTGGCAATTATGTCATCGTCGACTGCATAACACTTAACTCATAAGACCGCGCTCATTTACACACGGCGGAAGGACCTTCCGCGGGGGAAACCCTGCGACCGTAAGAGCCACCCGGCAGGCCGACGTAGACGCTCACACTTTGTTGAAGATGCAGGTCTGCTGCAGGGCATACTGGCTTTTGGTCACGTTCCAGACCCGGACTGTCCCGTCAGTGCCGCTGGTGGCCAGCAGAGCTTTATCATTGCACCAACCGCAAGTGATAACCTGTAAAGAAAAAAACAAAGGACCCAACCCACGTGAGAATAAAAGGGGGGGGGGGGGGGGGGGGGGGGCGGCGTCTGTGATGCTCCGTATCTCCTCGCTATGTTCCTGTTGGAAGCGAGCAGCTACTCAGCATGACGCAAACGCACTCCCCACTCTGAAGAAAAAGCTAATAACTAACTTCAGCCGAAAGCAAGTGAGATCTGCCTGCAGACAATGTGTAAAAATGTGGGACGTGACAGATGGACTGGGGGGGCGCAGTCTGCAGCTGATGCCGTGGGAGAGCGACCCTCATTACTGCTGAATGCTAATCGTGTCTCTCCAGACAGATGGACGGAGCGAGGCCCCCCCACCCCCCAAGCAATGGGCCGTGCCACATACACCACCTTCCTGGCGAGACACCCGGCCGGGACAGTGCCACGCTCACTGACGGTGCGGGCTTAAAGGCAGGTGAAGGCGTGACGTACCCGGCTCTGGTGAGCCTCCAGCTTGATGAAAGAGCATTTGCGCAGGTCGCCTGCCATGTCGGCGAAGGTCTGCGGGCGGCTCTGGTTGTCGCGGTCGTGCGCGGCCAGAGCGCGCACCAGCTGCTGGGCTGCCCACTGCCGGTGCTGCGAGGACAGCCGCGACGACAGGCAGCAGGCCGCCAGCGCGTTGGCCAGCTCCAGCGGCCCTACAGCGCAAGGATTACAGCAACGGTGGGCATACGAAGGCGCAAGAGAACCTGCTAGAACAAAATAGCAACATGGAGAGCCGGTGAGCGGAAGGTCAGAAGGAGAGACCACAAAGATGGAGAGACCACAGCAGCTTCCCCTCTGATCCTGCCAGCACAAGGGGCCACATGAAACCTGTGCAGATTCACAGAGCTATGATGCTACCTGTGTGTTTGGAACCAAGAGAATTATTTGATACTGTGAACAAGGTCTCACATGTCGTATCAAACTACAGCTAAAGTAACAAATGGATGTCCACGTGCACCCAAAGGGATGATATCGACGGGCCCGTCAGGCGATAGAGGGACTGACCTCTCTTCTCCACGTCGGCCTTGTCGTAGTTGGGCCGGAGCTGAGCTCCCTTGTCCGCCAGCAAGGCCACGAGAGCCTGCGTGACGACAAAGTTGGGCGAGGTCACCAGCTTGTTCTCCTCCGCCACACCCCTGAGGAAACTAGGCAGGAACTTCCTCTGGAGGGGGTCATCCACCGTGGTGAGGTTCACGCCGGTGGCGGCAGAAATCAGGTTCTGCGGACACAACGAACTAGCGGTCACCAGTCTACCAGAAACTCGAATGCTAGTCCAGGCTGGGTATCTGCTGGAATTTTAATTTACGTCATGAATTATTTGCATAAACATTATCAAACCCACAAAAAGAATTTCACATAAACATATAAGTAGATTTATCAAGAAACTTTACAATATACATGGTAACACTTAAAGAGGCACAAATAATATAGTATTCTGCTCTTATGTATTAATTAAACGAAAACTAATTCTTAGTTACATACTGATCTCATGTTCATTCATCTTAATGAATTGTGACATCTCATTTCAAGCAGTTACTGTATGTTACTATATCTGTTCATTCTGTAAACCTTTGTGAATTATTGAAGAAAAAAATAATAAGTTAAAATACCGATCTCACATTTGTTCATCTTTAATGATTCATGACGCACCTTTTAAGTAGCTACTTCATGATTGGTAGTTCATTAGTAACTGAGTTACTACTAAGTATTCATGCCACTTGAAGTAAAATGTTACCATATGCAGAAATATTATGATCTACATTTGTAAATTACAAACAAATTAGCTCAGTTGCGGACAGACACTGATACAATCCAGCACAGACGGACACAGGGCCTCCACCTGTGTGCACAGCTGCACTAGAAGCTTGGCTGCGTTGGGGCTGTTGGACGCCAGGCAGCCCACGGCTGTGCTCAGGTAGGCCAAGCAGGAGATGGGCTTGCTGGCCTTAGCGGTCCCCCGGGGGCGCTCCGTGGCCCCGGGGCCGGTGGTGGGGCCCGTGGAGAGGCCGGCACGGCCCGCGGCAGCCAGGCACATGAGCCGCACCAGCGTCCTGATGTCCGTCAGGCCCAGGGACTCCAGGCCGGCTGCCAGGCTGCAGCTGGACCCGCTGACCAGGAGAGGGCAGCATGTCAGCACAGTCAGGAATCTGAGCTAAACTAAGAGCACATAAAGTATCCCATTTCTAAAATATTAAAACTTTTTGAGACATTATTTTAAATAACTGTCCATTATGCTTACAATGAAATAAAACATTTCAGATGAAACATGTTCCTCAGGGCTGAGATCGCAGCTTTCTTGAACTGCACTACACCGGACCGTAATGGACCGGAGCCACCTTCAGATCCGAGCCCGCCTCACCTGACCGAGAGCAGAGACAGTGCCCTCATCACCATGGTCCTGGCCAGCAGCACCTGGGCAGCGGCCGTCACTCTCCTCAGCGCCATGATCCGGTCGTGTGGGCTCAGCAGCGCCGCCGCCTGTTCACCCAGAGTAACGCGGCCCGAGGAGCTCTTCTCCACGGAGCCCTGGCAGCCTGTGGGGGGCCGTCGATGGTCAGAATCCACAGACGCATGAACACAGACAACCACAGGAACATGACAATCCTTCCAGAAAGACTACCATGCTTAGTGCATCAAACAACCACGGTATGTAGCTGCAAGGGCACCAAGGGGGGGGGGGGATTAATAGGCCCTGCGGGGGCCTGACGTGTTTCATCACCTATCTGCAGCAGCGTCTCCTCCATGCTGTTGGTGGCGGTGACCATGGCAACCGAGGCCCCGAGTGGGTCACTGTCGGGGAACTGTACGGCCTCGGGTACTATCCGACGCTCGCTGAGGCCCAGCGGACCAGCCAGCAGCTCAAACTCCTCCTCTCCCGTCAACTTGTCGTCCTCGTCAACGTCAAGCATGTCCCAGTCCTCTGTAGTGAGAGATTCAGCACATGGTCCGTCGGCTACCACGACCCCAGACCCCAGCGCCGAGAACGACCTGCTCTGGGGACGAGTTGGTCGCAGCCACGCCGTACTCACCCTCATACACACTGTCCTGCTTCCCCAGGAGGTCTGGTGCCTGTCCTTTGTACCTGTAATGTCACCAAAAAAAAAAAAAACAACTCTGAATACCTACAGCAAGTACAATATATTCTGCTAAAAGAGGTGAAGTATTATGTCATCCAGTGAGCTACCCATTCATTCATTGCTTATCGAGTGCGATGGAGGTCAGGGTGAGGCCAAGGTGCCAGCAAGCACAGGGCACAAATGCCCTGAGGAAACCCGCACTGACAGAGGAGAGCATGGACACTCTGCACACACAGAGGCGGGTTTGGGATCCTGAAGGTGTGGGACCACCAACCTACCCAAACTGAGTCCATCCTAAGTCAATAAAAACAGGGTGAGCCTGAGATCAGACTCCAGGCTCCGCCCCTAAAGCAGGGAGATGCTGACCTTTCCAGCACAGGCACTTTGGTCTTGGTCTTGACAGACAGATACTTCTCCCTGCAGCCACCGCACAGCAGATAGTAGGGGTTCCCGCTGCCACACTCGCCGCCGAACCAGCCGTCCACGTAGGAGCCGTTGCTACGGTAACCCTGCCGGTTGGCGCTGCGACCACAGCCGGGGTGGTTCTTCTTCATGTGCTGGTTGAAATTAGCCACGCTGGCCTCACACAGCTCGCAAACCACGACCTCCTCCCGCTCCTCTGCCTCACAGACATGCTGAAATAACATAACATAAAAAAAAGCATAGGGTGCCAGTCCTGTGTTAGCGCAGTGCGACCAGCAGGGGGCAGCCCATTAGGCGCACACCATATGCTTCTGCAGAGCGCAAGCAGCACACATTGGAGTGGGGACCCTCAGCAAAGCGAGCCCATGCTGCCTGAAGGCTTTTGCTCGTTTCACGTAGCTGGCTTCAGCGCTCTAGCTTCTCAAAGTGCTGTTCCAGTTCTTTACTCTTTTACTGAAAGCGACATGGCACACAGAGAAACGACACCAGCGCCTGGTTCCTGGATGGAGAGCTGAGATGGATGAAAACGAGTAAGGGAAGCAAAAGCAGCCCTCGCTGCAGGCACACACACCCATGTTGGCCAGTCCAATACCTCCGGGATCCACATTCCCAGAATGTCCGTCTCACTGGCCAGGTCCTGGCCAAACATGGCTTCCATAGTCTCGTCATCCAGGTCAATCTCAAGCTCCTCGTCGAGGTTGAAGTCGTAGAGGGCGCCGGGATCTTGCTGCAGGCTCGAACCGTCACGTCGACCCTGGCCGCGGTGCGCCTGGACAGAGCGGTACAGTCCTGCTGTGGGGGGACAAAGGATCAGCTGATTATTAACATAACCTTAAACAGCACCACCTATAGGCCAATATGTTTATTTCAATCTGTGAGTCTTAAATGCTGCACAGGTAAATGGATGAGTGGTGGGGGATGAGGTCTCACCAGCCCGGGCCAGCAGGGTTCGTGCTGCCAAATCAAAGCGATGCTTCCTGCTGGCGCTACAGCGCCCCCTGGGGGTGGGACCACTGGAGGCAGAGGCACTCTCCTGGTCCAGGCCATCTGGGCTGGGGGGGGAG
The DNA here is from genome assembly GCA_026776725.1 of Gnathonemus echidnorhynchus. Taxonomy (NCBI): domain Eukaryota; kingdom Metazoa; phylum Chordata; class Actinopteri; order Osteoglossiformes; family Mormyridae; genus Gnathonemus; species Gnathonemus echidnorhynchus. The sequence continues at coordinate 21,651,653 of JAODJU010000007.1, read as the reverse complement.
GGGGCAGTGAATCAGTATATCTTACTGTAATCATCACAAAGGCAGCAGACCTGCATCATGTATGATGTGCCTCTGAGGCAAACGCCAGAGTCAGTGTCAGCTAAGGTTCTGATGTGGTACCTCTCGCTGAATCCCTCCTCCATCTCAGCAGCGTCTGCATTGGGGATGTCGCCGGGCGAGGTGGGGTAGTTCCTGTCTAAGGATTTTCCCCCTCCCCCCGAGGCCATGGCTCCGTGACAAGAGTCCATCCCTCCCGCTGCATGGCGTTCCTCTTCGCCGTCCGTGCCCGGGTGCTCGATCATCCACATCGCCAGCACCGTGATGTTCTGTTCGTCGGCCTCCCCTCGGGCTCCTACGAGCAGAACCATCATCAGGCACCTTCCAGACGCAGCGCCTTTCAGCGCACGATACGGCTAAACACGGAAACTGGTAGAAACTCCGCTGCCTTCAAATGAAACCATATTAATGCTCACACACATACCAAATGTGTAAGGTAACAATACACAGCTTTAGAACGCAGTTTACTTGCTACATTATGGTGAAGGAAAATTATGAATATAAAGGCACAAGGCAATGCTTCTTACCAGTGGCCTCCAGGGCCTTAGTGATCTGACGCAGGGAAAAGCCCATCTCCAGTAGGGGTACCGCGATGGCGGGCGGGGGGGGAGAGGTAGACAGCCTGCTGCTGGGGTCTGACAGGGCTGTCGAAGACACAGTCATTAGAACACACCGCCCTGCACCGGGCACATGTGACCCCAGAACAAAATCTGGGATTCAACAGAGGCGTTACACTACACTGCACGGCTGTTTGAACAAGTCTTGACATAGAAAAAGCACAATTTCATTTTCATTAAAAACGTAAAAAACGAAGAAAAACCAATAAAAGTCCCTTGATGAGAGTTTGCTGTGGCGTGTACTGTAGGACTGCGTGGGGCCAGTTCAGAGGTGACAGGGGAGTCAGCTTCCATGCTGGAGAATGAGTGCCCTGGGGAAGGAGGGGTACCTGTGCGGTTTGACGGCCTGGTCGGTTGGGAGTCGGGGGAGGTCAGGCTCTGCCGCCTGCCCACCTCGTCAGAAGGGGAGGTGGGGAGCGAGGACACTGGGGGGGTCTGTGCCCGACGTGTTGGCAGCAAGGTCGTGGTCGGGTAGCTGGAGAACATTTGCCTGTTCAAAAATCAACAGACATAAGCTTTAAGAAACAAACACTAGGAAAAACTACTTAAATAGCAAAGTTTAAATCAATATGGTTTTATATAAAAATCTCAGTGGGACCGTGTGGGTGCGGTCAGACCTGAGCAGACTGAGAGGCATGACGCCGGGAGACTCAGAAGCCGGGACGGTCTCCGTGTCGGTCACAGGCGTAGTGGCCGTGGTGGTGTCCTCCAGGGAGCTGCTCATGAAGGACGTGGTGCTGGAGGCAGAGGGGCTGGTGGTCACCGGCGTCTGGGCCTGCTGGCCGCCCTCAACCTCTTCTGCTTCCGCGTCCACCTCTGGCACACAGACCACGAGAGACACGCGGACAGTCAGGGGACCCGAAAGCCAGATAGAGTCCAGCCTGGCTGCTCGTGGCATCGGCGAGTTAGTCTGTGTAGTACGGAGGTAAACGCAGCTCTCCTACTCTACACAGGATGCAGAGTGCGAAGTGTAACATGCCTGGCGTGTGCAAGCAACTTGGGCAGCCAGAGACCAGATGAATACAGGCAATTTATCAGGAAAGAAAACATTAAGACAGACCCCTTACTTTTAGAACCTGCTGCAGAAAATACAGATTGTGGTCCACCTACTCACCAGGTTTTACCTTTCCCCCAAACTGATCCTCCAGAAGACCGCTGACCACCAGCTTGTAGATCATGGCCTGGGCCCTCTCCAGGTCGGCCAGCCCCAGTGCACGCTTGATGGGCGAGCGCATAACCGCCCGCTTGACCATGTGCCGCATGAGGAATTGCAGGGCGGCCCGCATCTCCACCTCGTCCTGTGAGACGGGCGAAGTGGCGCAGTCCGAGTTGTGGCTGCTCTCCGTCAAGACCTTGGGGATGAGCAGCAGCTCGGCGTACTTGCTGCAGCTGAGCAGGGCGCTCAGCGTCTTCATGGCGCCCAGGTAGAGGTAGGAGAGCTGCACGGCATGCATTTCCGACTGCGCCATATCGTGGCCCCGCCCACTGTGCTCATGGGGCCTCTTGCGGCCATCCGCGGCGCCGTGCTGGCTGTCCGCTTCGGCGTGAGCCTTGACCTCGTCTAGACTGTGAGACACGCGTAGATCACTGCCCCCACTGCCGCCCTCCCTCTCGTCAGCCTGAGGCTCCGCCTTCTCCTCAGACTCGTGCCGGTGCTTGCGGTCATGCCGGCGGGCGCTCAGCCTCCCCGCGTCCTCCTGCACGCTGGCTAGGCAGGTGAGGTCCAGCAGCAGCGAGGCCGTCAGTCCCCGGAAGCGCGACACGTCAAAGGACAGCGGCTCGCAGGGCTCCAGGTTGTACAGCGGAGTGTCACTAGGTGACCAAAAAGTTGGGAAGCTTTAATGAAGACCAGAGTGACAGAGGAAAGAAGAGTGAGGGACAGAGAGGAGAGGAGATACAGGAGAGCAAGCAAAACGAAGGCGGAACTTAAAATGCAGGTGCATGATGGGAGAAGAACAGAATGACGGGAATAGAGGGGTATAAATAAGGGCAAAGTAAAGGAATTACAGGTTATGTGGCATGCCTTGTTATATAGACACTGGTAAGACTGAAACACAGATTAAAGTTTTACTTATGCAGATTTTTTTAAAGGGCAGAATGAAAAATGATTGGTCCAAGAGAGGAGGTGGATCCAAGGAACTAGAGGAGGTAAGACCAAGACATCTGATTGGTTGGCCCCACCTCCTCTGCTTGCTTGGACCCACCTCCTCTTCAATCTGATTGGTTATCTCTCTGAACCAATCATTTTTGTTCTGCCCTCAGAACATTTTTGTGTAAGTAAAACCCCCCACGAACTAAAAAACGACTACAACCCAGAAAACAGGTTAACACGAAGTAAAATGTAGACCTCAGCTTTCTAAGAGTTTTCTAAGAAAAAGGGCTGGTGCTACGAGATACTCTACTTCAGAAATGTGGGCGGTAGGTAATGCATTCCCCAAAATTTGCTAAGAGGCATAGGCAAACATCTGAGTGAGCATTTATGTTAATTCAGGGCAGTAGGGGTCAGTAGACACACAGGGTTAAGGCAGTAGGCGGCAGTGGCGGCCTGAGTACCTGATGGTGATCTCGGCCTCATCCCACTGCACCTTAGCGGACGTGCTGCCCTCCTTGACCACGCCCAGCAGAGTAGCATGCCGACCAGTCTGCCTGTGCACACAGCGGCCCCCCACACGAAGGCCGGCGTCCACGCCACCAATGACGGCCAGTACGGGCCACACGTCCATGCACAGCGCCTTCAGCTGCGCCTCCGAGAGCTCCCCCGGGCCGTGCCTCCCGTGTCGGCCCCGCTCCTCCTCCCGGGGTTCGTCGCGGATGTCGTGCTCCTCGCGGCTCTGAACAGAGCGACTCTTGCGCAGCCTCTGGCCCCACCCGCCTGCTCCGCCCCCCTCACGAAAGCAGACCTTGATCTTATGCAGGCGCTCCATCATATTGTGGTTGATGTGGAGGGTCCAGCGATCGGTGCGGTGCAGGATTCGGATTAACTGCGTGGTGGCCTCCGCCAGGACCGTGGCCATGGGGCTGCAGATGGGGTCCCCCGGAAGCAGGTCCCGGGGGGTACCCCTCATCTGCATGTCACAGATCTTCACCTGAGGAGGACACAGAGCCTCAGTTATCTAATTCAATACTTTACAGCAGTGTTTCCCAGTCCTCAGGACCACAGAGACAGTCCACATTTTTGCTCCCTCCCAGCTCCCAGGTTAAAATGTGGACCGTCTGGTAGAGGGCTCAGAAGCAGCAAAAACATGGACTGACTTTCGATCCCCGAGGACTGGATTGGGAAACGCTGCTTTACAGTTTGTACAGAATTGACGATATCTTTCTAAATGAGGACCACTGTGGCTCCTCCCTTTACCTTCTCTCCAGGGTTACTGCTATAGAACATCACACATGGATACAGTTCAGTGGCATCCACATCTTCAAAGGCCAGTTTGGGCTCCTGTGGTTACCAATGAGAAAAAAAATCATAACTGCCGGAACCAACTAAAAGCATGTCCACAAAGACCCGAATCTCTGCTGACCGGGACTTCGAAGATGCATGACACTCTACACAAAAACGTAATTTAACGTCTCCCCCGGGTATTTCAACATCCAACAGCACTGAAGTCACGAGACGAAAGGTTTGGACAAGATCACATATGTCGCGGTTATCAATATATTTTTCATCACAACAAGTGCCAAGACTAAAATCAACCGAAATAACATCAGCCGAAAAATCCTTTCAGGGAGATCCTCAACAGCTTTTGTTTGCAACAGTGTTTCATTTCAGAAACTGAACAGTTAAGGACGGACCACGGTACCCCATAGCCTGGCGAGACCCGAGCCTCCCTCACCTCTCCATTCTTGCCGAAGGAGATGGTCCGTGCCTCCATGTCCAGCACGCACGTGATGTAGTCTCCCTGAGTGAAGCTGGGCAGGGTGAGTGTCTGTTCACCATTGTGGTACAGGTTCCCACTGTAGGCCCGATACAGCCACATGTCCGACGTGGTGCGGTGGTTAAAATCGTGCACCGGCCAGCGGGAAACACCCACACAGGTTCCCTCATTACCACGGTTCTCCTTAACGATGTAGAACTGCAAAGACAAATCACAATCATGACTACCACCTTGAAGTGTACTACATGGGGTTCACTTTCAAGTGTGTCATACAGTACACTTCATGTAAACTGTTTTATTGTACATTATACTGCAGGTATACTACTGTAGTGTGCCCTACGCTGCAGGTATACTACTGTAGTGTGCCCTACGCTGCAGGGATACTGCTTTAGTGTGCCCTACGCTGCAGGGATACCGCTTTAGTGTGCCCTACGCTGCAGGGATACCGCTTTAGTGTGCCCTACGCTGCAGGGATACTGCTTTAGTGTGCCCTACGCTGCAGGGATACTGCTTTAGTGTGCCCTACGCTGCAGGTATACTGCTTTAGTGTGCACTACGCTGCAGGTATACTGCTTTAGTGTGCCCTACACTGCATGGATAATGCTTTAGTGTGCACTACGCTGCAGGAATACTGCTTTAAATGTGCCCAACACTGCAGGTATAATGCTTTAGTGTGCCCTACACTGCAGGTATAATGCTTTAGTGTGCACTACACTGTATGTATACTGCTTTACTGTGCACTACACTGCATATATAATGCTTTAGTGTGCCCCACGCTGCATGTATATTGCTTTAGTGTGCACTACACCACTACGCATGAGTATCATACTTGCATAAATATCCCTTTCAGACCAATCCCTTTAAAATCAGTTACCAGTAGACAAACAGTATTAGTCTTGCTGGTATTTACCCGATAAGCTTTGTCAGAAAGCACTGCTGCCCCTTTAAATGTATCTTAGGTAGGAGCCTCTGAGATCATCCAGGGCTGTAATCTGAAGCCTTGGAGTCTACTAATGTCATTTAGTTATTTTTAGTTATATTAAGAACTAGATGGTGTAGGATAAGGCTTTTATGCCGCCTGAAAATGCCAGCAATTGTGCAGTCAGAATATAGCTCCGTCTAACAGAACATAGTGGTAATTATGTAGGAATGCAGCATGTGTGGGCCTGTGCCAGCCAAAGTGTCGTACTTTCCACTGATAGCATCCCGAGGAAATCCCCGTAGAGGCCAGGCCATAGCCCTTGCCGCCGCTGCCGTGGGTCAGGCCCTGGCCATTCTCTACCACGCAGCACTGCGCCTTCTCAGGGTCGAAAGACACCTCCTGAATGGGCAGGTTCTCGTCCTCCTCCTCTGCCTCTCCCTGCACAGCGAAGCCATGGCACACAAAACGCTTTAAAGACACGCAATCGCGCCGGGATACGGGAATGCGTCAGGTGCGCGCGCGTGTAAAAGCCGCTGGTACCTGAAGTTTTAACTCCTGCTCTCTCTCTCTGATGCAGATGGCGTGCTTAGCTTGGGCGATAGGAGCCTCCCACATGCAGTCAGACAGGAGGGAAAACAGGCGCTCGACCACCTGAAAGACCAAGCCAGCCAAGCGATCAGCACATCCAGACCAGCAACTAAACATCATTTACGCAAAGCGGGTGTTTCAGGAAAGCCGACCTGCATCATCTGGTCATCGTCGACACTTGACTCGCAGGCTGGGAGGACAGCCTCCAGGACGTGAAGCGCAAGGAGTCGCGTTCTCAGATTGCCCACTAGGGGGACCCCTAAGAAAACAATGATGCCGGGATTAGCCTTTCAATCCACAGATTCCTTCACACATTATCAGCACGCTTTTCTCGTTCTCGTACTGACAACCGGCGTGGCGTCTAACCTGAACTGCATTTCTGCGCCGCAATATTGAGAAGCACCTCTGTCCACTTTGGGGAGGCCATTTTGGACTGGATGGCTTTGGAGGACACCACCCTCCGAAGAAAAACCAAAAAATCTCCCAGCTGCAACTCGGCTGTGTGCTGTTTACGGAGCAGAGCTGTAACAGAGAGACAGACCCGGCCGACTCATCAACACCTCCAACGACATTTGGATTTCACACGCATTTAGACAGACACACGATGAGTTGGCCAAAGCCTCGATGCCAGACACAGCACACGACACTGTAAGGAAGTACGATCTCAACACCAGAAATTCCAGAAGCATCAGCCAAGAAGCGACTACCTCGGAAATCCTTCTTTTCTGGGTCGGAGCTCTCCTCGGATTTCTTCTCCTCATGGTCCCCGTCTCCAGGCAGCAAGCTCACGCCCGCTCGAGAGAGCAGGTTCTTCAGCTGACTGCACAGCAAGTCCAGGAGCGACTGCACCACCTTGGGGCCCAGCTTATCAGCATACGTCCTACACGGTGCACAGCACGAGACGCGGCGGTTACACAGAGCGCGCTGGGCACGGACCCGAGGGCCCGCGGCCAATCCCTTGGGAGGCTCACCCAGTGCTGATGGCCAGGATCTGCAGCAGCCGGGTGCTGGCCACTTTGAGGGCCGTGCTGAGCTGGGACACCCCAGGCTTCTGTAGTAGCTGCAGCGGCTGGCCCAGCATGGTCTCGGTGCCACAGAGCTGAGACAGCACATTCAGCAGCCCGCTGGAAATGGCCAGGGACACGTCCACCGGCTGGTAGCGCACGCTCAGCGCGAACACAGTCACCAGCAGGAGGCGCTGCTGTGCTTCTGAAAAGCCAAGATGGCCACATTGATACAGTATACTCATGACGGCAGTGATAAACAGGAGATAAGTATATGGTGACTTCGGTCCATTCCTCAAGGCAATCTTTACCTATGTGGTGCTTGTTGGCCAGCAGGGCTCTCTCCAGGGTCAGGGAGAGCTGCTGGTAGATCTTGTGCACTGCTGTTTGAATGTCCACCTGGATGCTCTTCTTTGCAGCTCTAATGCCATCCTGGACCAAAACAGCATGCACTGTCAATACTACGCCAGTATAACGTGGTGGTGGGTAGGGTTCCGCCAATCCACTAACTGCTAATTTTCGTTAGCAGATTAGCATTTCCACTAACTATGAAAACTGCTAGCAGACCAATTAGCTTCCACTAAATATAGTTCAGCTAACTGTAAATCCCCTAATATTTTTTTGCAGGTAAAGCGCACAATGTTTAACGGTCAAAAACATTTGCAAACCCTAAAATCATACATATTTTTCCTGTATGTTGTGAGCGTACTGGCAACAGTCTATCTGGCACACTATTGGCTGACTACATGTAAACACAATACATAATTAGTTGATTAGATGTTGGATTTAATGTAGTCTGGGCTAAATGTAAGTGAACGAAGATAAAGTCCATTTAAACTGGGGTACCCTGAACTAAGCACAGAACAGGTGCCTGTATCATGAAGCTGGATTTCTTGCTTAGCTGGTTAACTTATCAAATTGAAGGTACCCTAGTTCTATATATAGTTTATCTTCACTCACAATTAGCACAGACTACCTTAAACTGGCAAGTTACTTGGCTAAGTAAAAAATCCTGCTTTGCGATACAGGCCCCCAGTTGGGTTTTCCAGGTTCTGATTGACAGAGCTGTAAATCAATAAAGAGCTGAGACCCTCCTTCCTATTTCTGTGTAATCAATGCCATGTTTGTAGTCCCTAAGCAACTTCACTGAGTGCAAAATGTCAGCATGGGCCATGTGCAAAACAGGGCTTCTCCAAAGAAAACGCTTATATCTCGCAAACAGAATATCAAACAAAGAAAATTTCAACACAGGTTTATTCCGGAGACTCTACAGAATCCAACAATACCAAATTGGGTAGGTCCTAAATAACCCCTGGTAATCACTCTAGTCCGACAGATGGAACTTCAGTGTTAAACAGGTTAAAATTTTAGCTGTCTAGGTTTCAGAGCCAAAAACCAAACTGAAGTTACATTTACATAAGTTTAGCGGTTAGCAGTTATTAGCTTCTGTTCCATTTCTTAGTGTCTTATCAATTTAGAGTAATCACTTGACAGGCCGAATGGCCTCCTCTTCTTTGTAAGTTTCTTATGGTCTTATGAAACAAACTTTGGAGTTAGTGAATTAGCGGTTATCTAAGCTAACTTTTTGGTTAGCTGTGCCCACCACTGACATTACAACGGGCTGTACTCTGCCACCCCAAGGTAACAGGGCCTACGACACCAGCGATAATCCACCTGGTAGTGATGGAGCTGGACGCTCTCTCCTTTGGCCACCCCGGTGCCCACAGTGCCCAGGCCGAAGCAGCCGGCCAGGAACTGCAGCCTGACAGAGGTGAGAAGTGAAGCTGACTGGAAGCTGGCCCCGAGGCACCCCGTGCCCATGTCTTGGCTGCTCTTCTCCTCCATGCCGGATATGAGCACCACGATCTGATGCAGGGCCTCAAGGCGCCGCTGTAGTCCAACAGAGAAGCTCTCTTAGAACAGGTGCTTTAGGTACACTAACACAGTAGACCACTAGGGGGAGCTAGAACCTCAAACATTAACTGATGACAGAGGAGCTGAAAAACGTGCCTGTTTTCAGGAGTTAGCACCTCATTACAGCTGTGATTCACCTACACAGTTATGCAGACTGACTAAGCGGATGTCTGCCTGTTGTGGCTGAGACCCCATCGCGTCTCTCCAGGGCCAGGCCTCACCTCAGCCCGGCTCTGCTGCTGCTCCATGGCGATGATGGTGCCTTGCGGGCTGGTGGACATGCTTTCCTCGGGCTCCTTGAAGGCCGGAGCATTCCCCACGTCGCCACTGACGAAGCTGACGATGTTCTCTATGAGCACGTGCACTCCCAGCGACCTGCTGAGGTCCAGGTCCGAGTCTTCGTAGGAACCCGGCAGATCGTACAGGTGGTCTCGGCTGTGCTTGGCTCGGACCCAGGAATCGGCCAGGGTGTCTGGAGAACTGTGCAGTGGCCCTGGGGCGGGGGAAGGTGGCATGGCTTTTCAGAGAGGGGTGCGGGGGCGACGCGGAAATGTAGCAAGTTGTATGGATGGCCGAGGGGTCCATGCAGTATGACTGCTCGGATTAAAGCTTATGATTCGTACCCTGATAAAGGCGCACATACATTGGGCTCTTCCCATGATCAAAGCAAAATATACCATGGGGGCAGGGCAGTAAGTGGAGACGAAACGCACAGTCTTTTAATGAGAGAGCAGCTAGTGAAAGCTAAGCTACAGAGACTATGGCATTCGGGGCCGACAAGGAGCCCTGGGGCACGAGCCATTCCAATAACAAGCAGGACAAGTCACCAAATCACCCAATCAAATGAGGCTCCGTGGAGGAAAATGTGAACAGAGCTAGACAGGAATACAGAGCAGCTGAGGGGGTGGTCAGATGTAAACGCTTCATGAGTCTCTCTTTCCAAGGCCTGTCTTTTGCTCAGCCCCCTAAACCACTGTCCCTCCCGGTCAGAGTCACAGACCTGGAGTCAGAGACATTCTGTAAGATCCTATGGGTCGGCTAAGCGTGACCCCTCAGTTATTCACTGCGCTGCCATCTGACAGCACAGAACGAAACTGCCTGTCTGCTAACACAGAAAGAAAGGAGGTACTTCTGATCATCATTCTGGGAACAGAAGAACCCCTTCTAATTGAGGAACCCTTTGGTCATAAATAAATTGGATTTAATAACTATTACTGAAGATGGTTCTGCTACAAAACTCTGGGATTTCTTGAATTAGACTCCCATTTAAAGTGCGGAAATTCTCTGTACCTACGTATAAATCTGCTGACCTAAATCCCACAGCAACGTCAAGCATCTTAAGTATGAACTCCACTGGACTTAGCATGCTGGACGCCAGTGTTTATTTCTTTCTATTCACAGATGGAGAATGCTGAACCAATGCACTGGGGATGGAGCGGCTGTCAGTGTGGGGGGAGGGGCGGGGGGGGGGGGGGTTGGCCTGCCAGGGAATGAAGCCACATTGCAG
>JAODJU010000007.1:21620885-21639633 GCA_026776725.1 Gnathonemus echidnorhynchus | reverse complement strand
AGCCCAGGGCGCTGCCCCCACTGCCGCTGGCCCGTTCGCGCTCGCGGCCGCGAGCCACTTCCCGCGCTGAGAGGAAACATTGAAAGATTTCTGCACCGTGCGACACAAGAGACACAGAGCGGGAATTAGAGGGGCTGGTGACAGTGGTCCGAAGCTCACGCCGCTACCGCAGCGGGAACGCGGCACCGGGACCCTGCAGGACGCAGCTCAGACACACTTATGGGGTCTTAAAGGAGGCGAGACACACGCTGATCAGGCGACATGCGTAAAACACGAAGCCCTGAGCAACACCACGCATAGCGACACCAGTAGTATGTGATTTTACATTTTTACATCATGTGTGAACACAGCTCTCTGATCATTTCTGCCAGTGGCTGTTTTTATGATTAAGTTAAACCTCTGGCCCCTCCTTGTGGCCCGAGCTGATCACCCCCGCTGCCCCATTAGTCGCCCCATAGCACCCCCCAGCTCCCACCTTTACACCCGGGCAGAACCGCCTGCTTTAGGGTCGCTGGAGAGGCTCCCTCATCATACTCACTCCCGGGCGTCATGACCTCACGCTCCTCCTCCTCTTCATCCTGCTCCGGGTGACCCTCCTCTCGCTCCCGCTCGCGGTCCCGGTCGGCCCGCTCCTCCAGCTCCGCCTCCTCGTCGATGGTGCGCGTGAAGGTGTGCTCCTGGGGGTCCATCTCCAGGGAGTCCTGGTTGTCTGAAATCTGAAAGAGAGCAGCCCCGTCGTATCCAGGCGATCGTGGCGGATGGCGGACGGAAACCCGTCTGAGCGGGAGACATACCCGCCTGTCCCGAGACGATGAGCGCGTCTGGATGAGCTCCATGTTTTTACAGGCCAGCAGACGGTTGCGGACTTTGTACACGCTGCGGTAAACCTCAGTCAGGCTCTTACAGGGCTGGTACCTGTGGGATACGGAGCGGGTGTCAGACCGTCATGGAGGCAGGCGATGCGCAGACCTCACCACGGGATACGCACCTCCCCTCTCCGCAAGCCTGGCCCAGCAGCCCGGTGTGCTTCAGCAACGCCGCCAAGATGAACCTGGATACCGTATCCAGGAGCAACTCATTGCTCAACGTAGCACTATCCCAGTCTGAAAAGAGCAACAATCCCAGCATTCATTAGAATAATTAGCCATGTTCCAAAGGCTTTTCCTGGGCACGACCAGTGGGGAGACCTAAAGCTTGTCCCAGGCAGCACAGTACAAAAGACAGGGCTACAAGGCTTTGGATGGAGGACAAACAAACACGACACAGGTAGAACTTGCAGCTCCTCATACACAGAGCGGTGCAGGATTCGAACCCACAACCATTCAAAAACCTTGCATGTTATACAACAGAATAAAACTCTCCCACTCTAACCTTTGCTGACAGCATAGTCCTGCATGTTCATCCACAGGCTGTTGGTGGGCTCCTTGGTCGAACCCAAGGCCAGATCCACCAGCATGGTCAACCCGGGACGTAAGGTGCATTCAAAGGGCTTCTTCTCCTCATTGCCAGACAGGGCCACCTCCAGCAAGGAGGTGATGCAGTGATCTGGGCGACAGATGGAGCGCGTTAAACTGGGGCCCAGCCCCCACAGAACAACCCTGAGGCCCCCGGAGCGTACCAAGTTGAGGGATGTCCATCTCCAGTCCGTTACTGAAGAGCGGCGTCTTCAGCCAGTAGGCCATGTCCTGCTCCTCCAGGGAGGTGGGGGCCCCCTGCAGCATGCCCCCCAGGCAGCGGCCCACCAGCAGGGCCACCGTGCGCTCCAGGTCTACCAGCCACACCCAGGACTGCGCCGGCTGGGGCAGCGGCGTGCCCGCGGGATCCACCAAGTCGTGGGTGCCTGGGGGGAGCAGGAGGTCCCCGGTTCACGGAAAACCCGCCACACCCATCTACCAGCTCAGCGAGGGGGACGGGACGCGGGCCTCACCGTGAAGGGGCCACTGCAGCTCCTGGTCCTCCAGCAGGCTGGCTGCCGGCAGCAGTCGGTTGAGACGGTCCAGCGGGGGCAGCAGGTCCAGCAAGGAGCGGAGCAAGGGCCGGGCCACGGACACGGGCAGCAGCAGCAGAGAGCTGACGATCTGACACAGCATGCTGCCGGCCGCCGACACGTACAGCACGTCTGCAGAGGCACGAGCAGCGGCGTTTACTCAGAGGGCGCCGTCCGGGGACGCCAAGGGCGCGACTCGCCGGGCACGCGGGCCGTACCTCTCAGTTTCTCCCGGACGCCGCCATTCCAGGAGCTCTCCTTCAGCAGCGCGGCTGAGCGGGAGAAGATGTCCGTGGCGTGAGGCAGCAGGAGCTGGAGGTGCTTGTGCAACAGAGCCACACTGCTAGAGGTCTGAGGCAGAGGGGAGAGAGAGAGGTACGAGTTAGGGTTGCGGGAAGGGCCTGCAAGGGCTGGGCGTGGGGTCTGCAGGGCCCCAGGGCATGGCCACCAGGCCTGAGGGAGGGGTCTACAAGGGATGAGGGCACCTTAACATGGCCCAATGTGCACATTTAGTCATTAATTTAGCATTTAGGGCATTAAAGTGCAATGTGGATGGATGCCTGACCATAAAAACCCAGTATTTATTAGGCACGGCCTACAAAGAGATATGATCATTTAAAAACAAAATCAGAGACCTCAGAGGCCTGAGAGTTCAAAGCCTGCACGGATCACAGAGGGTAAATGAAGAGGCCTCACCTCAGTGACGCTGTTGATGTGGCAATAGGCGAGCAGCTGCTTCTGCAGCGAGCACAGCAGCTCGTGCAGGTGGGCCGGCTGGTTGCTGTCCGCAGACGACGTGCCCTGGAGGATCTTGTCGCTGTTCTTCTCGAGCTCCCCGAAGGCCTGATCCTGGAGACCGGAGAACCGTGTTTCCGAATTCAATAAAAAGTATAGAGTGGGAGGAGCCCAAGAGCCAGATTTAGGAGGGGGGGGGCGGGAACCTCACCGTGTAGAAGCCCAGATTCCTCAGCAGGGTCTTCATCAGGATCTCGGCCAGGTGTGTGTCGGGGTGGCCCTCGGGGGCGCCGTAGGGTGCGTCAGCAGCCGGGCCAAAGGGCGCCGTCTCGGGGCTGTCCTGGGGAGCGCTGTACCCCAGCAGCGAGGCTACGTGGGTGTGGTCCTGCAGGCTGGTCAGGATGATGTCCAGCTGCATCCTCTACAAAACAGATGGCCAGAACTGTAAGGACTGGTGACTTCTGGCCTCAGGAAGAGGTGACTTCTGCCACTAGGTCCCACACAGTCACCGCCCTCTTTTAATCTGTCCCCACAGCAATAAATTGTAGCAGGGTGACCCGGTTATGAGCAGGTCACACACAGCGCACTGCAGACTGCTGACTGCGAGTTTTCAGTGGTATGAAATGCGCTTCTCATCTGGCTGCTTCCTTTTGACAGTCAGGCTGTCCTTTCCCACCGATCGATGTCTAAATCCAACACCACAGTAACACGTCCGCCCAGCCCGAGGGCAGACAAACTGGATGCTGTCATTACTTGCAACTCGCACCCTTGGCAGCTATTATCACCGCCATCATCATCACTGTCATCATCACTCGATATCTGTATGTCACACCACGTTCCTGGGGGGGAGTGCCACTGTACACCTGAATATACACTGTATGACAATAAAGCCCAGTTGACTTGACACTAACAAGTGAACCCCGCTGCCTGCAGGGGGCAGTATGCCAGGGGGCCTACCTGTCCTTTAGATAGGCTGCCCCATCTGTCAGGCCCCTGGGGCAGCAGGGAGTGCAGCAGCTCCATCCGCTCACGGAGGGGAGGTAGCAGCATGGTGGCCCCCACGGACAAGGTCTCTATGACGCTCTGAAACACACAGCAGGGTTATTCCATGTTATCAAGGTGCCCCCCATGCATATTGGGGGTGGGGGGGTGGCGGCCTCTGCACTCATCCGAACTCACCTCCTGGATTTCATCAGGCACGGACGAGTCCATGAGGCGGAAGAGCAGGTTCCTCAGCGGCCGGGCCTGGCGCCCCAGGATGCTGGTGGCCACGCCCCCCGCCAGGGCCAAGGCCAGGTGATTGGACAGCAACTTCAGACACAGCTTCAGGAAGTTATGATGCTCCCTATGAGAATAAAACGCACTACTTATCCTACTGATAATACTACAAACTAAAGAGATTATCACTGATAAAAAAAAGCAGAGAGAGATCTGGAGGTGAGATCTTCGTGCTCCATCACTGGCCACACACCGTGACGGGATACGGAGCTCACCGTGACGACGGGAAGGGCAGGGGCGGCACCTCGCTGTTGATGCCGTCGCAATAGCGCTCCAGGAAGGAGCGCAGGTGCGAGAAGGTGCTCTCCTCCAGGTCCACACAGTACGGCCGATGCCAGGCCACCACTTGCCTTGAGGGTAACGACACGAGAGCCGGAATAACAGATGGATTAAGGCGTCCAGCAACAGGCAGGCAGGTATTCAGAGGTAACAAGACTGTACTTTGTTATTTTATACAGAGACCTATGAAACCCTTATTAAATTTCCAAGGCTTCCACGAGTCCTGGTCGAATCACAACCCGTTTGTGACGTCCTGCGGCCTGGGGGTGCGTCCTCACCTGTCCCTGGGCAGGGCGGTCCACGCCAGGCTGTGTGACGTCCCTGCAGAGATCTGCTGGATGGCCACCCCGTCCAGGCCGATGACCTTCTTGGGCTTGGTGATGGGGCCAGTAGAGTTGCCCTGACCACACTGTCCCATGGAGTTGTTACCCCAGGCGTATACCTCATTGTCTGCAGGTGAACAACAGGTTGGGCCTCATTAAGGTACCAACGACGGGGCCATACTAATGGAAGAGCTTATATTGGTACTACAGAGCCTGTCCAGTCAGCCTTTCACTACCCTACAAGAAAGACACAACCATGTGACAGTAGCTATTTCAGATGGAGAAGTCAATCTGCCACAAGCCTGCAGAACCATGTGACAACATGTGAGAGCGACTGTTTCTGATGGAGATGTCAATGTGCCACAAGCCTGCAGAACCATGTGACAAGGCGTGACAGCGGCTGATTCTGATGGAGATGTCAATGTGCCACAAGCCTACAGTACCATGTGACAAGGCCAGGCAGTGGCTGTCTCCGATCGAGATGTCCACCACTCTTGTCGTGGCGAGTTCATCGATGAGCTTTGGTCTGAGGGCTGTGGCTTCGGAGGAGCCGCAGCCCAAGCAAGCTCCGCACCCCCACGCGTAAACCTGTGGAGGACAGCGCACACAATAAGGCAGCCTCGCCACCCCCGCTGCACCCCTACACACTCCGGGCACAGGAGGGCCTGGCTTCCCATCCAGAGCTACCAAGAGGTTTGGCTGAGAAACATAGGAGGCTAATAGCATCACCCACAATCCCGCATGATGAATGTAAAACGGCTGCAGGTTTCAGCCCGACTTACCTGTCCCGTGGACGTGAGGGCGAGAGAAGACTGGCTCCCGGCACAGACCTTCCGGATGAACATGCCCTGCAGTGCCTCCACCACCTTGGGTTTGTACACCCGGTTAGTGTCGCCGTGCCCCAGTTTTCCTGCAAGAAGAGGAGTATGACGACGGTGTCGGACTGGCGGCGCGGTTTTCACGGAGCCGGAGTTACGGTGAAGGCTAGCTCACCGTTGTCGCCGCCTCCGAAAGACCAGACGGTGCGGCCGTCCTTGGACAGCGTGATGGTGTGAGAGCTTCCGCAGGACACCTCACCCACGTTGCTGATGTCCTTCACCAGGGTCGGGATGTTTCGGCTGTTACTGTCTCCATGTCCTAAACACACCATGTCGTGCCCCGTCCCGTCAGCAAGGCCGTCGCTCTCACTTTGTGACCAAACGCACGAATTATGATCCCAGACTAACGTTACCTAATCTCCCGAAATCTCCTTCCCCCCAGGTATACAGCTCTCCGTCCTCGCTGACGGCCGCGCTGTGCCTATACCCCGCAGACACACACACCACCACCTGCAAGATACAACGTGGACAGCAGGGGGCATTAGAGACACTGGGGGCGGCAATCGGCGATGACAGTAAAGGTGGCTGCATTACCCACCAATATACGGCAGTTATAAGACACTCAAACACAAAGGTACATTTACAATGAGGGAAGATGGCAACTGGATGAACTTATTACATGAGAACTCTATGGTCTCATGGCATCACATCCTATACACTATTTATTACAGCAGTTGTGCTTCTGCCCCTGAGACCAGTCACCATCCAGGGGGAGGAAGAGGAGGTGATGCAGGGCTACAGCTACCTATGGGTCACCTGAACAGCAGACTGGCCTGGGAGACACTGCAGCGCTGTACACCAAAGACCAGAGCAGACTCTACGTTCTGAGGAGGCTCAAGCCCTTTGATGCATGCAGCAAGCTGCCATCTATGCTTTATCATTGGTGGCCAGCGAGCTTTTGATGCCTGCTGGGACAGCGATATCAGTCCGGGCGACGCGAAACGCCTGGGTGAACTCATCAGGAAAGCCAGCTCCATCACGGGACTGACCCTGGAGCCGCTGGAGGCAGTGACAGAGTAGAGGATACTGGCGAAACTGGATAACATTGTAAACAATTCAGACCATCCACTCTGGGGGGCGCTATTCTGAAGCACATTTACCCAGCGGCTCATTCCAGCACAGGGTTCTAAAAGGCACTACTGCTCATCATTCCTGCCTGCTGCTATCAGACACCACAGCGCCTCCTCCCAGCGTGCCACTCCCCACCCCCCACCCCCCGCTACACGACGCGCCAGGAAGCAGCCTATCAGTAAAGACATATGCTATATGATTTTTAATAGCATATATATCACTTAATACACATATACCATATTATTCATACAATACTTCATTATTTTTGTAATATTGTAATTTTTTGCACCCCATGCACTATGACACACTTTGTCTGTTTGACACTATGTGTATGTTCATCCCTGCACTATGTTCTTGCCACTGCATGCACCAGAATTTCCCCCAGGCATCAATAAAGTACATCTAAATCTTAATCAGAGTTATGTAGCTACCTGCAGTGGGGCCATAGAACTGGGCGTTAAGGGCCCGTAGACATGACTACTTTGCAGAAGCAAGGCTCGAACCGGTGACCTTCTGATCACGGGCACAGAGCCTTAGCCCACTGAGCCACACGTTGAAAAGACCAGAGTAAGTGTGAGCAGCACATCATGTAACGTCATGTGACCCAGGCCTGCACTCTACCGAAACGTACAAACCTTTCCTTGAAGAGGCCCCTGGATGAGCTTGGGGTACTTCTGCGTGGAACTATTTCCATGGCCCAACTTGCCGTAATCGCCGTCCCCCCAGCTGAAGACCTCGCCCTCTGTGGTGAAGGCCAGGGTGTGGCCGTCCGAGCCCTTGGATGAAGACACCTTCTTGATGGCTCGATGGGGTTCGAAGGTCAGCTTCTTCAGGGTCGACTGGTTGTTGGAGTCGCCCAGGCCGAGCCGGCCATAGCTGCCCTTCCCGCAGGCCCGCACCGAGCCGTCAGAGGAGATGACGAAGGTGCAGTACTGCCCGGCCTCGATCTGATGGGCAGAACCAACCGCTTTAGAGTGGCCAAGGCAATTACAGGAAATGAATCGTCCTGAAAGCTGGCACACCATTAACCACACAGCTAACCTGGAGAATTATCGTAGGGTAACCATTAACCATATGCACTGCAACCAAAAACCCAATAAAAGTATATCTAAACATTGCTACGCATGGTTTAAAAAAAACATAAAGATGAAAAGTCCGAAAATGTTCTGTCTAGTGTTATTCCTTTAAAGAGACGGCAGTTGATGTGCGACAGTATTGGAGCCAAATGTCCAGAGCACAGAAGGCAGTTCGAGTGCTTTTCTGCCCATTTGTGAGTGCATGGGAACTGCTGTGAGGTGTGGGTGTCATGGGGAACACGACCCCAGTCCAACGACGGCGCTCCTTCCTACCGTCTGTGCGTCGGCGAAGCTCGCGGCCAGTTTGGGCTGCAGGATCTTCTCCTGGGTGCCCTCCACCAGCTGGTGGCTGCTGTTGCTACCCCAGACGTAGACCTCGCAGGTCTCCGACACGATGGGCGCCTCCCCCGTCTGGATGCTGTCAGGGCTCGCGCATGTTCTCGAGTAGTCAGATGCCATCCTGCAAACCTTGGGGGTTGGGAAGCTCCACGTGAGCGAGGGAGCGGCTTCTCGTGACTCGGCACGTTAAACGGATGGCAGGTAGAGCGACGTTTACCTCCTCAAAGAGACAGAGAGCCGCTTCATACAGAGAGCAGAGCCCATCGGACGTGCGTGTGGGTTCCCTCCAGTGACTCCTGTCTCCTGAAGAGCCCTAGGAAGATTACCAAGGTGGTTACAGTGAAGATTTCTGTGGTGCATCGCAGTTCAACTCAATTTATTTTTATATAGCATTTTTCACAACAGTGTCACTCCAGGGCACTTAACATGGGTGTGGTGAGATACATTCTTGCATCATTTGTACAGAACATATCAAAAAGAAAAAAAGGAAGGCAAAGAAAGAAAGAAAGAAAGATGACAGGAACCAAACACTTCTGGAGGCCCGAGGTTAGCTGGCTGCCCAAACTCCCCAGGAAATACATGATATAGTTTTGACTATATTCTTATATATCCACTTGTTATGCCACAAGAGGAACTCCAGGGAAAGCCTTTATTAAACGAGGCCGACAGGACATTTACCAAAGACCGGCGCATCTGCAGTAGGATGTTCATGAAGCAGTCGTAGCCCATGAGGCCCTCCTGGCTGGGGGACGCCTTGCTCTGCTCCATGGTGCTGACCACGGCGGAGGCCGCCAACGCCATCTCTATCCACTCCAGGAGGTAACGCAGGGAGCCCCTCTGGGCAGCCAGGCCCAGGAGCAGCTCCGAAGCCAGCCTGCGACCCACGATGTCGGCCCCCGAGTTTGGCATGGTCACCCCCTTCAAGAAGGTAGTCACTTGGGCCAGGCAGTCCAGTCCCATGGGCGGGATCTTGCTCTCGTTGGCCAGCGACAGCGGCGGCAGGGAGCTGACGACGTCTATGGCGGTGTGGATGACATCGTTGCAGAGGCTGAGCCCCGGCGACGGGGGCGGCATCATCCAGCTCTGCCGCAGCAGCGCGAAGAGGAGGCTAAGCCCCGTGCGGACGCCCATCTCGATGAGCGCGTCGGTGCTGGAGCGCGGCCTCTCGCTCACCGAGTGCAGGTCGGCGGCTCCAGTGCTGCTCTCGGGCGAGTGCTGCTGTTGCTTGACCTTGCCCTTATCGTGGTACTTGTTGGAGAGGGCGTAGAAGATGCGTTGCAGCACCAGCAGCCGCTTGCGCAGCGCCGCGGCGAACGGCGAGTCCGAGCACACCATCTTGGCCAGGGCCAGCTGGCTGCTCAGGAGGGCGTCCAGGTAATGTTCCTGCTCGTCGCTGGAGAGCGACTCGCGCTCGAAATCCGGTAGCTGAGGGCCCTTGAGGCAGAGCACCTGCTGAGGCAGCAGGACCACCTCCTTGTTGGTCACCAGCTTGGAGTAAAGCACAGACACCCCCTCCCGCGTGGCGATGGACTCGCTGTCCTCGCTGATCCAGGAGCTGTTGAGGTGCTCCAGCCATTTGAGCTTCACCGGAGGGATCGTTAGGGCCATGGCACGTCACTCAGTCTCCATTGGTTCTGGGGAGGAGAAGACCAAGAGGCTGCTGGGAAAAAAAAGTGCTTTATGCACCGCTACAGCACGCGCAGCGAGGGGTAAGGTCACCGTCACTGACAGAGAGGTCATGCGAGGCCTCAGATTTATCCTGGAGTTACTGAAGAAGAGAGCATGCTACTCACAGCAGCTGATAAGATTTTACAATGTGCATTTCTAGCTGTGTGATAACTGCAGAGCTCCTGATTCATACGACTCTCCTGCTAGACGACCTATAAAGATAAAGGTACCAGAGCGGCTGCATCGTCTCCACTGCAACCAAGATGATCAACCACACATCAGCCGGTGCAATAAAGACAGACAACAGGCTTGATGTATATAAAATGACGTACATAAAAGGCCAGGTTTTAATTTACACGTGACTGCTGATTCATCTAAACAGCAGCATTTCATAACGTACCTGTATATAGTGTATAACACATGACATGTAGGACTGTCAAGAAGTCTTACTTTTATTCAGGCAATGGCACCATTACCCAGCCCTGGACACTTAAAGAAAAGTCTAATTTTCCATGGACTTTTTATTACAACCCAGTTACAACCAGTATACAGTAAACTTTAAAAAATAAAAAAAAATATAGAACAAGTGAAACAACATTTGTGAAACATATCCAGAGCTTGCAGAATTGTGCAACCCTGCTTGGCTACAATGACCTAAAGTCCACGGTGAAGTATGAAGGTGAGCCCTAACCCCACGCTACGTCCGCTAACACAGCTTAGTTACTCATTACCACCGGCAGAAATAACAGAAATTAAATATTTCATTTAGCGATTGTTTTTTTTCCACTCAGATTTACAAACACACAAACTGAGATATGTGTTTCACACTGAATGAAATTTCCCAAAATCCAAGTTCATGCCGACTCAGTGGTACAGTAACTCCTGGGATTCAGCAGCTTCCTGAGGGAAGCCGCATCATGGAATGAACATAACGACCCAGGGTGACGCCTTCTGAATCTCAGGGACTCCAGGCATGTCTGACCAATCAGACCATAGCACAGCGGTGTCATCCACCCCCCTCCCGGCAGGGCATCCCCTGTACCTGCCGCCATGCACGTTTGCCAGACCATTCGGTCCTCTTCATGGTTCACAGGTCTGTGCACGAGCAGAGCCGTAAACAGGAAGCAGTGGGTCGTGCAAGGCCGAGACACTAATGCACCCCCCTCCCCCTCCCCCATTAAGCTGCTCTTTCTGTTCTTTAGCACTGATACGGGAGGGAGGGGCTGCACATTTTGCACTGCCCTCACATACGAGTGGCGCCATATGTTTAGCAAAAACGCCATGCTGCCCCCGGCTTGGCCTGTCAGTACCGCCCCGGTACCTGGCACTTAAAGCCCAAAGCCGTGACCATTTTCTTAACCAATCACAGCAAATGCCCATCTTCAAATTCAACGCAACGTCCATCTAATCCCAGCGCATTGAAACATGCCGAATCTCCACCGGCCAATGAAATGACTCCCCCAACCAAAATCACTCCCAATGAGCAGGCGCTAAAAAGCCGAGAGCTCACCTGAATGTGACGGCAGAGTTCGTCCTGCTTGCCCCTTTTGTTAATGAACGCTTTCCATACACAGCAGGCTTATTTAAAATTGTCCAGGTAAGGTAATAAGTACTTCTTTCATCGTACAGAAGACTCAAACGATTACATAACTATAGTTAATTTTTAACCTTAATGTCAATATTGATTATCAGCTAATTTTATCTAGCAGGCTTATTTTTAGATAACCAGGCTTCAGACCAGCTCCTGCACATCACAGAAGCATTACTCTCACTGTTACACTTTACCCATGAATAATTTCCGCTTATAATATGGCTGTGTGTTTAACATTAGGTACTGCTCCACATTATCCTGCCATATTCTATTCTGTGGCACCGAAGGGACGTGCGTTCAGTGATTAATAGCCTGCATTTAACTCATAAAGGCGTGTATTTGGGAGGGTGAAGCAGAGGCTGCATACGAAGGGAACCAGCCGGAGATGCTTATTCAGCATCAGCATCATGTTAACAGCCGCACTCCTTTGGCATGGACTCAGCACAGCCTCTCATTATTCTGAAGTGATTATTCTGGGATGATGCACCTCAAGTAACATGATCATGATAGGAGCACGGTGACCACCAAGGGGACCAGGACACAGTGAGGGGACCAGGACATGGTGATAACTAGGGGGACCACGACATGGTTACGGTTAAGGGAGACGATGGTGGCTGAGGGGACCAAGACACGGTGACAGCGAAGGGACATAGTGTCAGCTGAGGGGACCAGGATACGCTGGCAGAAAAGGGGCACAGTGACGGCTGTGGGGACCAGGATACAGTGACAACACAGGGACCCAGGGATGGCTGAGGGGACCAGGATATGATGATGACTAAAGGTCACGATGATGGCTGAAGGGACCAGGGGACACTAACAGCAAAGGGACACGATGACGGCTAAGGGGACCAGGATACGGTGACAGCTGAGCGGGACCCGGTAATGGCGGAGGGGACCGTATGACGGCTGTCTACAATAAGCGCCAAAGGGCCGCCAGCTCGCACTGTCACTAAACACCCATCATATTTCAGAACCGGACCATGCCTTTCTGTCACATACCGGAGAGAATCGGGTTCAATAAACGACCATTTAGACGGGACTGGCACTGATCTCGAAAATAACCGCCAAGCGCGTTACAAGCTGAACCCAGGGCCTTGGCGGCTGCCGACGGACGCCTGTCAGGGAGGCGAAGTGCTAGCCGGGCTAGCGAGTTAGCATGACCCAAGCAGCACACTCCGGCTAAATACGGCGCCGCCGGCGCTGCGCTACTAGTTAGCCCACCTAACCAGCAGGCTTTAACGTTAACGACGTGCGACTAGTTACTGCGCGGTATAAAAGCCAATAATTTCCCCGCCAATCCGGAGAAATAGCCGAGTGGCTAAGGCTAGCCGCCCAGGTTCGGCTGCGGGGTGGCTGACTAATCAGAACCGAGCAGCCGCGCTGGGAGTCGCGCACCTGAATAAAAACCTAAAAATTTGTTTTTTTTGACGTACCGAGCGGCCCTGCGGGTCCCGTTAACACAACCGGGCTGCCGCGGCACCGCATATTCGGGCTGCCCGCCCGCTAGTCCCGCCGCAAACGTATCCAGTCCTGCGACTTGCTGGTTAGCTGGTTAGCGAGCCGGACACCCGTCAGTGAAAAGCACGACTTCACGGACCCCACAACCGGCGAACAGCTCGGGAGCCACGGGCACGGATGCACGTCCGGCCTGCCGTCCCCCGTTACGCCGCGACGCTCGGGTACAGCGAGGCCGGCTTACCGTCGACTGTGGCAGGCCTGCCGGGTGCCGTGCGCGACTAGCTGCGCCTAGGAGCGGAAAGCAGCCGCTGCGGGTCCCGCATGTTACCAGGACGCGAACCTGCCCTCTCTGGGCGACTCCTCTTCTGTTTGTCCGCTACTTAAGGAAACCTGGAAGGCGGCTAGAGAGCGACGGTGTCCTCGGCTGTCTGCAGAGCTTAAGGCGTGATGCGTGCAGTCAGGAGTCCCGGTGGCAGCCGCCGGCCGCAGCCCTAGCCCTGCCGCTTGAGGAGGGTGCGCTGACGCATCTGCAGCGGAGCAGCTCAGGTGGAGGGAAGGGGAGCTCCGAGAAACGCCCTTACGGTGCGGATATCAATAAAGCGCATCTCCACCTGCTATCATTTGTGGTCTGGTGTTCATCTGGAGACTCCCAGTGCAATCATGGAAATATAACCGCGAGTGATCTTATTGTCAAGTATTGTCTTCATCGATGCTAATGCATAATTAAAGATTCAAGGCAATTTATTGTCATGCGTTATGGACGACATGTCCTTCCGGCTCCCAATGAAAACAAACTACACAAAACAAAAGGCAGCACCGTTGGTGTTGGAAGCTCCTAAAGATGCAAATTGAGGCGATTACAAAAAGACAAGTGTACAATTATGATTAAATACAAAACACGTCGCAGTATCAACTTATTAACAATGTAACCACATACACGTACACATGAAATAATGTTTAGTCAGACAGTGCCGTTCATATTTCTATAAATCACTCATTAATGCCACACAGTTCTTGATATTGTAAACTTCCCGGATTGTACTCTAAGCTCACCTCGATCTTGTGTATGCCAAAAGATTGGTACTGAGTTGCATATGGTTGGCAGTTTTCAATAACTGACACCATTTGATATATAAAAATACAACTTTAACGCTTCAAAATGTGTGTAATGTGAAACGCTTACACCTGCTGTCGGAAGATATGGATATTGACTTGTAACCTGAAAATCGCAGGTTCATATGGGAGAGCGCTTTGTTCTGGTGACACTGGTGCTGAAACTGAATTTAATATAACATTTTCCATTCAGTTTACTTAGCTGAGAATTTCAACTGAATTACGGTTTTCTGGGGGGGGAAAAATGCAAAGTCAGACTATGTGACAATCATGCATAGGGCACAAATTGAATAGGAATTTATAATTATAGTATAAAATATATTATATTATTTTATTAACCGGCAACCCAGACCAGGAAATGCTGTCGGAAAATCTGCGTCTATGATACGACTCATAGAGCCATTTAGTACTAACCTTGCAGCAATGCAGCCTGTAGCTGGAATATATGACGGTTTCTCCATAGGAAATCTTGAGCTTATCAGCAGTGCACAGTGACAGGGTGAGAGCTATCTCAGCCGAAAGCAGCGAAGACACTCCCCCTGCCTCAATACAAGTGGCCTTTACATATAACACGCAAATATGCATTTGAAATTGCAACAGTGATCCATAAAGAACGTATAAATAAGATTTTGGTATACATGTTATTTGTGGCATGATAGTAAAGGCTACACATTTTTGTTTTTACTCTTTTTCCTTTCAAAATGCGTATAATTCGTACTTAAGATCTTTTTCTCGCTGTATAAATTGCTGATAATGCGAGTAACAGTTAAAGAATTAGACCAATAATAATAGATCAACAAGATTGTCAAGGGCAGTTTACCTTATATTTGCTTTTTAAATGATCCAAAACTGACGATAACATTTATGCTCTTGAAACTGTATAGGGTGTGAATTGAAGTACATAATTTGACCACCAGATGGTGCTCTGGTTCCAAATGGTATTGAGTCGACAGTATTAATAGAAATAATAATAATGAATTTAAATGGCACATACAACACTTTCAAAGCTGTGTGCGTGCTATTGCATACACATTCATAAAGGGTGAGGTAATGCTGGTTGTCACTTGTTCTGAACAATAGCGCAGCATGAGAAACTGAAGTTTGCGACATACTGTGTTTCAGTACATTATAATTAAATCAAGGACAGATCCGATTATTTCGAAAGACGCACACAAAATCAAACTTAACATTCCCACCCATTTCATCAGGCAAAAGACTTCTCGGATGTGGATTCGAACAACATTAAACAAAAGACCACATTCGCTGACGAAACAGTGAAAACGGCTATCCTCCGTCAGATAGCAGTTTGAGGAAGCGGAACTTTATTTCCTGTAATGCTAAGATAAGAAATCGAAAAGAAGACTTTGGGTTTTAAAAAATGAATGCAAATTCTCTGGCGATTCAGCATGGCTGCAAAACAGCATTGTTAATAACAAAGTTTTTGAATATTAATGATCCATCTGTACAATTACACACAGCATGCTGATCTATCACAGAGCACACAATTCCTCTAACTGCATGGGGGGGTACTGGAGCACCTGGATGGAACCCAGGTGATGCAGGGAGAAGTAGTCCACACAGGGGGACGCTGGGCCAGCAATCGAACCCAGAACCCAGAAGGTGTAATGTTATGGCAAGGACATAACTTTCGTTTGAACATTGAGGGGGTTGAGGTCTCCACCCAATTAGGGGGAGACATGATTACTGGGGGGGGGGGGTTGTATTAATTGGTTTTGATTACTGGGAGGGTTACAAACCCCCCATCTCCCCCATAATTTACACCCCCACCCCCGTGTTATGGCACTCCCCACCGAGTGTGGACACTAATTAACCACTGTAAAAAAAAAAAAAGTCCTACGCTTTAATATGTAGTTTTCTCATATATTTTCAAATTTGCACATAATAGTCAAAGTAAATGTAAAGACAAAAACTGGAGGTCACGTTACAGATTCTGGTGACCGTGGAGCTACAGGGATCCAGCAGAGCCCTGTGGATCTGTCTGCCCGCCCTGTCAGTGGGGGCAGTGGGCTCGTTTCCGTCACTGAGGGCCTGATACCTCCTGTAAATATGTCATGGTACAGTTAGCTTAGCGAGTTAGCAACAGCCTGTGGCATTCGTGGGGACCGTGTGGGGCACAAGATGCTTTTGTAACCTGATTCATCACTGAGCTGTTTCTACATCCTTATGCTTCTATATTGAAGAGCAAACCCACAGCTACATAAGGGCTTCACACTCCCACTGTTGCACACACACACACACACACACACACACACACACACACACAAACACAGGTTTGTATTCATATCTTTGTAGGGACCGTTCATTCATTTTTATGGGGAAATCTCGAATCCCAACTATGACAACCTTAACCCCTGCCCAGCCCTAACCTTAACCATAAGTAATCAAACAAAAACCAGAAAAACGTCCCCACAAGGTCAAAGTAACAGTTTTGTTACATTTGGTCCCCACAATCTAATATATACATGACCGCACAGACACACACATATACAGCTACATATTCACGCCTTTTTGCTGGGCTTTCAGTCACCTTTCTCACAGTTCTGCCACGGCAGCGTCTCCCACAGCAGGTAAGGGCTCTGTATTTCACTTCACAGAACTGCTCTCAGTTCAGAAGCAGTCTGAGTAACAGGTTTATCATTATCATTTGAGTTTTATAGTGTAATTTCCTCACGTCAGGAAGAAACATTCAAGATGTCCCGCTCTCCTGCATCAGAACTGTGGCACTAAATATCACTCATCTTTCTGGTCTTATTTAAGAAATCGCTTCCCACTCAGAGGTCTGGCCGTAATGGACTCCCTGAAATCTGAATCAGAATCTTTATCGCCACACAGGCAAGGCAGGAAACACCATTATGCACAAACGGGGACGACTCATAAGCCAGCGAGGAGCCCACACTGACAAGGCCTCCAGGGACAGAGCTGTCACCCTCCAAATTTAAAATGCTAATATTATGCTGCAGTAATCGTATGAATAATTTTGAACTGACTGACAGCATGTTTCCAGTTTCCAAAGATGATTGGACAATAACCTGTTCTCCGTCACCTGACAATTTTAATAACTTCATGTGAAGCCGCATAGCTGAAAGGCATGGCGTAAAGAGAACCCAGACCCACAATGCACTGGGGTTCACCCCCCCCCCCCCCAGAAAGCAGCAGGATCACATCTGCTGAGCTAGCAGGCACTAACAGCAAATCTACTAAAGCCATTATACATCATTTAGAAAAGATAAGTCATAAACCATCAGGGAGAAACGTCCTGTTTATTGTATGGGCACATAAAAAACTGCCTTGACATGTATATACAGACTGTGCATTCGTCATATCATGTGCATTAAGTGCATTATTCTGTGCTGGAAATCCTGAGCTCTTGAGGTAATGGCCAATAAAAGCATATTATAAGGATTAATGGAAACATTTGGAAGAAGAACATCTCACCACATGAGCACAAAGTGAAAGTATCGCTTCACGGTGCCCCGAAGACCTTCCTGACACGACCTAATACTCAGCACACAGCAGAAGAAACAGTATTCACTCATTTAATAAAGCCTCTCTGTAACCACTGTCAATAAATAAAATCATGTTACATAAACAAAATGAGGAGAACAATATGAGTTAATACATCAATCAGCTGATGGAAACTAAATAAATTGCAAAGTAAGTAAAATATCTGGTAAACCTTAACACTTCACAGTGTGTTTAGCATTATAAGCATAAAAGAACTGGAAATGAGTGAAATTATACAAATATTGTAAACTATATAAAAGAGACAAATTAGACACAATATTGTAATAAATGCAGAATTAAAATACATAGACAGAATTTGACCAAAACAGATTAAAACCCCATGAGCTGAAATTAATAAGATCATTACAGAGAATTGGTTTGAGGGGTGTGTGTGTGGGTGTGGGGGGTCTCTACAGGTCTTTTTAATCACCTGATTGGAAGAAGGTCATGAAGAAGCATTATGTCTCTGGTTCATGGATAGTCCCTGGAATGTTTGTGTCATGCAGAAGAGCTTTTAAACAGTTAAAATGCCGAAGTCACTGATGAGAGGCCAGCAGTATCATGGTAGCGTCTCTCACCGAAACCAGAGGAGCCTTGAGGAGCAGGAAAGGTGGCTCTGGGCGGCTGAGGACGTCCGCGCATGCAGGCACGGCGCTTCAGCACGGGCGCAGGGCTGATTGTGCAACGGATGTTTAACCATGACACACGTGGTTTATTAAAAAACGAAAGCAGGAACATAGCTTGGTCGGGCCATGCGAGTGCTTCCCAGCGGCTTCAGAACCTCACAGATCGGCCTCTTATTTCAGCCTCAGCGGGGCTCCATGTCATCTGTGACTGGTGAAAACTGAGTATGACAAAGGTCATCGGAATGTCAAGTATTAACCAAGGAGAATAATAAAAGACCAAAAACATGCTAGGGAATCATCACCCTTATAAAATAGTCTGCTATAGGTTTTAAAATATAAAACAGTAACCGCATTAAAGTCATCAAGGCACTGAAGGGCTGCGGGTGGCCTTTATGACCAGGCCTGAAACCCCAGGCTGGATTTCTCCGATACCTTTTCAACTGTACATTTGTGCAGTTAATTTTAAAATCTATGTAAGGAGCCATCGACTGTCCCCTTATCTTAAGTGCATCACAGTGTACACTGGCAGGATGCCACGTCACCCGTCTACGTGTGGCAGGGTGGAGAGTCCCACAGGGCCTCCCGATTGGTGGAGTCCGTAAAGGCGCAGTCTGGGTTTCAGCTGCGACTGTGACCGGCAGCTCTGCAGCCAAGCCGACTGCAGCACCAGCGGCTTTTATTGCGACATTCAGGTATCCGATATGCACCGCCGCTGCGGCCAACGTGTCGAGAGTTGGGGGTCTAGTGACGTGGCACTCGGTGTTAAAGAGGTCAACTGTGACAGTGAGGGGAGCTGGCAAG
>JAODJU010000007.1:21591958-21607193 GCA_026776725.1 Gnathonemus echidnorhynchus | reverse complement strand
GATTGCAAAACTCAGCAGAAATGCATGTTCTTACACTGGGTCTTTGATGTTAAATTCAGTTGACCTGCAGTAAATCTGAATTCTTTCGCCTATTGTTGGGGACAATTTAGGTTTATGAACGGGAAGTGAACATGCCAGGTTAAGCAACGAGTTCCACACCACAAAAATGAGAAGCTCACATAGTAGTACACACCGTACTTAATCATTTCATGCAGTTCATGGTGCAGGACAGTGAAAAGAGCAGCGTTACGGCATGACAAGCTCACCTTCCCAGCTGTTCTCCAATTTTATAGAAGTCCTCCACTTGCTGTTGCTTAAACACGGCCATGCTTTCTGTCCTCATTGATGTTCTTTCCTCATGAAGCTCTGACAGTTACGGCAGGCATCTGTGTCCTCCGCCCAGGCCTGTCAGCACAGGGGAAGCTGCGAGTGACGGCTCCGCACGGAGACACGGAGACCGGCCGCCAGAGCACATGCCCCGGCACGCCGCCCCGCATTCCGGAAAGAAGGGATCGAGTTGGCTAAAAGTGCCTCTATCGCGGGACAGTGCTAGCGTTTAAATAGGCTAGACAGACAGACAGACAGACAGATAGATAGATAGATAGATAGATAGATAGATAGATAGATCTAAAGAAATAGACATCTGTCTAAATTTATTCCGCATGTACTTAAACTTGTGCGTTAATGAAAAAATAATCAAAAGCTACATTACTCAACATACTTACATAACAGTGCAATATTACACAGATACAATGTAAACTTACATGGTTACAATGGAACATTACATGGTTCGTGTTACTTCTGTAGGTTAATCCGTCAAGTGCCGCTACATAACGATTTAAGACAATAACTGGCGGTACACTCTTAGAAAAAAAGGTTCTGGGGTGCTATATTGAACTATAGGGGTTCTAACCCTAGGAAATAGAACCATATTGCCTTCAAAAAGGTGCAATTTCTTTTAATTGAACCATCTATAATGATTCTATACAGAACCTTTTGAGGGTGCCATATATGTATCAAACTATAGAACCCTTAAAAGTTCAATATGGAACCTTTTGTTTTAAGAGTGTACCACTAATGAACGGCTTAAGAAAAGTATAAAGCCAAAGCAGATGTTAGTCTTTTTAGTAAGCGCGAACAGGCACGGCAGTCCGTTAGTGTCGGAGAGAGGCGCCTAAGGCAGCGGAGCGCCTGTAATAACGATATCATAACATTATTAGTTAATTTAATTAGCCTCCAGCACCCCCACACAGCACTCACCGCATCGGAGGAATTCCGTCAACCGTTCCCTAGCAGCCCGGCCAAGTGACAGCGACTGTCCCGGGCAGTCTCAGCACTCTGCGACCTGTTGGCCGCTCCCAGGCTGCTTTGCGCTGCCCGTCCTCGGCGGTGCGACGCCTTGACGGCAGCGCGTTTATTAACCACCGCCCCGGGCTCCGTCATCGCCAAGCTGCGCCGCGCACGCCTCTCTCCTGTCATACCCAGACAATAGCGATAGATCAAAAACTATTATATCATAACTATTATTATATCATATATCACACATAAAACATGTCCTGGTCAGAGATCAACACTTCAAAAAGTATCCATTACTTATTGTGCTGAGTAAGTAGAGTAATATGTAGTCTGCATAACCTAAAAGTTATGAATTAAAGGTTATAAATGCACATTTATTTAAATACGAACTAAATGTTTTTCCCCCACTCTGCTCAAACAAATCTAACGATTGGAAAATATCTTTAATCCTTATATGAAATATGAAATGTAGAAATAACAAAAATGTGAAATATCTATCTGAATTAATCGAACGAAAAAAATATACTTATAAAGTAACTACAACTTTGCCTTTTTTCTTTAAAATTAGTTTTTGGCTTTCTAAATATCTCACAAAGGTACGTTCTGTGCGAGTGTCAAAAACATATTACATCCATCCATCCATCCATCCATCCATCCATCCCATCCATCCATCATCCCTCTCCTAACCATTTATCCTATTCGGGGTTGTGTGGGCCCCAGGAGCCTGTCCCGGTCAGCACAGCCATGGGCGAGATGCCAATAAAGCCAAAGGTTTTTTCTAAGAAATACTCTGTGCAGGTTTTGTTTTTACTGTGACGGTGCACTTCTGCCACCTACAGGAAAGTTGAAAACAAACACGCTAAAAATACTGCGTGCGTATACATTAGTGTGAAATGATTTATATTTGGTAACTTCTTCAGTTATAAACCGTTACATGAGAAAGTACTTGTTTACACAGCGTACAGTCAGAGTATGGAATAGTATAATAACTCCTGTTAGTGTAGTGCGAGCTAAAACCTTGGGTTCCTTTAAATCAAAGCTAGATAAGATTTTCCCCAAATGAGTTTGATGGGTCAAATGACCTCCTCTCGTTTATAAATGTCTTATGTTCTTATTTTTGCATATTTACATTACGTTTTATGTATTGAGCAGACATTTTTGCCAAAAGCAACGTACGTCAAATATCACACTGCAAACATACATGCTGTCAAGGAGTCAACTATAGGCATTTCTGCAGCTAGGCTGAGCTTCCAGTGAATATCCAGGTGTACATGTAAGCAGAACTGGAGCTGGAGCTACACAACATCTACCAGAAAAAGCGACTATATATGACTATTCAAGGAGCAGAAGTGCAACAGAAGAACATTTGAGGAATGTAAGGAGGTATCAGGCTAGTAGAGGAATTCATAGAACAAACGGGTCTCGAGGCGCTTCTTGTCTGAAATTCTGGCGTGAGATTTTCAATTCAAGACAAGTCTGCACACATATTTACATGTATGTAGCGGTTTAACTACCTTGTAAGTAGTCTGTATAGGGATTGCCAACCACCCCGACACTTTTGATGCAGCCAAGACCACTCATCTATACGTCTCAATATTTAACAGAACTGCTTAATTTACACATGTTCGCTAATTGTGATTGGGTGTAAAACATTTTTCAAACTTCAAATGCAACCAATAAGGTGCATCTTATTCGAGAAAAATGTTAAATTTGTTTCGTTTTTTTAACGGCCATGTACCCTTCCCCACATCCCGTAACCATCACACGCTCGCAAACACTCCAACTGAATTCCAGTCAACATGTCAGCTAGTTCCTAGCAAGCAAAGAACAGAAGGAGGACAAGAACTTAAATACAGAGGAAGACCAGGGCAAACAAGGAATAGGTGCAAAGCATAATCAGATTAACAAATCAGAAGGGACTCAGGACAACATGGAACAGGTGGGCAGATTACAATCAAACAAGCATGAAACTAAGGAACCTTAACAAACCAAAACTATAAACTATGAGGCATAACATAGAGGGCTGAATAGGTTAAACTAAAATCACACAGGACACAAACAGGGCAAAACAAACAGAGAAGTAACAAACACTAGGAACAAAAATCAATAATTAAACAGAACAGGTAAGGCTGGCTTTGAATTCAGGACTACAGAGACATCACCTCTGTGCTGCACGCGCAACCCCTTGAGCCATGCAGCAACCCAAGGAGTAAGGGAACACACAAGGGTTAGACGGGGAGTGAAAGGGCAGAATGGCTAGCAACACCTGCTGGCCATAAAGCATAAAGACACAAAGGACAGGGTAGGACAGGCGCTGACTCAGGGAGCATTATCCGGTGTGTGGACTCCATCCTTTTTCATTGGCTGTCCAGTATCCAGAGTTTATCATTTTGATGTGTACTTTGTGTTGGTCTTTACATTGAAACTTAACCTACGCCCTTGCATCATGCAGTAGCCATACCTGTGCTTTACCTGTCCAGAAGCATTTATATTGAAATTTTAAGAAAAAAATGTCCATTGTTCAAATTTTACTGTGACACAAATTTTAGGCAATATTGCCTAGTCCCAAGATGGTGCCTATGCTCCACATTGTATAGTGTGTTGTGTTACATAGACTCAAACATTAGTCTATTTCTGATCTTGTCTTGGTCTTGACCTGCATTGGTCTTGGTCTTTTCTCAGTCCCAATACACTTAACAATAATTGATA
Source organism: Gnathonemus echidnorhynchus (assembly GCA_026776725.1). NCBI lineage: Eukaryota > Metazoa > Chordata > Actinopteri > Osteoglossiformes > Mormyridae > Gnathonemus > Gnathonemus echidnorhynchus. Next base: position 21,603,188 of record JAODJU010000007.1, on the reverse strand, counting down.
CTTTCATTGATTCCTGTGGGGAAATTGTCTTTTATGTTAAGGGCCTGCAGGTGTGTGGAGACTGGGTTTAAACCAGTGACCTGCAGATTACAGGCACACAGGCTTAGCCCACTGAGCTATATGCTGCCCCATTTGGTTTTGGTAATGACTTGGTCTTGGTTTAGGTGATCCTGACTACATCGCTACCATATTGGCCAGTCAGGCTGATATTGTGGTTTTTCCTCCCTCGCCAAATCAAAGGCAGATACATACTCAGTTGATTACATTGTGTTGTTTACATTATGATTACATTGTAATGATTACATCATAAGTGTTTGGCATACTTTTTGATATCACAATGATTGTGTTGTACGTTATATATAGTGCTAAATAATATTCCAAAATATCAAAATTGATTTACACACAATTGTTTTATGTATTGTCTGTCTGACATTAGGCTCTGCATCATTAAAAAGTCAAGGATAAAAACTCACCTTTAATACGATTAGGAACCAATCTTTTTCAGGAATTTCCCATACACCAGTCCTGTGTACATGACCAGCCAGAAAATACTTGTATGCATCTAAACTAAACTAAACTCGTAATTTTACTGACCAACAAAATGGGGGGGGCGCTACCCCTTTAGTGTGACAGTGTGTGGAGTTACTTAATGGTATAAGAGTATGATGTTAAAACAGAATGCACAGATCCCATATAAGTGTTGTTTTTCCAACAACTTTAACCTGAAGTAGCGCGAAATCCGTGGTGCTCAGCATCCTGTGACTCAACTGATACACTTAAAATTTATAAGATGTTAGGTAGAGGCAATTAACACAGCTGAAACTGCATCTGTTAGAAAAATAAATGTAAAGGTCATACCATATATACATGGAAATGCGCATAATACAGAAGACCAAAGACAAAGGGTGGGTACATTATTTATTGAGTATTAATGCTATTGATACAAGAAAATAGCATTTGGGTGTGCTTATTACTGAGATAATACTTTTATGCATGTAAACTTGCCTTTTTCGCATTCTGAACATCACCGCATTCAGAGTACTTAGAAAATACATATTTATGATACAAAAGAAAGTGCCTATTTTCTAAGGTGCCAAGCTTTGATAAAGGCAGTTTTTACAAATGTGGCACTACACTCATACAATACAAAAGTAAAAACCAACCGCTCCACCTTAAACAGGAAATGCTCCCTATTTTTCCCAATTCTGTATGTGGCATGCTACATGGATTCTTCTGAAGTATTTCCAATGTTTAAAAAAGAAAAATAAGTTGACCATTAGCAAAATGTTTTGCAATTGAAATGAAATTGTGCAAAAAAAAAAAAAAAACTAGACAGAAATATACCTGAAAAAGCAAAGGAATGTTCATTAACAAGAGAATAAAGAGTTACGATTTGGCAGCTAGAGAGACCTGCTCTCAAAAATGGTTTCACAGTTTTTAAAAACCCAATTACATTTGGAGATACATTAGATGACATACTGACGTATTCTAAAATGATGCTATTAAGCTACATCTGTATTAAGTGACCGTATAATAGTCAGCCTGCTAAGTCCATATTAGGATTGCAAGGGAAATATCAATATGACAAAGTACCACACAGTAAATGAATTGACCCACAGGATGAGGTACGCAGTGACGAGTGCAGAATAGTCTGAGTAACACTCACTGGGCATGCATAAGCAGAGAGGATATACTTCATTACAGAAAAGCTCAAGTGTGATCCAAGTAAATCCTGTCATACCGAGAGAGATTTCATGTGAGGGAAGTGATACTGCAGACACAATGAGGGTCAAGAGTCAAAGAAAATTACAGACACAGATCCACCAATGCCTGATGAAAGTCAGTGACCATGGAACAATAAATAAAACTGACGAGTGACACAAAGCTATCTAAAGGAATCCTTTGGAGGTTGGGGGGTGAGGGAGAGGGATGTGTGCCAGACTGGGACCATGCGGATGGCACTGGGAATATGAGTGAAGAATGTCTGCCAGACTGGGACCCTGCGGACGGCACTGGGAATATGAGTGAGGAATGTCTGCCAGACTGGGACCTTGCGGATGGCACTGGGAATATAAGTGAGGAATGTCTGCCATACTGGGACCATGCGGATGGCACTGGGAATATGAATGAGGAATGTCTGCCAGACTGGGACCATGCGGATGGAACTGGGAATATGAGTGAGGAATGTCTGCCAGACTGGAGCCACCTGACAGAGAAATGTACACTGACATAGCTTGGAAACTAAGCAAAAAAGACAATGAACAGAAGGTGTCTAAAATACCTAAAAACATCAAGATCATAAAATGAAATACAAGACAAAATGGGACTGTAAACAAACATACTCCTGAGAAGAACCCGCTTAGCATAAGGAGCATAACCGGCCCTGTATGCATGCGAGACTCATTTTTCATCCCCTAACCGAATGTGGCACGAACTGAACCTGAACACAGAGCGGTGAACTGTGAAGATTCAAGGCTTCTGTGTAGGTTATCTGGCCTTCACACAAGCCGGATATTTAAATATTTGAAATGCCGGATATTTGAATCTTTGAAATGCCAGATATCACCATAACCACAGAATTAACTTGATTTAAATGCATTATTTATGATCAACTTTAAGGGAATCTATTTCCTTTTCAATACTCTGCCCTTTCTGACCTACAAAGACAATCTGCTCACTGCAGGGGCCTGTCCCACGCAGAAATACCCATGAGCACAACAACCACACAGCTCTGTCTGGTCTTCATCTAAGAGGGTCACCAAAAAGGCTCGTCAGTCCTGCTCAGACACAGTCGGGTGGCAAGCGGGTCCGGCATCTGAATTGAATGTTGGGCTACACAGGCTGGTTCTCGCTGGCTGATTGTTAATTGTCTTCTTCGTCGTCGCTGATCAGACTCCTCCCGTCAGCTCTGGTCTCCCGCTCCCTCAGGAAGGTCTGCCTGATCGCCTCCAGCTCCGTCAGCTCCAGACGCACCTTCTCCAGGTGGAAGGTGCGCCGGTTCTGGATCTGCCGCAGCGGGAAGGGGTTCATGTCCACGAAGGCCATGTTCATGAGCTTCCTGCGGGGACACGGAGTGTCACAGGAACCGACATTGGCCAATCGCAGAAGCTGAGAGCGCCCCAGTCCCCCACAGCCACAACTGCTCATTTAAGATCTCAGAAAGAGTGGAGAGGGTGGAATTAGCAAGAGTTTAAATAAAGAGAGAGAGGTAAGGAGCGCATTCTAATACAGTGCGTTGCCACACCCACCACACGACAAACCACCTCAGGGATGAGAACCCAAGTGCTGCTGTGTGGCAGGTGATACCTCAGCACCACATTAGTTTGAATGGAGTGGAACAGTGTCAGGTTTTTTCCGGTGGTTTGAGTCCCAATCTTGCCACCAACCCCCAAATTTTCCCTGAAAGTTGGAGGGCCTGCTTGCAGGGGATGGATATAGGTTAACGTCATACCCAGGATTACAGGTTAAGGGCCTTGCTCAAGGGAATCACTCCTGGTATTCACAGGATTCGAGCCAGCAACCTTCCGATTACTGGCACAGATCCCTAGCCTCAGAGCTACTGTCATAAAACAGTCCTTCAAAAGCTCCCAGTTTGGTGCAGTGACAGGATAAGACAAAAGACACAGCATGTGTGCATGGGCGATCCTGTACCTCGCATCCAGGATGGTGCGTGTGAAGTAGCGCAGGTACTTGAAAATGGCCATGGAGTCCTGCAGCTTGAGGAACTCATCCTCTTTGCATTTGAAGAGGGCGAGAGCGAAGCGGAATATGATCTGCCGGAAGAGAAGAGAGCAGTCAGAGCGCCCCCTGCAGTTAGTGCAGCCCCAGCAGTTGAAGCGCCTCCTGCAGACAGTGCAGCACCTTGCAGTCTCGAGACAGTATCCTCTTACCTTTGGCCCCTCGTACAAAAATGCATCCCAGATCTTGAAGAGGATGTCGCTGACAACGCTGTCCACGAACACCACGAGAAACCAGTTGAAGGTGATGAGGGAGAAATCCACCTTATATGCCTCAAAGTGAGCGTGAAGGCGGGGCAGCTTCTCGCTCAGCAGGTCCTTAAAGACCCGCTGGTCCACCTGGAGGAACAGGAGCAGAAATAAATAAACCCAACGGTTTGGTGCTCTTTTAGAAAAAAAAGTCATAAAACATAAACTGAGCTCAGACTGAGCTGCGGACTGTTTTAGCGAGACTCCAAATGTAACAGATGCTTTGTTACCTGGGACCCCAGCAGCGTCTTTGTGTAATAGTCCCGTGGCATGAACACCTCTACAATTGCGACAAGGCACCAGAACGCATCTTCCTGGTCCAGGTACAGGAGCGCGATGGCGGCCAATCTGAAAGACAGTCAGTAGGGAGCACCATTAGGCCTAGGGGCCGCTTTGTCCCCCCCCCCAGGCCCTGCCTGCCCAGCTCACCCCACCTGTTGAGACCCTGGCAGTAGCCAATGTCAGGGTTCCTCCAGGAATAGGCCAGCAGCACGTTCCTGAGCTTCTGGATGCCCTCGGCGGTAGGTGAGGCGTAGTGCTTATTGTTGGGCAGGGTCCGCAGGAGGTCCAGCTCGATCTGCTTGGAGGCCGGGTTCGACTTCTCCAGGGCGGCCCGCAGCTGACTCTCGAAGTAGTTCTGCGGCAGCGCCTCCCGCAGCTTCTTCACGTGGAAGCCGACGCAGCAGCGCCACACCTTAGAGCGGTGCTCATGGGGGACCCCGCTGCGCACCAGGGCTTTGAGCTCCGGCGAGCGCGTCATCTCCCTGTTCATCATCCCCGCCAAGTAGTTATCCCACTTCACGCTCACAGACATCTCCTGTTCTCCCAGCGACAGCTTCTTCAGGTTAAGTGCCCTGACTCTGGCCACCAGCATCTCCTCCTCGTCGTCCTCAGGTACTGTCTTGAACCCATACACGTCATACTCGCTGTGGGACGAGAGGAACTAGGAGTTACACCATGCAGAAGACACAACTATAATGACGACTGATCCTCTGGGTGAGGGTTCATGGAGTTGCCATGGCAGCAGGTCGGATGTGGGCTTGAGCAGCCGGCCCGGCAGTACCTGACGGGGTGCGGCTTGAAGATCGGGTGCTCTTGCTGATCGGAGCTCTCGACCTGCAGAGCGTCCTCCAGCAGCCTGGAGATGACCTCCTGCGCCGGGTTCTCCTCGGAGGGCGAACACGTCGGGCTCTTCACCTCCTGCAGGAGGATCAGGTACTTGCTCTCCACCTGACATAGCTTGGCCTCCAGGGCTGTGTACTGTCAGGAAAATGGGCCAGACGTTGTTTAGACTGAGCAGGCTGGGCTGGATCCCGCACAAATGGTACCACCACCAGCATTAATTCACTCTTCCTGAGTTGTAGTGTTAGTTTATGGCTCGATAAAATGACAAGTAGGTGAATTGTGCCTGAGTAGCCTTAAACCATGCTGCTGTGGGCTCATTTCCCCTGTCCGGCAAACGTTCACGCAACCATCTCACGGTCACCTTCGCTTCCAGAGCCTTCTCTCTGCCCTCCGCATTCCTACGCAGGACAGTCAGCTCCAGGATCTCCTTGTTCAGAAATTTGTTCTGGGTTTTGTAGGCCTGTAGGCCATCCTAGGATCAGCAATAATGCAGATTCAGGCATTTAATGCAGGAACACAATTGGCAGAACACTCTTACAGAATTCATCGCACCGCACGTAGACGCATTTAAGGGCTTGTACAGATGATGAGAAATCATTTATCCGCAGGGTTTATGTACAAAGTTTAATCTTATTTTATTATTTTTTCTAACTTCCAACTTAACAAATCAACAATTAATCAAATTAAATTTGAAAGCAAACCGTCCAATCAGTCTGCCGTACTGACCGGGCTAAACAGTGCAATGCTCCACTCAGGAGAGAGAGTGCGAGTCTGTGTGCCTCTCCTCATTTGCCAGGCCCTCTGGCACAGCTCCCCAAAGAAGCAGGAACACACAGCCGCTTTTATGCTCCTAATGAACGCTATTACTTCCATAAACACACGCGTTGAAAAGCCTTCTGAGTGTGTATTCAATTTCCCGCAGCACGAGAGCTGGTCGGCACCACGACAGCACGCCTGGGGTTCACTGAGGAGGCCCAGGCTCCTACCTTCAGGTTGTCCAGTTCCTGCAGCTCCTTAGAGGTGGAGGAGGGCGAGCCGCAGTCTGGAGACCCACAAGCCCCGCCAGCGGAGGCACAGCCCTGCTGGGACAGCCTGATGATGACCTCGTCCTTGGCCTGGATGGTCTCCATCAGCATCCCCAGCTGCTCGTTCATCTCGCCCACCTTGTTCTTCAGGCTCTTCAGCTCCTGCTGCAGGCTCTCCTTCTCCAGTGCCAGCTTCTCCATGTGGTTACAGAGACCCTTGATCTGGGTGCTCTTCTCTTGCAGGAGCGTGGCTTGGTCCTGTGGCCCCCCGGGACCCCCGGCCACTGCGACAGCAGGCCTCTCGCACTGCGCACTCTTCAGGGTCTGCTGCAACAGCCGGACCAGCTCCTAGAAGACGGGGGATACCAATGCAGTGAGCAGAAGGAGCCTAAATATCCTGCAGCATCTTTAACCAGTGCCACCCTGTGGTGTGTAGGGGAGGTGCTGGCAGTTTGCCAAGTCGGCACCCTCGCAGAGGATGGTGCCCTTGACAGCTGCCTGCCATGGTGGGCTGACCAGCTCTGCTGCCACCTACTGGCAAACAAATGCCCCAGGTCAAGGACACACAAAAGAAGAAAACGGCTGCCCCAGAGCAGAAGCCGGCCTGAACAGAGTGATGTCCTAATCGCACTCTTAAAATGCCTGTACCCTCACTAAACGTCCCGTAGGTGCTACTATCACACAGAGGACTGCCTGCAAATCAAACCAGCCTCTTGGATGGACATGAAATGGTGAGGAAAACCATTCCAGCTCCAGGAGACTTCAAAGAACATTGAGGAACAGCAGAAACTCTCAGAAGCTCATAATGCTGTGCAAATTAACCTGTGCCAGACTCAGAGGAGACGGAGCACATGATGCAGTTACTAGAACATTGTTGCTACTAGTTAACCACCCCTAACAGCTATCAGGCCTGCCAGCTGAGCCTAAGCATCACAAACATATTTTTGTTCATTCACCTGTTTTGCAGCTAGTCGTCAATCAATCAATCAGTCAATCTTTACTTATACAGCAGTTATTAATGTACAGCAGCTTGGAAACAGTACAGTTTGAATCCATCGCCATTACATCACAAAATATAAAATGTCACAACAGAAATGCTGTGACCCTCTCCAGTGGCACAATACACCAGTGAAAAATGGCTTTTGTGCAGTGTTAATCGAAACTGCAAGATAGTTTGGATATGGCATAAAAGACAGTCAGAAATTGTGTCAATAGTGTCAAGTTGCGAAAGAACACAAGAGTTTGGCAGAAGATTCAGAAAGATGCATCCAAGTTCCTTTGAAAGCTTCCACAGAAGAGACAATGTCAGGTTGTGGTTGCTGTTTCAGAACTCAGTACCAGTATGCAAGCTGTTGGACAGGCGTCTTTGAAATGTCCACAAGTAAGATAAACCAACTGACACAAAGCAGCAGTGAATACAAAGAAAGCCGCCAAGATAGCAAAGCTCAATATCGCTGAATTTCAAGCACGCAGCTGCAAAGTTGAATGCAAGAACTGTTCTAATTTTCACATACTTAAAGAAGAACTGAAACAAAAATATGATACTGCAAGAAAGAGAAAACACAAATTTGAACACTTCTGCCTGAAAAATGGTCGCTGCAGAGTACAGCACAAGACTTCAACAGCACACTGCATATGGTGAGACAAGCCTGGGAGCTCGACAGAAGGGCATATTGGCCGAGCCTAGCAGGAAAGAGGCTTCCCCATTTATCTATGGCAGTTAAATCACAAGTGGAAGAATTTTACAATAACGATGAATGTTTCAGGTGTTGCCCAGGCAAAAAGGCTTTTTAGTCCGAACTGAAGGCACCCACACCAAAGTACAGTATCAGAAGCAATTGCTGATGTGCAATTTGATAGAATTGTACTCGGGTTTTGTGAAGCGTAACTCAACCGTGAAGCTGGGATTTTCAACTTTGCTTTTTTACGACCGGCATGGTGTGTGACAGTGGCTGCCTTCAATATATGTCTGAGTCACATCAGAATGTTAAACTGGTGATAGCTGCTGTACCCACAAAAGACGACTACAAGGACTTAAGTAAACTTTTTTGTGACGTTAATTCCAGACAGTACATCGCTGCAGCACATGTCCAGGAACAGAAGCGGTTTCAAAATATCTTTTTGAACGATTGGAAGCCAATGGAGTGGAGGATGACGATGTGTTTGCGTTCAAGCAATGGCAATACACAGACCCTACAAACCTCAAAGCCCTACAACAGCCAGTCTCAAGGTTCACTGGAATGTTTTGCAGTCAGTCTGATGGCCTTGGCACTCACCATTTTGTTACTAAGTCAAACTACTTATCTGAATCAAGTCAAGGAGAATTTAAAAGCAGACCAGTGTGGGATTCTCTGAGACTCTGCTGAAAATTATTCTTTTGTTGTCCAAGATGCAGTTCAGGGCCACCACTGGACAGACTCACAAGCAACGCAGCATCTTTTTGCGATTTATCCCAGAATAAGCGACAGTACCGTGGACAACATCAGTGCAGGATTGGTGACTGTGTGAATCACAACACATCTGCTGTTCATGCTTTTCAGGACCGGCTTCTTAAGCACATTCATACTGAACTTTCATCGGTGAGAAAGGTGATCTACTTTTCCGACGGCTGTGCTGGGCAGTGCAAAAACTACAGGAACATGATCAATCTGGTAAACCACAAAGTGGATTCCGAACTGGGCGCCGAATGGCATTTCCTCGCAACTCCGCATAGGAAGAGTCCGTGTGATGGCACTGGGGACACAGTTAAAAGGCTTGCAGCACACCCTAGTCTTCAGGCATCAGTCAACATCCAAATCTTGACACCACATGATTCGTTCAAATTTTGTCAGGAAAATCTGAAGGGAATTCACTTCATCTGGGTGACAAATGAGAATGTCAAGAAACACTGAAGACTGCGCACTGGATGCCCGGTATGAGAAAGCAAAGAGTGTCAGACAATAGAAGCCACCACTGCATTTTGTCAGTCAGTCAGTCGAAAACCATTCTTGAAATTTGTTGCATGTCATCTGATACAGAAGGAAGTCCTACAACAGTGGAGAATGTTGAGCAAGCAATTGCAAAAATGCCAGCTGAAACTGCAATTTCAACTTACCTACCTGGCCAGTACATAGCGGCAGTTTGCAGTTTATGACAGAGACTGGAGCACTGGAGTCATTATGGAACGGTCTGATGGCAGTGAAGATGTCTGAGCCAAGTTCATGAACCATTCAAAGCATTCAGGGATGCTTACTTGGCCATGCCTCCATGATGGGTGCTGGGTCCTATTCCATCATGTTTTCTGCACTGTCCCAGCACCAGAAACATATGATAGTCAGTACAGACTGTCAAAGCAGACTACTGATGAGAGGTACAAAATTTCAGGAGCATGGTCACATTCATTCTGTGTGGTTCGAATGACAACTGTTGTTGTTGGTTCATCTTCATTAGTATTTTGTTGGTTTAGTGAATTATTCATCATGAATGCTAAAAACCTGACAATGTGAAGCTAAATAAAAATAAAAGAAAGATACCAAGTGCAGTTATAAGATACTGAGTAATGAATACATGCCAAAATGGATGGGTGACCGTACTTAAAACAAGGACAGAGATACAGCCTTTGGAATACCGGTCAATAATGAACAGGCACACAGGAACAGAATTTTTATCTTAAGTTGGGTACACGCTACAAGCTAAATGAATAAACATTTGGAATTAGGCCAAAGAATTGTATATCCACATTTTTTCAGATGCTTAAGTGTCACCGTTGCAAAGATATAGGCATCTGAAAATGGCCAATCAAGCATTTTTGCGAACTACAGAAAAATCTCAAATTTCAAGCTGGGGTTACTCCTAAACTATGTGAACTAGGCCATTCAAATTTTGGATTTTTCATACTGGCCCAGGGGCAAACAAAATGGTTCAAGCCTCTGTGTCTGTGATCAGAAGGTTTCTGGTTCAAGCCCAGCCTCAGCACATCTGTGGGTCCTTGAGCAAGGGCCATGAACTCCAGTTCCCTGGGTGCCACAGAGGGTGGCTGCTCTTCATGAGCTTATGGAGAGCAAGATAGGGGAGGTGAAATGAGAATTTCCCCGTGGGGATTAAAAAAAATATATATTACTTGTTATTATTATTATTATTATTATTATTATTAATAATAATAATAATAATTCTGGTCGGGCATGGACTACTTCTTCAGTTGAGCCAGAATGTCTTATTTATTTCTTAAAGGGTCCAACAGCAAAATAAATCAAGCGGTTGAGATCTGTATCTGATCAGACACCACACTCTCCACCTGGACCGGAACGATCCGCTCCTCAGAGTTCATCAGCTGGATGCCAGAGCGGCACATCACAGCAGGGGTGGAGATTTCAGGTCCAGAGAGTACAAATCCAGACCAAGATTTTGTTTCAACCAACCAGGTGAGTATAAAGAGTCACACTCACATAGGTCCACTGGTTGGTTGAAACAAAATCTTGGTCTGGATTTGTACTCTCTGGACCTGAAATCTCCACCCCTGCATCACAGCCAGTCACAGGTGATTGCTCTCCTGCATAACGGCACAGGACCAGCAGTGGGGAATAACAGCAGTCACGTTCTCACAGAGCACCGAAGCAGCCATTTGTGAAGACTGAATGCAGCACAGGACCCAACGCTTTTATCAAAGCAGACTGAATACAAAGTAGCATGGGACCTAGTACTTCTATTAAAGCAGACTGAACACAATGCAGCATGGGACCTAACACTTGTAATAAAGCAGGCTGAACACAACGCAGCATGGGACCTAACACTTGTAAAAAAGCAGGCTGAACACAACGCAGCACGGGACCTAATGCTTTTATTAGAAGCAGACTGAACACAATGTAGCACAGAACCTAATGCTTTTATTAGAAGCAGACTGAACACAATGTAGCACGGGACCTAATGCTTTTATTAGAAACAGACTGAACACAATGTAGCACGGGACTTAATGCTTTTATTAGAAGCAGACTGAACACAATGCAGCATGGGACCTAATGCTTTTATTAGAAGCAGACTAAACACAATGTAGCACATGACCTAATGCTTTTATTAGAAGCAGACTGAACACAATGCAGCACGGGACCTAATGCTTTT
>JAODJU010000007.1:21572137-21591858 GCA_026776725.1 Gnathonemus echidnorhynchus | reverse complement strand
ATTAGAAGCAGACTGAACACAATGTAGCACATGACCTAATGCTTTTATTAGAAGCAGACTGAACACAATGTAGCACACGACTTAATGCTTTTAATAGAAGCAAACTGAACACAATGCAGCACGGGACCTAATGCTTTTATTAGAAGCAAACTGAACACAATGCAGCACGGGACCTAACACCTGAAATAAAGCAGAGTGAACGGGTAACTCAGCACAGTCCTTAACTCTTTTAATAAAGCAGCATCAACAACCAAAGGGATCGCAGCCAAACTGAAAGCCAAAGATCCTTCCCTACCTTGATTTGTTTGCGCTCTGTAAAACACCAAAGTAGCAAGATAGCACCAGAAATTATTATGGATACCTTATATTTAAGGACATACATATACACAACACACAAACAGCTCTCCGATTGCAAATTCTGTAAGGTTTATGGCACGCTTTAAGGTATATTTCACATTTGATAGTGAATATTGGTCCCTGATTTCCAGAGGAACACAGGTAGTGTGTGATTATGTGACAGCTGGGCAAACCACAAGGGAACTTTTCGAAAGCAGACAGTCACAAGGGGAAACCTGCACAGGGAAGGAGGAACTCCGAAACAAAAAGCTTCCTCTCGCTAAGCGACGTACCAGTGAGTGCAGACGCCCTGCCTGATAGCAGTCAGGGGGAGGGAGGCTACAGGCACCAGGCCAATGGGGTTGCAATGCTTACCCTGATAACTGCCTGTGCAGAAATCGTGCTGAGAGATCTGGCAGAAAAGGGTAACAGCAGACGAGCTCACCGGAAGGTGTGAGGGTGTGATAAAACCAGGGGGTCATCGGGGGGGCTAAGCACCCACCCCGAGTCATGTGCCAGATGTCATGTTTGTTTGATGTACAAAAGAGGGAAAAAAAAATCATCTTGAAATGAGTGTGATTGAACAGCCAGGCAGAAACTTGCCGTTACCCAACCCCCACCAACCCCGAGCCCGGCGGACAGCTGACAGGCCACAGAAGTTATTAAGCACATTCGGCTCCCGGTCGTATTGAAATGGGTTGCCTGTTACTGCGGCTCACTGGGCCTCTGTGACTGTGATCGGAAGGTCACCGGTTCGAGTCCAGCCTCGGCACATCTGTGGGTCCTTGAGCAAGACCCTTAACCCCCAGCTCCCTGGGTGCTGCTATGGCCGGCTGCCCTGTGCATCCAGCTTTGTCTTATCTACAGAGAGCAAGTTGGGGGAGGCGTGAAATGAATTTTCCCATGGGGATCAATTTAAAAAAAAGTATATATTATTATTATTAGTATGGAAGGCCTGTTAGCGAAATGGGCGCCGTGGTACCTTCTGGCTGGCCAGCTCCTCCCTGAGCTGAGCCAGTTCCTCCTGCAGACTCTGCAGGCGATGCTGCATCTCGGAGGCCTTGCTGCCGTTGCAGTCGGTCTGGCTGCTCTCTGTACTCCGGCTGGCCTTCATCATGTCTCGCAGGAAGGGCCGGCGGGGGCGCGATGCAGACTTCCCGAAGTCGAACGTGAACACAGAGCCCGTGGAGTCTAGATGGAAGCGAATAGAGCTTAGCTTGGAAGCTAATGGTGCCCAGGAAAGGCCTTTAAAATACCTGCCAGGGCCTAGCCGGAAAAGCCCCTTCCGGATGTTTCTGTGCACATCAAACAACTAGCATCGCAGACTAAACTAAAAATACGTTAGCATCGGTTAGCATCGTAGACTAAACAATACCACTTCATAAACGTCGTGGTTTTATCTTTGCGCGAACACAGCTTTTGATGCCAGGTTACTGATATCCGGAGATGAAAGAACACTCCCCAGCATATCCGCTCATCACGAGAGCCCCTCCCCCAGGTGTCTGGTGGCGGCAAAGCTCTCACATCTGTGGGAGTCTGAGGGGGCCTTCTTCGGGAGCTCCTGTATTTGTGTTGGCTCCTGCGAGTCCTTGCCAGGGGGGTCGACCATCTCCCACTCTTCCGCGGTGTAAAAGACGCTGCGCCTACCTTCGCCCCCCCAGCCCTGCCGCAGCTGGGACATCGAGTTCCTGGTACCACGCAAAGAGAGGTTAGGAACATTCTGGAAGCACATGATTACATCACAGCAAACCTGACAGCACCTTCAAACTGGCTGCGGGTCCAGTGCATTCCATGAGACTTACGCCAAACTGGTGAAGGCATCTGTTCTTCTGCAGTGAACGTGGTTACATACACGCAAAAGCAACTGTTTAACACCTCAGTCTCTACGAAAAATTTCACAACATACAAGGACAGTGTCGACAGAGACATGGCGTGCACAATGACTGTCCTGAAACTACGGGGCGGGGTTGGGGGCATTTAACCTCATTTAATTTCTCATTCAAACAATATTTTAAATACTAATGGGGACACCCCCTGCCCACCCCCCCCCCTACCATTAAAAATTCAATTTTAAGCAGCATTATGTCATGCTGTCATCCCAGCACACAGATTAAATCCTTCCAGATGTGCAGGTTCTGAGAGCCAAAATGCAGCACAATAAAATCCGCTCCCATCTCTCCGCCAAGGGGAACTGTTTGGCGAGTCTCATTCATGTACAGTCTGCGCCCTCCTCGCACACCCTAACTGCAATTCGGGGAGGGCAGCACGGGGTAAAGAGGTTCCCCATCTATTGGAAATATGCAGGACCCATGGGCAGAGGATGGGTTTGGCTGCTAGACACCGAAGCAGAGCAGAGAAGGTTCCTCTCCCATAATCCCCTGCGCTCTCACCTGAGCTCGAAGCCCAGCTGCCTGAAGGAGAAGTGGGTGCCGGCACTGCGGGCAGTGGACCCCCCTGGCAGGTCGTCCGCGTTGGCATCCACAGAAAAATCACTGCGTACCCTCTCCATACTTTCGCTCGGCGCCTCCAGAGGAAAGCCATCTGCAGCCCAGGGAGAGAGCAAAGTCATAAGTGCCGCCACAGAGTGGGGGGGCTGGCAGGAGGAGGAGACTTGGAGAGGAGCTGAAAATGGAGCTAGACGTGTCATGGGTGCCTGCCTTCTATTTAATGCTCGTGAAATTAAATTAAATGATGCTTTACTTTGCCACCTGCACAGGTACCCTGGAATGCTTCTATTTGCATATCCCATCACCCATCATGCTCTCCTTTGAGACACACATATACAGATGAGAGTTAGGCTTTGTGTCTGAGCACAGAGCCTGTTATTTATCCAGGGCCCTTGGACCATTTTGAGGAGGCAAGGGCGTCGCTAAAGGGCCCAGGAGAGATGCCACACACCCCCACTCCCCCACTCCCGACAGTCTTATGGTCAGGCTAAAAGTACCACGTGGGAAGAGAGAAAACATCTGGATTCCAGCAATGCTTCCAGCCTGGGTGATGGAGGAACCCAGAAAAAGACTAACATCTGGCCAAAGCCAAGGGAAAGATGCAGCATTTTCTGACCAGAAAGCAATGGTAGGATTCTGACAGAAGCTGCCAGAAGACACCAGATCACATGATGTGTCAGCAGCAGACACCAGCTGGGCCTGAGAGATAGTGTGTTAACACAGGATGCTCACAGACAACACACACACACACAGATGCACTCACCCATGCAAACACAGAGACACACACACAGTCACACCCTCACAGTCACTCACACATCACATAGACACACACGCACAGTCATACACACATACAGTCACTCAGACTCGCAGTGTCACACACACAGTCTGTCTCTCAGATACACAGAGTCACACACGTACCCGTGTTGCTGGCCACCAGGCCACTATGTGTCTGGGGCATGGTGGGCAAGTTCCAGCTGTCTCGGGTCCCCAACCCGCGCGCGGTGCTGAACTCCCAGCGCTTCTGCTGCAACTGTTGCAGCCAGTAGTGCATGACCTGCTGGCTGGGTGCCTGGGGGGGTGGGGGATGGGGCAGATGAGTAAGTGACAGGCAACACAGCCCCTAATAATACATCGGGGATTGGGGCCAGGGTGCAGTCGCAGGAGCTGAGAAAACCATGGCTCCATCCAGCATAGGTGGAACGAGATTCAGGAGAAGTGAGGGAATGGCCTGTTCACCTGACCCCGGCCTCGCCCACCCTGGACTCACAGCCTGACACTCCTTACTAAACTCACACGGCGTAAAGTTTAAGCAGTGAAGTGGTATCAGTGTAAACAGCACATGAGTACAAAGCTCAAAGCAACTGGAATATCTCAGCCCAGAGCCAGAGGAAAGCGGCAGTGCTCCTTATGAACCCTGACCCTCTCGGTGTACTTTAACCATACACAGCAAATAAAGAACCCATGTCCTTCAAACATTCATGACTAACAATCCACATAAATGAAAGTAAAGCCCCCTGTACAGAGATTTTAATCACATCATCACCCAGATATTGTGTTTACCTCCTATTTTCAGTCCGAGATGCACCAAGTCACACAGGTGAGTTTTAAAAGTCCTGCTTCTGTCGCGTCACATCCTCGCTAATCATTAATATTTAGCCTACACAGTTGAGTGAGGCACAGGTACTTGCTAAATATGCCCTGTGTCATTATAGGTGGCTGTCAATGAGAGACTTATGTCATATGGACTTCTTGCATTAATAGCCTCTCTGCGGGGAATAAATGCACAGGAAAAGTAACATTGTCTATCGCAAGAGTCCAGTCAGACAGCCTGCCATTGTTTCCCTTACACTGCTGGGACCCTTATACATTCCCATCTGGGAGAGGAAAACATCTACACCTTAAATAACTGTCATGCGGGGGAGGGAAGCACAGCCCCGGCCCTCGAACCACAGTGGACTTTACATTGTGCATTTGCGAATAAAAAGCCAAGCATGTCATCTGCAATCCCTGTCTGCGAGTCCTAGCGAATTACCAGCACACGACTGACAGTGGCGGATATATTTAAAAACAGACAAAAAGTATTTTAGGAAATGTAGGGTTTTGATAGAGGAAGGAAGCTGCTGTTGGCATACTATAAAGAAGTAAAGAGAAGTACAGCAGCTTTCTGCTGTGAGGGCAGTGCACAGTCAATGAGAAAATGAAAACAAAAAGAGGACAGATTCCCAGGAGTTTAACAGGAGGTACTTCCCAAAACCCTGCAAGATGGCACCACATCAATACACCACGAGTCAAAAACTGTATTGCACTGCATTTCAGTACCTTTCATATTACTAATAATACACGCCTTTTAACTTAGTGTCATCAAATATCTTCCCATCCCTCGTCCCCAACATATTACCAAACAGCTTAATGTCCCCTTACGCTTTTCTGGTGGTAAAATAAAGCCAAATCATTGGCTAGAAATGCATAAAACAGAAATACGCTGGGTCTCTATCAGACTCTGGTGACTTAGTGACCGGTTCCCGAGCCGTGCATCATCATCATCATCATCCTCACCTTCATGCCCCTCTTACCTTGAGCAGGATCTGCTTTCCAGCCGTCAGGATCTCAAACTGCCCCTCTTCGCCTTCCACATCATACCTCATGCAGGCGTCGCCGATGTCTATGTGCCCCATGGGCAGGGCGTCCTGGGGGGACTTGAAATAATACAAGTAGCATTTTCTGGGGTCGTAGACGAACCACAGCGGCTTGAATCCCCTCAGTGGTCCTTTGCCCGTAAGTTTATTTAGATAGCCGCACAATTTCGAGCCCTGTTCTTTTGTGCCCTCAAAGTCAACCACCTCGACAGATTTGCTGGCCGGAATCCGGCAATTCCGCTGACTGTTCTCTTCTCTCCCATTCCCTCCATGCATTTTCCGTAAACTTTTCTTCTTCTGCCTGCGACTACACCAGTGTCTTTTCCATCCGCATGACTACTAGTCACTCGTCATCGCTGCGAGGCATCATGGGAAATGTAGTTTACAGGCAATGTGCGCAGTCGTAAAGACAGGTTTAAATTTCTCTTTTAGTTAACTATATACCCTATATGACATTCATTCAAATCGTGCAATTTGCACTTTCCCGCTTTGTCTAATTTCAGCGGTTTTAAATGGCTTTACCAATCTGCATATATGTTTCTAAGATTTCAATCCCAATAAATCGTAGGTGTGACCGCTTCATTTAACATAGTGATTTTGGCCAACAGCATTACGTAGATGTGTCTGTTGTGTTTTATCTACACGACGAGCCTCGTTTTTTGGCTCGGTAGCGTAGCGCTGAAAAAGGGCGTCTACCAAATAAACAAACGGCGAAGCGCCGCTAGGTGGCGGCACTGTCACTGCTTACAGGGTTTTTCCCAGAGTGAAACAGTTTTTCCCTCCAAAATCACTTTTATTGATAAAGATAAATGAGGTACAAGGAACATAATCCATATATTGCATACAAAATTTAGGACCTTGCCAGGGGTATATACACAAATGCTTCAAAGAAAAAAAATATTATAGAATTTGAAAGTCTTGAATAATCCTGTATGTCTTCTGTGCTTTCTTGTTTTTGGACATTTAAATTACATGTATATATTGTTTGAACAAAAAACATAAAAAGTTATGTTTAGTATTAATCCATTTTGATTTATGGAAATGAATCAGCCCTAGTACTAATAGTAATTGATTAACATATCATTTGTTTTGCTCTATGTCAGTCCATCTAAAATGAAAAATTAAATCAAATAAGCCAATTATTACAAAGTTACTCAATTTGTCTTTAATAAAGTTCAACAATCATGAATAAATACACTAAAAACCAAGCGTAATATCTTCCCCTTCGGTCCCAAAACAATCACATGTGTTTACAATATCTAAGTTAAACCTTTTTAAAACCTGTTTCACTGGGTAAATTCTGTGTAACTGCATCAAACACTACAGCATATTCCTTAGGCTTAATGGGTATTTGAAATTTTTCAAGAAATGTTAACAACTGACCGTATTTCATAAGAACAGAAGAAACTCACAAACGAGAAGAGGCCATTCGACCCATCAAGCTCGTTTAGGGAGAACTTAACTAATAGCTCAGAGTTGTTAAAATCTTATCTAGCTCTGATTTAAAGGAACCCAGGGTTTTAGTTTGCGCTACACTAGTAGGAAGACTATTCCATACTCTAACTACACGCTGTGTAAAGAAGTGTTTTCTCAAATTCAGTTTAAAATTTTCTCCCACTAATTTCCACCTATGGCCACGAGTTCTAGTATTTAAACTAATATTAAAGTAGTCATTTGCCTGAACAGCACCGAGACCTGTGTATGAATTCAACAACTGCATGGCCATTAGAATTCAAACCACGAATAATAAAAAAAATTGTTTAGATTTGTTTTTTTAAATAAAATATCTTTGTTATTCCAAATAAAACACCTATGCAGTGAAAAAGCATGCTTGTATACTAAATTCCAGGCTGAAAGTGCCTGTTTATGAAAATTGGTTAATTTTAAAGGGAGTTTGTTAACTGAAAAATTACATTTCAGCAGGAATTGACTACCCCCAACCAAATAAATTATTAGGAAAGATGTTCCACTAGCTATCTTAATTTTTCAAGAAGTCAATGATCCATTTGATTTTAAAAGTGTAGTTCAGTGTTTAAAAATCTAAAACCTCAAGTTCCCCATTTTCCTTAGTATTACAAATAACTTTAATTAACTTTAACATTTTTTAAATAACAAGGCATATTCCTCCAAATAAATTTGTAGAGAACCTGATTCAAACCCTTAATCCCATGTAAAGGTGTATCAAGTGAAAGAGAATTACACACTGAGTGAGATATTCCTTCAACTTTTGAGAGTAAAATCCTCACTCATTAACCACATATTGAGCTCTTTTTGGTTTTTCCAATAATTGGGTTAAAGTTCAATTGACTTCTTTGTTCCACATCCTACATACTACCAATCCTAAATAAGCAGCAGTATCTTTACCCGGAATACCATGTAGTTCCATCACATTTTTTACAGCATTCATTTTTAAACCAGATACCTAGACAATTCCCCAATACAGGAGCGTGCCTTTAGAACCTCATATTTGTTTTTTAGAAAGATCATCAGAAAATGGACATAATTTTATTTCTCTACCCAGTGCATTAATTCCCCTAAATTGTGCTATTTTACATGTATAGACATAATCTGGGTAACTAACTAGAAGAGTTTTCATAGTTGTTTTTGTTGGTTTAGGATTGTGTTATGATTGTCGTAGTTCTCCTTCGGTTATTAGGAGCTGGATTGCTTTACTGCTGGTTACTCGTGTCCTCTGGAGGCATTTAAACCCCCATCAAAATTACAAATCTCTAGATTATAGGTATAACTGATAAATTCAGATATGTTTAGCAAGTATACCTATAATCTAGAGATTTTTAATTTTGATGTGGGTGTATGTAGTAAATACACCGGCGTGATTCCCTCTCTTTTTAGGAATAAAACTGAATACAGAATTACACTCAATATATTGCATGTGGGGAGGGGGGCAGTGGTTGGCACTGTTGCCTCACACCTCTGGGACTGACTGGGTTTGAGTCCCCCCTGGCTCCATGTGTGTGGAGTTTGCATGTGCTCCCCATGTCATCTTGGGGTTTTGACTGGGTTCTCTGGTTTTACCCCACAGGTGAACTGGAGTTACCAAATTGTCCATAAGAGTGACTATGTGCGCAAATGGTGTTTGTCTGTGTGTGCGTGTGTGTGTGCGTGTGCATATTCGCCCTGCCATAGGTTGCAACCTCATCTGGGGATATTCCCTTCCTTGTGCCCGTAGTTTCTGGTACAGGCTCCAGTCCCCTGTGACCCTAAATAGCACAAGCAGGTGTAGAAACTGGATGGTTTCACGCAGGCCTACACAGGCACAGCATAACGGTGATCACTATTTTATGATGGACATCTGAAGATTACATCACAAATGGCTTGGTGCATTTTCACTTGTGTTTAACAGGCCCGAACAGGAAACCTGATGCATACCTTTTCAGGGTGAAAAGCAAGGAATACCCAGAAAAAGGAAAACTAAATGAATTAGACTTTCATTCCTAGTCGAAAGCAGCACAGAAAATGACAAATTGCATACGCTATCAGAAATTATAGATCAGCAACAAAAACTGGTGTCCTATTTAGAAAATGCTGCAAAATTGAATTACCCGATATTGACATTTCTGGGAAGGCTAATGCTATCTCATCACTTATCCTTCTTCCATAGCATGGAGCTGAATTAAAGAATTGGTATAATGGTAACTAATGCGCCTTTCAGCTAAGCCAGGGAATACAGTGAGCAACCAGAATCTGTGTTTATTTGATGAGACATATTTAGCAAATTATCATTTAGCATTATCATTTAGCATTATCCCTCCTCCACCAAACTTTACATTTGGCACATTTCAGTCAGTTAAGTCAAAAGAACTATGTACAGTATCTCAGCACTCGGCGTCCGCACTCTCACTTTACATGGTCAGCCACTTCATGGCAGGGCTTCTGTTGTTCCTAAACACTTCCACTTTGCGATTATACCACTTACAACTGACCATGGAATATCTAGCAGGGAAGAAATTTCACAAACTGACTTATCGCAAAGGTGGCATCCTATGACAGCACCACGCTTGAATTCAATGAGCTCTTCAGAACAACCCATTCTTTCACAAATCAGTAAACCTGACTGCATGGCTAAGTGCTTAATTTTATACACCTGTGATAATGAGTCTGAATGAAATACCTGAATTCAATTAAGAGGTGTATCCCAGTACTTTTGTCCTTATAGTGTATATATGCTTGCCCTTGCCCTGTTCCTTTGTTGGTCATTGTGGATGTAAATGTTACTGCTGTGTGCTTAGCTTCCCACTTGTTGTTTCTTGGGTTTAGTTAGTGTTCTGTATTACTGTTCCTTAGGTATTTGTTGCAATGCTTAGCCTTTCTCCCTTCTGGTTTATCCTCCCTGTTCTTTGTTTCACTTCTCTCAGTCAAAGGGTAAAGGGGTACATGCAGTCAGCAACATAACATTACAATGACGGGACTGGGGAGTTCAGGATATGGAGGCACTATATACCCCACAGATGAGGGAGCAGATGAGAGGCAGCTGGGATAATTCACACGGGGGCTGAAACGAGAGGCACCTGGGATCATCCACACAGGGGCTGAAATGAGAGGCAGGGTTAAACAAGGAACAGGTGAGGCTCGTTAGGGAAAAAGGCATGCGCCACATGACATTAAGTGATGTGCAGTTACCTAGTGTTTATTTCTTATTATTTATTTCAAAGTGAAAATAAGCAAAGGTCACTGGTAAATTTGTAAAAAAAACACTCTGTGGTTTTGCCTTTATCTTTATACCTGAAGAAGCTCACATTAAAGACAATTTTTAAAACTTAACACAGAAATTTAATTTAGCAGGGGTTACATTTGTATAAATTTGTATAAATTATACAGTTATTATACAGTTATTATACAGTTCCAGCAGTTGCTACACCCAGATGTAGAGATGGAATCACGATCTATATGGAGCTTTTACTCACCAAAGAAGGACTAAGCAATCAATTAAATGGAATGTTCAAGCACGAGACAACAGTGTATCATTTCAAATATTTGACAACAATGCAGTGCCGTAACTATAATGGCCTCTGCTCTTCATTTCTGATTCTGCAGTTTGACAGGTCAAACATAGAGCCATTCTGCCAGGTGAAAGCAATTAAAAGCAACAATGAAAAAATCGAATAGCTGTACAGAACTTTATACTGACTATATATAGACCCATCACCGTTCATATTACAAAAACATCTAACATTAATTTCTTTGCCATTTATAATTCCCTATATGAAGAGAGACAAATTAAATGCACTTTAATTTACATGCAGTACAAGTCTCACATCATAAAGAAGAAATAGGAACAGTGATAGTAAAATATACAGACTGGAGACGGTCGGCTGTAGCTGGTGATGTCAGGGATGATAACCACAGACAATGGCAGCATTCAGCTGTTCGTATGGGCTGGATGACGTCGTTAGGAAAATAGGCAAAACAGGCAGCGTGCCGGTGAAAAAGCCGCGAACCGGTTCGGCATCGCCATTCACTCGGCGGTGAGGGACGCGGGAAGATGGAGCGGCTCTCGCTGGGAGAGAATGCGGCGACTGGGGAGAGGGCCGCGAGGGAGCGGGCTCTCCGCTGGTTTACAGAGACCCAGGCCCCGTTCATCCTCCAAGAGGGCAGCTTCCCTGCCTGGTTCCAAGGATGCATCGCAAGAAAGTAAGCTGTGAGCGGACCTCGGGGAAGGGGGGTGCGTCGTTCAAGGTGTCTGCTTGGATGATCCTTAACGCACCTGTCCCAGTGTGCTGCTGTTACATGCTGACAAAATGTGCGTAGTTTCTGGAAAACTGAAAAAGAACTTTAAAAGACTAGGCGCAACATTTTCATCTAATTTGACTGGTATTTTAATGGCGTAATGACTTCCTGTTTTTTGACAGGGATGCTGAAGATCGGCTGCGAGATAAACACTTGGGCTGTTTTCTCATTCGACTCAGTGACAAGGCAACCGGATACATCCTCTCCTATAAGTGAGCCTTGCCTTTACTGCTTTGCTTGAGATAACTCACCATCAGACAGACTCATTAAGCCCTTACAGGTGCTGCAGCGCTACCCAGGGTGTCCTTGAAGACAGTATTTGAGGATGCGTTTGCATATATGGAGTATCTGAAATACTGCAGGATTTTATGTTTGCGATTCAAGCTGATCTATAAGATACTCAAACATACAGCAAACATGAGTGCAGTGAAATGCTGTTACCACATGCAGATCTGGCTTAAAAACAAAGACCTTATAAGAAAAAAAGATAATATAGAAATAGCAAATAAAATCATAATGAAATATGAAAGCAACAATATAAATAGTGTCACAATAATGTAAAATGAGGGACGACAAGTGTGATAAGATCGAAGTCTGCTAGCATTCATGCTTCATTGATATAATTGTGTTTATTGGAGGGTATGAAAGGCAGGTTTATGAGGACACTGGCTGGGGGCTCGGCAGACAGCACTGTAGCCTCAGGGTTGCAGAGTGGGGTCACACATCCCCCCCTCAGTCATACAGGCACTCTGCTGCAGTCTAGAACCATGCAACTGCATAAATCGGGGTCTCACGTCGTGTGTCCAAGATGGTTACCCACTTCTGGATAAGTGATTGTGGGGGATGGATGGATTTCATCCACACCATTTTTTTTCCCTTCCAGAGGCCGTGACCGATGTCGTCACTTTGTCATCAACCAGACCAAGGCCGGACAGTTCCTTGTTTCTGGCGACACCGAGCAGCACAATAACCTGATGGATCTCATTGAGTACTACCGGGTCAGCCCCATCGAGCCCTTCGGAGAGTTCCTCACATCGTCCTGCTGTGAGGTGAGGTGCCAGAGGTGCAGTGTCCACACTGGGATACGCTTCCGGTCACCATCTGACACTCGCTGCTGTTTCCCCACAGTCCTCCGACAGTGACATCTACGACGTGGTCCAGTCCAACCAGAAAGAGAAATCGACTGTCAGTGTTCAGGCCGTGAGGAGTTTTTGGGACCAGCGGGGTGGACTGGCCACCGGGAAGCCCCCAGCCCTGCCCCCCAAAACTGCCAGGAAACTCACAGCCAGCTCCTCCCTCGACAAGACCCCTCCTCCGCAGGTAAACGGAATCCGGAATAATAAATATTCCTGTTATTTCCTGATTAAGGTACTCCTGGTGAATTTCACTTACCTTTTCATACATCATAGGCAGTACCCCCGGTGCCAATACGGAAGTCCCTGGTCGATAAGAGCCCCCTCCCTGACCAGATGAGGTACTCCAGCCTAGAGGAGACCAGACTGCAAGAAAAAGCTGAGTTCCCCCTAACCAGCAAAGAGAGCCTCAGTAGTTCAGCAGAATCCAGGAAGGGGTACAGCGCCCCCAAGTGGGAGGATCCCTACAGCCTCACCTGGAATTTCCCTAGAGCTGCTGAAGCACATCTTACAAGCAGGCAGGGCATGGTGCACTCAGAGCTGAGCCTGTCGGACTGCCGCAGCAAGTCGCTTCCCATACTGGACGACAGCGCAATGCAGCTCCCCACTTCCTGCACCCCCCCGAATCTGTCGCCGAAACCCGTCAAAAAAGCCACCTGCCACACGATGTCTCTGGATGTGATGGAGTGCCTCCGAGAGCCAGCTCCTCTGGCCCAGTCCAGCAGCAACAGCATGGACAAACTCTCCCATGGCTCACTGTACCAACTGGCCGGCGCCACCCAGTGGACTCAAGCAGAACTGCACCAGGCGCCCATAAAGCAGGAGGAGGAGAACCTGTACGCCCAGGTCCCTGCCGGAGCTGGTCACGTGATGCCTGAAAAACTTTACGAGCAGATTCCTGACTCGGGATTTATGGGAGGGGTGAGTGCAGCCCCCTCCCACAACAACACCTACGAGACCTTGGAGGACATAAAACAGCAAGGGGCCAAAAAGGTAAGTGCATTTCCAGTTAAAAGCAAATCAATTATTGATTACAAATAATATGATGGACTTTAAATTACATGGTGGCGATATGTTTTATTGTGTTTCTTTCGGCAGAATGATAAATGGCGAAGGTTTTTCCCAGACCATAAGAAACACTGAAGGGTGTATGAAGGAAAACGTCAACTTTACTGAAAGAACCACAGATTAATATTACGGGGCGGGATTTCCTGGATGCATCTGCCCACCTGGCTTGTCCAAAATGGGAAATAAGCTCATGGGAACCAATATATTTAAAATGTACGACTTACAGTATGACAAAAAAGCTTTTTTGTAATTCTGTTTTTACAGTCATTTTTATAGCACGGTGTGTGTAGTGTATTGATTTCATTGTCTAATGAAGTTAGTTTGTCTGTCAATATTTGTCATTTGTTCATTTCCGTCGCCTTAGAAATAACATGTTAAAAATTGTTTTTCATATATAATTTATTCCTATCTCTTTAAATATAGAGGTAACCTTTATATATATCCATCCATCCAGTGTCCAAGCCGCTTATCCTACTGGGTCGCAGGGGGTCCGGAGCCTATCCCGGAAGCAATGGGCACGAGGCAGGGAACAACCCTGGACAGGGGGCCAGCCCATCGCAGAGCACACTCACACACCAGTCACTCACACATGCACACCTATGGGCAATTTAGGAACTCCAATCAGCCTCAGCATGTCTTTGGACCCCTTTATATATATAACCTTTGTTTTTCAAAGGTTATAGCAGTTTCCATCATTTCCTGAATGCAAGCTTGATATAACTGTGCTAAAAGATAATGTTATTCCTTGGAGTTTATGAAAATTATGGGGGCCTAAGTCATTTGTTCCTTTTTTGGATTTTTGAATTTTTCAGAAATATTAAAAGTAACATTACATTTTTTACAACACGTGCGCAGCGCTGCAGTGAAACAGTGGATATGAAACTATAAAATCATCGTTTTTCAGACATGTGCACAGTGTCCTGCTTCAACCCAAACAGCTGTATTGCTGAATGTCCTCGCCGTTAATTGCAATGGGATGGTCTATAAATTGTCAGGGCAGATGGTACTCAAAGCTGGGGCAAACGGACGGGATTGGCATCGGTCTCTGCCGGAGAAAAGCGATTATCATGCCGCAGCCAAGTCAGATCATCACGGAAAGCAGTAAAAGTGCTTTCATGCTTTTCTTTCTGTACGGTTCAACCTGCAGCCTTCCTGTAAAAAAACTCATCCTTTCCATTTTTAATGGAGCAGGGACCACGAAGTACAGCACACTTAATCTTTTCTCAGACACGAAGATATTGAACTACCAGTAATGAATGTGCAGCGGTTGGCAGTTATAATTTTATTTGATTTCTGCCTGTCTCCTGGATGATGAACGGATTCCTCATTTTACAGCGAAACTTTTATTTCACTTCAAATAAAGGCAATTTGTATGAGCTGCTGTGTAAGTAGTGTTTCAGAAATCCCACCGCAATCATTCACGCTGTAGTTTAGCTACCCCGCCCATATAAAACCCGCTGAGGAGGTGGTGACGTGTTTCTCTGTGGAGAGCAGGAATACATCAGCACCTCACAGATGGGAAGTGATCTATGAATATGACTCTCTTTACCCAGCTGTTAGCTAGTGTGTTGACTCGTCAATGGTGAGACTGTGACTCTGAATAAGTAGACTCAGCTGCTCATATTATTTAGTCACTGTGCTGAAGATTAGCCCATTGACCTCATGAGGGTAAATGAAAGAAACAGGTTTTCATAATGCATACACCAGAAATTTTCTACATATTCACTTAATCTCAAGAAGCTCCCAGAAAGCCTGGCTTTTAGCTTTAACTGCTCCAAAGGGCCCTAAATATTCTCTGAAGACAAAATGAAATTTAAACCCACACTGGTGTGGAGGTACTGAGGCTGTAATCAATTGGCACGTCATGGCATTCTGTGACATGCACTGTTATTGCGTATCTACAGCACAGCTCATGATGCATGACCTCATTTCCTGCGTTTGGTGGTTTGTCTGCTGATGTAATGATGGATGTCACGTGTGGTACAGCAGATACTCTCGCGGTCTGAGGGCGACTCTGTTCCCCCCTCATGCCTGGGGGGTGGGAGCTCTTTCATTCATCTGTGCCCGGTAGGAATATGCAGCTCAGTGTGTCAGGAACAAAGACTTGTTTTTCTTCATATATGATGTTAAATGTTGCATATAACGGACAAATCAATGTGAGACTTCTCACGTTTTGAAATTTTGGCTATTACTGATACAATATATTACATGATATTCCATCCATCCATCCATCCATCCATCCATCTCTTCCATTTGCTCTTCCTGGTCAGGGTCACGGGTAATCGTAACATTAATAAGTGAAATGTTTTGGAATTTCGTCTCCAAGCTTCAACATGGCGTTTACATTACAAACAAGAAGTCTGGACCCACCGTCTGATTTTTTAAATAAATGATACACTGCTTTATTACAAGAAAATCTTAGAATTACTTATTGGTTTTAAAGTGTAATGTAATAATTTACTGTGCATTATAACTGTGCAATTTAATGAAGTACAAGATTCATCAAAATAACCACCCCTTGCCTTTATCACAGCAGCACAGATTCACATCATCCTTTCCAGCAATTTTTGGAAATAACTGGTGTCCAAACCCTGCCAGCATTTTTTCAAGCATGCAATCAGTTCTGTCTCATTTACTAGACACTTCAAACTTGCTGGTGCAATTTGTCCATCCACAAGACCTGCTGCCCGTCCTGAATACTCCAGTGTTTGTATCGTTTAGCCTGTAGTTCTCTTTTTCTTGTTAATGCCATGAAATAAAGGTTTTTGACCATGCAGTCCAGCTGCTCTCAGCCTTTGCTTGACTGTATTAAGAGATACGGTTTCCCTTCTTGCTTACTTTCTGGCTATTTGGCGATGAGAGGACCCTTCTTCACTCAAAATTTGTGTCTTTTTGTATCTGTGCATAATTCTGCACCCTGTCAGGTCTCTGCGCAGTGCCTGCGCATAGCTCTATACCCCGGCAGATTTCTGTGTAGTGTATCTGTTTGTGTCTGCATGTAACTCTGTACCCCGACAGGCCTCTGTGCAGTGTGGCTCCAAGGTCTGCGTAGCACCAAGAGATGCGGGATGAATAATGAAAGCAGTAAATTATAAGCGACAGTAAAATGCACACTGCTATGAAACTCCTAGCAGGGCTGCAAGGAGTGAGGTGAGGAGAAAGGTAAGGAGTGAGGTAAGCAGTGAGGTGAGGAGTGAGGTGAAGAGTGAGGTGAGGAGTGAGGTAAGGAGTGAAGTGAGGAGTGAGGCGGGGTATAAGGTGAGGAGTGAGGTGAGGAGTGAGGTGATGAGTGAAGTGAGGAGTGAGGTGGGGTATAAGGTGAGGAGTGAGGTGAAGAGTGAGGTGAGGAGTGAGATGAGGAGTGAGGTAAGGAATGAAGTGAGGAATGAGGTGAGACTTGTATTCATGCTGCTGTGAGCACATCAGCGTTTTAGCCTCATCCCTGCCCCGCTGCAGATAATCTCACACGAGGTTTCAGGAGACTCAAATGGATGTGAGAATACGCCCATCTTTTATTCTTTCATTAATCAAAGGCTGCAATTCTATACTTATTCCATCTTCCCCCTGTTTGTTTGAGTGGCAGAGTAGGACATTCCATTGTGACTGGAAGCTCTCAGTTTTTGGTACCATGAATGTGAAACTAAACTTCATGTGAATGACTTGAGTGAGAGCAATGTGCCGTGCTTGTCGCGACGGCGGCACGTAAATCGTCCCCGAGGCCGGCGGTTATATAGCTCTCCAGTGATACGGCACTTTATGATCTGCACACTTAAGCACAAATGCTGAGAATGAAAATGATGTTGGACAAAGTCTTTTTCATCTGAGGGGGGTTATCAAGATGTCACTGGTGACTAGATCAGTATTTGATCACAGCTGAGTATTTATGGAGACCTCCGCTCATAAATAAGACAGATGACGGCATCAGAGAGAGGCAGTGATGTGAAACACTGTACACTGCAGCTATAGGCCACAGTACAGCTGCACTCACTGGCTCCCATGTGCATTATTGTTATTACACCCACTAAGAGCAGACTCTGCAGTTACATTTTATTTAACAGATGCCTTTTTGAGAATGCAGGGTCTGCCAGTACCCGCAGCAACTGGGGGTAAAAGGCCTTGCTCAAAGGTAGCAATGGCGACTCCACCGTCCACGGGATTTGAGCCTGCAACCTTCCGATTATTTGAACAGCATCCTAACCCATAGGGCCACACTGTCATTAGCATCACGCTCTAAGCAACTCAGCTAACTGGCTGAGTACGTGTACATATGTGTCACAGCATGTGGACTGTGACAATACTGTGGCCATATGACAGTGCGTATGGAAAGAGGCTCTGGGGGCTTCCTTCCCACCAATCACAGGCCACAGCTGCAAGGTGGGGGGGCTGAAGAAGCTGAAGCACATGACCAGGTGTCATCAGTAAAGATTTTCAGCTGCAAAAGGGACACTTGTGGACATTTTTCAAAAATGCATTCATAAAACTAGGAAATGCAAATTCATCTTAAATTCTTTAAGCCCTCTTCTCTTAATTGTGTTTTCACATTTTCACTTTTTTAGCCACAATTCATTTTGTGGATCTCGCAAACACTGGAGACACTGTTGTGACATTATAGACACACTGCAGATATACAGTAGGTACTGTAGTCACACTGTAGACACACTGCAGAGATACTGCAGACACTGTAGTCACACTGTAGATCTGCTGTAGTAACTGTAGTTACATTGAAGATACTGCAGGTGCACTATAGATATTATAGACTCTGAACAACAGACTGCAGACACTATGGATGCTTTGTAGATGCACTTCAGATACCGTAGATATTGTAGGCATTTTAGAGTCACTGTAAACAGTGCAGACATTGTAGACACTGTGGGCACACTGCTGATGCACTGTAGACACAAGAGACACTCAGGAGACATTATAGATGCATTGAAAAAAATGGTAGACACACTGTAGACATGCTGTAATAACTGTATGAATATTGAAGATACAATGTATATAGCACTGTAGACACACTGTAAATCCTGTAAGCCAGTGTTCCTCAATCTGGTCCTGGGGAACCCACAGGCGGTCCACTTTTTTGCTTCGTCTGAGCTCCCTGCCAGACAGTCTACATTTTTGCTCCCTCCCAATTCCCAGTAAATGTGGACTGTCTGTAGGTCCCTGACACTGCAGACATCGTAGTCATACAAGAGGCACTGCAGATACACTATATATACTGTAGATACACTGTAAACATTGGAGACACACTTTAGGCATTGTAAATAGTGTAGAAAAAGAAGCTTCTGGTGAGCATTTACCCTCTGGATGTTTAGGGCACAGGCTTGACCTGCTTCTTTTTCCTACCGTGCAAAATCATATTTGCATTATTTTATGGTTAAAGGTAAAAATATGCCACATTAAGCAGATATTGATGCATTTTAAGGCAATTTCATAGGGAAGGTCGCTCAAAGGCCTTTATAGATGCGGAATGCGATACTTTCATCATTGACTCTTTTTTCCTGTCCTTCTGCCTAATGCGACCAGGAGACACAGCTTCATCGATACCTGGCGCCTTCGTAATATCGATATGGCAAAGGGGGGGTCTGCAGCCATGTAACCTCAGCGCGGGGTCTGCGCCGATCTTTGTGCGGAGCCAAGGCCGTTTCCTGGGTCCCCCCGGTGTGCCGTGGACACTGGGAGTATACGAGGCCAAGCTGAATAATGAGAATCAATGTTTTTATGGCCGGTTTACGGCACAGCTGACCTACAGGCAGTATCAGGAGCAAACAGAGGCAGCGCTATTAGAATCTTAATCAGCAGATGTTCTCCACGGCGCCTGTAATTAACCAAGTCGCTCTGTCAGCATGAAATTCCCCTGGATTTTAGCACTGCTGTCGTAAAGCGAGCAGAAGGCAGTAGGATGAGGAATTAAGTGCATATTAGCATGGCCCCCACCCTAATGGTCATATACCGATCGGGGAAGTGTGATGACCCCCCCCCGCCGCCCCCTTATTTATAACCAGATCTCGGCAGTTATTTAATGGTGATTTTTCTTTTTCCCCACAAAACTTTTACATTCTCGTTCTATCCAAAGTCATGGTCCCACTGAGGACCGTCTACATCTTACTGCACCATGACGTCCCACTGAGGACCGTCTACATCTTACTGCACCATGACGTCCCACTGAGGACCGTCTACATCTTATTCCACCATGACGTCCCACTGAGGACCGTCTACATCTTATTCCACCATGACGTCCCACTGAGGACCGTCTACATCTTACCGCACCATGACGTCCCACTGAGGACCGTCTACATCTTACTGCACCATGACGTCCCACTGAGGACCGTCTACATCTTACTGCACCATGA
>JAODJU010000007.1:21541038-21564075 GCA_026776725.1 Gnathonemus echidnorhynchus | reverse complement strand
GCACCCTCGGGCTCCGTGCCCTCCGATGTCTCAAAGGCAGTGTGCGCAGATGTATCTGAGGCAGGATTGAGGAGGTCCTCAAAGTATTCCTTCCACCTCCGGGCAAAAAAAAATCATATTCATTAAAAAATGACTCGCTTCTCTAAACATTCTCAGCGTGATTTTGGAAAGCGCTCTTCTGTGCAGCGGCCTTATCTGGAGGTGGCAGGAGGAACTAAGAGCCTGTGACTACAGTCTGCGGCTCTGTCTGGTCTGGTCTACTCTGTCTGGCCGCATAAGCACATGGCTTATCCGTAATAGCTGCCCGGCCAACTGCCCGTAAAATGTGCTCTTACACTCCTACGCGGCTGTTTACATTATACTATTAGTTGATGCTGATTTAATAACTTAAAAATGACTGGATATAACATTATAATTGGCACTGAATGGTTTAACGCACCCTGTAGTTTCCGTCATTTACCACCATCTCGCTACGCCTGATTGAGTCAGCCTATCCCTGACTACAATGCCAGCAAACAGCCCTTCTTAAATGTCTGTATTTGCACATGAGTGAGCAGGGGAGGGGCACCCGGGCGGGCAGGTCAGCGTTGCCAAGGGTTACGGAGGGCCTTCGCCGGTGATTGGCTCCTGGCGGGCAGGTGGCAGACTGAGACTGACTAATCTGAAGCACAGCCCAGCTGATTCAGCACCGTGTCGGCCGCTGCTGGCTGCCAGGGGCAGGCTCGTTAAAGCTCTAACGAGCGGACAGTCATTCCCCTGCTGTTACACGGAGCCCCAGTGCATCATGGGAAACCGCTATTTACCGTTTGAGCCCGGCGTGACAATAACATATCACATGCTGAATCTCGCAAACACACATAATCTGACACGCTTTAGTTCTACATAATCAGTGATGCCGTATATTTACAGAAAAAAAAGTAAAGGTCACCTTCAGTTCGGGCATGTTGACTATAAGGGCTAAGGGGACCTTGACGTCAGGGTCATTGGTATAGTCCATTGGAACTAAATGCGGGGCCAGTTCGTGGTATCGTCCATGTAACCTAAAAAAGACACAAGACACAAACGATGGTTCACTTTCCAAAGGTTAGACCCCAAATTATCATACATTTTTAATATATGCATTCAGTATAAACTCACAAGGCATCAAACATATGTTTTTAATCATAAGCATCATAAGCATCAGGAACAACCTTTTCTAACTTCATATTGTATCTCACAGGTGAAGGCAGATCCTAAGAATGTCTTAAATTATATTAATGTTGTGTGTTTTATATATACTGTATATATATATTTGTATATATATTTGAATACTGTTGCTTCATACCCCCCGGGTCGGGTTTAAAGTCCAGCTTTACATGTTTCCTGTGCTGTACGAGTTTCTACCAGCTGCTCCGGTATCAGGTGACCCATTGTCTGTATCCGTTGGCTCCACTGGGCCCTTCAGCATTTCCTGCCGCCAGTGGCTGCCCTCGTCCTTTGTTGTGCCAGTGACCTAGAATCATCGGCCGCTGAAATGAACACGGCTTCTCTACTGCTCTCTATTCACCACTGAAACGGCAGCTATATGGCAGCCTTTGGCAAACGTTTGCCTGTTTCCCTTGTCTGGCCTGAATGAGGCAAATCCAGAATAGCCAAAGAAAAAATACTCGATTATAACCCAGAACCTTCACTGGGATTTGGTCTGACAATGAATTTTCAGTTTTATTTGGGCAGTTCAGTGTGCTGAACAAAACGACCTTAGAAGACCATCATGCATAAGGTTTCCTAGGGTCCTTAAAGCCACTAATAATATTGATAATTAGGGAAACTACATAATCAGTCCAGATGCAAATCTGTGAAAATCCTCATTTCATATGTATTAATAAGACAGCTAAGGTTATATACAGTTTTAGCAGTTCCACATCATTTTCCCTAATGTAACACTCACGTTAAAGAGAACATGTCAAATCACAGATAATATATGTACAGACTACTGCATTGTAGCTCGACTGCTGTTTTCTGGCAAACTGTCAGATAAATTTTCGCAGGTTGGCTACAGTTGAGGACCCCAGCAAACATCTAAGCCCCATACAGAGTCTCCCTGCTGACATCTGCCTTGGGCCCCCAGTGAATTGCTTTTGGAATTGTCAGTTGTGAATACAACGCAAACTGAATTTTGGTCCAGGTGATGCCTTACACAGATCAGCCCATGCGGCAAACCAGCATGAAGAGGACTGCAGGTCGAGCTTTACACGGGCACTTCTGGATGCAGAGAGAGACCAGATGTTCTCCATTCCGCTCAGTACGGATGGAGCTCAAAGCGCAGCCCATAGGAGTCTGGGCCTCACAGCAAATCTAATTTGCAAATTCATCTGAGCCGGAAGCCCCGACGTTTCTCAGCGCTGTCATCCTCTGGTTAACCCCGCGGACGCCGGCATGCCTGCTCGGGCTGATCGCTTCCGGACGTGTGCCGTGCCGTGGTTTAGGCGGCGGGTGCATGGTGCTGCTCGCCACGCCCTGCTGGCCGCACTGTCAGAGAGGGAACGTCCCGGGGGCCCAGCGGCCCGTAAAATGAGGACCCGGCTCCAGGCGTCTCCTTGACCCGCTGCAGCTAATTTACACTAATGTGGGTTCCTAGCGGCGCTCCACGCGTGGGCATATTTCAGCGACAATAAAGCACTGCGCTGACACCGCAGAGGGAGATAAAAGCCAGCAACAGCTCTGCAGTGAAGAGGGAGCCGGGATTCAGGGGTCATTAGAGCCTAATACAAGAAACATCTCATTAACTGTCAAATCGCCCAGCGATGAATGTCGCTGTTCTCTTCAGCGGCCAGGATGAACACCAGAGGAGCAACTGCAGCTCAGCCGGGAAATTTCACGCGGTACCCAGAATCCTTAGCAACAACGTGGGCGATTGCAAAGGTCACAGTTCAGGTATGTTTCCTATGGTCCTGCTTTATTGTATTTTGTCTGATCCTGGTGCTGAAGTGCATCATGGTAAATGAACAAAACAATATTAGATTCTGGTAATGCGGTTAAGGAGAAGAAGACCAGGCCAGGCTTGACAGCACAGGCAACAGAATCTATTTCAGCGCAGTAAAGATCTGAAGAGCAAAGCAAATAGGAAATATTCAAATATTCAGCAGTACCAAGACCCGGCGACATGTGACATTTAAGAAAACATTTGGGGTCAAGTAATGAATTACACGAGCAATCATTCTACCTCAGCAGTTTGGACATAAAACAGCCATTTACCCTCATAACCACTCAGGTAGTTCATCACATGGTGGCTTAATTTAGAAGGTTCTGCACAGGCTATAGACACAAACAGGAAACAGTGCCATGAATTAGAGCTTCCTGAACAGGCCAAAGCTGAGGCCTACACCCCCACCCCAGGTTTAAGGTGACGTCCCACATGAGACTGGCAATCGCAAATGCCTGTATTTCATTTATTTAGCTATAGATGCCAGGAAATCCATTCATTTCATTCATTTAGCTCAGGTTCAGGGTCTAAAACATTCCAACCACATGGCCAGGGGTGAGGGGACCTTAGGGCAGGATTACAGGGCAGATTTCATTGGCTGGCGGGGGGGGGGGGGGGGCTTAATATCTGACCGGAAACGCAGATTTAGCTAAATCAGGACAGTGCACGTGTCAGACTCCGCAGTGCTACAATGTTTCTCTCTAGAATCAGAATCAGGATTTTTGGCCGAGTGTGTTCATATACACAAGGTTGTTAGTGGCTCTGATACATCAGCATTAGGGGTGTAACAGTACACATATTCATACCGAACATTTTCGGTTAGGGTCTTTCGGTTCGGTTCGGTACGCATATATACTGAACGAATGTAGCGGATTCTGAAACTTTGCGAGTTTGTGTGGCTCCCTGAGGACCATTCAGAGAGGGGCAGATGAAGCCGCATCAGTACACACGCGTGTGAAGGTCCTAACCTGAAGCTGGGTGTTAATGTGAATACAAGTGCAACACAGGTATTCTTTTAAAGGCTGCACCATAATGGATATTTATTTTGTTATGCTTTTGTATTTTTTGAGATGATATTTTTGTTCCACAGTTCAAATATGAAGCTGAAAGCTGCTAATGTTAATGCAGCACAGATCAGATACAGTTAATTTTCTAAATGTGCACCTTAA
Organism: Gnathonemus echidnorhynchus; assembly: GCA_026776725.1. Taxonomy (NCBI): domain Eukaryota; kingdom Metazoa; phylum Chordata; class Actinopteri; order Osteoglossiformes; family Mormyridae; genus Gnathonemus; species Gnathonemus echidnorhynchus. The sequence continues at coordinate 21,559,944 of JAODJU010000007.1, read as the reverse complement.
TGGATATTTATTTTATTTTTATTTACTTGACACAATATTTATTTTAGGTTGTAGCAGTACTGACAGAGACATTTTTTAAGATTCATTTAAGAGTCATACTTTGTTCAGTAAACCACTGTTTAAAGAAATAAAGAAAAGAAGAAACAGTTTATGTTTTGTTTCTTTTACCCCCGCTGTACCAAAAATGTACCGAACCATGACTTCAAAACCGAGGTACGTACCGAACTGTGATTTCTGTGCACCGTTTCACCCCTAAACAACATACATACATACATACATACACAGTTAAGACATAACAATGGTTGAAAAAAAGTCTGGATGATATACACATAACGTGCATGGGTGGATGATAAATGTATAAAACGTGCAGTAGTGTGTTTGTGCGAGGACTGGTGGTACAGTAGTATGAAATAATTCAGTAAGTAGTGAGTTACTCACAGCAGTGAGTTATTGCCTTGCAATGGGGAGTACAGTCATAGGTACTAGGTGAGCTGTTCATAGGGGTGACGGCTTGTGGGAAGAAACTGTTCTTGTATCTCCTTGTTTTGGGGAACGGTCATCTGTAGCACCTGCTGGAGGTACAAAGAGGTTGTGTCCTGGGTGTGGGGGGGCTGTGATGATTATCCCAACTCAGAATGAGTGCAGGTCCTGGAGGGGGGGGGGCAGGTTAATGAATGTTACATTTATATAGCACGTTTCAAGACACCCAAAGTGCTTTACAGAACCAATGGGGAGCCACTTCAACCACCACTGCGTAGCCCCTACTGGAGGAGGCGACGGCAGCCATTCAGCACCAGTACACTCAGCACACTAGGTAAGGTGGAGAAGGGACAGGAGAGAATTCACTAATGAAATAAAGGGGACGATTAGGAGGCCAGACTTTAAACGGCTATGGGACGTTTTGGCCAGTCCACCAGGGAACCAGCTCGACTCGTTCAAAAGATGCCCAGGGATCTTTTATGACCTCAGAGAGTCAGGACCTCGGTTTTACATCCCATCCAAAGGACGGCACCATTTGTACAGCGCAGTGTCCCTGTCACTGCACTGGGGCTTTGGGATCCACACAGACCACAGGATGGGCACCTCTTCCAGCAACAACCCAGCTTTCCTAGCTGGTTTCCCATCCAAGTATTGGCCTGGCCCAAAACCTGCTTAGCTTCAGATGGATTGCCTGATCTAAACTGCAGGTGGTTTAGCTGCCAACATCAATGAGCTTTTCCACAGACCTGACTGTTCACTGGAGCCTGTCCTTGTCTTTTTTTCAGCTACCTTGGCTGGCACAGAAAGTACATCCTCTACTGGGCTTTTTTGTGATGGAGATTATGTTGGTCTCCAGATCCCAGAAATAAGAAGGTTTCCATGGCAGACACTGTCATTGAGTATGGGGGGGGCGGGCAGTGTTGGGGGGCTCCTCTTAAACCATAACATTTTTTGCTGACACACCTTCTTTTTCCTACAAAGAGGAAAATGTAATTTTCTCCAGCCCGAGATGATTTGGTTCGGCGAGCGGAATATGTTCCGAGCAGCAATTTTCTTCAGAAAATAACATTGTTTATTACTGTCACTTAACGAGCTGAAATTGATATGACGTCATCTCTGATTATCTCAGCCTGGGATGACCTTAGTTTAGAAAGTCTGCAGATGGATCATTATGCCACACAAGCTGCGAATCAAGGCAAACACTGGCGGGGATCACGAGCCGTCCGGGCCCGAGTCGTGGGCCCCGGCCTTAAAAGCCGCATCATTTAAACCAGGCTACTTAAAGATACCTCAGCGCAGGAATACAAGCCCACTTTAGCCCTCGATGACGACCATAATATCTACGGGGGTCGTGAACATCCACGCGCTGTCAAGAGCTTACCGCTCGACGCCGTTATTTTATTGAGGTGTGAATATTATGATGCATGTATATGATGTAACAAACTGCTTAGAAGTGACGGCAGGCTAATATACCGGAGGCAGGTTCCCAGATAAAACGGGAGCAATAATACCTCCCACTGCAGGGTGAGTGGCTCCAAAAAAACCAGTGGGAGACTCTGTAGGGCCATACGGCTTATTAGGCTGGAGAAGCGTCAGCCCAAGGCTGAGGTCGATGAGGCGAGCAGACAAACAAGGCTGCAAATCACTCTCGCAGCACAATAAAGTACAAACACCGTTAAACATTATAACGATACAGCGTCTGCTGTGCCACCTTCATGCTGTAAACTCACAAATACAAAATGCAATCTTTTAAATTATTTAAAAACCAAAAACAGAGCTAATTCTGTCCATTGGATTCTTCTTTAAAATCGCAATGGATTTTATCGCGACTCCAAAGACTGTGACTAGAGTTTCGTCGCTGCCGAAGTCGCCAATCAGCCTTAAAATGCATGAATGTAACGCATAAGGCAATTTCTGCTCAACTGAGAGCAATTTATATAAAAGGCTGCCTTCATTTTTAAGAAAGCAATAACGTTAGAAGATCTTTGGGGAGAATAACAGGAGCTTGGAAAGTGATCTGGTGACAGGAGAGAGATGGTAAGGAGAGATGGTCATGAATAATGGAAATGCCCTTGAATATATAAATGAAGAACTTTCTGCAACTTTCTAGAACTTTCTACAACAGTTCTAGAAACTCTCCTTTCATTAATCATGCAAGCTCCCTGAAAAAAAAACATTAGAAATTCTTATTGGATGCATGTGATTGTATTTGATTAGTCCTTCAGCCTTTTTCTAACAGACGTGAGGAACTCATCGACCATCTACGACTGCTTACAAACACAAATCCAGAAGAACTGTGTATATCTGAAAACAGGCGTTTTTCCCAGAAATGCCATTCAGCTGCTACTGTTTTCTCTCATCTCAACCTTCTCCAGTTTTAAAATATTTACATGTTAATGTTAATATGTCACAGCATAACATAGACACGTCCCAGAAACTAGCTTATTTTCAAATTAATTGATTAACTGCTACACCAAAGCACACAGTACGGCCCTCTCTTTGACAATCTACGAACTTAAAAATTGTACAGGTCACAAAAATGGACTCCGCTGTTGAGTTGTAATATTGTAGAGAAAAGGAAACAGATCCAAAGTGTGGCTTCTCAAAGCAGCCATTGTGTTTGGCTACTCTGCATGAGCACCAGCATGTGGTTCAGTCTAAGGGCAGCAGTGTGCAGCGAGATGGACAATCTGCATGGCATGGTTATGTTACCCTGATACACAAAATAGTATCTACCTCTCATTTGTATAACAACACACCTGAATAAAGTATCAGGCGGCACAGGCTGCAGTCTGTTAGAACAGAGCATTACAGAAGAGAAACACGATGCAGCCAGTGAGCAAGCAGCGGTGACAGGGCACACACACACACACACACACACACACACACACGTGCATGCATTCATACACACATGCATGCACAAACAGAGACACACAAACACACATGCATACACAAAAACATGCATGCACACAGAGACACACATGTGCATGCCTGCACGCACACGCACACACACACACATGCGCACAGGAGCCTCTCCAGCGATGCTCATCCTACAGACACAGAGCCACACTGACCGCCCAGCCAATTTCATGCTTTGTTGCCCGCTGTCCACCAGCTCCGACTGCACTGGAGGTTTCGGTAGGGCCATGGGAAAGGAGAAAAAAAAGAAATCACATCCTAGCGGAGGGAGGGGCGCCGTGAATCATGCCTGCCTGGGATCTAATCTCCCCACAGCCAGCAGCCCCACCAGCACCCGCCTTTGCTCAGTTTAAAAGTGTTTCTGAGCAGCAGCTCCCTGCACACGTCGGGGGGGGCAGGGTGCACGGCTGGAAGATAAACACCCTGATAGATGAAGGAATCGACCCCATGAACTGCCCGGGGTCACGTATGGGCCTGATTAGCGGCACGGTATCGATCCGGGTGCAAAGCGGAACGGGGTACAGATATCCTCAGTTTCACTACATTTGCGCCGTATTTCAGGCCAAGCAGACACATTTACGCTTTTATAACTGGAAGGGCAGAGATTCGGAGATGAAATATGAGCCAGAGGGTGAACAGAACAGCCGACTTTATTGTATATGAGAGCCTTCCAGGCGACAAGTGACGGGTGTTAATAATGCAGAAAATGTTGCAGATAAGCTGTGACAAAACACAAGGTGACCTCCCAGACAGTGTGTACGTGTGCAGTCAAAGTGTCTTATCCGGCGGAGCAGAGAAATAAAACCACCTGAAATATCATGAAGTCAAATACAAAACACAGCTGGGACGCTGAGAGCCGAAAGCTTAGGAGCGTATGAGAGTCTCCATAAGCCTGAAGTAAGTGTGCTGAGGCCGTCCAAGTCACTCAGGGCAAACCCAGGTGTGGGGGGGGGGAGAGATATATCGCCTTTTAGCAAGAGGCAGCGGGAGAGTGATGGTGCAGGACAGCGGATCACAAACTGAGATGCTGGAGCACGTCACGTGACCCGGGGAGTTTCCTCTTCACGGGGTTGATTTAGTGGCCGCAGATGACGAGCTCGCTGCCCCTCGCTCCGGGGGACGTGATTTACACGCCTGACGCATACGTCACTGTTACCCTCACACCCCATCTATTACCCACATCTCATGGGGGGGGGGGGGGAATAAGGAATGACAATACTGCTTTCTTCAATTATGTCTGTGGAATCTTGTCTTAGTTTCCTCCTGGACTTTTCATCATTTACAATTAAATGCAACAGAATTACATTTGCACAAATTCAGGACTGACAGGCTAGTGAGGACGTTCGGGGATACTCATTGCTCTGCTGTGTTTTATTTCATGTAAGTTTGCTCCACGAGCACATGGATTTAATCTGCCCTCTCAGATTAAGACCATGGACATAGACTCATGGTAATTCAACCATGATTAGGCTGATTTGGACACTGGCAGCGTCCGGACCATCACTGCAGTGCAAGGATGACATCACAGCACTGCTTCTTGTAGGACTCCGCACACTGGAAACTATTCTTGTAAGGTGCTGTTTCCGAAACAGGTCGCCCACATAATCAGATAGCAGAAAGGACCCCCTTCCCCCAGATCAGCCAAGAACAGGGGACTTCAGAGTGTATTAGCTAAGAGGAAGGATTCTGTTCAATGTGAAAGTGATTAACTGTCATTGTTGACACACCACAGCACACAGTACAAAACAACAAAATGTGCACTCTGCATTTAACCCATATGTGACATTGCGACATAGCAGTGAGCAGCTAATTCAGCATCCGGGGAGCAGAGCTTGAGGACAGCACCTCACTCAGGGTACCTGGCTGGTCGGGGATTCGAATGACTCTTTTGACCACAACCACGCTTCCTTACCCATTAGGCCACCACTGCCCCCAGGGTGCCCATGTGTTGAATGCTGGGGACACGATTTTTTTCTAGAATCAGCATCACACTCCTGCACAAATCCTGCTCTGTCTATGGTGGTACATCTTCTATACATGATCACATTCCATGTGCAGATACAGCAACCAGCACTCAGGACATGGAAAGATTTTCACTCACCTCAAGATCTCTTTGCGTGTGAAGAATGTGCAGTCCTGGAACAAAAAAGAACAAATAAACAAATTCATATCCCCCAAGGTGTTTAATAACAGCCTGACTGTCCCCAAACTCAGCTCCCTGCGAAAACAACAGAGCAGATAAACGAACTGCAGCAACAACTGTAATGTTCATGCCCAATCTGTTTTATGGATTTTAATAATTATAGAATAATGTAAGGAGTTAGTAGCCTTTTCTTGCTAAACATACCACATTTCCTGATCCATCTGCAATGTCGATACTCCATTTCATATGGGCTGTTTTTTTCTTAAGCTCTAAGCCAATGTGTCCCAACCCGGTCCTCAGGGACTGAAAGACAATCCTCATTTTTCCTCCTACAGGGTGCTGGGACGGACCGAATATGCAGACTACCTGTGAGTCCCCAAGGACCGGATTGGGAAACACTGCACCAAACCATATAATAGGGCAGCGATTAACGTTACTTTCCCTCCTTTTGACGACAGTGATGTTTGTATATATGCAGTTACAGCTAGCCGGGCCTCGGACAGTCCGCAGCCTCAGCCCAGCTTACCTAGGTGGCGGTACACTGCCCGTCCTATCTGCCTCTTCCTGTCACCTGACACTCAACCTCTGACTTAGCTTCCTCTGGAGAAAGGGTGGCACTGCACGGCTGACACGGCCATCGCAGGCTGCACGTACGGTGAACCGGGGGTCTCGATCACGTTAGCCTTTTTATGAGAAGGGGGGGTGCCCTGACAGAGAAGCCGGGTTCACCTGGATAGCCGGAGGAACCAGATCAGGCTACGACTCCGCCAGAACAAGCGGCACTGAACACCCTACGGTGCTTAGCACACAAGTGTTCAGGTCCCAGGGCAGCCTTACTAATCACAACGATTAATCGCTTTTAAAGCCATCCCAATGACCACCAAGCTCAGAGCAGTAATTTACTCTCCTTTGCCACTTAATTGCTGATTAACCTGCATTATTTAACACGTGGAAATCCTAAATCATAAAGGTTTTACTTCTATGGTGAATAACCTGTAATTGCAGAGAGATACAAAAAAAAAATGTCTGAAATGATTCAAAATGATCCTGAAAGTAATTGACAAAACAATAAAAGTAACAATTTTGATACTTTAAAATTGAAGAAAGGTTTTAGAGATAAAAATGTGCAGCATAGTTGCCTTCAAGGTTGCCTTAAAAGTTTGGTTACTGATGTACTTTGTCTTGCTGACTCATTTGTACAGCCACTAATAAGAAAGTGATAGGTTTTCTGTGGGCTTTACAGGAAATCCATGAACTGGATTAACTCCAATCAGCACAACCTAAACCTTTCAAAGTAATTTCATCTGAAAGTATACCTGAGAAATGACTTCCATCTATGTCAGCTGCATTCTGGAAAAAACACTGTCATATCATTAAATGAACACGATTTGGAGGAATCTCGCAACCCTGACCAGGATATGTGGTCAGAAGATGGATAGATGAAGACCTGAGGGGGACATTTAGAGTGAGGTCACATGGACCAAAACCTCAAAGACTGCTGTGGGTACAGGGAAGGACCATCTTCAACCCAAGCTGCATGGTGCGTAAAATGTCATTAACATGATACTAGTAAATCAATAAGTAATTTAAATAAAAAATAAACAAATGTCTACTTATTATATATCAATTTTAATAGGAAGAAAATGCTTTAATTATGTCAGAATGCTTTATGAGCGCAGGCAGGTACATTTCCAGAGGCGTACACGTTAAAGCAGCCTGTAGCATCACTACGGGATGAGCTTTCTGCCTGTGAGCTGTTTCCAAGTCAACAGAGCAGCCCTGATTTCATAAATCAGCAATATCATTTATAACCTCAAAAGCTAAAGAAGAAAGAGATAGCGGCACCTTTCACATGCAATAAACTATGCTGATTTGATATCAAAGTATTTAAGCAGTGTATCCACATCGTAATTAAAACGTGAGCATCAGCATTCCACTGGACGTGTTAAATGTGACCCTGAGCAGGACTGGTCGTTGGAAAATGCATTTTTAGGTTATTATATGCAAGCGCAGTGGCCACCCAAACCACGGACGTATACTAATTAAAGATTTCCAACCTCAAAAAACGACACCTGTGTATGGGTGTGACTTGTTTGTCTGCATTTTTTGTTGTTGTTGTTGTTGTTTTTCCTGTATAGCTTGCATTCCGAAAAGTACATTTTACTTGTATTCGCTGTTATTTAATATTCGTAACCCTGGGTAGGTATTCAATGCAAACCTGGAACCCGGCCGTCTTGGAAAATTTGACATTGAACAACATGGACTTGTTTATCATGCAGGGAAGACGGTGCAGTAAGATTATAATGCAATTATGCTTCCTTATCGTTCCTGAATCAAATTTCAGTTAAGAAAGTTGTTTCTCAAAAGTAACTGGTGTATATTTGCACGTAGACAAATAGTTGCTTTTTTTACACGATACACTGCCTGTAAGTCACGTTGTTGCGCTTCTATAAGGTGGGGACATCATGTACTCTCCGCGTCATTTTGCTCGCCTGCTTTTATAACCTTCCAACTGGCTGCACACAGTCCAAATGATATCTAAGACACCTACAATATTATGCATGTCGCCTATAGGCATGGATTAAGGTTTATAATAAATAACGTAATAAATCTCAATCGTAAAACGTTCATTTTAAATGCTTCAATCAACTCACTGTTACATATGAATATAGAAAGCAAAGATGAAATTATCAGCAAACTGTAATATGTAAACAACGACTATATATGCAGTTTAGTCATTCAGGGCTCTGCGTCCATTTAAGGGACATGATTGCATGCATTCCCACCCTTATTCCTACTGACGGAAATCTGTTTTAATTTAGCGTAAAGCCCAACATCCTATATGAATGAAGCGCTTTCAGCTCAGTCTACATTCATTCATCGGGCATTTATAATAAGCATTGTCCCAAACACTAATTATATACATATTAAAGTATTACAAAACAACATGCTTTATTGAAACCCATTCGTGTACAATAAAACATTAGTTACGATAACTACAAAAACAAATTACCTATAGAAACTAGAAAAAAATATGCCGTTCTCACCTGATAGGCGTCTAGCTGTTCATCAGTAAATATCGTTTGCTTATTACCCATCTTAATCGACTAATTTTCTTCTTATACAGATGCATCACATTGGACGTTTGCGGAATCTCTTCTATTCTAGGCATTTATGGCATTTATACGGCCTTGTTTGACTGGAGAAAATTAAAACCCCGTATTGAATTGCCGGCTTCTCCGGTGCGCTGGATCAGTTGCTGTCTTTCTGCATCGGTCGGAAACAGATACCGCGCGTCCGTGTACAGCCTGCACACAATCACAGTGAAGCGGGGGAAGCGCGCCTTATAACTATAGCGCTTCGTGCGAGTACAGTACTGAAATAACGCAGGTAGTTCGCGGAAGCCGGCTTCCGAGCCGCACTTCAGTACTGAATGCTGTCCGCAGGCGCTATACCCCTTTCCCAGGAGAGACTGAGACTTTAAAGAATGCACAAGTGACCGCACGGCGGCGCTATGGAGCACAGCCAGGGGGCAGAGAGCAGCTCACGGAACATTATACAACGGTTCTCTGTTTACAAGAAATTACATAGATCTACAAGCCAACAGTAATTAAATGGAGGTTACAATTTAAACTTCATCATACATAACTAAGCAATAATGTGGAAAAAAGTGTCTTCAATAAACAGTTAATTGCAAGATATTTACTAGAATATCGCGACAGAAAGTATTAGGTTGTAATGGTTGAGAAAATTGCTTTAAATGTCCAATGTTATTGAAATTTCGGAGCAGATTCAGTATCACAATATGATAAGCTCATGTTATGGAATGTTCCAGTTATATATAATGTATAATTGGAACATTAATATACAATGTCGTTATTTATAGCCTAGTTGCAATCAGAACACTTCAAGGTCGCAATGATATATATTGAATATATAATCTTCTGCATATTATTAAAGCTCAAAACAAAAATTACAAAGCAAACTGATAACCAATATAACAGACGGAAGGGCTGCATAATTATTCTAATCTACGGCAGCAAGCCAAGATCAATAATGGCACCCAAAACTGATGCACAAGTTTTGTTAACATGTGGTGTGCAAGACCAACCATAAACAGAGCTGCCTTTTGAAAAAGAAAGACAGTGATACCTACAAAATTTCAGAGAATTTCCCAACACAAATTAAAGGAAAATGAGGAATTCTGCCAGGATCTACACTACAAAGCTTCTAACAAAAATACCCAAATTCTGCCAAAAAAATACAAACAATTCAAACAAAAATTAATTTATTAGTATCTTTCAGTTTTCCCCACAAACCTCACATATCTAATCTGACTATACTATACTTTTTAATTGAAATTCAAGTTTTTGATTTAGAATGTTTGTTTTTTGTAAGCATTTTTTGGATCCCAAGATACCAGGCCAATCCCATACAAAGGTCTATTTATTTGTTTTCACATCCATGATGCTAATAAAATGCTGTGCATATCTAATGTATAAACGTAGAAATTCTGAGGATGTGTCTATATTCTGGCAAAGAGGTTACATGAAAAGATATGCAAATCGACACATTTATAATAAGCTCTATTCTCTATTTTCTGAGTCTAAATGTCACATCCATAAAGCTGGAATTGCCCACCAGGTAACACTGAAATAACCCTTTAGGAATTCCTTTTCAGTCTGGAACCATCCATCCAAGTAGGCACACACATGAACAAGATAAACTTACTCTTTATACATGCAAGATCAGGGTTGGATCAATTTTTAGTAACGTACTCGGCTTGGGAGAGCGGCGCATCTAGCTTTTGGCAGAACTCTGTAATCCGCTGCCACCCTTTATCCCTTTATCTGTTTTTGTGTTGATTGCTGACAATCACTTGTTACCTCTTTTATATAGTTTGGGGAACGGAAAACATACATGCAATTCACCCAGCTTTCCGGCATCTTCCAAAAGAAGCATTTGCTGCACGTGCATTTTAAGAGTATTTTCTCAAATAATACTCATTAATAGTTGTGACATCCAGTGCAGAATGCAGCCCAGCCTCGTGCCCTGTGCTCCTGCATGAGGCTCCAGGCAACACTCACAAGAATAACTGGTTGGTTAGACAGATGGAAGGATTGATATATGAAATGAATAACTGAGCTTATATTTTTCAACGCTAAATCTGTACTGTGGTACCTGCCCATCTTTCTTCCTACCACTATACTGGCCAGTCACCCGTAGCCCATTCTAAGCAGTACAGAGTACAAGACATTCTGTTTGGGATGCCAGTTCATCACCGGGCACATACATGCACACACTCTGGGTAATTTAGAGACGCCAGTTAGAAAACACACATAACACAGGGAGATCATGCAAATTTCACACAAGCAGGTGGGATTCAAACTCAAACCCAAACTTGGAGGTGAGACCAGCATGCCACTGTTCAAAATATGATTTGAAAATTAAGTTATGTATTTCCACATTCAACTTTGCAAATATGCCTATTTCTCCTCATGTTTTCATAGGTTATCTCCAAAGGACACGTGACTTATAAGTGGACTGCTGTTTCTGAATCTCCCCCTGTGCCTCGACATGAATGACCAACTTATACGCAAGCATGCAACGTCAGAGGATACACAGAAATAACTCTTCAACTGAGCAGCGGAAAGTCTTTTGCAAGCAAGGCCAGCAAGACGCAGCATATTAATGTTTACAATGATTGACTAATAACAGTGAAATTGCACTTCCCGATACCGAACACTGCCGTTCCAGCGCATGTTTCGTGCCAGTACAAACCGATCTTGGCTCAGATCGCGCATTTATCTCATAATGTTTAATAGGGGGAGTGGCGAAGGTTAGTCGGATCATAAATCAGAGGGTCGGTTGCGTACCAACGTGGTATCCTAGATACCACCGATGCACCACGTCTTGCCGTCTTTTGAACAGCATGGTTGCAAAGCGCCACGCAATAGTATCTTGATTTCCGGCAAACTGACCTGTATCCTTGACGACAAGCTAACGAACGCGTCTTTACGGAATCGTAAATAATGCGGTCTGATTCACGTTTGCAGAATTTGGTATAGATGTAGTGTATATTTTAAATCTCTTGACTTAAAATGATGATGATTTCATTTAATGTACGCTAATTGTGTCTGTTGAAAGCGTGTCGTCACGCACGATGCGTTTGTTTTTCTACATGCCCGACAATTACTGCTGCAGGCATAATGCAGCGCGCAGATTCTCTGGATTCGCCGAAAACGGCATTAAAATCGACCTAACTTACTACGCTTTCTCCAAAGATGTATAGTGGCTAATAGTGATAAGACGTTCGACAGAATCGTAGTTAATTAAATAACTGAAGGAATAAAAAAAGCAAATGAATATTTAAGGATGGATGTCAAGAGAGAGAAGGAGCAGGGTAAGTATGGGTCGCCGTCGGGACGTCGTCCGCTCAAGAGGACGATGCCTGATTTATCTGTAGGTGGGTTAAAGGTCCCAGAGGTAAAGCGCTTCTCTCGGTAACGTGACAAGGGGAAGGTCAATCCATTACATTTCATTATCCCTTATTTACCTTAATTGGTCTTCTGTAAGAAGCGTAAAATTAACCGTTTTGGTTATTTCTTAGAGTGATTTCTTAAGTAATAAAGCAGCGTTGCATCGGTCGCGCCGAGCAAACTCAAATATATTAAACAACTGATATAAAACAGTGTTAAATAACAGCTTCTAGGCAATGGCAGTATATAAACATAAGTATTGTATATTTGCGCTGCCAGTGTGGTCCCTACACTTAACTGCCGCGATACTTTCAGACAGGAGGACTATAGGAATGTGAGTGAATTGACAGTACTGTTAAGTAGTCTTTAGTCTGCTGTAACGCAGATGGATGGTTATTTATTGTCGAATATAAGCATTTAATGTGTTGTACTGTATTTATATATCTAATGATATATGACAAATAACCTACTTTGGAAGTCATTGCACATTATTCTCCCTGATTTTTCGCCAGCTTGCTATACAAAAGTATATTCTTAAATCTGTACATTTACAGCTGTCTGGATAAGACACTGGGTTGCAGAGCCATAGTCAGTTACCTGATATGAGCGGAGTATGAGGCAAGAAAACTGTTTTTGCCTGCAAGAAAATTCTAATCACATTTTAATGCTTTTCAGAAACAGACGTTGCTAAAATTACACCCGTGTTGCTTAAGTCAAGGACAGGAGAGTTTGATTTGGAATCCATCTTGTTCCTTAAACTCCGAAATTTGGGTAAGATTTTTCTTTAAGCAATTATTCCATGATACCACAGCACCAGATACTGTTGATCTCATTTGTACTTTTGCACATATTGGCTGTTTGATACATATTGTTCAATTATTACATGTCTTGTGTTTATATTTGCAGCATGCAAGAAGTTGCTAAATCTTTGTTGTGCTAAGGTGTACAATGACAGTAATGAAAACAGAATCAAATTGATTGTGGTTTTACATGTGTTCAGCTTTAGTTAAACATGCTATCTATCACTGATTATGTTCACAGGTATCATTGATCTGGGATGCATAGGAGAATGCATGAACCTGGAGAGGCTGGACCTTTCTGGAAACAACATTGCAAATCTGGTACCTCTAGCATCTCTTCGGCGACTTCTAGTACTCAACTTGTCAGCGAATCGGATCGCAAGTATAGGCAAGAGCATTTCATATTGTCATATCAAAAGGACTAATATTCTTATATTCAAACTGAAAATTGGGCACATTTACTCCTACAGTAATAATGTGAATGTCCATAATTTACCTGCAAGCATTCCTTTGGCTACATATGGATTATAATTTATTTGCATAAATTTAAGATGTAACTGGATATGATTCATAAGAAATCCTGTTGAGAAAACCAGATATTTTACATTCAGATTAGCTTTTCCTTAATTAGATTGATTCAGACAGTTTACTAAATATTTTTGTTTTAAGAGATGATGTTGTAAAGGCTGTCAAATGTTCCTCTGCATATCATTTCAGAATCCATTTGCACTTGTGACAGTCTACAGAGCCTAAATTTGGCTGGAAACCTTATTAGCAGGTAATTGTGAAGGATTTATTCCTAAGTATTAATATTAAATGTTATTCCTAAGTCTTACAATGTTAACAAGTCTTTGACTAGAAAATTATCTTGTGAACATCATCTTTGATGATCTTCTCATATGACCTCTAATTTGCTGCACACGACACACTCACGCCTTTCACATTGCTAGCTCTGACAAAGGAGCCTTAAATATTACATGTTCTTTCCAAGCTCCTCAGGATAAATATAGCACCTTGGTTTTTGAGGTATTTTCACAATTTGATATGGAATGTGTTCTATAATTAATCGTGTACATGTTTCTATAAAATAACCTTCAATATTTTAACTTGGTTTGTTGGTGGAAGAGCTTATCTCTAAAACTGTTGTCATTCTTTACAAGTCTTTACAAGGTCATATGTCATTTTGGATAAATATTTTTAACACACATAATTCTTCTTTGGTTCCCACTGCAAGCAAATCACCATTTTGTGCAGACTGACATGAAATGTTCTGTTCATGTTGTGTGACTTGTGTTCTCAGTGTGGAAAATCTCCACTCCCTTAAGTCATTAAGAAAACTTGAAAATATTAGACTGAAGGACAATACTTACGACTATACTAATCCAGGTGAGCAGTATTAAAGCAATATATGTATGTATTAATGTGGGACAAAACAAAGCAAATGACCACCCACTGAAGTATGTTTCTTTTTTTAAAGTCTGTAAGAACTCCTCATACCGAAGCATACTCCTTGAAATGTTTCCAAATATCAAAGTGCTGGATGGTAAGCTTGTTTTCTCAGAGATGTGCTGGTTTATATAAATGGGTGTTCTTGGGGCCGTCTAGGCAAGTTTCAGTTATATAATCATTATAGAATGTGATGGCTGATGAATGAGGGCTTAAGGTGGGCTCGGAGTATGTTCATTCGTCCGTGATTTTCCATAGGAGAATCATGAATATATATTTGTGTATGCTTCTAATAAGGTCAGGATAGCATATTTACATTTATTTTTATTTAGCAGGTGCTTTCGTCCAAAGTGACGTTCAAGGGAGGCAAATAGCATTTTGCATACATACAGCTGTTACGGAGTTGACTTGGCATAAGTGCAGCTAGACTGAGCTTCCAACGAACACCAAGATACACGTGTGAGTAGTGTTAGAGTAGGAGCTATACAACATCTACCAGACAAAGCAAGAATCTAATAAGACTGCTATTCAAATCATCAGAACATGCAACATTAAGAGCATTCAGGGAACATGGAGCGGGATCAGGATAGAAGAGGTATTCTCTGGGTGTATAGTTCTGACTAACTTCTCTTTCAAAATGTACCCATTTCATCTTATTTTTCAGGTGAACGAGTGGTTGGACGGGGGAGTGATTTGTACCAGCTCTGCAAAGACATTGATGACATCATAAAAGGTATTGAAAGCAACATACAAGTAGTACTTATTATAAAGGTCATGCATCCTTACTATAAACTATTTTATCAAATTGGAGTGCATGTGAAAGCAAAACTGCATCAAACGATTGTCTCCCTTTATCAGCTGGTATATATAGAAATGGACCCCTGCCAGAATTGCCAGACTGCAAGCCCTGGGTCGAGGACGGATTTCCAGAAATTAAGACCTCAAATAGTGCAATTATTGAGGAAGCTTATAAACAATTCAGTGGTAAGTTGATGGAAATCGTACAGCACCGTATTACGCCCATAAAAGGGTGCCAAGTGGAAGGTGTCTATCAGGAACAGGATTCACTGAAACTGTGCAAAACATGGATTCATTTTGACCCTGACAAACGTCATGTGTTTCCGGCTCTTTCCTTCCATAGACATCCTTCATGAATGCAGGCTGCTGAACAACAGGGCAGCTCATGTGATTGGTCAGACCGAGAGGGCTTTGAGCATCAAGAGCATGCCCAAGGAGTACACGGTTTGAAAAGGGTGGCAAACGCCCATGCAGAACCTGACAGGGCACTGAGGCAGAAGGGAGCTTTGAAAACAAATCAGCGTCCTTTCATCAGATTACCTCTCCCCCTTCGAGAAGCATCTCAAGACCTGTCTGTTCCATGAATTCCTCTACTAGCCTGTTGCAGTTCTGGTAGCTGCTGCTCCAGTATTGCTCACCTGGACATTCACTGGAAGCTCAGCCTAGCTGCACTTATGCCTAGTTGACTCCATGACAGCACATGTGCTTGTAATGTGTTATTTGCCTCACTTGTATGTCAATTCAGACAAATGTGTCTGATAGATATGTAATTTTTGAAAATGTCCCTATGTTTAACATTGCTTAACGTTAAACTTGAAAATATAACATTATCTGCTTAAAGTTGTTACCTTATCCTTGTGGCTTGCAATACGTTTCTCTACTGAATTGCTGACCTGCCTATGGGGTCCAGTGGACTTGAAGCTACACAGTTTGATATTCATTCATTGTTAGGCATGTAAAGGTATTTGTTTTACACACAGTCTAAGAAATGCTGCTACATGGACAGAACATTTAGTTGAACTAACATATTTATAATTTTTCCACCTGTATGTGGACAAATCAGTAAAATATTAACATATACTGCTGCTAATTAAATACCTACCTGTAACACCCTTAAGCTATAACCAATATTGAACATAGTTTTGGTTCTACTGCATAACGTAGCATGTTGCAAATCTACCACACGGTGGTGCTATATCAAACAATTAAAACTTGTTCTTGGCAAATTGTCTGACCAAGCCTTACATTTCTTTGCAGGTAAAATAATGATTGAAAATTGATACAATATCGTGATTCTCAATAGCATCGATATTTTCTTACATCCCTTACATTCCTGTATCATAATGTAGTGGGGTCTTTGGCTGCAGGTTTTGATTAGTCACGTGGAAGCATTACAGCACATCATTGTATTTCTAAATTGGCAGTTTTATTATATTACATTTTTAATTGGATAGGTTCGTCTTACCCCACACGTCCTTGTAATTACAATTATTTTTACAATTTTTTTTCATGGGCATCAGTATCAGTTGCAGGGTTTATAAACTTACATTAGTTTGCACGTCCTCCGACACAGGAATAGAAAGAAGTCCGAGTACCGGTCGATTTTTTTTTTTGTAAATTTTGCTGCTCGCGGCGACTTCATAATAAAGATTTGGACGTTTTCACTGACAACCGCTGATAATACAGAAAAATGTCGAGGGTGTGGGCTAAACAAACACATTGCCTCTCAAACTACTGAACGGTATAAACTCGTAATTCACAAACTTATGATCTATATTCTATAGCATGTAACGGCACATTTACGGATGATACCAATCCTATATACCGAAATAGAATATTGCTTTGACATATTCTCTAGTACTATTGACGACTACCAATGTTCACTATTATGTCGAGTTTTATTAACTTTGTTTCGTTCATACAGCACCATATAAACGCTAGTGAATCGTTTGCATACAAATTTGGTATCCCTGTATTCGATACTATTCATTTTGGACTAGCTTAGTACCACGTGACCATAGATACGGAAGTACAGTCAGTAACCATGCTTAACTGTGGGAAAAGATTCCAGTAAAATCAGAAATATTGGAGTCTTAAATTTTCATATCAAGTGACAGTTTTGTCGGAGACATAATCTGAAATGCTGTTTTAACTCAGTTTTTAACAAAAATAGAACATAGGTCGAGGAATTCATCACTGTCTGGGGAACTCAAAATTGCATATTAAAATAAGACCCGATCATATCTTTAGCAGAAATCCCCAAAATGCTTACCCAGAATCATCCTTCCAACAGTGATGCCTAAACAACCTTGATCGCATTGCTTTTGTTATCGTACTTCATCAACGAACGAGTGTTTAAATAAGGTATACAAATTCCAAACAATATAACTTTATATATAGGCCTATATATATATATATATATACAGAATATGCAAATGTGCTATTAATAAACACATCCATTAATTTTTTATACCTGCTTAACCTGTTTGCAATTTCGTTCCACCTCATGCAAATGTGGTGCGAATGACAATAAACATTCCTTGAATCCTTGAAATACACATATCCTATTACAGAATGCTGTTCCAGACATTTTATAACTTTGACAGCAATTCTTAAAGCGTGGTTATGCAAAGGGATGAAATGTGTAGGCGGGAATAAGGAGACCGAGTAGCAGCTTTCCGGCAAACACAGCGTTAAGCGCCAGTGGTGCACGGATCCCCCTTAGAGGCTGAGAGCACAGAGATCGGCAGGGAGCCGTGAACATGGCCGGGCGCACCTGGAGGTCCACGGTAATCGGCGACAGGCTCTTACACATCCCGCACACGCCACTCTCACCCCGCATGGTGTTCTGAACGCGGGATGTGGATTTATTCGGACGCGGCGATGCTGGATGCGTGTGGTGGATGTGGAGACCCGAGGAGGCCCGGCGTGTCCTTCGTCTGCAAGCTAGGCGCCTGTGCGGAGCGGGGATGCTGTTTGTCAGCCGCTATAAAACGCGGAGCCGCAAGCCGGAAGAAACGCTGCTGATCGTGCGCTGCATACTTATATACTAGCAGGAAGGGTTAGCGTTATTGTTAGGGAGTTTGGGTTATTGTCTTCCAGGACATCCTGGTTTGCTAACTCGGCACATTACCGAGCTAATCTGGCCCGGTAGCCTGGCCGCTAAACTCGGTTTAGTGAGTGAGGATGAAGGTCGGGACGCGGAGTCCCCGAGCAGGACACGTGTCGGGCTCTGGAAGGTTACCCCGCTGCTTTGGTTAGGGACCCGGCCCATCTGAAGTAAGGTTGGAAAAGGGTGGGTATTAAGCTCACTCCAGAGATGTGTAAAGACAGAGACCGCCTGATATCTCCTGGCCGGCCCGTATCCGGGCAAGGTCACGGCGGCTGTAGTGACGAGGAGCCGGCCGACGGATTGAGGCCCCGAGAAGCCGCCGATGGAGTTAAAAGCTCAAACCGTCCCGATTAATTAACCGTTTATGCTCTTGTGCGGAGTTTCAGCTCTTTCTCCGGAAATAACCCATCTATCCCAGGCGATGTGAACATCGTGTTATGAACCGTTACAGATACACCACATTTTCGTAGCTGTCTATATGATGTTGACTGAGATTAGGCTAAGTCATTGCATCGTTATATTAGGGTAATTGACCCTCGTTAACCAAATAACGTGTCTCTGTAAGATGTCTTCTTTACTTAAGTGAATGTGTCTGTTTTAAATTAAACGTTTTGTTTTTCTAAAATGTTATGTTTTGCAGTTGTCTCTGGTTATGGGAGGTTTAAAGAGCAAGAGCCAGCACGCAAGAAATTTTACGCAAAGTGTAAGTGCATATTGATGGTTAAAAAC
>JAODJU010000007.1:21492197-21541013 GCA_026776725.1 Gnathonemus echidnorhynchus | reverse complement strand
ATAAGTTTAGTTACTACCTGTTTCTGCTCACTTCCCATTTTGCGGGGTAGGGTTAGGTCTCTGCGCCCCAAATCGGAAGGTCACCGGTTCAGATCCTGTAGGTGACAGTGACGTCACTGCTGGGCCCTTGAGCAAGGCGTTTACCCAGCTGCTCCAGGGACTGGCTCACCCTGCATGCTGTGTAGTACAGCCATTACTGACCTTGAATTAAATGAGTGTTCATTTTTTTATTGTTGCAGAATAAACCCATAAAATGAATTTGTGCAAACTGTTAATATAGATTCAGGATGGGCACTTGATGTTTAAAATTAGCAGTGTGACACTTTCGTATGGTTGGCACTTAACCTGGTGTGCTGTTTCTTTAAAGGTGCAGACTGTCACGTTAATCCCTGGTGATGGAATCGGCCCAGAGATTTCCACCGCAGTTATGAAAATCTTTGAGGCGGCTAAGGTCAGCTCCCTGTCTGCATTTGTTCTGTGAGACGCAGTTGACTCCTCTTTTGCCTGCAAGTTGGGACGAGTCTTGTCTGCTGACAGTCCCTCGTAGTTGTGTTTCCTAATGCTTTTGTCTTTGATCTTGTATGTTAGCTTATGGTCTGTGTTCTGGAGGATCCCAGTATGGTTCTGTCATGTTCCCCCAGGCTCCCATTCAGTGGGAAGAGCGGAACGTGACGGCAATCAAAGGGCCCGGAGGGAGGTGGATGATTCCCCCTGAGGCCAAAGATTCCATGGACAAGAACAAAATCGGCCTAAAAGGTGCTTCACACAACAGACGTTCTTATCAGAGCGTACCGCCATGGGAGGGCGCTGTGCTGTTTAAGCATACCGCTGATGTTATCCTGCAGGACCTCTGAAGACTCCCATCGCTGCCGGCCACCCTTCCATGAACCTGCTGCTGAGGAAGACCTTTGACCTGTATGCCAACGTGCGTCCCTGTGTGTCCATCGAGGGCTACAAGACACCTTACACCGACGTGAACCTGGTCACCATCCGTGAAAACACGGAGGGGGAGTACAGCGGAATCGAGCACGTGGTGAGAGGCTCCTTCACCACTGAGATAATCACGGATAGATCTATGGCATCTCTGCACATATGTATGTCTGTGCGTGTATGTGTGCGCGCACATGCATGTGCGTAACTGTTATCTTGGAAAAATCTAGGAATGAAACTCTTTGGGGTTAATCTAAGAGGGATGCTCATATTTAAAAGATGCCACCTAAACTGGTTTCATGAACAAGTATGAAAAGACCCATAAAACTTCATGGCACAGTGGGAGCCCCTCAAGGTGTCCGCGTCTCCATCTGTCTCCTGGCTGAGGAGCCCTTAGATCACTCAAGGGGAACCCTGACCATACCCCATACCAGACCATACCAGCCCCCTCCCTGCATGCCACCTGCCACATGTCCATCACGCAGATCTGCGCTGCCCACACTGCTTGGCATGTTTGGCACTATCTGTAATTCCCCCCCCCCCCCCACATCAATCTAGTTGCATGTATCATCAGTCGTAGTGATGATGCAACATTCAGGTTTTTAATCAGCAACGGAGGAGTTTATATTTCGAAAGATATATCATGTGCATTTGTCTTTTTGTATCCAATTTAAGTTGTATTTATTCATGTTATTTTTACATTTCCTGTAAGATTAATGAGCCTCTTGAATGTCCACTGTTATAGAATTTTGTTTCCCAAATTGTAATTTCTTATAAATGTGTGTTCATACAGTAATGTGTAAAAGTCTTGGGTAGTCGAAGACAATGCTCAAGGTTATTTTTTTTTATTTATCTGGGTAGTAGGTGTATATTTACTCAGGAAAAAAGTTTAACAATAGAACGTATTCAAATTAAGAGTAACACAATAAAACCAACAAGAATTTCCTCTGAGCCCCTGATACCTTACTGGATGACCAGTAGAACACCGCTTCAGATCCCAAATATCTCGTCAGAGGCACCTCAGCCATTCCATGTATTCATTAAATTTCACCAACAGCTCACTTAATTAAATTAGTATTAAAAAGTCAGTGAGATATTGAATAGCTATATGCAGTGTGCTAGTGGTCAACTTGTGTGTGTTGGATGATTTTTCGATATGGTTTTGAAATGGTTAAGCCAACACACCTTGACAGACGTCGTACTTTTACACCAACATGAAGATCATTTAGACATTTTCTTTGACTGCCTAAGGGTTTTCCGCAGTGCTGCATTGTTTGAATGTGAACTCTATGCCATACCTCTGATCGCTTTCAGATTGTTGATGGAGTTGTACAGAGTATTAAACTCATCACTGAGGAAGCCAGTAAGCGTATAGCTGAGTACGCTTTCGAGTACGCCAGGAATAACCAAAGGGCGAGCGTCACAGCGGTCCACAAAGCCAACATCATGTAAGGAGACTCTGTGTCATGTATATAAGCGTCAGAGGTAATGGTGATGATGTAACCATGAAGCCTTAAAGCCGACTCTAACATCAAGCGTGTGCCTGCTGTCGTTGTTCTGTTGCAGTGTGTTCCTTCGCTATAAACTCAACTGTTGATTGCTGGTCAGCCTGGTTACAGGAGAGAGCGCCTTGGTAGAGGCTGTAATGCTGACCGTTTGTCGTTTGTGCTCGTTCATTCTCAACGAAAAGGCGGATGTCTGACGGCCTCTTTCTGAGGAAGTGCAGAGAGGTGGCGGAGAACTTCAAGGACATTAAATTCACGGAGATGTATCTGGATACCGTCTGCCTTAACGTAGGTCACATCCTCCGACTCCAACGCTGCAGATACTTGCTCATTCCCGCTGCTTGGTGAATTTAGTAACGTTTTCTTTCAGATGGTGCAAGATCCCACACACTTCGACGTACTTGTGATGCCAAATCTGTATGGTGATATCTTGAGGTACACTGAAGAACGATTACTACTACTTTAATAGATTCGTTTTAATTAGAGTGGAAAATATCAGCATATAGTTAGCAGCTGTATAGTAATGGTGAACAGCCTTATAGAGATGTTTATGTATGTTTCAGTGATCTGTGTGCTGGTCTCATCGGAGGGCTGGGTGTGACCCCTAGTGGTAACATCGGGGCTAACGGTGTCGCCATATTTGAATCGGTAGGTTTGTCGATTGAAAATGCTGTCTTCAGTAAGATTGTTTTTCTAGTACATTATAATTTGCATTCCAAATGCAAAAAGTACTTGAATTAAAAATGAGCTGATATGCTGTGACACTGCAGTGCAAACACTCCCCTCTCTTAGGTCCATGGAACAGCACCGGACATCGCAGGGAAAGATCTGGCCAATCCCACGGCTCTGCTGCTCAGCGCTGTCATGATGCTGCGGCACATGGGGCTGCACGGCCACGCCAAGAAGATTGAGAGTGCCTGCTTCGACACAATCAGAGACAAGAAGGTGGGCTTCCTCCCTCAGGCCTTTGCGGTGCGATTAAAACCCCCTGAGCTGCTCACATTCCTCCACCTGCTCTCCTCAGGTTCTGACCAAAGACCTCGGTGGAAACTCCAAGTGCTCAGAGTTCACGGGTGAGATCTGTTCCAGAGTGCAAGACATGGACTGAGAAGATGCTGCTGCCTTACGATGTCACTGTCTGTATGGGGGACGCTTCCAGAAGCTGCAAAGATGAGACCTCGGCCTTCAACCCTTGCACTGTTTGGCTCGCCTACATTAAGTATTCAAAGGAAAACACCTGAAGCTCTAACTTCACGAATGTGGCTTTTCTTCTTTCTGCTTCAAAAAAAAAAGAAAACTCTTCCAGCCTGTGACCATTTTGAACTGTGTATTTTTTAAGTCATTACGTAATGTAAGTTATTGACTGCTTTTGGTGTTTCTTTCCTGATAAATGTCACACTTCGCAGATTTGCCGTTGTTAATGGTGGGTATGGCCTTATTTTTTCTTGTGGTTTGCAATGGGGTATTTTTAAAGGTTTTGTGTCTGCTTTATTTTTTTAAGGATCTGGACCACTGCATCTTCAAGCACAGAAACTTAAAATAAAAATATTTCTGGCATTCAAATCTGTCCCTTCTGTGTGAGGGAGCTCTGTGTTTGCTATGTCACTGGGCAGTCATTGGGGGGCGCTATAGCCTCATCTCTAGGGTTGGGGTTTCCAGTTCCAACCCTACTCTGTGTGGAGTTTGCATGATGTCATAGTGCTGTGCTAGTGACCTTCTGCAGTCCAAAGACATGGAGCTGGTGTCTATAAATTGCATATTGTGTGTGTGCGTATGTGCCCTGTGGTGGACTAGCGTCCTGTCCAGGCTGTACCCAGCCTTGTGATGTAATATGCCTGGGATTGGTTCCAGGTTCCCCATCAGCCCTGACCAGGGTAAGTGGTCAGAGGATGGATGGACCCCTTGGTAGTATTTGCAAAGATGCCCAGAATCAGAGGAACCAAATTTAAGTATAATCCTGCGTGAATAGGTCAGTCGGTCAGTGATTTCTGAAAATGGTGAAACTTGGTAACTAAAGTGAAAATTCATGTTCAAATGAGCAATTCGAGGATGGAGCTGACATTAAAAAGATGAGCTGTGCCTAGTGGTCATGGTGAGGAGGAGCAGAGGAGGGAGGCCCCCGCATTAATGGAACAGCAGCAGAGGAGGGAGGCCCCCGCATTAATGGAACAGTAGAGGCTTACAGTATGTTATGCTTTGAAGGCGCCCCATTGGGTAGCAGGGTTAGCTTCACGTTCACTCTGCGTAGAACGCCTCGATTTCGTGCCGATATAACTCCAGGACGACAGGTCTGCGCAGTTTCATCGTGGGACCTACAACAAGACAGATCCTTTGAAAACATCTATGCCTTCACCTGATGTAGCCCCATTTTGGTAGGTTGAGCACATTTGAAACTCTGACCAATGGCTTTGGTTATATGGGTCCATACAGGCCTTCGTACCGAGTTCCCCTCCGCAGACTGAGAAGTCTCTTGGCAGCACAGCCCACTTCTGTATGCGCTGGGCATTGGACGTCGCTCGGGAGTTGACCCTGTCGATTCCCTCTTGGATGAGCCGGTACACCACCTTGTCCTTCCCCCCGATGATGTCCGACACTCTCATAGCCTGGCTTCCAAGTTGCTGGCAGAATTCTACAGCCTCTACGCTCAGCTCGTCGATGGGCTCCATCGTCTCTGCATTGCAGACGCACTGAAAGGCAGCCGGGACACCAAAAGAATGCAGTCAAGGAGTGTGTCTTAGGAACCGTGTGCCGGGTGTACCCGTACCGCTGTGAGGCTACCTTCAGGGTCAGCAGCATTGACAGGAACTTCCTCCTGTCCCCAATCAGCATGGCGTTGCTGATGATGGGAATTTCCTTTTTCACTGCGTCTTCTATGGGGACTGGCGGGATATTTTCCCCACCTGCCGTGATTATCAGCTCTGTGTGAACACGGATATATTTCATTACAGATTTACAGCACAGAATCCAAACGCACTGCGAGGGACAGCACTGGATGCATGTTAATACAGTGGCAGGTGTCAGTGCTTCCCAGTCCGGTCCTTGGGGACCTGCAGACAGTCCACTTTTTTGTGGATTGTCTGGCAGGGAACAGGGAATGAGAAAAAATGTGGAGCGTCCGTGGATCCCCAAGGACTGGCTTCGGAAATACCGCACTATGGGATTGTTCTGCTTAATCAATGCAGCGTGGCAGGGCTGACCTTTCATCCGGCCGGTGATGTAAAGGAAGCCGTCCTCGTCTACCTTTCCGAGATCCCCGGAATGCAGCCAGCCCTCCTCATCCAAGGCCTCCCGCGTCTTGTCCTCCATATTTAGGTAGCCCATGAAGATGTTGCGTCCCCAGAGGCAAACCTCCCCATTCCCATCTGCGTCTTCTTTGTCCAGCTTGAACTTGCAGCCAGGAATCACTTTGCCACAGCTATACAGAATTAAAGTCAGCATGTCATTGAAATCCAAATAGAATTGCTAGGAATTGCTGAGCCTGACAGGCCCCATGGCCCTGACCAGGATAAG
Source organism: Gnathonemus echidnorhynchus (assembly GCA_026776725.1). Classification (NCBI taxonomy): domain Eukaryota; kingdom Metazoa; phylum Chordata; class Actinopteri; order Osteoglossiformes; family Mormyridae; genus Gnathonemus; species Gnathonemus echidnorhynchus. The sequence goes on along the minus strand of JAODJU010000007.1, from coordinate 21,535,068 downwards.
CAGCTACATGGATGGATGTATGAGTAGAAGGATAGATGGATGAATATATGGGTAGATGGATGAGTAGAAGGATGGATGGAAGGATGGTTGGATGGATATATGTGTGGATGGATGGATGAGTAGAAGGATGGATGGATGATGGATGGATGAGTAGAAGGATGGATTGATATATGAGTAGATGAATGGATGGATGATGGATGATAGATGAGTACACAGATAGGAGGATGGATATATGGGTAGATAGATGAATGGAAGGATGGTTGGATGGATGGATGAGTAGAAGTATTGATGGAAGGGTGGATGGATGGATGGATGGATGGATGGATGAGTAGAAGGATTGATGGAAAGGTGGATGGGTAGTTTGATTGGCAAATGAAGCCCAGAGGCGAAAATTGCAGAGTGCACTGTGTGCTTGATCGTAGCGTTAATCTAAACCTGAACTCTGATATAGGGTCACGACTGAGCTTAATGAAGCATAAATGCCCTAATGCTAGTGCTATAAAGTATGTATGTGCTGCACCTGCAGGAGAAATCAAACCTTGAGAGCCTGTAGGCATTTGGGCCGGACATGAAGTGAGGCCCAGAGCTTTCGCTCATGCCATAGGCCTCGTACAGCCTGATGTCCAGGCCCAGGAAGAAGGCCAGCGTCTCACTCGCCAAGGGGGCCGCCCCCGAGAAGAACTTCTGGCAGCCAGAGAAGCCGAGCTCAGCGCGGAGCTTCTCCAGCACGAGGCTGTCCACCACATTCAGGAGAAACGGCCTTTCCTCACTCCTAAAAAAAACAAAGAGATGTTCCATGATTCACAAAGACGTCATGGGAAAGGCCACGCGGGTTAATCGCCGTACTTGCTGATGCCCCTTTGATGAGCCTCCAGGATAACAGACATAGCCCACATCACCAGTTTCTTCTTCACGTAGCCCAACTGGGTGATGCCTTCTTTGATCTTCTCCATCATTTTTTCCCAAACGCGAGGAACACCCATATGAGAGGTGGGATGGACCTCCTTCAGAGTGCTCACTAAACTTCCCTGGAGGAAAAAAAAGTGACTCACGTAGGAAACAAACACGTGGAACAATCTCTCTCAGCTATATAGCTACCTTTAGAGCATCAGGCTGTGCAAAGTAAACAAGCTCCCCCCACTGAATGCCAGTCCAGAGGTCGTAGATCTGAGCGGCGATGTGGCTGAGGGGCAGGTAGCTGACCAGGACCTCCTGGTGGACATCGCCGGGCTGCATGTCCCCCACCCTGCTTGCGTGGAAGGCGGTCCATGTGATCTGGGAAGAGGTGGAGGGAGGACCTACAGCCTGAAGTTCATGCCCTGACTTCAAACCATGAAGTCACAATATCCGTCTTGCAAAAACATGACGATGCAACAATGACGTCTCACTATATTCTCTTAATGTTCTTACTGTTAATGTTCTTTCTTGTCAGTGAATTCTCTTATTAAGTTCTGGCTTTGTTGGAAGGTGTTGAGTAGCTCCTGCTCCAATACTGCTTACATTCACTGGACGCTCGGTCTACCTTCACTTACAGGATGCCTAGTTAACTACTTGATAGGATATGTCTGTGATGTGCTATTTGCTTATTTGTATGTCGTTTTGGACAATAGTATCTGGTAAATAAAAGTAAATGTAAAAATAAAGTAATGTATAATGATAATACACTCACACTAAGGGATTTAATAAAATAATGAACATTCTAGAAGATGTATCGACAACAAAATTCTAGAGTTGTCGTACATTATCATGGCTGAGCATCACTCCCTTGGGCTTCCCCGTTGTTCCAGATGTATAAATGAGAACACAGCACTGATTCGCTTTCTGACTGTTGATGACATCATCCAGATCCTTCTCGGGGATGTCCTCTCCGAGGGCCATAAACTCCTTCCACTGTTGAAACAAAATTTCTGTCACGTTTGGCCCAAGGCAACGAGGTGCTAATGATGCGCAAATAACAGCAGGCTCACCGAGTACAAATTGGGCAGCGACATCTCAGTTGGTTCAGAATATTGTATGATAGCTTTCAAATGAGGCAGCCTACCCTTAACCTGGAGGGTCGGGGAAAAAGACAAGATGAGATCTAACCTAGTAAAGTACAATGTGTCTCAAAGCGAAGGAGATGTGCAGGAAACCTTTTACCTGCAGAATCTTGTCCAGCTGCCTTCGATTTTCCACCACAATGACGTTAGCTTCGCAGTCACTAGCGATATAGTGGCATGCTTCTGGAGAGTTTGTGGCATAGATTCCAGTCATTATCCCTCTGGTGTCCACAAAGAGCAAATCAGGATCTGACCATTTGTTAACTTTTCACTCAATGTATACTTAATTCACTTATAATTACTATAATACAAATTACTGCACATTGCTTAAACAACAATAGTACACCAAGCTACACAATCACTATTAAATCTATCAGTGTAAAAGGACCGATTTTAAAAGGGCATGGAAGTCCGTAAAGTATTGCAGAGACAGCGAGCTATCATAACTTGGTCACGGCAGCTCACCCTGCAAATATGGCACCAACCGCTGAAAAGAACCATTCTGCAGAATTAAACCCAAGAATGGCCACACTATGAAACCGCTCCAAGCCAAGCTGTGTGCAGGAAGACAGGACATCCATTACTATCTGCATATCATATACAGTACTGTGCAAAAGTCCTAGGCAGTGACAGAAAATGTTGTTTAAATGATCTTCATGTAGGTGTAAAACTATGACATTATGTCTGTCAAAGTGTGTCAGCTTAGCCATTTCAAAACATCTCCTACAATTACCACGGTATTTGCAGCAACCATGCAATACACTAGTATATTTTCTGACTCCACCACTACCTCACCTTGCTTGGCTAAAAGATACCCCACTGAGTTATTCATTAAATCTAATTAATTAATTGAGCTGGTGAAGAAATGTAACGAACACAGAGAATGGTTGAGGTTTGGGAACCAAAGCAGTATTCATCTAGCCATCCAAGAAGATATCAGTAACCTTTCGCAGAACAGACTAAATTCTTGCTCATTTTTATTATGTTACCGTTATTTTTTTTCTGAGCAAATATACACGTACTACGAAGATAAACAGCCATAAACCTTTTCCTTGACTGCCTAAGACTTTTGCACAGTATTGTAATTTTAACACATTTTGTATTATAATACATGCTATGCCAAGATAATTAAAGGTTTGAGGAGTAATGTGAAAAATACACTGAAAAATACAAGTTTGATTCTTCAAATATCTAAGTCAATTTAGACATAATGTGTCTCAACTTGTTGAACAGGTTTCACTGATTTTACAGACTACACTGACAGCATTTCCGCCGTTCAGCAGTATATGAAGTTGCGTTAGTTAATCACGCAACTGATACCTTTAGGAAGCTCCGGGCGGCCGCTCGACAGCAGCGGTAGTACTCAGAGAATGTGATCTTCTCCCATCCACCGTGCTTCCTGGTCGCCAGAGCCCACAGGTCGCCATACCTCTCCACTGAGGATTTAAACATCTGGTGGAGAGTGACAGGTTCCTGCAGGCATGTTTCATCTATCCTAAGTTTAACGGAACCACTGGCCTCCGTTGTCCAAAGACAGTCGGCTGGGGCGAGCGACGCATGGTCAGCGATCCCTTGAATGCTTTTAACGTCTAGTGCAAAAAGGGGGTGCGATATGAAAGTTCTGTCAGACTCAAATACAGCTGATGACATGATGATCTTGTACGTCAAACAACGCAGTCAGAAACAATTTCAAGAATTAACTATTAATTATCGCGATCATTTCGCATTATTGTATCCAGTTAAAATATGCATCGGTAACCGTAAAACTGCCGAGTTATGTGGACGGTGGACGCTCACTTGACTCGATGGCCTGCTTGTCTCTGTCCTTCATCAAGCTCTGCATGAAGCCCTGTGCTGACAGTCCCAGGCTGTAACAGGCAGGGCGGCGACGGTGAGGAGGGGACAGACACGCAACAGCAGCGGCACCCTAGTATTTCGGTAAATCACATGCTACGCATTGTTCGCTCCGCACAATGTCCGGCTTAGGGGATCGGCTCACCGGCAAAGCCCCGCGGCTTTGTTCAGGGGGAGAGTCCAGTTAAATCAATAGAGCTACTCAGTCCCCGTGGTATAAGAAACTCTTTTTAATGAATCTGACAATATACAGTCTCCTGGCGCAGCAGGAAATAGTGACGTTTTGTTTGAAAGCTTAAGTCAAATCCAAAAAGAAAAAAAAGCACCATTCACTGTTCTTGAGAGAAGGCCAAAATGTCTGCTCTGTTCCAGCTAAGTAACCAGTTTTCGTTTTGAATCAAAGAGTTTTAGAAAGAGCCTAACACCCCCCAGGCCTTGGACAGGATGGTTCTGGACTCGCTTTATACCCACTCGGCTGGTCTGCAGCATTTTAAGCGACAAGCCGAGCCGTTAAATTATATGATTTTCAATAAAGTGTAAAAAGAGTTGACTTACTTCAAGTTATATAGTTAGACACATTGCACACTGGGCAGCTTTTAGAAAACTTCTTCCTTATTATTATTATTCACATTATGATTATTATTATTGATGATGGTGATAATCATAATAATATGAATATGAATAATAATCACAATAATAATATCACTTGATTGATCCCAGTTGAGAAATTCTCTTCCTGGCTACCCCATCGTTCGCTCCATAACACAGACACAGCTTGGAGTCACGGCTAATCTGATTTACTGTTGACACAAACTTTACTTTTGGAAGTAGCCTGCAACACTCTGTAGTTTAATAACGTACATGATATATAATATATGTGTAGTCGTACACGACAAAAATACACCGGGCTTGAATATACAGATTGAATAAACATTTTAAAATATTTCTCACCTGTCCGCAGTTTCGTCGATGCATTCCCGGTGGTTTTGACTGTATTCCGTAGATCTGATTGTACCGTCTGTAGTGAACATGCTGACTAGCGACTTACAGTGTTACACCTTCCAAAACCTGACATTATGAAAGAGCACAGATGAATAGAGCCAAAGTTTGGTCGAGGCACCGCTGAGTGCTGTTCTCATTCTAATGAGGGGGGGACGGCAGAGTGTGTAATACTGCTCAGCGCTGCAATGAAATTTAAACAGCCACCTCAATGTTTCTCCGCACACACACAACTTAAAACGTTAACAATGCATCGTATCGCATGTTCTGCGTCTTGTCTGTTATTAAAATGATTAAATCCCGTCTAATAGCGCATTTTCTTAATTTCATTGTGTGAACATGCAATGCATCCTAACCAGCTCTAACCCATTTAAATGCAAATATTTTCATCTTGGAGCGAATCCAGCGGGATACCACGAATAAACCCCAAAAAGCCTGGATATCTAAAAAACTTCTAAAAAAAAGAAAAATAAAACAATTCACTTAATTCTACAATATCGGTAGGCCTACATGATGTACGTAAACGAAAATCCATTGAAACCAGTAGGCCTATTATCATGGCTTTGTGATGGAGCGCATATAGACGTCAGAGTCTGACTATGTTTATGAATATTCCGAATGGGTAAATGGTTATGAATATATCAGTTTAATGACATTTGTTTTAAAAATGCATTTCATACATTTAGTAAAATTTTGTTTTGTAGATACGTTTAAATGCAAAGTAATATATAATTACGATGAATATGGATACACTCAGACTAAGGGGTTTACTCAATGCCGAATTAGATTAGTTAATTAACGATAGATAGTTGACGATTATGTCATAATTCTTCAAGGCTTGGTGTCGCCCACACTGCAACACTGCAGAGATACGAAAAAAGACTTAGTAGTGAGCATGGACCAGGTATACCAGCCTCGTTGAGTTTCTGTTATAATCTGGTATTATTTGAGATTTATAGGTTATCTAAACGACTAGATAAAGGAAGATCACCATCAACCGCATGTGTGTTGATACATTTTGACCAACAAAATGGGGGGGACATTGTCTTGTCCCTGGGCATTAGCAAGACATGTGGCCAAATCGTGACGGCTAGATGACTGGGTCAGAGTATCTCCAAAACGGCAGGTCCTGTGGGGTGTTCCTGGGACGCAGTGGTCAGTATCTACCAAAAGTGGGCCAAGGAGGGGCAACTGGTGAACTGGCGATGGGTTCATGGGTGCCCAAGGCTCATTGGTGCGCGTGGGGTACAACGGATAGCCTGTCCGGTCCGATCCCACAGGAGAGCTACTGTAGCACAAATTGCTGAAAATGTCTATTCTAACTATGATAGAAAGATGTCAGAACACACAGTGCATCTGAGATTGCTGCATTTGAGTCTGAGTAGCCGCTGTCCGCCGCCGAAAGCGCCATCAATGGGCACATGAGCATCAGAACTGGGATGGAGTAATGGAAAAAGGAGGCCTGGTCTGATTAGTCACATTTTCTGTTACATCATGTGGACATGTGTTGCATTTACCTGGGGAAAAGATGGTACCAGGATTCACTATGGGAAGAAGTCAAGCTGGCGTTGGCAGTGTGATGCTGTTGGCAGTGTTCTGCTTGGTAATCTTGGGTCCTTGTATTCATGTAGATTTTACTCTGACAGACACCACCTACCTAAGCATTGCTGCAGACCAAGTGCATCCCTTCCTGGCAACAGTGGCATCTTTCAGCATGCATTCAGGGCTGACGTGTGGCCTGGGCAAACCTGCCATTTGTCCCGGGGTACCAGACCACTAGGGGCACACCGGGATGGGAATTTGAGGTGTTGACTTAGCCTCCAAAATCCCCAGAACTCAATGTAATTAAGCTTCTGTGGGATGTGCTGCACAAACAAGTCTGATAAATGTAGGTCCCACCTCACAACTTACAGGACTTAAAGGATCTGCTGCTGCAGAGTTTGTGGCATAGATTCTAGTCATTATTCCTCTGGTGTCCACAGAGAGCAAATCAGGACCTGACCATGTGTTAACTTTCCACTCAATGTATACTTAAATCACTTATAATTACTATAATACGAATTACTGCACGTTACTAAAAGATCAATAGCAATAAATGAACGTTTTACTTTGGCCAATAAAACATTGTAATTAATTTTTTATAAACAATAGGGACAAATAACATTTTGATTTTAACACGTATTTTCTGTTCATTGTTGTGTGGAACAGAAAGCACAACTTTTATGGATTTTGTGAAAAATATCAAATTCATGGTCTTGAGGGGCGGCATGGTGTTTAGCACTGTCGTCTCACACCTCCTGACAGGGGATTGAGTCTCTGCTGTGGCTCCATGTGTGTGGAGTTTGCATGTTCTCCCCATGTTGTCGTGGGATCTCCTCTGGGTACTCCGGTTTCTCTCCTACAGTCCAAAAACATGCTGAGATTAATTGGAGCTACTAAATTGCCCATATGTGTGAGTGTGCTCTGTGAATGGCTTGGCACCCCATCCTGGGTTGTTCCCTCCCTTCTGCCAATAACTTCCAGACCCTGCAACCCTTAATAGGTAAAGGAGTTACAGAGGATGGATGGACTAAGATTTTAGGTAAAAAAAAAAAAAAAATTGTAGAAATGGCATTTCTCTTAAGACAATGCAATGGAAATATTCATCTTTTTTGTTCATGTGTAAGACAGGGTGGTACAAATAGTATAATACATTTTCAAAAAAAGATGAAAGATTTCTTTTCTTTCCGCAAAGTTACAAAGTCCCATAGGCAAGGTCCCAAAAATGATCGACACACAATCTAATGCAAAGCCTGAGTTACACTGGTTTTTAAAACTCACTCTTTCGCTCACACTCTCATATATACATAAATATCTTGTGGTCATCCATCCTTAATGTAAGATGTTAGCAAGACAGTAAGCAGCATGACAATGACAACAAGCATACATCCAAATCTACAAAAGAATTGCTTCACCTGAACAGAGGCGGACATTTCAGGTCCAGAAAGTAAAAATCCAAACCAGGATTTTGTTTCAACCAACCAGTTGAGCATAAAGAGTCACAGTCACAGAGTGAATTAATTGGTTGAAACAAAATCCTGGTTTGGATTTTTACTTTCTGGACCTGAAATGTCCACCTCTGCACCTGAAGAAAATTAAAGTTTTGGACTGGCCCAGCCAGAGGCCAGACCTAAATCCAGTTATAAATCTGTGGGGTGACCTTTAATGGGGCTGTGCAATCTGACAGATTTGGAGCACTTCTGCATGAAGAGTGGGCAAATATTGCCAAGTCAAGATGTGGCATGCAGATAGACTCCTACCCAAAAAGACTGAATGCTGGAATTAAATCAAAAGGTGCTTCAACAAAGTATTAGTTTAAGGGTGTGCACACTTATGCAACCAGCTTATTGTACGTTTTTTATTTTTCCCCCTGAGATTTGTTTGGTTTTCAATTGAATTGTACAGGTTATAGGTCACATTAAAGGTGGGAAAAGTTTTCAAATTATTTATCGCTGTCCCATTTTTAACATCAAAAAACCTGGCATTTTTCCAGGCGTGTGCACACTTTCTATATCCACTGTAGATGCTGATGCACCTAGGAATTTGTTGTTTATGATATTTACCTGTTACAGTTGCACGTAAACTGCACCATATGCCTTTGACTGTGTTATGCCCACACAAATAGCTGCTGCGTTAATGTGAGTTGTACCACCAGCTACCACCTACGTGGGCGTATGGTAATAAAAAAAATTGAAAATGAGAGAAAGGTTAGAGAATGAGTGAGCAGGTAGTAAATGTAACGGATTCACACTTAAATGCTAGACAGCAGTGTGGACAGTGTCACCCGCTGGTCCACAAGGCTCGATATAAATACCGAAAGCAGACGGACGTATCTTACACGTTCAGCTCCCAATTCCCTGTAACCTAAGATGTCACTGCCCGTAGCTGTTTTATTTATTCTAGGACATGTGCCATAAATGGGCCCCAACCTTGCAGTGCCGTCTAGAAAAAGCAGCGTTGACAGGAAGCCAGTGAAGAAACACGAGCAGCTGTTTAATATGCTGTAGCTGCTAATTCAGCTGCCATACAGCAACACGTAATTATATAATCTGAATATATATATATATATCATTTTTTATAGGGCAGAACTTGATAGTGTTGAAGAAAGTTTGTATTTGTCCTGGCACAGTTTACGAAAATCCTTCCCGAGCATTCCGTCGACAGGGCGCTTCTGGAAAGGCTGCGGCGCATGTCCGGATGCGGCTGTGCCTCCGCGTCAGATGCCCCGCCGAGTCCCTAGAAGCTTCCAGCCTCGTGTCAGACGCTCTAGAAGGTTCTGCGCAGGGGCGCCATAAAAAGCGGCATTCGGTCTCATTTCGGGGAAGACGGAGAGAAAGCGCCGGGCGACTGTTCGGCCAGGTACGACGATGGAAAATACTCCATGCGGTGCAGGAGTTGCACAATAAGGGGGTGTCATGGAGGTGGTTTAAAATACCCCCTCAGCGTTCGTTAGGTGAAGGTAGATGGACAAATGCATCAAGGAAATGCGGAAATAGAAAGAATAACTAGCTATTCCTATTGGCAAATCTACAGATTTTTATTGTCTTCTTTCATATCAGCCTTATTATAAAACCTACGCTTAAAAAAAACAAAAAAACATATATATATATTATTTCCTATTGTGCTGCTAACCGCTGCTTTTGTTTTCCCTCGCCAGCATTAACCGTCCATTTACCGGCAACATGGTTCGCGAAACCGGCTTTTACGACTTGCTGGGAGTCAGTCCCAAAGCGTCCGGCGATGAGATTAAGAAGGCGTACAGAAAACTGGCGCTGAAGTACCACCCGGACAAGAACCCCAACGAGGGCGAGAAGGTACGGCTACGGCCCTGGGAGACGGGGGACGCGCTCTGCGGAAGCTTCTGGAAGTCCTGGCGTCTCGCCGTGACCTCCAAGATGTCCCAGTATCGCGATGGCGTTCTTGTGGTTGAATAGCCTACCTACTAGCACACGCTGCGTGTTTTATTCCACTAGTGTCTGTATTGGACAGTCTAACAGCATAAGCTTAGTAACTATGAATTTAGTAGCGCTGTCCGAAATTGCAAAATATCCGCTTTCATGACTAGATCACGTAGTATGACGATCATGTATTGCATGTCGTCACAACAAGCCTTGGGAAATTGTTGGTAATTTTCTTTTAACTTGACATGTATTTTTCTTCGTAGTTCAAACTCATATCGCAGGCATATGAGGTATTGTCAGACCCAAAGAAGAGAGATCTGTACGACCAAGGCGGGGAGCAAGCGATTAAAGAAGGGGGCATGGGTGGAGGGGAATTCTCCTCCCCGATGGACATTTTCAACATGTTTTTTGGGGGAGGTGGCAGAACACAAAGGGAGAGGAAAGGTAATGTCGTAATATGCGTCATTGGGATTCAGTGCTATGGAAACCATTTATATAACTTAACTTTTGATTATGCCAAAAAAAAAAAAATGAAAATAAAATATACTCTTCACTGCTACGTCATTCAAAACTGTGCTGTAATTTGCACCCATACATTGTTTTACCATGGCTTTGTTAGTATGAAATTTGACATCTGAATTATCTTGCTTTTTAGCTGCTTGCCATTTATTGCTATTGTTTTTCCTTATGTAGGGAAGAATGTCGTCCATCAGCTTAGTGTTTCACTAGAGGAGCTCTACAATGGCACAACTAGGAAGCTTGGTCTTCAAAAGAACGTCATCTGTGAGAAGTGTGATGGTATGTCCTTCAAGATAGAGTTCTGTTCTTGATCTGAATAATTCATGATAAATTGCTCCTTGGTTCTTGTAAGGTTCAGTAAACCGTCATAGGAACCTTTCTTTATTTCGGTCTGCTCCTTATTTAATGAAACACTTTGGCACATTTTGTAATTTACTTTTTTAAAATCTGGGTGTCGTATAATGATAAAATCTTATTTTTGCTTTAGGCTACGGTGGGAAGAAGGGAGCTCTAGAGAAGTGTTCAGGCTGCAAAGGAAGGGGCATTCAGATTCAGATTCAGCAGATTGGACCAGGAATGATTCAGCAGATTCAGAGCATGTGTTCTGACTGCCATGGCCAAGGGGAGAGGTTCAGCGCCAAGGACCGCTGCAAGAACTGCAACGGCCACAAAGTGGAACGCAAGAAGAAAATTCTGGAAGTACACATTGATAAAGGTGTGTGAGTAACATCCAACCTTTATCTCGCATCCCCACAGAAAGGTTTCAGCTAATAATGTCTCCAAATGCTGAGACACCTGAGAAATGTCATTTGCTTCAAACAGGTATGAAAGATAGCCAGAAGATTACATTCCATGGCGAGGGTGACCAGGAACCAGGACTGGAACCTGGTGATGTCATTATCGTCCTGGATCAGAAGGAACATGCAGTATTCCAAAGACAAGGAAATAATCTACTAATGAAAATGGAAATCAAGTTGGTAGAAGCCCTTTGTGGCTTCAAGAAGACCATCCGTACCCTTGATAACAGAATGCTGCTCATCAGCTCATCACCAGGTCAGCAAATGGCGTCCTGTTTGAAGTGCCCTGTAGATTATTTCTTGTAACTAATTCTCTGTATAGTGTTTAAGTTTTGTGCACATGACATTGTACTGCTAGGTGATGGATTTTGTTTAATTCCCTCAGACTGTAGTGAGGTCATGTTGATGGGTGTTTTTCTACACTGAGTTAAACCTCTAGGGCTACATTTTTTCCAAAGCACAACTGAGCTATTCTTTGAAGAACTTTTAAATCGAACTAACCGCTTTCGATATCCACCCACGTGGAAACGGAGTTCTGGAAAACTGATAGCCGCCCTGCATTTGTTATATACTCTGATGTATGCACGATGTATTTTGTTGTAGGGTGGGGCATCTTTACGTGCACAGTGCAGTAATGTAGGATTGCTCTGAATTTCAGGTCAAGTTATAAAGCACAGGGACACCAGATGTGTGCCCAATGAAGGCATGCCCTTAATCCGAGACCCTTTTGAAAAGGGACAGCTCTTCATCGAATTCTCGGTACGTTACCTTACAGGGGAGTCTCCTGTGCGCAGACGCACACATTCTAGTTTGATACGACTGCTCACTCTGCGGTTTGCCTCACTTACACGGCGCTCTGTGTGGCCCCTCTGTTAGGTTCAGTTTCCAGAGAAGGACTGGCTTCCAGAGAACATGCTGCCCCAACTGGAGGCCTTGCTCCCTCCCAGGGATGAGCACATGATCACTGATGACATGGAGGAGGTTGATCTCTGTGAGATGACTTTCGGCTCCCAGAGGAGCTTCCGAGGGGAGGCGTATGAGGAGGACGAAGGGCCCAGGAGTGGCGTGCAATGCCAGACTCACTGAACGTGGCGCACTGGTGGATTTGTGTATCGTGCGTGTGCGTGCATTCACTGCATGTTGTACAGTATGTCTTTATTTTGAGTTGAGCTGGAAAATGCCTCAGTGCAATGGAGAATATCATAATTTACACAATATTTCCTTACCCATTCATTCCTTTTTATTTACAATTTAAAAGGCCTTTAAGTGAAAATTTGATCATCTATGCTTTCTGTGAAGGTTCTCATGTGCCCATGGCTCCTAAAGACTTTAAAAATAAAGCATTTTATACTGTATTGCTCAATATGTTCTTTTTAATTCCACTACAAGAAATGTAATTCCAGAAATAAAATCCTTTTCTGACTAGTTTATATCTGGGTGATTGAACTTTGATACAATGTAACATTCAGTGCCCTGATGCCTTTTGCTGCACAAGAAGGTCCTGTGCAACCAAAAAGGTGCCTAACATCTGACGTCAAAGTACTTCCCAGTTGTCCTGAATCTGTAACTTTCATAAAGGCAAACTATATAGTCAAAACTCTTTGCAACACTTCACATTAATCATTTATCAATCTACCAAATTTTTTACTATGTAATCAATTATATATTAGCTTAAACTGATGATGAGTAAATCATGAAACTAAACCTTCAGCATAGTAATTTCATTATATTTGATCCTGCATTATGGGCAAAATCAAAACATCCATCAATGTTACATATGCGTATAAAGCATACAAAAGAATACACACTATAGTACTGTGATGCGCTCTGACATTGTATGGTTTCCCACGGCTGGTGAAATATGTGCTTTTTTTAACAGTTTCTCAAACTCTCTCCAAGCCGTCATGAAGGCTTAGTGCAGGGGTGCCCAACTACAGTCCTGGAGGGCCGAAGCCCTGTGTAGCTTAGTTCTTTCCCTGTTCCACCATAAATGATTCAGCTCAAGAGCTGTGTGGTAATTAGCACAAGGAGTTGAATCGGGTGTGTTAAATGAGGGGAAACCCAAAAATGTGCAAGGCCCTGGCCCTCAAGGACTGGAGTTGGGCACCCCTGGCTTAGTGGGTCACACCACAGCCTCACACTTCTACGTTGGGGGTTGAAATACCAGCTTTGCGTGTTCTCTTCTTGACGGGGATATTTCCTCAGGATACTCCGATGTCTTCTTGAAATTCATATACATGCATCTCGAATAGCTGGCGTTCCTAAATTGCGCACGGTGTACGATTGCGTGTGTATATCCTGTCATACACTGACATCCCGTCTAGGGTAGATAGGATCCTGACCAGGTTAAATAGTTGGACTGTGGCCAGGTCGGTAAAATACAATATGTATAGCAAACCTTATACCTTATATGTTTACGTGAAAAGGAAATAAATTGCACAGTAATCGGCAGTCGCAAAGAGTTCCTCTTTATCCGAATAGGCAAGAAATAGTTTTAATTACTACCTGATTCATACGGCGATAGGCGGCGCAAGAAATACATTAACCGTGAAGCTGTGCGCGCCGACGCGCTGGCGTCACGCCGCACACGCCCTCCTTTCTTGACACCGTATGGATACTGTGTCAGAAGTAAAAGCGAGCCAGACCGATACATTGTCATCTCTCCGAAGCCAGGAGCCCGAGCAGCAAAATGGCGAAAACGTACGACTACCTTTTCAAACTCTTGCTCATAGGAGATAGCGGTGTCGGCAAGACGTGCCTGCTCTTCAGGTTCAGCGAAGACGCGTTCAATACCACCTTTATATCCACAATAGGTTAGTTGACCGGATTTTGTCACATTGCAATGAGCGTTATTTATTTATGCAGAGGGTGGGGGCTGGGGTGTTGGTCGCGGGGAGCTGCGCCAGCTGATATAACGGTTTTGGGGAGAATAAGGAACAGTAAATAAAGGCGATGGGGTTGCGGTGGAGGGACGGGCCTCCAGAGAGACCGCGGCACGCCTTACTCGCACGCAGGAAACAGTTAAGTCCAGCGCCGAGCTGGGGAAGCCGGTAGCCCGCAAAGTTTCTGTGAAAAGGACCGACTGTGTCTTATTTAACATGTCATTTGGATTTAGTCAGTCAGTCAGTTAACTTAGTTAGTTAGTTAGTTAGTCAGTCGGGCGGTCAGCCTCCATTCTGGGACGGGAAGCTGGCGCTTGACTATAAATGTATCCGCCCGCCGCTTGTGTTGGTTACATTGTTCATTCAGATTTGTTTCATTGTTCATTCAGAGTATAAGAAAGGAAACTTTCTTGGCTGCGTGTTTCACTCCGGTTGGTTATGAGGAATAAATCTTTTCGGGGAAGGGCGCAGCCGTGGGTCCATCACGCGAACATGTACGGGAGTCACCGTCTGGAGCCCCGGAGACCTAGGGCTTCTGCCCCGGTCCGCGGCAGAGGATGTGCTCCTCGTGTGCGGGGATATTGGATATGATCGCGGAGAAAGTGGTAACTTTATTAATAATAAATAATGAGTTTGTACGGCGGCGCAGACAGACAGAGCTGCCGTTGTTGTGTGCCTGCCTCCGGGACTGTCACAGCGTCACCCCGAGCCCAGTCCCTCCAAGACCCTCCCTAAAAAGCCGCCTGCTATCCATGATTTACCGCAGAGCTGCTACACAGCAGACAACGGTGCCTTTCCACGTGAATTTGTACGCTTTGTGTGTGTTAATTCGTTAGTGGCTCATTTACATACAAGAAATGACTAACGCGAAGACGCTGACATCAGTGTCATTGCTGCACGTAGTGAGAATGTGCGTTTATTCCTTTACATTTCCTTTAATTTGTTAGAACAGACCTGTTGCTGACTAAAGATGGTATGTAGGATATATACTGTTATATACTGTTACTCAGTAATTAGAATGTGTTTTTGTTGTGCCTTTGCACTTTACTGTCTGTCCTATCCGGTCATGTCTTGTCTTGTGTCTTGTCTGCGCATGGGACAGTGAGGAACGTAATTTCGATTTCTTTGTATGTCTAGTACATGTGAAGAAATTGACAATAAAGCTGGCTTTGACTTCAGGGAAATAGTGCAAAGCAGTCGTTGCATTGAGCAAAAGCGCAAGTGAAAATAAAAAAAACAAACAGTTACAGAAAACTCACCCTGTGCAGCAGGATGTACAGAACAGGAAGACCTGTTTTCCTTGCTTGTGGTGGATGTTTATACGAGCCCGAAATGTTAAGTAACTAGTTACCCTCACCCTCTTCTGGTATAGTGTAGTAAGCCTAAGAATCCCTCATTAGCACAATTAGCCGCTGAATGGCACATAGACTGATATGAGAATGCCAGTGGGTGTTTCAAGAGCACCGGTTTACAGCGTGTAATTATAGTCTAGTCGATTTCCTCATCAGATGCAAATAATTGTGCACTTAACTAGTTGGGTCTGTGTGCCTGCTTTTTATACGGGGCGTCATGGGCTATTAAAGTGCCCCCCTGCTGTGTCTGCCCGCTTTCATTAAAGCACAGATTGTAGCGTTTATTTGCTGCCAAGGTTACGCATGGCGCCCGATGCCACAGAGTCACTTCTGTTGGGTGACCTGCCGTTACTCGCGCTGGCGCTCTGCCGTCCTGTGGTCGATCACGTCTCCATCGGTCATGTGACTGCACACGCTTAGGGGTCACGGTTGGGCTGATTGTGGGCCCTGTCCCACGTGCGGCTGGCAGCTGGAATCATACACAGTGTTTAGATTTCCTCAAAATGACGGGCATCTGCCTTGGGTGGTTTCACCACATGTATAGCGAATTAGAATGCCTGTCACCAAGCAGGCTTCCTTACTGCTGAGTCACAGCGCGAAAGTCGAGCATCTACAGGGACGTTAATGTCGCTCTGGGGCTCCCGTTGAGCTCGAGGTGTTCTGGAGCTCACTTGGGCACACCTCGTCATTTCTGACAATCGCTGACTGTCCTGCGGCACGTGTTCACTAATAAAAAGAATTCACGAGGAATGTGCAAGTGCTCCGGCTACGGTGGAGCTAAAATTCTAGGCTGTAAAAGTCAGAGAAAATATCGAAATGGCCCAAATGTTCTGGAGGATGTTCTGTCGTCATCAGAGGGTTAAAAATAATCACAATTTTATTTACGTGTTCCTGACACTTAGTAGTGAATCAATATTTCTCTGTGTGTTCTTTGCAAAAGACTTCTCTTGCTGCAGCTCTGTTGGCCTTTTTCCAGCACTCCAAGATTGCAAATGTCTGTGTGTGCTATGTGCTAATTTTGTGGTGTTTCCCAGTCACCGTCTGAATTCTGGTCTAGAGTTCCTTCAGGGTGCTATTTTGAGTCGGAATTTAAGTTAATTGAAGACCCTTTTCAGTTTACTTTTTACATCCGATATTTGACATCCGATACTTAGGAATGAGAGACTTCAGTTCTAAAAGATTACGGTGTTTTCCATGTTTAGACTTGTGCTTCAACCTGGAAAAGATTACCTTTAATATCTAAGTGTGTTGGCTTATTGGGCATGGTTTAAATGTTAGGTTAAGTGAAATTAATGAATAATAGACTGACCAGACTTGCTGTTTGATCGGAGCATTTTTTCAAAATCCTTAGAAAGCACCTGTCTGTTACAGTATATCTATACATAGCATTTCTGATATTAAATATATTTTGTTATATGTCTGCTGGCATTTGTGGAAGGGTTTCACATGAAGTGTGATACGTTTCCTGTGTGACTTTAGTAATATAGTATTATGAAAGTGTCTTGGTGATAAACGCTCTCCAGTGCGTATGACGCTCTTCTGAAGCTTCTGGGCCTCGTGAAATTTCCCGAATTTTAGTACCTAAAAGGAGATTTTATTGTTTTTGTCTTGTGAAATAAAGCTGGTGGTAAGAGAGCAGCGCTGCAGACATGAGACAGGAAGTGCTGTTATCTTCAGCCTGCCCCCTTTTCCAGTAAAAGCAGCCCGGCTCGGAGCAGAGAGCGACACGCTGTCCACCAGGCATTCTCCTTAATGGGTTAATCTTTTATGGCTATTTAAACTCCTTTCAGGCTATGGGACACTGCCAGTGCCCGTTGTGTTAACTAGACACATCCCTGCGTCTGCTCCAAATCTCACAGAGCAACCAAATCGGGGAAACTATGGGAAAACAAAGGGATGCTTTTGCATACTTTTTAAAAATCCTTAAAATTATGTGAATTCTAATCCTTCCACATATACAGATGGGACTGAATATGGCAGTGAAATTTGAATCTGGATAATAAGCTATGTGTTCTCAGTGATTGTGTCTCCAGAACCATATGCTGGCCTCCTTTTTAAGACTCTTTTTAAGATTTTTAAGATTTCCCCACTAATTCTGAGGACATTCTTCTGTGCCGCCACTATGTGTCACCCCTTCATCCAGTAAGGGGTCATTACCCTTGGCTTCTTTTATTCCCAGCCAAATAGTGGAGCCATGACAAAATCTGATGTTTGTATTTATAACTTGGAATTTAGGTAAAATGATTATTCTGGGATGATTTACTTAAAGTCAAGCCAAGCTGTCTAATGTCTTGATGTGAAGATGACCATCACTGCTGGCGACAGTAAAATTCTGTCTGCATTTGACAGTAAGGTTTACTATGGCAGAAATCTTCCACCCAGAAGTACGGTAAAAGTGTGAGTGAATGTCAGATAGCGGAGCTTACGTGCTGATATGTCACGTCATGTAATGTCATGGAGCTGAGCCTGCTCTTTAGTGGGCATCTCTGCTGTCATGACAATGATTAAGCAGGACTGCAGGCAGCTGGTCCTCTCCCGAGCTGGGCCGGGCCGGGCTCTGCCGACTCGGAGGAACAGAAGACTTTCTGTCAGTGCCGCTTCTGGACCTCGTGACCCTCAGCTGGCTGGGTGTGTAGTGGGAACTGCTGAGACTCTGCATTCCTCCGCCTCTCCGGCAGTAAGGATTCAGGCCTGCGGCCGGGGGGCGGGAGAAGGGAGGTCATTGACCCCGACCTCAGCCTCTCCGCGGGCTTCCCTAATCGCTGCAGGCGCTGTTTCTGTTCCGCTTCCTGGACTGCAACAGCAGTTTAAACACGTACTTCCCTGACGACCGTATCCTGTACATTGACACATTTTTCTTGCTCTTGTCGGCGTTTCATAATGGAGGAAATGTAATAGTGACAGCTGAGGCTGCCCTTGCAGCTCCGAGATGGTCTGCGTCCTCCCGCCTAGCGGAGTCATCCTTTAGAGGCCAGGGGAGGCTGAACGCCTCGCTCTCTTTTTTGAAGTGGGCTGGAAATCGTTAACTGCACTGATCAAAGCCTACAACGTCGACTGCTTCTGAAACATAATTTATCTGCATTTCTTCACCAGGTATTCAGCTGTAGTTTGTCATGCGCTGACATTTTCATTTGCAGGTTGACTCTTAGCTGTGCCCTCTGCTGTTTTTAATGGAGATCACCAGGATTTGTTGTTTTACCCTTTAAATGTCAGTGAAGATGGCGGTGAACTGAAGGAGGCTGTGCCGGTATCTGATTATTCAGAGATTTCCTGAGTGCTGGGGCGTCTGCCTCAGCCCCAGGCGGGCCGGACCCCCATGTGGTGCTGAGACAGAGGTGTCCTGCTTGGCCCCGGCCCCGGCTGTCACGCCTCGGCCCACCATGTGATCTCAAAGGTGTGGTGTGTTTTTTTCCCCCCTAAAAAGGAGCGACATGGGAGGGCATGACGCCACTGCTGGGCTCGGTGTCAGCTGCCTCCGTCGTGCTCCGGAAAGGCCCGCGAGGCCGGCCCGAGCCCTCGCTCTGTGCAGCTCACCACTTCCTCCCTGCGCTGCTGTTTTCCGCATGATATCTGCTCTTATTTTCAGCATGCTACTCCGTCGGCTTCAAAGGGCACCTTGCTGAAATCAAAAGAAACTGTTTTGCTAGTAATTTAGTATCTAATAGAGGGTTTGTTCTTTCCTTTCATTGTTATCTGTATGTTGCTTATTTGTTTATTAAAATATTATTTATTATTAAAGTTCATTAAGAAGTTGCCCATTATTTTGGTTTTCTGTGAATAAGTATTAACACTAAAGATGTAAATCCCACCCGCCAGTTATTGTTGTGCTTTGTTGGGGCTGTGATACCGTGATACTCTGTGGCATTGCTTTCCAGGCTGAGGCTGCACATAAGCAGTTTGCTTTCTCTGATGGTATCGTTCTATTGCTCATTCGTCACTCATTTTGCAGGCCTGGCTAAGATTAGTGGGCCGCTTTAGCTTTATTTAGCCTGTCGCCCTCGTGCCCCAGGGAGGTGCAGGCCGCTGGGCGTGGGTGGCTTTCGGCTGGAGCACCTCATTGCCACAGGGGGGCGCCCTCCACAGAGGGGAACTGGCTGCTGAAAATGACCGCTGTGCTAGTTTGGTGGGTCAGAAGGTACATTTCACCAGTAATGACAAACATATTCACAAAATCTTAATAGAAGCCTGTCTGATCTTTCTAGAGCTATTATGTTACTCTGGGCCTTCATTATAGCAACATTTGAAAAATCTGTAGATGAGTGTACTATGCAACAGTAACTTTATATTGTTTGCTTAGGAATATTATGTAGCTATCATAACAGGGTCCTTCCTAAGACTGGAACTAGTTAACAAGGGGTAACAAACCCGACTCATTATTTATTCTATGTATAATCCTGTTAAATGGTTTAACAAAGTCTTTGTAGTTACGTGTGTAAGGCCTGCCATCATTGCTGTGCATTATTATGTGCCTTAATTGCTATCATTATGATTACAATGGGAAATTATCATTACCTGTTTTCCCCTGTAATTTGCATCGGAATTCTGAATCTGGGAAGCGGTATCCTGAATTGTAGTAGTCTGATGTTTACCTGCCGCTAATGTCCGAGCCAGAGAAAGTATGGTCAGAGTATCTCTGAGTGCCGCTCTTCCCTCTGCAGATGTTTAAATGCCGTTCGTCTCCACTGTCATGTTAAAGCGGAGGGGGGGCTTTAATCGCTTTCTCTCAGGGAGGGGGAGCGGCTGTTGTCGGCCAGGTGAAGCTGAGGCTACTGCTCGATATCCGCTTTTACTTCCATAGCTACTTAGAAGGCAGATTTTGCAGTGTAGCTGCGGGGGGCCGTCTGATTAAATCCAGAGTTCATACAGCCTGGGGTCCCCACTTTTGTTTAACGTGCGGACAGCAGACAGCAGCTGGCTTCGGTGCCGAGTCAGTCCCGCTTGTGGGTGTCTTGGCTCATCCCCAACCGCTAATGGGATCCCTTCCTGTAGAGGAGCAGGCCGTTCTCTGTGCCCGTGCCGGTGAGCAAAGCCAAGAACGTTGGCATTAAGTCTAGAACACGAGGATCCAGCCTGGCTTCTGTGGAGTTTACACATTGTGCATGAGAAATTAACTGAAGTTTTTAAATGGCTTCAAGTGGCATTATGGGGAAACACTATGTCCGCCCCGTTAGAGGTATTTTGCTTTTAACTTGCCACGAAATGGTGTGAAATCTCACCTTTGACCTTTTTATATAATGTAGGGGCTTTTTGTTGTCACTCTGACTTTCTGTCACGTGCTTGTGGTTTTATTACTCTTCAAATGAAAGTTTTTTTTTTTTTGTCTAATGAAATAAAATTCTTATTTACAGGGGTGCAAATAACTTTTGAAAGTTCAATAGAATGAATAGAATTAAACTTTAAACAAATGATGCGCGAAAGTCAGCTGTGATGGTCTTCCTACCTTCGCAAAGAGTAGCCGATGACATAATAAATGTCAATATTTTTGCGACCCCATGTTTGCAATCATTTGTGATATTGGTGCTTTTCTGTCATTTTAGGGATCGACTTCAAGATCAGAACCATCGAACTGGATGGGAAGAAAATTAAGCTTCAGATATGGTAAGTAATCAGTGTGACAATAAGATTATATCCTATGTTTTCTCCGGAGCCATAGATATATAAAATGCTTGGTGTGAGGGCCACTCCAGCTGCTGCTGTGTATATATACTAGTATCATTTTGTATTTTGTCATGCTTAGAATTGGAGATATGCATCAAGTTCGCCGACTGATGTTGCACAAACCATCTCTTCCATCCTGTTCAGCGAGCGAGACTCTGTACTGCTCTAAGGCAGAATTAAACTCATAACCCACATGTATAAGTGAGAAACAGGTCAGGGGAGTGTAAATAGTGCTCTGCAGTGTCTCATGGCCCTCAGCTGAGAGAGAGAGACAGTGAGAGAGTGCGTCTTAGCTTCTGCTGGCTACAGGAAGCATGCAGAGGAACACAGGCTGTTTCTCTGTATCCTCACGGATGCTTTCTTCGTCTCGCTGCCAACCTTAAGGTCTGATTATGTTCAGTCGCACTGGGTAAAATTAATAAACAGCCATAAGTGCCAGATTGTTTCCTGACATATTCTTCCTTTAAGGTCAAGATTTTTCTCCACTAAGTCAACAAAGCTGCTTTGTAAGGACGGGGAGTTGGGGGGGTGGGAAGGGGGCCACAATGGAGAAGATCGCACTGACATTCCTCGGCCATTCTGTGCGACATACACACAGGATATGAAGATGGCCGTTGGGAGGTGGTCGCTCGCTGCTGTTCGTGATCTCAGGGTGACAGTGGGGCCTGTTCCTGTTCGCTGGCACCCTGTCAGTGCTGGGAGAAACTCGAATGCGTGTTTGTGTCTCTTCTGCAGGGACACGGCGGGACAGGAGCGCTTCCGGACCATCACGACGGCCTACTACAGAGGAGCCATGGTGAGGCGCGGCCGCACTGCCTGCTGGGTCAGGTGACGCCGCGACATGGCGTCCAGCTCAGAGGAGCCTTAGCTTTGTGTGCCGGCCGGTCGTTCTGTCACGTCGTACCTGTCAGACGGGACTGCGGCCACCACACCATGGTTACTTCCCCCCAATCTCATTAGGGTTTTCTCCCATCTGATCCATTCCCAAAGTGTTTTTTTTTTGTTTCGCTTGCTGCTGTAACAGTTTCCGTCATTTTGAACACCCTGTCTAGGCGGAGGCCTGTGCTCAATTTCCTGTCTCACTGTTGTACTCCTTGCATACCTGATTATTCCTAGATTAGTAAAAGTTATTATACTGAGCCTGAGCGATCTTTAAAGTGGTGTTTATACCTGCAGTGACCTTACATAAGGTATCACCATGGCTGTGCTGTTCCTTCACCACTGATATTTGTAAAGATGTATTGTCGGGTTTTCACTTCAGGCCGTCCTACACTGATGATGTGTCTCCCTAGTGTTTGGCTGTTTGGCTCGTGCTGACTTCTTTGATTACCTCAACTGAGAAACGGCACCTGCCCTGTAAATACGTTAAACAGGCGTGGTGACCAGCTGCTCTGGGTGTGTTTGCGTTCAGGTGCAGCGATCACCTCTTTCTCTGTCTCCGTCTCTCTCAGGGCATCATGCTGGTGTATGACATCACTAACGAGAAGTCCTTCGAGAACATCAAGAACTGGATCCGGAATATCGAGGAGGTGAGTCAGCGTAGCGCCTTGGCCCCAGTCCCCGGGCCCCAGGCCTCTCTCTGCGTCTGCACGCCAAGCCACTCAGGCGAGTTCTGTCACCGTGCCGTTTCAGTCGAGATTGATGAAGAGGCAGAAAGTATCATTTATGGCTGTTTTATATTTTACAAGCAAGATAATGGCACGCAGCGGTCCGGCTTCCATTGTCAGTCGATGGGACCTTTACTTTGCTATCTCAAATACAACAAACGCAGGAATATATGTTCAAGCAGAACAATTTTTTTTTCATTGCATTCTGTCACTGCTCATTCCCATTCTAACCCTCAAACACTCACTGCCAGGTCTGTATTCAGAAATACCTCTACCTACAAGTTTCAGCTCAGCCACTTGGATGATGCTAGCTACTTTAACTGTTAGCCGCACTGTTAGCGGTTGGCCACACCCACCACCCCCCATCGAAGGCCCAGGCTCAGCTTTAAGCCATTTTCACAAGCACATCATGAGTTTTTCAGAGCAGGGCGGATAGTCAGCTTTGGACTTCATGATGATACATAGGTCATCTACTGCCTGTGAGTGTTTCTGAGAGGATGGAGGCCTTGTCGCTGTCGACTGTTCCAACACTCGCTGTGTGCAGGTTTGTTTCCACCTCACACACGATCACAGGGTCCTTCCCCGCATTTCGGCTTCTGTATCCGGATGTGTTTCTCCCTTAACCTGGAAGTGGATGTTTTCAGGTAAACGGCAGCACTAATGAGGAGCGCAGGTGAGCACACTGACTTCCCCGCTAATCGGTACCTGTGATGCCTGTTCCCAGCACGCGTCGTCGGATGTAGAACGCATGATCCTGGGCAACAAGTGCGACATGAACGACAAGAGACAAGTATCCAAAGAGCGAGGCGAGAAGGTGCGACTGGTGCCACCATGCTGGGTGTCTGGGGGGGGGGGGTACGTGCATCTTACCCAGCACTGACGTCTCTCTCACTCTGTTCAGCTGGCCATAGACTATGGGATAAAGTTCCTGGAAACCAGTGCAAAATCCAGCATAAACGTGGAAGAGGTGAGACTGAAACACAGGACACAGCTTATCCATAGGGGTCTCCATTACATGGAAGCATGGATGGATGGGTTAGATGGAACTTTCTGCATTATTGAGGCGTGGTGGGACGATCAGCTCACTGTATGAAGTGGTGTGCATGTCGCTCATAAGTAATTATGAAGGAGGTGAAGCTCGCCCTTGTTTGTAATCCACAGGCCTTCTTCACACTTGCCAGAGACATCATGACAAGACTCAACAGGAAAATGGTGAGCATTAACGACGACCCGGAATCCCCCAGGATCCGAGCCGGCGAGCTGCTCCTACCGTAGCTTGGGGCTCCGCAGCCGCAGTCATTGGGAAACATAATCGCAGGCTAACATCAATTTAACGTCATGTTCCGCTTTTCTGCTTTCTCTGCTAGAACGACAACAGCGCCTCTGGTGGCGGAGGACCTGTGAAAATCACGGAGAACCGGTCGAAGAAGAGCAGCATCTTCCGGTGTTCCCTGCTCTAATGGACTGCCCACTATTGTCCTGGACACCCGCACTGCTTTCCTCAAAGCAGAGTGTTGAGCAGCCTGTGTTGGAAAGCTCATGGGCTGCTGCCCACGGCTGTGTATTCTGCTGCCCACGGCGACAGCCGCCTCCAAGGGCCGGTTTCACAAACTAAAAATGAGTCAAAAACGTCAAATCTCAAGTCACCCACTGGTCCAGATAGATTCCCGGTTCCCCGCAGTCCGGATCCCGACCCGCCATTACAGCATCTTTGTCTGTTTACGTCTTTTATCCGTGGAAGCCCACGTTAACGTGCTTTGTGCCCTGAAGCTCCTTCTCCTCTAACCTTCACTCCTGTGACGATCCCGGCGCCGGGTGTTTTTAGCGATGGAGTCAGACACTGGTTCTGTTTCCCTGGCGTTCCTCCCTGGCTGAGTGTTTGCTGTGTGAGAATGTGAAATCTCCCAGGCCATGTTATCATTTCCGGCATTTGCCGTTCAAGGAGCACAAGTCACTGTAGGAGCGGCGCGGTGTGGCGCACGTGCCATAGATCCTGAAATGTCTCTCGCACGAGCACATGGAAGGATTATTATTATTCTCAGTCAAAGCTGATCAATTTCGTTCCCGTTGCTGAATTTATACTTTTTAATTGCTTTCCAATAAATTAAGACAAATATTATTTAAATGTTACGATAAAGAGTAGCTGAAATACAACAAAAGATAGGGAACTTGTTGAAGGTAGTTTTTTTTCTTTTTACTGAGATTGTTGCCAAGACATTCAGCTAAAGTTCTGGCCTATTCTGTAATAATTTGTGCAAAATCAGGAACGGAAGCTGTTTTATGTTTATGAAAAGAGTGGAAGATATTAAAAGTATGATATGAAATGTTACTAGTGGAAAAGCACCTCATATGAAGGACTGGCTGTTTAATTGTACAGCATACTGTCACTGATGACAAATATTTTGCAGAGAAAATTTAGTAAACTACATTGTGCAATACTATAATAGATCTTCAAAGTCTCCTGTTTTTGGTAGCACATAGATGGTTTGCCAACGAATAAGGATGTGCTATGCCAAGTGCCACTGGCAAGACCAAACAAACTGTAGTTACAATGTCTTGGCTTTCCTGTCTTTTAAAAAGTGTCAGTAGTAAGTTATCTTTCTGTTTTTAGACGTTTTAAAGTCACATGGCTGCGTTATTTTCTCACTGCCCTCTGAGCTTTGCTGTTGTTCAGACATTGTCCGGAAAATGAACTTCGAGCTGGTCCTGAGACCAGATAAAAAGCGAGAGCTTCATACAAATTCTTGTTGAGGTGGTCGTGAACTGAACCCCTTCTGGATGTTTGAATGCAGACACCTTCTGGTTCATAACTGTGTTTCTGTTTCTCTATGTACCCTGCAGGACATTGGGCCCACTATCTCAGCAGTACTTGTGAAGTTGTTGGAAAACCACTAAATGCATGCATAGATCTCGGTGTAAATGAGACGACTAAAATATAACACACTGAGTAATCCGATCGTATTAATATTAACCACGTGTTCATATTTTACTGGCAAAAATGAGCTTCCTTACTCCATGAGGTTGTGACGTAAAAGTGTGTCCTGTTTACAGAAACGAATGCAGGGCTGATTCTCTGCCTGCCTTTGTATATGTGTGTCCGTTTTTATGTCACCTGTGCCAGAGGCTGTATCTTCATGCCATTGTCATTGTAGATCATCATAAAAAGTGAGAGGAAGAAGCGTGTGATGTTTAAACGGGATTAACCGGGAAGGGTCAGTAATTTAGTCAGATAAGTTAAAGTGATGTTCAACATTTCTCTGACCCGTCATTAACAGAAAGGCTCCAGTTGTGGTCTTGCTAAAATAGAAACGCGTTGTGGTTTGAGGGAAGCCCCTCCCACTTCCTCCCCGAAAAAGACTTGGTAAGCCCCCCCCAGCCCCAGACTACAGGAAACACACGTACTGCATTCATATTTCATAAGCAGCATCTGTTCCCCAAACAGGTTTTACAAACAGCATACAGAGCACAGCACTTGACTCCACATGTTGCCGTTTCTTCCTGGTGGTGCCTCAGTTCAGCCCACGTTTCTTACACTGACATATGGCTGTCGGCTGTAAAATTATATCTCTTTACGGTGAAAGGATCTCTGCTGTATCCTGTTGTACCAAAATGTATTTGCTTTCTTGGATAGCCATATCTGCACCTACGATGCCGAATCATTGCTCCAAGATGTGGATGTTCACTGACCACAAAGCGTCTGATCTGCTGGGATCGTGGGCACCTGGCATGCTGTCGGCAGTCTTCCATTGTGCCATGAATCATCACAGGCAGATAGTATATTTTCTTAGATTAAATGGATGATTGCTTGAGTTACATTAAATCAATGCACTGCATAGACCATTTGTTAAGAATGTAACTGTGCTTTTATTGTTGTGCAATAACTGTTGAAAATAACATTTTACATATTTCTGGGACCATGGATTTGCAAATATGTTTGTATACAAACATAAATATGCATACATTGATAAAGCTCTATTCTAATAATGTAACAGTGAAAGCATTCCATTTAACTCATGTTAGTATCTTATACCATGTTTACCAAACCATAAAGGAATTGTCAGATACACCTTCTTATTTTAAAACACTGTTAGCAGCCTATTGTTTGTCCGAGAGCAACGTCAAGCCTATTTCTGTAACATTTAAATCTCGTTGTGGACTGATAATTGTGCAAAGATGAAAAGAACTGTTGGTTTTGTTAATTGTGAACTTTTTTCTACAATATGGCGACTTCAGTAAAGATTACGTAAAGAATCCCGGTTTCTGTTTCTCTGTGATGCAGGTGGAGCGAGGGGCCGCTGCTGACTACCCCCCCCCATCACTATCTTTAGGACCCCAAACAGCTTTAGTTAAGGGGCCCCTATTGTTCTTTCCTTCCTCTTCCCATCTTAATTGTGTACTGCACTTATTTTTTTTTAACCCAAGCTTCATTTTAAAAATGTGATAGATAGATTTCTACTATTCTTTTATTCCATCTTGAAGCATTTTTTTGTTTCCGTGGTTTCTAATTAGTGTGAACGCAAGTTTGTGTGTCTGTGATCGTACGTGTGAGCTTGTTCCAATCCTGTTAGTGCCCAGCGCGTTTGCCATGGTGACGGCCACCTAGTTACTGAAATCTTTTAAGAACAAACCATGTAAAATATATACTATGTAATGTAGGTTGTTACATTTTTTTTACCAGCTCAACTAATACATTGAAACATAACTTCACAACGATATTTATCCATCCCTGATGCTTTCTAAGCAAAACAGAAAAGCATGCCAGATGAGGTGATTATTGATTGATTTTAGACTAATATACAGAGGATACCAGATGGTCGAGGCTGAGCTGTACCTGCAGGTGGCGCTGTGCTTCTGTTGTGGTGCCATGTGGGTGAATTCAGTGTCAGCAGTCTGTTTCAGCATTCACTGCGTCTTTTGGGCCTAATTTCATACGACCTGTCACTCCCTCACCCACTGAGCCATCACACGCCCCCCAAATGTCCTTCACACTGGAGGCAGCCCTAGGCTTCTCCATGCTGTCCCCCAAAGATCTCACCTTCTGGGGCTTGGTGTTCAAGCTCTTCGACCTGAGAGGTGGGTACATCCTGTCCTCGGCCGTCAACAGGTGGTCCCTGTCGTTGACGCTTTGGTGTCTGTGCGTCTCTGTTCTGCTCTTGTCTTCCTTTGGGGCCCTGGCCACCTGCTCCTCACCGTCGGCGGACGACTTGGCGGGATGCTGCAGGACGGACACTTTGGGAATGCGGCCGAAGAGGCTGGGATGCACTTTGTATTCGAAGCAGGGGGTCCACCGGCCTGACGATGGCAGCCTGCTTGCCTGCTCCATGAAGGTGCTGTAGTCCTTGGCCCAGCTGCTCTTGTCTTCCTCCTCTGCCGGGTTTAGGGTGATGCTGCTTTGGTACTTCCTGATTGAAGAGAGGACACCATTCGAGGAATCGGAAGGATAGTAGCGCACGGCCACACACTTCTCCAGTGGGTAAGAGACCGCTGCCTCCAGTTTAGCCTTCTTTGTTGTCACTCCTGCATTCGCCAGCATGGCATCCAGCGCAGACTCGCCGATCTCTGTCGGTTTGCAGGGCTCAGCATTACATTCGTCAGAATCGCCGCTCGTCTGATCACAAGGAGAGATCAAAATATCGATGGAGGCGCTGTGCTCTCTCTTTTCCACCGGGGCGGCGACATCTAACGTCTGGCCGTACTCCTTGGCTGACATAGTCGGGGTGGCGCACAGGAGGCTGCTCTGTCTCTCGGGCACCAGGAAGCTCCGCCTCTCTCCACCGTCCCGCTCCTCCTGGGCGCGATCTTCGGCCTCCAGGTGGTAGCGGTAGAGGCTGTAGCCGTCGGCGCTGTTGATGCTGCTGTGCCGCAGCAGCCCGGAAGGTTCTCTGGCGGAGGGGTACCCTGGG
Source organism: Gnathonemus echidnorhynchus (assembly GCA_026776725.1). Lineage (NCBI taxonomy): Eukaryota > Metazoa > Chordata > Actinopteri > Osteoglossiformes > Mormyridae > Gnathonemus > Gnathonemus echidnorhynchus. The sequence continues at coordinate 21,506,518 of JAODJU010000007.1, read as the reverse complement.
TGCGTGTAGGCCGGCTCCGCCTTCTCCAGCCCAGCCAGCTTCTCTAGCGCGTTCATCATACGGCCAGAGAACTCCTCCAGCTGAGCCAGGCGCAGGTCCACAGTCTGCAGGGCCGCCTTCATGGAGTGCTCCCGCTCATTCACCTCCTCCAGACGCATGGACATGTTCTCCACCCTGAGGGCAGCCAAAGAACTGAACAATTAGGAGCAGAACAATTGGGACGCCGGCTAATAGACTAATATTTACTAGATTTCTTTGCTGATTATTTTTTTCCGGGTGCCCCCTACCCCCCTTCGACTCCTACATTGGCTATGAATACAGTTACTGTTAAAAGATAAAAAAATCAGGTGAGAGATGTGTGTATGTTAGCTGGCTCACATTTACTTTGTCGCGTATGAAAACGCCATGAGGAGCACGAACATCCTGTATTGGCGTGTTTGATGCTGGTGGAGGCCTGGCGTGTTTGATGCTGGTGGAGGCCTGGCGTGTTTGATGCTGGTGTAGGCGTGGCGTGTTTGATGCTGGTGGAGGCCTGGCGTGTTTGATGCTGGTTGGAGGCCTGGCGTGTTTGATGCTGGTTGGAGGCCTGGCGTTTTTGATGCTGGTGGAGGCCTGGCGTGTTTGATGCTGGTGGAGGCCTGGCGTGTTTGATGCTGGTGGAGGCGCACTGCGCACCTTTCACATGTCACCCGGATGCGCTCATCATTGGATGACTGCTCCTTGTCCTCCATCTCCCGGAAGTACTCCTCCACGCACTGCTCCTCAAACTCATAAAGGTTTTTCAGCTCTTCGGCATTCAGCGAAAGCTCTGTCAAAAGACAAAATGAGCAGATCGATGGTTTATCTCACTGTGACTCTCTGTTGGACTGGGACATGGATGGATGTATCCCGGTGCCCCAAACAAAGATATTGACATGATTAAGCCAGACGCATCGTTGAGGGGGGTGATTATACTGGGGGGCAGTGCTAAGCTTTTTGGTGAACATCTGATTTACAATTTCTCTTAAATTATTTAAATTGCTATTGAATGTCACACAACTAACGGTTTCATTTGTTTATTTTTTTGTATGTTTTATGCCTGTGTATTATATGATTATATATGACCCTAAAATTTCCTTTGGGATTCATAAAGTATCCATCCATCCATCCATCCATCCCTCCCTCCCTCAACTGCTTGCACTTCACGCGCTTGTGGCCGTGGGGCCTGGTGCCAATCCCAGCCAGCAATAGGCTGCCTCTGGCCGCATGCCAGTCTATCCCATCACGAAAGGTATTATTGATGCTGGTTGTTATTATCACTGAGAGTGTTCCTGCCTCCCCAGTATGCATTTAAACAGCAGCAGGTGCCATCGGTGACCCACTTAGCCCCTTATCTCGCTCGTCCAATTCCCCTTCCGTCTTCTTCCTGCATCGACAGCAGAGATGTTTCAGCAGGATGTAGATGTGGCTGAAGATGATGAGGGGAGGAGGAAGGACTGGCCGGTCGTTGAAGGTCATGATCAGCTGGTATCTCTGGAACTTCCAGATTTGGTTGGATATGGATTTGACCTCGAAGAAGGTGTTGCTGTAGAGGAAAGACAAGGAACAGAGCGTTAATGACCAGGATGGATGGATAGAGCTGCGGAAAAAATTAAGAGACCACAGCACAATTTTTTGTTTCACTCATTTCTCAATTTATGGGTGTGTGTCTGTGAATAATATATGTTTTTCTGCAAACTGCAGCCTGGTTCTTCCCTGTTTCTCATTGATGAAGGGCTTCTTCCTTGCTTTATGGGTCTTCAGTCCTGCTTCTAGGAGCCTGATACAAACTATCCTAGCAGTGCACTTCACACCTGCACTTAATGTTTCCCATTCCTTTTGAAGGTCACTTAATGTCATCCTACGATTCATGAGAAACTGTCGGATAAGTTAACGGTCATCTCTGGCATTAGAATGTCGCTTCCTCCCTTTACCTGGCTGGTTTCTGGTCATTCCCAGTGTCTCCTGCTTCACCTTATTTTTGCGTGCTGCTGTCTTAGAAATTTTGAACCCAAAAGCATCCTTTTGTTTTAGTTTTAGTGATTAACTGTCAACACACACATATAGACAGTAAAAAAGACATTCAGACATTAATTAACAGTGACAGTACAATGAATGTTGGGGAAGGTATTGCACAGAAATGCGTAGTAATGCGACTGCAGGCTTCCTTTGCGCTGCCCGTCGATGGAGCTCGTACTTGAACACAGCGATGAGAAGGTTCACTAGGAGGATGTTGGCGACCAGTAAGTAACAGGCCATGATGGCGGGGGTGAGCCAGGCACCGGGGATGCAGGGGGGGAGCTTCTTCCCATCCTCATCATACATGTTCTCACCACACGGAGCTGTAGCAGAACGTAAGGAGGCGTAAGTCTAAGGGACCAGTGGCACTTGAATGTGAACGAGGAAATAACCTGTTATAACACCTCGATGAAAATCCATTAATTAGATCCATTAGCTGTATTACTTGTCTTTAATGCTTTTGTACAAAACACTTAAAATATTGAATTTACAGTATTTATCTTTAGATAAAATGTAAGACAATGGTGTATACAGTATGTTTACACTTACTCTCAATTGCTTTGGCACATTTCATGAAACATAATTAACATTGTCACCATTATAAGAGCATTTCTCAAAACAGTTCTTGCATATAGCACAACACTATGGTTTAGCTGCAAAAGCCTGTAACAGACTCAATACAATTAACTAATTTCTCAAAGGCAAATATTTCCACCAATAAATTAGTCAGTGCCACTAAAATGAAAAGTACAATCAGCATCGTTTAAACCATGAGGGTCAAAATACTTAGATTAGATTATTGTCAGTGTAGGTACGTCCCTGAGCTCCACAACTCAGAATGACTTTCTCAATGTCACTGACTGATCATTTTTCTTTAGTGAATTGATACTTATTCATGTCAGAGACACAAGTTTTAACACTGCAAGGCTCTACTTTACAGAATGTAAAGTTCACCGGCAAGAGAAAGCACTCGAATGCACATGTAACTTCTTTAGGTCTCAGGACAGAGTACAAAGTCACACAGCACTGTACAGTATAACACAAAAACAGTGAATCAGCAATACAAGGACAACAAAATAAAAACAAAAGCAAGTACTATGGAAACCAAAAACACAACAATGCTGTATCACTCCAGTTTATAGAATCTATTTTAAAGTCATTTTGAAAGTTTGGTTAATGGTTTTGCCTGTGATGACTAACACGATGTGCACGTACATATATAGCTTTGGGTGTAAAATTATTACAGTTGGAAAGTACATAATCTATTTTAACCAACAAGACTAAAGCAACTGAAAATTGTGCCAAATGATGACAGTTGTACAAATCCACTTTAATATGTGTACTAAAACATCTGGAAATTTGTGTGAAGCAATGAGAAATGATGTTCTGCTGTGCAGAAGTAACATTATGATGTGGGGATTACACTTGTTGTTCTGCAAATGTTGATTGTCATTTGAGAAATGCGCCAAAGCAATGGAGAAAAACTGTAACAGCATATAAATAGGATCCTGTATCATGAAGGTTACTTACGGTTGATTTCCATCGCGTAGACTACAGGCAAGCGGCATTATGAGAAGCAAAGACGGAGCAGAACCATTATAACATAATAAATGTAACCAGGCCTCAGAGTAAATCAGCCTTAGTCTGTCAGGAGGAAAACCATATTTATACATTTATTTCCATTTTAAAAAGAAACTTACTCAATACAGACTCCTTAGTAGTTAAAAAGAAAAAAATACTTTTTTCACCAAAGATTTTATATGTCTATTATCATGTTTAAAAGACATTCCTCCTGATAGAGGCGGCAGTTCGTGAGGACGTATGCAGACAGATGATCGTCAGCTCATGGGAAAGCCAGGGACTCAGGGACCAAAATTGTATTTCACTCAACAACAGTGATATAGATACTTCATATTTTTAACTGTTTAGATATTAAGCAGTATTTCAGTGTAGCGATTATCCTTTTAAATTATAAAGACAATCACAAATCTAAATGCAATAATCATTTTATTGTGCTGAAAAGTGCACGTTTGTGCCATTGAGCCAGCAGGGGGAGCTATATGAATTACGGACAGAGCCGCAACCTTTTCAGAGTGAATGGCTGAAGCTGAGGGGCTAACTGAGCTGCTAATGGTAATGGACCCGAATCCGGTCAATGGATATGGACAAGAGTCAGAGAAGAGTCAGATCATCCGCCCTTGAAACAGGAAACAGAATCTTACTATGAATTCTAGTCTTACGATCTATGGAGTCCGCAAACACCTCTCCGTAGATCATCCAGTAGGGCATGTAGAAGATGTTGCGCGCCAGGCGCCATGTGGGCTCCTCGTCCGGGTGTAAGATGGCCTGCCGCGCCACGCCGAAGCTCATGAGCACCACCAGCATGATCACCACAAAGTACAGCATGTCGATCATCTGGGAAACACAGGGAGCCGCTCTCTGACACCCACTTCCAGAGACTCACTCTCCCAGCACCAGTGGCACATTATAGCCTAGGATAGCTTATGCATTAGTCACGGGCCCCAGCAAACATCAGGGCCCCACCCCACCTCAGGAAAAATAAAATGGTTAGTCAACTCAGTAACTGCACTGTCAGAACAAAGAGTACCAGTTTGCACCTTTGCTGTCACTGGGGCTGTACCCTGCCAATTGTACCCTTAGCTGTAGGTAATTATACATTTTAAGGTATAGAAATGGAATCTGGGGAACATATCTGTACCATTGATGGTACACTAATGCTATTTTTACCTAGGGAATGATCCTCAGAGTCCATTTCTGTACCTTAAAAGGTACAATTACCTACCACTATAGGGTACAATTGGCAGACCCTTGAGGGTACAGCCCCAGTGACAAGTAAAGGTACAAACTGCTACCCGAGAGTGTGAGTGCCCATGCTGGTGTCAGCCTAAGAGCCTTGGATAAGTTAACCGGCAGAGGACTGACCACAGGAAATCCAGTCTTTCATTATCATTGAAAGCTGTTCCTCAGGGACGATTTTCTCCACGACCACGTAAATCTTACCATCTTGCCAATCATCATGACATAGGGTCCCAGGTATTTGTTGACCCCAAAGATGTCCAGGACACGGATGTACCAAAAGATGATGTCCACACAGTAGATAACGCGGCCGTAGCCCATGTAGGGCTCTGTCTGCAGCCTGAGCAGCAACCCCAGCAGGAAGGTGGAGATGGCCACCAGGTCTGTGATGTTCCAGTACTCCTCCAACCACACGTTGATCTTCAGTCTTAGTTTGCCAGGCTCGGACATCAGGATCTTAAAGGGATATGTTGAATGTAGACTGCAAGACATTCAATACCTACTACGTTTGTGAGGACATTTCTCAGGTTGCTGATTTCTCCAGGTGATAAAACACATGAAAATTGCATGTGTTTTTCATGCTTATTGGACATTTTTGTAAGATCAGCCTCTTACAGTAAGTAGAACAGAAGAGCCATTTCCTCACCTGGCGGACCTTCTCCAGCCCCAGGGTGATGATGTAGGAGATGACGATCCACTCCTGCAACGAGGGCCAGCGCTCCATCTTGACCAGGATGATGTAATTATACAGCATCAGATACATCAGGTATGAAATCTGGGCAAAGGAGAGGTGATGGATTTTGGCATGAGTCTGGTAGATCAGAAAGCCATTCTTTCAGGGATTCAACTCTCATATTTAGTTAGGTTACTCATGGTTACGGTTAGGGCTGGGTAGGGGTTAAGGGCATCATGTTGGGATTAGAGTTTTCCCCTTAGAAGTGAATGGAGAGTCCCCACAGAGTGTGTGTGTGTGTGTGTGTGTGTGTGCTCGTGCTTGTGTGCTCGTTGTAGTGTTTAAAAAAAAAAACAGTTTATTCTACTACAAGAATGACCTGTAGACTTCATCAGTGAAATGTGCTTTATACCGTGTATACAGTATATATAACACTCTTACAGTGTTAAACCAAAACTTGGTGAATGGGGCATTGTAGAATTCATAAATCTTCACTCCGATGGGAATTCTCCTCTGTTTGCTGTCACCTTCCTCCTCATCGTCCTTTTTGGATATCAGATCAGCATTGACATCCTGAAAGCAGCATAGAACCAGGGTTAGAACTGTGTGAGTGGTTCTACCGAATGCAGCCACCAGGAGGCGCTGTCCACAACAGAGGCACATTCCGGAAATGATTGCTACCTTGCTGGATTTGGTGTCGTCCTCCCTCTCTTTTCCATCCTCATTGTTTCCAGAGGCTTCTTTTAACTCTTCTCCAATACGAAAATCCAAGAACAAAATCAAGGGTGGGAAAATGATGCCAAGAATCACCTGGATTTTAAAGGAATTCATCGGTAAGGCTGGGAATCACAGGAGCAATTCTCAGTCCTGGGCTCACTGATGGGATTTAGCTGTTTATGATAAACCCATCATAAATGGATTTTTATTACAAGTGTAAGTAAATTGTTACCAGTTTTAATTACAGTTGTGTTAATAAAATGTGAATTAACTACTGGATTTAACACATTTATACCAGTTTAATTATACATATTTACTTATTACTTAGCTACTTATTTATTCATCTGTGGTATAAAGGAATTCCCCAAAATCATTCTCTACATTTTATTCTGTCACAAATCAGCATTAAAAGGTAAAAACAATTGCTTTTGTCCTCATATGATGATCAGGAATGTTCTTTCTGGTTTACTGCTTTCTCAATCATCCACAGATATCAGTAATTAGGCAGGAACAGTACAGTGAAAGGGTGGTATTACGGTGCTGATTGAAAGTGCTCAGTAATCCCCGCCGCCGTGAGCTCAGCGGCTTCATTCCGGCGCTCGGTACCTGCAGTAATCTGCTCAGGGCTCACAGAGGTGATTGCAGCAGTTACTGCTTGTTCCCTCACACAAGCGTGGACTCCGTTCATTGCACTGATGATAAACCCCATCACTTACATGTTCCTCCTGGATTAACGCCTTTATCAAAATTATGTGTGACGGTCTTTGTCATGATTCCACAGACACCGGGAACAGGGTCTTTCTTTAAGAATTAAGGACTTCTTTTCCAGAATAAGCCCCGCCTCTGGATAATGGCCTTCTTTTCTGAAGCAACACCCTGGAATTAGGCCACATATTGCTGAGCTGAGGTCGGTAAGAAAACGTACCTTCAGACCTGGGTTTTTGCCAAATCTCAGGCAGCCCATCCACATGTCGGTGAGCAGCATCTGGCTGCACGTGTGAGCTATGAAGTCCCGGTGCTTGGCCGCCACCGCCAGCTTCAGGCACGTGGAGTTGCTCCAGTTCTTCAGCTCATACGTGAGGAGCTTCATGGCCACCTGCTCGTCATGCTTGTAGGACTGCTCCAGCAAGTCGTAGGCCAGCTGTCCAAACTCCCTGCGGCGCACAGAAGAGCAAGAGCTGCCCGTATGTTCTCTCCGAGGGAATGAGAGCACACAGACAGGTCGATGGTGCTGTGGCGGTGACGTGAACCTCGAGGAACTCACTTTGAATGGTTTTCGAGGTCTTGGGAGATGTCGTCTACCAGCTCACTGCGAGACGACTCGTGGGACATGGCCTTGTAGAGCTTGCATGCCACAAGAGCCTTAGCCATAGCCTCCTCCCCCCTCTGCCAAAGGAAGAGCGCCATCTTCTGGCGCTTCATAAGCACTGCCCACACCATGAGCTCATGGAAGGGGTACTGAAATCGGCTGACCTCCGGGTCGTCAATGTCGATATCGATCTCCTCCTCCTTCTTCTTTATTTTTTTCTTGCCTTTTGGCCGTGGTTCGTCATCCTGGTGAAATATAGCGAGATTTGTCTTATCAAGTGGGGGTCACTGGTGTCAAAAAGTATAGCGATTAAACTGAGCAGCCCTTAAAATACATCACTCACATGGAACGGGCACAAAATAGTTTTCCGTAGTAATCAAAGTAACCATTTACTTTATTGGCTCATTACTCATAACCAAAGAGAAAACAAAAGACAAGAATGAAATGATGCAGAATTGCAGAGTACAGAGTGATAAACCACAGGACGAGGTTCCAGTTCGGGTCTCACCTCCATTCCCAGGAGCTTCAGAGCTTTGGGCTTCGGGATTGCATGAGGGGGGGCAGTGTTTGATTATTTACACGAATCACATTATTTCAGACTGTTCCCAGATCGCCGGTGTAATACGGACATTATGCATGTGGTGGCGCTCACCCTCTTCAGCCCATATAGATTGTTGTACAGCGTCCGGAAGGTCTTCCTCGTGTAATTACAGCGATAAGCCCCGCCCATGAGTAACTCCAGCACCAGGCCAATGTCGATCAGCGTTATCTGGTAATCTGGCGGCAGGTTTCCCTGTAAAACATCAGGCCCAGGATCTGCCGTAGTAGCTGGATTGTTTTTAGAACTTGTCTGTATTTCTGAAGGAGTATCGGACAGACATCTTCATATCTTACCTTTTTAACATCTCTTACTACAAAATGTAATGTATTCGTCGGCCCCAGCCTCTGCAATAACCATAGCAGTGTTAGTATATAATGAGCACGTTTCCTTGCACAAAGTATGGCGCCTGTTCCCATGGTTGCGGTACTGTTATAGTCATGTGACCCACATCATGTGACCCTTGCTGTTCTAAGATCAGCTGTGGTGTTAAGGGATCTCACTGTGTTGTACAGCTCCTCCAGGCGTGGAATGGTGAGAAAATGGTGGATGTTGACCCCGTTCTCGATCAGCAGTTTGACGAAGTCGACGCGGTCCAGCACCAGGGCGTCCATCATGGCCTGCTCCAGGGAGTTTACCTACAGGGGCCACAAGGGGGCAGCTTCTGTGCGGTAGAAGGACCTTCTCCTGGATGGTCTCTGTAAAGTCTACGTGTGTCTGTCCTGAGCCGCCAAAGAGGTGCAGTGCTCAGGCCTCCTGCAGTGCTCAGGCCTCCTGCAGTGCTCAGGCCTCCTGCAGTGCTCAGGCCTCCCCAGGCAGCAGGGCTCCAATCTTACCCAGTTGAGTAGCTCCAGCTTCCGAGGATCCGTCTCCTCCGGTGGCTCTGGCTTGGCCTTCCTGCCCCGGCCCCTCTTGCCCCTGCCCTTGCCCTTGCTAGAGCGGAGGCCGACAGAGGAGGTCCTCCTGGTCTCCTGGACAGGCGGGGCACTGGTGGCTGACAGGGCGCTCGCAGGCTAGCAGAGAGAGGCAGAGCCGTCCAGCACAGGGTCACCAGCCTGCTGCTTCTGGATATATACTGACATGGGCGTAAATTATGGAGGGAAATGGGGGTTGTAACCCTTCACTAATCAAAACCAGCCAATATAAGCCCCTGGACCCCCTTAAATGGGTGGAGACCTCAACCCTCCCAAAGCTCAACCCAATGTTATGCCCTTATATACTAATTTTGGGATAAACACACATTTTAAGGCTGAACTTATGTAGCTTATGACAGCCTCTGCATCGCCTTGCATCTAATCGCTCCCAGCAGCACTGAGACTCACTGGCAGGTGGTGTCCATAGACAAAGATCTGGCTGCGTGCGATGTCCACCCTGTTCCAGGCCAGTGCTAAGCTCAGCTGGTCCGCAGCCGACGCGTTGGTGCCTGAACACACGCGCACGCACACACACGGCTCACGCACATGCAGTGTGCTGAGTATAAAGGGCAGTCGCAATGTTGCCTCACACAACTCGGCGCATCAGATTACCATGTGCTTCCATGGCAACCAACCACGGCAAGCGTGTTAAAGTAATCCATCACTGGTTATGCACACTAATCATTTCTGCCACCATTAAACCACAGACCAGCATATCACCAAAAATTCAATCCGCCGTTGTAGTCATCAATCACATGTCATACTTTACATTAAACAGATAGAAAACTGAACACTAGGCAAATTATAATGCAGCTCTTACATTAATTGCGGCCAGCTTATACATTTTACTACATTTTTACTGCAATTAAAACTCCCCATGAATGGCTACTTATTCTAACCTGCCGTGCACATTCTGAGTGATTCTCAGACACTTTGTTTCGTTAATCTCCTGCATGGAGACAGTACCTTTCAGCAGGGCTGTGAGGATGGCCATCTCGATGTCCTGCTGGCCCTCTGACCCCATACGGAACACCGTTATCTGCATCACGGGTGAGACGTCAGCGTGTATACTCTGCATGGCTTTGCTGGTTCATTTTAAATCGCTGATATCACTTCTGCATGCATTCTGCGCAGCACACAGGCCTATAACCAAGTAGGTCACATGTCCTCTGCATCGCAGGAAATCTGCTGTGATGGTGTGATGGATCACATGATGCAGAAATGCAGCTACAAGGAAGATGATCAGGCCCAAATCAGGAGACAAAGTGAGACATCTGGGTATGTGTACAAAGAAGCGGGGTTCCAGTCTGGAAGGTACCAAGGTACCATTCATGACCAAGCAGGACAACAGCCTCTGTTGGGGCTTTGAGTCTACAGCCAACAGATTCAGCTCCAAATATCTCAAAACACTTCGGTGCCTGATATAAGGCGTGACATGTCCCTATGACCAACAGACACACAGAGATTCATTATTGCTGCTCTAGGACAGAGACTTTAGCTCAGTGACAGTAGAAAGTGGTTCATTTTTGACATGCACGTGTTAGCGCATCAGCCATGTATGATCCTGAGATCTGGGACACTGCACTGGAAAGCAGGGTCATGAAAAATGGCTGCAGATGTGGCAGATATTTTACTGTAAGGCTAAGAGAAGAACAGAGGAGAAAGAGTAGGAATAAAAATGTCACTGAGTGAGGTGTATTTACGTATCACCTCATCAATACTGGCTGCGCTTAGAGGTCATGTCTATTATTTAATCCATAACATTATATTTAAATATTTTCACTGCACCAGTTCCCCATCTCTCTTCCTTGGTACATCATGCCTCAGGTCTCGAGACTGGCTCATCCAATCAACAGGACCCCAACTGGATAAGCAACTAGTCAACATGGATGGATGGATGGATGGGTGGGTGGGTGGATGGACAGACGGACGGATGGATGGAATCTTCAGTGGAAGATTCTCTGTCAGTAAGAATCATGGTTGATATCTGCCAGTTATCAGCTGCTCTAAATATCTTTTCATCCTGTCCTATATTAACATTAACATTCTTACAAAACAGTGAATTTGTAGTAGCATTTATGTAAATGCATGAGAGAAGATAGAGAAAACAGACAATGTTTCTGTCTTGGCTTATTAGACACATGAACCTTAATGTTTGTCACCAAATGAGTGGATGACACAATGAAGAATGACAAGATATGACAGATGATCAATTCTTTATTAATCGATTTATCACAAATAAATCACTTCTTATAGTTCACATTTGCCACATAATATTTCCTATAAATATGATTATAATCTATATGTGCTTCAGTTCATAAATGTATAACAGCATCTATAGGCATGCTTTACATATCATGGTCCTGTCTAAGACGGCTACTGCTCACACCGCTTCTAACGTTACTTACGAGTTCTCGCTTTTTCATGCACTCTGCAATCATCAGGAAGACCTGCTGAGCTTGGCTGCGGTTGTAGTTGAACGTCTTCTGAACAGTGACTAGGAGCTGGTCCTTCGCGTTCTCGCTGATGACCCTGTGGAGAGACAAGGTGGTTGTGGATTCCACCTGAAGGGGGCGCCGTGGTTTCTGACACCTGACATGGATCTCGATCTCACCCTCCGTCCTCTGAGTACTTGTGAGCGAAGGAGATGATGTCGGAGGCTCGTCCGCTGCCGTCACATACCACCACAGGCACGGGGGGGTCCTCTCGCAGGCTCTCCAGCACGATGGAAATGACATTGGGGCCCCCCTCCACAATCAAACAGACCAGTGGTACGCCCTGGCCCAGTCCTGTCAGAGAGACACACATGGTAGGCATGTTTACCGTTACTCAAACCCTCTGCTGGCTACAGATAGTCACTACATGAAATATTAAATAAATGCATTCCTTATTTAGTAGATGCTAAGGCAGCAAGCTCTGCTAACCAGCTAGCTAGCTAAGACCTTTTCGGGCCCCAGAAAGAACAAAGCGGCCTCTAATAACCCAGAAACAGCCTGAACCAGGCCCAGAGTGGCCAATCGGGAGAATTCCAGGTAAGCCGCTTAGCTTTTGCACTGGTCAAAAACAAAATAATTTGGCGATTTTAAAATTGAGAAGAATAATAATTTTACAACTTAAAAATTCGACAGCAGCGCTACAAAATGTTAACCAGCAAGTTTTGTCACACACAATAGACCATAGAGAGCTATGCAAATACGTGACACGTGCATCTGTGTGATCGCTTGTCATTCAGGAGGTGCCACAAATAATCACTTGCTATTGCTAATCACTGAAATTTTCTCAAATGATGGGTGTTAGAAAGAGACCATGCAGGGCTGAAAAAGTCAGACTGCCTGAACAATATGCTATTTATTATTTATTTTCTTCAGTAATACATCAGTAACACATTTATTGACTTAAATTGTGGCATCATTTATCAGAGTTCCCCCAGAACAAAGATAAAATGGGCTGGTCTTGGCCATAAAACTCCAGGGCTGGAAATTAGGCCATCAGACTCGATCCTGAGCCGTAAAACACTGGCTATGACATTAACTGTCCCCGTGTGACCCTGGGTGCAGTGAGTGGTGACAGCTGGGCACCCCTTTGCTGTCCCTGCCTTATCAGTAGCCCCAGGCATAGGATGACAAAGGGAAACCCAAAGGTCACATGGTGAGCTGAACTGCTAAGCAGAAGAGCGCCCCCTAGCTTCTTTGGCCACTACAGCTCACACTACCAGTCAAGATAAATCTAAAAATACATTTTAAACAGATAAATACTGTGCAAACAATGTAGCACTGCAGTAAAAATAGTTATTCAGTATTTTGTGTTAAGTGCTGGACAAACAGGGTTTGGTAACATTAAGCACTGAATGGCAGTAACAGAATCAATTTAACCACATGTTCTCTTCACCATGCCGCTTGTTCCCTTCCCGTGCCATGTGTTCCCTTCCCGTGCAGTGTGTTCCCTTCCTGTGCTGCGTGTTCCCTTCCTGTGCTGTGTGTTCCCTTCCCATGCAGTGTGTTCCCTTCCTGTGCCGTGTGTTCCCTTCCTGTGCCGCGTGTTCCCTTCCTGTGCCGTGATTTCCCTTCCTGTGCCGCGTGTTCCCTTCCTGTGCCGTGTGTTCCCTTCCCATGCCGCGTGTTCCCTTCCCGTGCCGCGTGTTCCCTTCCCGTGCCGCGTGTTCCCTTCCCGTGCCGCGTGTTCCCTTCCTGTGCCGTGTGTTCCCTTCTCGTTCCATGTCTTCCCTCCCCGTGTCGCATGTTCCCTTTCTGTGTCACATGTTCCCCTCCCATGGTGAGTGAGGGCAGGCCCTGCTTACGTGTGTTGATCTTCTGCAGGGAGATGTGCTTCTCCAGCTGTCTGCGCAGCTTCACCTCGGCGCCGTACTTGCCATGGGTGCCGTTGTCAGCCAGGATAAAGTGGGAGTGGCTGTTGTTGAGCAGCGACAGCTTGCTGAGGGGGTTTGACATGGTCTGGTAGGGCCGTGTCACCTGGGGGTGCCATGAGCATCACACTTTACTTTGGGGACAGTGACAAACAATAAATTTCATTCACATTCCGCTTAACTTCTACTAAATATTCCATCCATCATCCATTCATCCATCCATTCATCCATCCATTTTCTTTACCAACTAGTCCTATGCAGGTCTGCGTGGGTCTGGAGCCTATCTTGGAAGCTACAGGTGCAAGGGAGGGAATAATCCAGAACTGTATATTACACCTAGATGCTGTTTTAAGTGCATTCATTCTTCAACATAAAATAGTTTAAAGTTATTTCTTTATAGGGGTGCTGTGTGGCTCAGTGACTTAGGGTGCTGTGCCCATGATCAGAAGGTCACTGCCTCAAATCTGACTTCTCTATTGGGCCCCTCTGTCATAAATAATATGTAAACAGTTTCCAATGAGGGAGGCAATAATACGATATTGTCTAATTGTGAGAATGACCAAAACTCCTGGAGGAGTCTTCTTTTCTGTTCTGCTTTGTGGATGATCTGTTGTACTTCGCAACAAACTCACATCTCGCCCAATGAGATCCTCCTTATTCTCCACGATGCCCCAGGGGGCGATGCCCACCGCGTAGACCTTCCCTCGCGATTTTGAGGAGTGGTCTTTCAATGCGTCTCCAACGTGCCGGACCACCCCTACAGCACACAGGAGCACATGCAGCCAGGAGAGTTTATTTCATCAATTCATTCATACCTACAGTCAGGTCCATAAATATTGGGACATCGACACAATTCTAATCTTTTTGGCTCTATACACCACCACAATGGATTT
>JAODJU010000007.1:21445102-21482899 GCA_026776725.1 Gnathonemus echidnorhynchus | reverse complement strand
TTATTTTTTATTTGCACACTCCAGCCTGGCTCTTCCCTGTCTCTCATTGATGAAGGGCTGCTTCCTTGCTTTATAGGTGTTCAGTCCTGCTTCTCGAAGTCTGTTATGAATTGTTCTAGCAGTGCCCTTCACAACACTTAATGTTAAGGTTACTTTAGGTCATCCTCCGATTTATGAGGCCCTGCCGGATAAGCTGACAGTCATCTCTGGCATTAGAAAGTCACTTCTGCCCTCTACCTGACTGGTTTTTGGTCTCTCCCAGTGTCTCCTGCTTCACCTTGGTCTTGTGTACTGCTGTCTTTCTTACTTTTAGCCTGGAAGCAGCCTGCCTCGCAGTGTAGCCTTCTGCCAGCAGAGCCAGGATTAAACCAGGATTTAAAAATGCAGATTTAAAAAAATTTAAATATGGAGTGGTCTCTTCATTTTTTCCAGAGCTGTATATGCAACATGAATTGTATGTGGTGCACGGATGTTTGGCAGGTGATGCACCCACTCACACTCATATATTTTATTTAAAGTGCACATATCAGTGTAAAGCTGCCAGCCCTCATTCCCTTGAATTTACTTTCTACACTATTAATCACATGAAAGCAGGAATAAGGAAAAATCAGAAATATTAATTTGATGTGGCTGGCAGTGTACTCACAGGTCCATTACGGGAGATTAAAAGGGAATGTCATCATGTGGTATGTGGCCTACATCACTGCCAATGCACACAGGCATACTTTCACTGGACTCTATTGGCTGGTCAGACTGCAGAAATAAATTTGTATGCTACATAAAGCTAGAGCTGTAAACTATAGCTGATTTTTCTGTATACCTGCTTTCATCTGATTTATAGCTGATGTGAAGAACTGTAGACTACAGTCTGACACATGGAGCCGCAGACTACCAGCTGACACTGAACTGTAGATTACTACCTGACATGTGGAACTGTGCAATACCAGTTTACATCTGGAATTGTAGACTACCAGCTGACACATGAAAGTGTAGACTACTACTTGACATGTGGAACTGTGGATTACTAGTTGACCCAAGGAACTGTAGACCAGTGGTTCTCAACCTTTTTTGCACCATGTCCCAGTTTTTACCATACCAGCTAGGTCATGACCCTATATCAAGTATAGGTTTAAATTAACACTATGATCAAGCATGCAGTGCACTCTGCAATTTACACTAATCAATGCCTATTGCACAAATCTGATTGGATGTGTCAGTGAATTTTAAATTAAGCATCTGTGGTTTGGCTTCTTGGATTGGTTGAGTGTTCACTAGTTTTACACTAAGCATCAGGAGACCTAAGACCCATTTATATATAGGTTAATTCTAGGATTGGGGTTGGGAAATCTGATTGTGGATCAGCACAGGAACTTGCTGGTTTTAAAATGCTTACATTTCCAACTCTGCCTCGCAACCCTTTCAGAACTTGCTGCGGCCCAAATTTGGGTTGCGACCCATGGGTTGAGAATCGCTGCTGTAGACTACCAGTTGTCCCAAGGAACTGCAGAAAACCAGCTGATGCGCTGAATCGAAGAGTACTAGCTCATTTGTGGTATATCAGTTGACAGGCTACGAAACTAGAGATTACCAGCTGACAAATGGAACTGTCTCAGCTGACATGTGGAAGTGTAGCCTACCAGCTGACATGAGGAACTGTAGACTGCCAGCTTATATGTAGATCAGTCTAACAACTGATGCATGGAACTACAGACTACCAAATGACCAAATTGTAGACTACACGCTGATCCATGGAATTGTAAACTATCAGCTGATGCATGAAACTGTAGACTACCAGCTGAAACGTGGATATACAGCTAACCTGCTGACACATGGAAACGTAAATTTACAACTGTCATGTGGAAGTGTAGCCTACCAGCTAACATGTTGAATTGCAGACTGCCAACTTACATGTGGAATTGTAAAATATCAGTCGATGTATGAAACTGTGGACTATCAGTTGACAACTGAAACTGTAAACTACCAGTTGATGTGTGTAACTGCAGACTACCAGTTACCTCATGGAAATACAGCCTACCGGATGACTTATAATTGTAGACTACCAGCTGGTGCATGGAATTGTAAACTACCACCTGATGCATGGACGTGTAGACTACTATCTGACATATGGAATTGTGGAAAACCAAATGATGTATGGAATTTTACATCGCCAGCTGACATATGGAATTGCTGTAGACTACAAGTTGATGTGTGGAACTGTAGACTACCAGCTGACACATGGAATTACAGACTACCAGATGACATATGGAACTGTAGACTTAAATTAGCAGGAGCTAATTTAGGTCTGATGTTCCCTGTCTATAATGTTGAGCTGGGCGATATCATATTGATATTACATTGCACAAGTGGAATTATCACCAGGGCTTCAGATGACAGGTGAAACATTTAGCCGGATGCTAGTTTTTTGGTACTATGCAGACATTTATTTACACCCACAATTTGCTAAGCAGATTAGTAGTATGGCTAAAATATTAATGAGATGCATTTTGTGACACCCAAAAGTATTCTGTATAAACTTATCTGTATAAGCGTACCTTTATGTTTATTAAATTCAGTTAGCGGAGCACACCACATAATACTGTTTTGGTATACTATGGTTTGGTATACTTCAGTGCAATATGCACTGAAGTGGTGGTGAAGAAAGGAACAGCTCAGTAGCTACGACATCTTTTAAAAGAAGAGATGGTGGTGGTACTTTTTAAAGTTTAAAGTCTGACATGTTTATTAAACATCAGTTTCTGCTGAAGCCCTGGTGATTATTGTACATGTGTGATATAATATCGATTTGATATCACCCAGCTCTACTATAATGTCCAGATCCTGTGTGGCTTTGGTGTAGATTGGACCATATCTGTACACAGATTCATTCCTAAACTAGGGGTAAAAGAAGGAAGAAGGCATCAAAACCCAGAGTAGCTGAAGCATTAGGTTCTCAACCCACCTGCTCTATAATGTCTCAAAGGGGGAAAAAGGTCTCCAAGCCAACAGTGAAGTAATATTGTTCGTACCAATAATTTCCATAGTCAGCAACTATACCTGACACCCTGGTCTGAAACACGTCCTACTTTTTAATTCAGCTGTTATGGTTCAGAAGTAGTTCCAGATGATTCCAAAGAGCATTTCAGGCATCGTGGTAAATGTGGGTATCTCACCACTAATGTTGAAAGATGGTGACAAAGACCATTTATTTCAGGATTTACTTTTAAATAAATGTTTTACTGAGCTAAAAATTTATAAAAGATTTGCTTATATATTTTTTGTTACTCCTGAACTTCTGTACTGTTCTGCACATGAATGCATAATATTTATGTAATATCTATGTAGAATTTGAATAATGAACTTAAACAGAGAATCGATTTTTCATAGTAACAAATTTGAGTTTATTAAAATGCATAAAATGCATGATGTCATAACCAAGGATATACGGCTAGTATGTGGTCCTTATAGCAGCCTAATCCACTTTGTAAATTCCTATAAAGCAACTCACTGACAAAACATTTGTGAATTGTCACATACATTTCCCCTTAGCTTATATTCTTAACAGCTACCTTAACTGCTAATTGAATCCAAATAAAAATGTAGCTTCTTTTTGGTAGTTTTGGAGAGTAACTTTATCCTCATCCTGGTGCATTACATTACATAGCAGTATGAGGGGGGTTGTGTTTTGCCCCCACCCCCCCCCACCACCATTCCATACCGTTGGCTGTGTAGCCTTATGAGAAGCTACCTTGCAAAGCTACACTCCCCACCAACCTGAATGGCCAGGTTGGACTTTCATCAGCAGCCGGCTGTTGGCGAACCTACAGGTCAGATTGCTGAAGGTAGCATCAGAACCTTCCGGGCCACCTTACCTTCTGCGATCCCGATGTGGTGCGCTTGATTGAAGGCCGTTTAAAAGAGTCGCTCTGCTTTACCGTTCCCAGAGCCCTGTTCTCCATTTTTGGCCTTGCGGTGTGTCACAGTAAGATACTGTGATGAGATGGGTATCCTTGACAATGAGTGTCTAACAACCAAAATGAGATTGCAACTAGAAAACGTCAATCAAGAGCTGGATAAACCCCAACAAAAGCGATAGAACAACAACTGAAGTCAAGAGTCAGGCTGTTCTCCAGATCTCTGTAGCTCATTCTGAACTGACAAGATAATAGGAGGACATCGCAGCAATGTGCTTCATACATAGACCCCCTACCCTCAACATTGCCCTCTATAATCAGGCTTAATGCACCCAGCTTCTGTGAGCTGTGCTTTTAATGGATGGAGATTTAATAAATGGTAATGGAAGGTAAATCTACTTTGGTGTTCCATGGCCTGACTAGGTCTTAAAGCGTACAAAGTGAAGTGACAGCCAGAAAGAGACTCTCTTTTTTGTATTTATAGTACATTGATTCAAGCAAATGAACGTTGATGTTACACTTCTGTGGTGCTTTTCCATTTATGATACTGTGCCAGACATAATTATGACAGTGTACATACAATCCAGTAAAAACATTATTAAGATCCAGAATTAAGATCCAGTTAATGCTGTCTAATTTTTGTAGGGTTACCTCCACACGGGTCTTGTGTTTCATGTGCCTGTACCTCTTCCATGTCTCTAGGGTCAGTGGTGTGCAGGACAACGGCCATCACCGCTCACTGAGCAAGTTCTCTTGGCTTGTCTAAGTGCCCTCTGAATATCATAGCCAGCTCAAAGTGTTTAGTAAACAGGACATTTCAGTTCTTCCACAGCACAGACCATAGATAGATCTTGGGGTATTTCTTTTTAACTGAAAGAGATGGCGGTCTCTGACTGATTACCTTTGTTACAGCAGACTCAATAAGATCACCATCAAGAACTGGTATCCTCGTGCACTGATGTCACCCTGTTTGATATCCTAGGGAATGCCCCCAAAGCTTCATGTGCATCAAGTGTTGAAGACAGCCATTAACCCCCCACTGGCCATTATGAGCATCATGTGATGCCTTTTAATCTAGTAAATGCCCCCACAGTTTTTTACCCATTTCTCAGCAATGTTCTGTGCATTACGCTGAATTAATTTGTCTCTTTATTTGTATATTTGTATGATACCCCAATGTCCTCCAGCTCTCTTCAGGAACACATGTAACATGTCTGACACCAATTAACTACAACCAAGTTCTCTAAAATGGATTCAGAGCTTCTACTGTTTTCCATCATTTCTATAATAATTTTAGTACTATTGCAGCAGCCCTGTCTGCAGAGATTAAAGGCTCCCTGCCTTCAGAATTTGAGGAACTGATGAAACTGTCTGTCTAGCTGGAAATTCTGGGGTCAAGAAATCCTTGTGATTCATTGAGTGCTTGTGGCCTGATATGGCCAAAAATATCTGAATATTTGTACAAACCTGTCCCGTCTTTTGCACCCTTTAGCAACTATGTGCTGCACAAGCTCTCTAGCATTACGTCACCGGTTTCCCACCATCACAAAGTGACACAGTTATTCCTTTGGTGGTGGATCACCTTTCCAACACTGCCAAAACCATTGCTCTCCTTAAGCTCCCATTTGCAAAATAGAAGACTGTCATATTCCAGAAGGTTCTCAAGATGCATAGTATCACTGTGTTTCTTATTGTAGCCCCTTCATTATCTATCTATCTATCTATCTATCTATCTATCTATCTATCTATCTATCTATCTATCTATCTATCTATCTATCTATCATCTCATGAGAGTGGGGGTTGTCTCCCATGTGGGAGTTAGCATAAATATTTTGATAAACACTTTCAGAGAGGTCTGCTAATCAGAGGTGGACATTTCAGGTCCAGCAAGTAAAAATCCAGACCAAGATTTTGTTTCAACCAACCACGTGAATACTCTGACTGTCACTCTTTATGCTCAACTGGTTGGTTGAAACAAAATCCTGGTCTGGATTTTTACTTTCTGGACCTGAAATGTCCACCACTGCTGCTAATATCTATTCGGTTTCCAGTATATTTTTGCCTTGCTGGTCTGGTCTGCTTGGCCAGGCCATGGCACTTCTTCTACTCCCAGATGGCAGTTGGTTCATAATGCACAGGTGGCCTCTACTGGTTTCTCTATCTGAGTCATAGTTTAGCTTCCAACCATCGCTCAACTCAAGATTTGGAGGTTGGATTTCTGTCAGCAGAGAAATGTGTCGCTGGATGTCACTGGAGGATTTGGAGAGGCTCAGGTGATTCTGAAGCACATGTTGGGCCAGCACCAGAAGGAGGCCACGACGAGGAGACGACCTTTGTGCTCCTGTATGCCCGGAAAAGGGGTCTGGCTCTTGCTGACATAGAATCCTGAAAGCTTCCCCCCAGTTTTATCAGACCACTGAAGATTACTTGAAGAATCAACCCCCATTTGGCCTTACCTACATCACTGAGAGTTCTCAGGTATTTCTCCACTGAAACCTCTCGTCTGTCTCCTCCAGTACCCCCCCCCCCCCCCACTTGTATTACACACTCAGTGGCCATTTTACTAGTTACCCCTGTGAACTACCAAGTACAACCTCCTTTGTCTCCAGAGCCACATGATGACTTAGGAGAAGGTTATATATTATAAAAAATAAAAGTAAAAAACTCTGTGCAATACTGTTACTTAACTGCCACCTTAAATCATTGACAATTGTACTGCTGCTCACTCTTGTCACTTTATTTCATGTGCAATAATGTTGTCCCCCCCCCCCCCCCCCACCTCAGTACATGCCAGCGGTTACATTTTTATTTATTTTTTTTTACAATTTTAACTTTATATTGTTATTTCTTTTTACTACATTGCTGAGAGGCTTGTTTATTCTCATCAATCACTTTTCATTGTAATGTTGACCCTGTGCTAACTTGCATATGACAAATAAAACTGAACTGAACTGAGAAGCTTTTCTTTACCCCATGGCTAAACTGAGCTTTTTTTGCCCTTCTGACCTTCTTCTTAGCTTTAATGAGTCTGGCTGTTCTACACCAACAAGATGCACCCCAGTGTCCTCTTTTATTGGCACCCATTATGAGCTTAACAAAGTTACATTGTTGTGAATAGAGACATACTGGCCATTAAGCTAGCACTGGCAAAGGGGCAATGCTGGCTAAAGGCTTCCCAGCATGCCTTTGTGTTATGGACAAGTAACTACAATCTCGCTTACACCAGAGAACTATTCTCCTCCATGTTTGCTCATTAACAAGCTGTTTCCAATAACAAAATTGCCAGTGACGGTGATTTTGTTTGTTGCAGTATCCTCTGTAAACTCTAGACACTGTAGTTTGTGAAAATCCCAGGGAGGTGCCTGTTTCTGAGATGCTGGTGCCATCGTGTATTAAACAAACACTCGCAGCACATTTAAAATGGCTTAGATCAGACATCTTAGTCATTTTAATGCTCAGCCAAAGAGTAAGTAAATCCATCGACTCTGATGTATCCTGTATGTATTAAATTGCAGCCCCATGATTGGCTGGTTTGTAGGAACAGGCTGTTTGTGTCAGAAAGCTGATGTACCTGATAATGAGGCCGTTGTGTGTAACTGTAGGTCAGTGGGTTATGGGACTGTGTCCGGAAGGTGGGGGGTTTAAATCCCCTGGCCGACAGGATAATCATATGGCTGTTGGGCCTTTGAACAAAAGGCCCTTAACCCCAGCTGCTATTGGTTACGGCACGCTGGCCAGTCCTGCACAAAATAAACACCTTCTCATGAAGCGCAAGATAAGGTATGTGAAATACATATACCTTGAACAAATGGAAAATAAAATATGTCTCATATGGGGATTTGGCCTTTGGAGAGATCTGGAGATCCTGCCATGTCTTGACACAACCACCAGAGGGAGCTTGGGGGCAACTTCAGACGGACCGATTCTAATTCACCAGCCTATTAATGATTATTGGATAGTACCTGCATCTGTCTGCTTCAGTGCCTTATTTAAGTGTCACCTTGCATAGCTTTTTTGCTCAGTCTTGGGAGCTATTTGTTTGTCAGTTTTGTAGTGTGTGGTTTTTAATAGCATGTTTAGAATTCCTGAGATTCTCTGGAATGCAGTTTGCTCTTCCAAAGACGAATAATGGTTTGGGTGTTACTGTTACTGTGGATTATCTTGATAGGTTTAATACCAAATTTGACTTCTGCTTTTGGGTGTGGGATACTGCTCTGTTCACAGCTAATGTGTTTAAAGGAAGAGCCGTGTCTCTGTTACTGAATAAGCTGTTACACGGAAAACACACTGAACTAGAAAGACGACACGGATAACGAGTCCTTCTTCTGAATTTGACTCACTCGCAGCGTCAGATAATAAACCTATGAGACATCCTGGCTGAGGATGAAAGGAAAGAAATATGAGAATTATCTAAAGTTGCTGTGAGCTTCATCAGATAAAGATACCTTCAGCACGTCTCCGACCCGCTCGCGATAGATAGATAGATAGATAGATAGATGGCAGCTGGACTTTTTCAGGCTTCAGATGTGAAATAGCCTAAAACACATGCAGTAATAAATATTAAGAGTGTTTAGCCTTTGGAGACTGGAGGCAATTATAAAGGCTGGCACTAATGAACAGACTTCTACGTGCTATTTTTACGCTTTATAATAATTTATCTGTCTCTGCCAGGTAAGCCAAGCCTTGGATGCATTTCTTTGGATTATCACTAGAGGGAGCACTGAGACCACTTGTTAAGAAAAAAAGCTTTTGCCATGCGAGTTAATGTAGTTTGTGCAGTTCTCTGCTGTTAACAGATGTTGAGGAAAACTGCATATTTACATGCATATATTTACATGCATAGTCGCATATTTAAAGGGGTGGTGCTTTAATAATAAAGCACCTGAATGCTGGTCTTGGACCAAATAGGTCTAGAAACAGCAGGTGAGGAATGATAAGGGACCAGAGACCCCACTGTTGCTGTGGCAATGGGCCCCAAGGGGCCGACTGAGGGGCCGACTGTCACAGAAAGCTCCGCCTCCCCCATGTTTGAATCCCATAGTAGGATTATTAATATTAATATAATTTACAAGGCAGCCCAAAATGACAGGATCTTGCTACGTGCTTCATAATTTATACTCTGCTAAAACAGAAATGAACAGCTGCTTAGCCATTCAATGTCAAAAATACCTCCTTGTGTTAGTGTATGAATGCCCCACAAGCCAGCAGTGAATACACGGTACAAGGATGGATGGATGGATGGATGGATGAATTGAGTATATTAATAGGCCCTTAAAGAAAAGAAAAATAATATCCGCAGAGGTATTTTCAACATATTGTAGCTATTTAAATAATGTGATCAAAATCTGAAAATGAACTGGAATAGTGTATCAAAGCCTGCTTAACCAAATGCTGCACAATTTATATTCTCTGAGGATAATGTGCAATTAAATTTTAATTGGAAACCCTCTGCCATGTTACGCTTTCCCCAAAGTCTCCAAGGACCTTTATGTACTGATTTGTTCCGCTAGTACTACTTGCGTTTTAATCGAGTCTGTCGTGAAATAGTGCAGATGTAAAGGCAAGCCTCTTGCACAAAGAGGATTTCGGCCTAGAAGGTGTGGCACTGAACATAAATAATGAAATGGCCGACTGATCTGGCAGCCCTGATTGTTCTTATGTCACCACAGAGACCGATTTAAGCTCCAGTGACTCTGTACCAGTTGAAATGCTCAGTAATGCCAGCCATGTTTCCCGCGCCCCGATCCTGAGCTTCTCCTGAGTGGTGGCGAGTTCCGGCATGCGGCTCAGCTGCACCCTCACGCTGGGCCTGTAGGACGTGCCGGGGCAAGCAGACCTGCCGTTTTCTGGGGAGGAGAACGGGACCCCCACCGGCCAATGCTGTTCTAGGAGAACAGGGCGGCGCAGAGGAACGTGTGGAGCCACTTTTTACTCTGTCGTTTGCGTCCTCTGCCATCCACCCGGAGGTAAGGAGCCAAGCGTCGAGGAGACACCGGAACATACCGGCACTGCGGCAGGTTACATCAGCACCACCTAATCTCCACCACTGTGGCAAAACCAAAAAGGGGATAGAAGATCAAACATCTTCAGAAAACAGGAATCTGTGGGTGGATCCTTGACACACAGCAGCTCTCAGCATATCAGCATATCTATCTTCAGCAAGTAAAAAAGACATTTTTGTTGGTGTGTTTTTAGGTGGAAAAAAATGATCACACTGTAAATTTGGTGCAACATTACACCATGCCTACCAATGCTGGCCAAATGTACACCTTATGTCACATATACCTCTGGAATTCTTTCTTTATTAATTATGGGATGCCAGTGACAAAATATAACTAATTTCCAGGCATTTCTTTTTTCCTGTATTTACATTAAAAAATTAAAGTGTATTTTTCTATGGAATGGTATAACTGTAGGTTTATAAATGTTCATATATAATAACCATTTTAAATACAATTAAACAGTTTTTCTTTCTGAAAATGGGAATAAGTGTAAAATATGTTTCAGCACATACCTTTATATTTTTTGAAAATCTCTGTAAAACATTTTAACAACAAAATAACACACCAGAATACATTAGCTCATCTTCATCTATCCACATCTGAGCATTATAAGACCTTCATCAAAAGCACTTGCAGTATATATAAAGTTTTATTACCTTGAT
This sequence comes from Gnathonemus echidnorhynchus, assembly GCA_026776725.1. Classification (NCBI taxonomy): domain Eukaryota; kingdom Metazoa; phylum Chordata; class Actinopteri; order Osteoglossiformes; family Mormyridae; genus Gnathonemus; species Gnathonemus echidnorhynchus. Next base: position 21,472,324 of record JAODJU010000007.1, on the reverse strand, counting down.
GATATCTATCATGCAATAGTTCCCAGACCTTGTGTTTCTTCCTCTAACAGTCCATTCCTGGAGGAGGGGCAGGGTTGCCCCCCAGTGCATTAGATTTGAGATTTATTATATGTCTGATTCCCTTGATTGAGGCATCTCTCACTTCCAGTCCATGCTCTGGACACAAGTAGGAGATTCTGGAAACTTCTGGGTGACCTTCCTGCTCTCTGTCTCCCACAGAACCTGCTTAGCGGTGCCAATGGTCCTGGACGATGCTGTACACACCTGTGGATGACAGTGGCCTGAGCAGACAGGTTCCAGACCTCCCAGGGAGACTGTTTCCTGTTATACTACATACTCTGCTATATTCTGTCAAATATGGAATTATGCTTGCACTCTCTTAGCACACCAAGGCTGTGTTCACAGTGCAGTTTCACAGCTTATAGAATGTAATAAAATACACCTGAATTTCCCCTTGTGAGAAAATTCAGGCAATTTGGTGATACAAATCTACAAGTGATCTAATAAATCATTCATCAACATTTTTAATTTAATAAGCCAAAAGCTTTTTCTACTGGGTGTGTGCATGTGCTGTGTGATGGACTGGTACCCCCCCCCCCCCAACCCTACCGCCCATGGATAAGCCCCGGGCCCCCTGTGACCCCAAACAGAATGAACAGCGAGAAGAATGATTGAGATTTGCAGAAACAGGACATATTGACTCATTTCTAATTAAATGTCAGATTAAATATTGTTTTTATTATTAAACGCAGAAGGACTGCCTGGAGACCCATTAACCCACATATGTTCAGTTCTGCATATGGTTTTTTTCCTGTTTTATTTCCTGCAAATGATTATATTCCATACTGATGCTAAATGAAACATGAAACTATCACAGGAACTTTGCATGGGAAATGCACGCATGCATCTGCAGGCAGGCACCCCTGCATGGGAAATGCGCGCATGCATCTGCGGGCAGGCGCCCCTGCCGCAGCACCAAAAGGCAGCGACTTTTGACACTCTGCTGTCCCACATTAATGAGCCCACGGAGGCAGCTTGCCCTGTTCCTTCCCTAAGGGGGCAGTGTGACCTAGCAACACGCCGGCAGAGTTCTCACTTCGGAGAATCACTCCCTGTCTGGCATGTCTTTCCTCAGTGGTGAACTACCTCCATTCTCCTGCTCCATCATGTATCCTAAAGACATGGACAGATTGTGCAGCGTCTGTGATTGAACGGTAGAAAAACCAGCTTTAAGTCACTCCATCCCTAATTCACAACAAAGAGAGGCTGCTGTCCAGATTGGTTTGACAATCTTATTTGTTTAGCTAAAGCCAAACATTTATTTTCTACAGCAAATGAACAATACTGGAGTCTTCCTTTGTTCTTCAACGATGACACTGGAAGCCCACGTTCCCTGGAACTGGCAAAGCTGCAAAGCTGCTTCGTTTAGGAGCGTTTCAGCTGTACGCAGTAGCCGGGGTTTAAGAAAGGGGAGGGCCTCACTCTGGCCCTCATGGCTGGTCCCAGTGCACCACAGGGTCTGCCTGCCAAACAGATGTCGACCACTGGGGACTGATTGTCTCGAACAAGGAGAGCAGCCGGTTCTTAGAAACCAGCGCCCTGGGAGACGGTATTCCTCTCATCTGCTGTGGGCTTGGGAGAAAAACAAGAGGTGAAGATCTTTTGGCTGCGTGCGAAAAGTTCTTGCTGTGCAAATCACTACGCTAGCATGAACACAAACACGGAGAACGACACGGGGGCAATTCCCCGACTGCCGAAGGCTGCTGGCTGGCTCACTGGGTGCTGCTCCTTCCAGATACGTCGCTTAGATGTGGTTACGGCGGTTCAGCACAGTGATTTTCCTACTGCTCCCTCTCTTTAAATAATACTCACCACATACGATGACAGAGGTAGAAAACTGAGAACCTCTTGAAACTGGGAAGCTACTTAATCTGGCCTGGATCTACACTTTGTAGTAATTAAAATGTGCCTTGTTCAGGAAAAAAAAAAAATCTGTTGACGTGCCGCAAGCATTTGTCATAGAATATATTTCATGCAAGTAAAAATATTCACATTTTTCCCTCACAGAAAAAAAAAACAGTAAAAAAAATTAGGACTTTAGCATGAATGGACTCTTTACAAAAACTGTAGGCCGATTCATGTTTGTGTCAGCTGTGTGGACCGTGTAAATGTACAGATTCAAATTCCCGAACAGGAAACTACGAAGAAAACTGTTTTTTACTGTATAAATACACTAAAACTTTTCCATTTGTTTTTTTAATATTTAACTCGCCGTCTGTATTTAACCTGTATGTCTACTTCAACAACGCCTGGCCTGAAGTGGCTTTTCTGTTTATTGTTTGCATCTGTATATTCAGTGATTTATACACTCAACAGCCACTTGATTCAGTGTCCCTGCATGTTACCAGGTAGGACCCCCCCCACCCCCCGAATCACTGCGGGGCTTGCTGAGTTGTGTGTTCAGTGAAGCCTTTCTGCATGCCACTGTTACACTGAGCTGTTTTTTTTGCACTTGTGACCTTCCTGTTAGCTTTAACCGGTCTGGCCATTCTCCTCTGACCTCTCTCATTAACAATGTGTTTTCAGCAACAGCAATGCTGCTGACTGAATATTTTTTTGTTCATCACACCTAGACGCTGTAGTGTGCGAAAGTCCCTGGAGGGCGACTGTTTCTGAGATGCTGGGACCAACGATCGCACCACATTCAGAAGCAGGCGTCTTAGCCATTGTACTGCTCAGCCGCACAGTAAGAGGCCCTCCTGACCCCGTCTGTGCACTGTGAGCTGCGTGATTGGCTGTTCAGAGGAGCAGGCTGACTGCGTTAACAAGTAGGTGTACCTATTAAACTGGCCAAGGGGTGTATTTCATGCTTATGTCACTGATAATGACATAAGCATGTACACCTTTCCCAGAGCCTTCAGATTCAGTCACACCTTCACAGATATCTATTTTGCGCTGTGATTTTTCACACCCTTACACAGTAACTCACCCTAGTGGTTACGATTAGAACAGCGTCGTGCCAAAGCCAAATGAGAGGACTGGACACGCTGTCTTTGAGCACTCATAACTAACTGCGAGTAAGGATACGTTACAACACCCACAATAACGCTCTCTTAACTGGAATAGCAGGGGTGTCGGACACATTTAAATCTGAATACATTTAAGGAATAAAACATTTCACACTGATACCTTGACTGTGGCGATTTCATATCTAGTCTTATTGACTGTCCCGCTGCTTCAGACATGATTACTGTACGCTAACAGTCAGTCGATATCATGGCTGAATTCTTGGAAATGTCTGAATAGGTTCCTGCCATAAAAACCACAGGCTGTATGATCAGCTCAAGGCCTCAGTGTGTCCGTCTTTGCCATCGATCAGCTCAGTTATACTGTTACGTTACGTTTCAATTTATTTATTCATCTGGCAGACGCTACAGTGACCTACATGTCAGTCAGATAGTACATCACAAGCAGAATGTGAATCTTACATTAGTTACCCAGGACCCATATGAAAAAAATGCATGGTTCATATAAGACTATCAAGCATTTTTCTTATTTTAATTATACATGACAATGCATGATGTTTTTTATATGTTCATTATAAGTCAGTGTTTTTTCTTGTATGATTATGGCCACATTCACACCAAAAACACACCTGACATATAAGACACAGAAAGGAAATGCCTACAGGAAAAATATAAAACTTTTACATGAACTTTACATTTTACAATTCATGATAACATACGGCTCTAGTAGGAAATACATTTTTATTGTTTGTTGTTTCTTAATAAAAATTTGAATTGCTTTTCTCTATTATTCTAATGAAAGTCACATATGATGGCTCCACATTCAGTTGGTTTAATTAGACATGAGAAAATTCATGTTATGCTCTCAGAACACAAAATGAATGCATCAAGCGATAAAGGATGTTTGCTTTTCAAAGTATTGACTCTAGTTTTGTGGAACTACTGACCATGATTCAACTGAGTATGTTCAAAGAATTATGTATAAAACCAATACTGACAAAACATTCATTTAATATGCATTGTACATCAATGTAGAACCTATATGTTTTACAAAACATTAATTTAATATGTATTCCACGTGAATAAAGAACAAATGACTAATGGCACATATATTTAATATGGCTTACACATGAATGTAGGATATATTTCTGACGGTACATTAATTTCATATGTATTTTACATGGATATTGGACATATATGCTTAATATCATATTAAGCTAAAATGGATTGGATATTTATTTTGACTGTCATATAAAGAGCTTATATGATTTGGGTAAAACACATTAGAGTCGTTTGTTATTCTTTAAAAACTTTTCCATAAGGGGAGTGCAACTTACTACATAAATAATGGTAAATATATCAATCTATCCATCTGTCTGTCCAACTGCCAGCCCCATATCTAGTACAGGGTCATAGACTGGTAAAGATGCGTAGGCTTAAAATCGTTATGGTTCCTTATTTCACAAGCATGGAGAGGCAGTGTCACAGCTGTTATCGGGTGAGGGAATCAGAAAAGGCTAGTTGAGTCACACCCCTCGCACCGGGCCGCTGTGGCTGCTTGCCGCACATTTGAGGACGCCGCAGAGGCTGTCGCTGTAAGCGTGACATTACACACAGGGCTCCGACAGACAGTCAGGCTGTAAAGATAAAAATGGAACAATGCAGAGACGTGCAGTACCCTCTGACACCATCATTCGTGCTAGAAGTCCACTTCCTCAAGCAACTGACTGTCAGCCATTTTGAGAATCCATCGAAGTGCCCAGACTCAGCTACTTAAAAGGAACTGGACTCAGCAGCACTGAGCTGAATATTTCACATTCTATCTTTACCAAAAGCTACATGACCAACTGGACTAACACTAAAATAAACAGAAATGGATTGCATGGGAAAACATAATGTAGGGGGAAAAACATCTCAACAAATACAAACTATAGACATTTATCATGCAGATTTTAGTTACACTCAGGAAAGTAAGCACAAACATCAAGCTTTATAACTATAAATCACATGATTAAAATGAAATACCTTTTGAACATATAGGAGTAGGCTCAGGTGCCTGATTCACAGACATGAAAAGGCCAAACCCCTTTGCACCTGCATTGTGTCCCACTGGCACTTCACACGCGTCCTTCACACACATCCTTCACACGCGTCCTTCACACACATCCTTCACATGCGTCCTTCACACACATCCTTCACAAACGTCCTTCACACGTGTCCTTCACACACATCCTTCACGCATGTCCTTCATACACATCCTTCACGCATGTCCTTCACACACGTCCTTCACACATGTCCTTCACATGCATCCTTCACACATGTCCTTCACACGCGTCCTTCACACGCATCCTTAACACGCATCCTTCATACACGTCCTTCACACGTGTCATGGCACAATGTCCATAAGCGGGACAATGCCTTCAAATGCTTGCTACTCACAGATCTCTTGAGAAATCTCTGCAGTCCAGGAATACAGAAGGTGGAGCGGAAGTACCTCTGAGCAACGATGCCGTTAAGCTCAATGGACGGAGCCGAGCAGCGCTGGATTTTTTTTTTAATGCCTAATTATGCAAAACTAAAAGTCCTGTGAAAGAGGAGGAGGCCGTCTCCACATGACTGGTCCGAGTGACAGGTGGTGCAGGTCACCATTTGGACATATTAATTAGCTGATGTGCTGGCTAATGTTAATCTCATGCTTGGGAGGAGCCTGACATTCCAGAAGGTCACTAGGTCACGTGCAGGAGAGGGGAAGTTGGCACTGCTAAAATCACAGACGCAGCCCTCCCTGGGGCCTCAAGGAACGTCTCAGGTCACATTTTGACACTATTTATCGAAATGCAGTCTGATTATCATTATCTTTTATTTTCACTCCTTACACTTTAAAGTAAAAGTGAAACAGCGATAAGAAAAAGCAAAGAATGTATTCAGATTATTCAAATCCAAGAATTATGCTCATTACAAAATCAACACAATTCCACTTTGAAAAGCATGGCACAGCACATCTGATGGATTCCAGAAGCAACACTAACACACAGGCCAGATGCAAGGCAGGGCTGAACGCTCATTCTCGCAAATGTATATTATCTGAACTGCGTATTTGAGGGTATACCACTGAAAAATTAATTACCTCTTCCTGGCTCTAAGATAGGGAAATAAGCAAATTGATTGGCATAAAAAGACCAAATTAATTGAATCCTGGCCCCTAAGGGCAAAGCATCCTGCCCAGGGTGTCCCCTGTCTTGCGTCCTGTGCTGCCTGGGATGGCTTCCAGGACCACTCTGACCACATACTGGGTAAGTGGTTATGAAAGATAAATGGAAGGATGGGTGGATGCATGAATAAATGCCTTATATTCTCCTTACAAATAAAGATGGAGTGTGTGTCAGACCCTCACAGGGTGGCCCCCACCATTGCCTGTGCTGCCTGGGACAGGCTGCAGGCCCACACAGCCCTGTAATGGATAAGCAGTTAAAATATGGATGGATGGATGGATGGATAGATAGATAAAAAGCTAGGCATAAGAAAAACACATCAAACCATGTTTTCCATGTACCAATACACAGCCTTCAATCTGAATGCAAGAATATAGATTTTCTTTTTTGTGACTGAGGTTATATAATATTTATAATATTTATTATACTTATAGTATTGAAAACTTGATTGGTTAAAAGCTGTTGTATCCTTCATTTGGCTCTTACGTGTGGCCAATCTCATTCAGCTGTGTCAGTGTAACCACAGCCTCCACAATGGTTCTTCTGGAATTTTCCTAGTGACTTAGAAACTCTTTTTTTTTATTTTGACTTTTTGACACTGTGACAATTGGTATTTATTCCACGCCCAACTAACCTCTTTCTGTGCGGAACAAGCCCCATTCTCCCAGTTCACTTAAGCTGCTCCTGAGGTCCTTAATGTCGGCTGGCCATATGCTGCATGCAGCTGAAAGCCTGGACACTTTTTAAGCTCAGCTGCAGACCTAACAAAAGCCTTCTCAAGGGGTTCATTTCTCACGCGTAATTATGGATGGGCGTGTCTGGGACCGACTGTAATTTACACGCAGCCTGTTGTCTGGAAACGACAGCAGACTGGCCCAGCTAGGGCGGGGCAAAAAGGCTGTGTGGATTGGGGCGTCCAGAATCACTATGTGTCTGATAGCAGAGTGGAGATGCAATCTAAGCAGCCATATCAAGCCTTGGATGTGAAGTCCACGTCAAGAGGCTGCTGAATGTCTCCCAAGTGCTCGAACAACCCATGTTCTCAGCTTCTTGACTCAGCTCATATTACTCTGTTATAGATTACTATTATTATTATTATTCAGGTCCCTCAAGTCGATACAGCTGCACACGCACAGCCATTCCTCCGGATGCTTCTGAGACTTCAATATTTTGGATAAAAGCTTGATTTCCGCTCACAGCTACCTGAAGTTTTCCTTATGAACGCCCCACAAACTTCACAGAAATCCATTAGACTTTTTCAGAAAATCAGAAACCTTGCTCACCAGTTGGCGTAGCGGTTAAGATTTAGGGCATTTTAGGCATGGTGAAGGCACTTTGATGCCAATAAGTGATCTCAATTAACATTTTCAGTTTGCCATAAATCTCTGTCGATGTTTTTGTTTGTCTTGCCATGGGAGCTTTAACAGCCAACGACAAGTTTATATTAATTCTGGAACAGAAGTAAACAGCACATTTTATCAGAGAAAAGTCCAACAAAGAACACATACTGTTACGTCTACCTGTGCGACGGACCGCTTTCTATTAAGATATATAAAGATATGTCAAGGAGACAGATGTACTTTTATAGCAGCTCCATTTGTAAAGTCAGCGTTTTCCAGGGGAGTGGGGCTTTTTCTGGTCTGTGCCAGCTGAGGATCAGCGTAGCTCAGCCAAGACATTCTCTGAGAGAAACCTCATATCCCCACCCAACAGCGCAGCCACTGAACCCAGGAACTGAGAACGTTGCCCACCGCTTCACTCCCTCCCCCCTGGGATCCTGCCAAGCATTCATTGGGTCTCCAGCTCATTTATCATTAGCCCGTGGGCTTACAGCTGGGGAGATGGGAGGCCCAGTGGTGTATACTAGGAACAAAATGACTTCGAATTCATAAACAAAAAAAAAAAAAACACGCTGATCAGGGAATGTTTTTGGAACAGCGGACATAGACCTTAATACTTACAAATGGAAAGAGCGATATATAATCGAATCTGGAAGTATGGATGGTGGATTTTCTTATCTGATATGACTTCTTACATTTTAAACAAATTATAGAGACGCGCTGTGCTAGAAGATGACTTCGGTATTTTACATGGATTATTAGTTGCCCTAAATCATTAAACATATCGCTTCGCATTAAAAAGAATTCTAATGTGTTATCCACATAAGCGACATTATTCTCTTTCTAGATCATTCGATGTAGGAACACACCACAGATGTATAGACGCACACATACGTCACCGACAGGCTGCAGTAGAAATTATTGTAGTAAACCCTTTTCATCAAGTCACCGACTCCAAATATCAGCAGCAAATAATCTCTTCGTTCAGAGAGATATATGTAATGCATCAATATTGTGTATTTCTGTTCCCTAAAATCGTGGGGCTTAACAATAATTTCAAAAACGGATAAACAATTCCTGTTTATGCCCTTTGTCCCTGTAGTGCAGGGCTCACCAGAGACATTTTGCAATGCTTTAGGTTTCGCAAGGTCAGCGCCTTACGGCCACTTGTCAGAGCTTGAAAACAAGTCGTTAGTATGCCGATTATAACACGGCACCTTTTGTTCGCAGGGAGCGAAACCGGGAAGCGACTCTGATTAGATCCAGTTTAGCGGAGCGACCGTGAGCGCGCGGGGCTCCCGCGTGCGCGCCGCCCCCTGCCCCCCGCGCGCCGGAGCTCCGTCGCGTGTCTACCAGCGCAGTCTAGCACAATCCGGTGACGCAAGCGGCGCTATTAATATCCCAGGACGGGATGTTCTCTGTTCAGCGACGGGGTCACCCGAGGCGAGTCGCCCTACGCAGCCCCACTACGCCGTGCCACCGCACCGGCAGCTCACGCCTCGTCGCTGTGCCCCGTTCGCTCTCGCCGCGGAAGGGTCGTGCGCGCTGGCGCCGCATTAAACACTGCCGGTGGAGCCGAGCCCGTCTGCTGCTGCCCGCCCGCCGAACTCATGCTGCAGCCGACCGGCCTCCGCCCAGCCATGAACTCAGTGACTTCGCGTGCTCTCCGACCAAAACAACCCCATAAGAATGTGCTCTGGCTGCAGGAGCAAGCTTCCAAAACACAGTCTTTGAAATGATTTTTACGACCGTATTGACATTATTTATTTATTTCGGTTAGAAAGTTCATTTTCAGATTCTTTGTTTCAACAGGTTGTAGGATTACACAAAAGGATAAAAATCAAAACGGATATTTCTTACACATGTAAAAGTTCTTAAATACATTAACACTATTCTATGAATTGCGGGTATTTCCTTTCATGTATTGTCCTAAATTTGTATATTTTCACCACAGTACCCTACTTATTTTCATACTCATTTATTGTCATTTTCACATCTATACTTATTTATTTTTATATAGAAATTGTATGTAGCATTGTGTATTGTCTATTTTTTCATTTTTTTGTAGGTGTGTACTGTGTAGACTGTAATTACAAACAATTTCCTCCTGTATAATAAAAGTATTCTGATTCTGAAAAAGAAGAATATCAACTTGCAGTTTAGTAGGATCCATTTGTCTACCTACAGCAAAATATTTTGTAAGACAGCTGTGAAAACAAAGCTGTAGCAGGTGATATCTGGACAAAATGTTGCATAACTTATCCAATAAATAACCGGAATTCAACTGTAGTGGTATGACAATGGTAATTAATACCCTACAATGCAACTTTATCCACAGCGGCCTCCTACATTTTGAGGTCAGTTTCAGCACATGCATGTATTTAAAATGCACTAGAGAAGGAAATCTGGGTTTCATGTTACCATTACTCAAGAATAAACTGCTTGAATGTTAGAATTTCTGTTACTATTTTTAAGCTGTCATGTGGAAGATAGATTTGAGCTGCAAGGAAACAGGCGAGAAATGCAGCAATGTCTGGGCTGTTGTTTGTCAGGCTTTTTTTTTTGTTATGGATTTCACCAGTCTTGGCTGTTCTCCAGCTCTTGGCTGGACTCTGCTTTCTGTAGCCCCACCCCCCCCCCCCCCCCCCCCCCCCCCAGCTCTCATCCAGGGGTAGGGAGCCAGCCAGAGCATAGTCCTGTGCTACGCTTTCAGTATGCTTTTGCTTGTTTTGTAGGTCACATGAAAACAGGTGTGACAGCCAGTGGCGGTCCCCCACACGCACACACCTAACAAGTCCCTAGGAGGCACTGAGGCAGGAGCCAGCTGAGGAACCTTGGCTAACTCATGTTCTCCCCTCCCTGGTGGAAAGGAACCCATTCTGCCCTGCTGCAATGGGACCCCAGTCACAGGCGAATGATGTTATAAACCAGACCTCAAATGCGGCCTGTGGAGACCAAACTTTTGGCAACAGTTCAATGCCACTACATGGGTCTCAGAAGTAAGATCTCCATTAAGATGAAAATGTCTCTCCATACCAGAGTTCCTTGAAAAAAAAGCCACCTACATATCTGTGAAAGTGAACAACATGTCCTGGTCTGAATCACAAGCACACTTGTAGTTTTCATAGTCAAAGAAACAACACTGACAAACACTGGTACTAAACATGAGACTTGCAGATACGGCTTGTCAGTGTAATGTAGTGTAAGCACTATAAATTAGGGTCAGACATATATTACCAAATGTGAACATTTTAATTAATAAACAAACAAAACAGCACTTAAATTAAATATTTCATTCTCCAGAGTGCAGGCTGGGATGATCTGCATTGTTTTCATTCATTACATGCAGAGGTGCATGGGTTTGCATGTTATATTTTAGCTTTCTTCTCAGTGGCACTTATTTAGACAGATCCACATGGAATCAACTGGATTAACTGGTGCAATGTGTTCTTCTGTGGACACACTGTCTGGAACAAATACAAACCTGTGTCGCAAGTACTGAATATATATATATATATATATAGAGAGAGAGGTTTAGTGGAAAAATCTGTGCTGAACAATAGTTGAGAATGTGCCTCAGCATTTCAGGAATGGGATTTTGGCATACGTGAGAAGAATGTTTTGCAACATTGGAGACTGAGCTGATTCTTGGAAAACATAAGAAAATAGGAATATACAGTCATATCATTTGTAGCCTTTCAGTGCATAACAATAAGCAAAAAAACTAGCGTGATATTGCGCATAATGTCACTCTGTTCCCTTATTTTCGTAGTGACGCAGAATTGCACGTCACAGAATGCTTCTTGACTTGCTGCCACCTCACATTTTAATTTAAGAGCATTCTGCAAAACAAAGGGATATTCAGGGTCACGTGACAGCCTACATGTGACTAACACTGGGGATATTAACATGTTATAAGGCTTATGGCATTCAGAAGAGAGGCCACCCCACCCACATCACCTCCACCACTATGGCGTCTCCCAGACCTCTGTGACAACAGGAAGGGCTGCTGGGAGAGATTCATTAATGACTATGGCTCAGCCCGTGATTAACAGAAACACAGCAGCATATAGATCAGTGCTGGCTGCCATAGTACTGACCCTTTACCCAGAAAGAACAGGCCTGAGCAAAGACAAGCAAATTTTAAAGTAACATGTAACATGTTCCCTATATCATTGTGATCAGAAAACAGGGTCCTGGGTCATATTGCAGGACTGGAGGATCCCTGATCGAGGTGCATTGCTCAGCAGACTGCCGTGAGCCTGGTGTCACATGATCCATGGCATCGCCTGAATAGGGACGGAAGTCAGGGGTCATTGGCATAAGCAGCGCGCAGTTTGTGTCACTGCTCTTTTGTACGGTGTAGACAATACCACCATGCAGCATTTTGCTGGGTGCAGGGGCTCGGCAAAATGGAGGATTTGCTGTCATGTAGGAGAAGTGAAAATGAGCCATGCATTCCTCTTAAATCCTACAAGCAAACCTTAATTTCCTACGTATGACACACAAAACATTTTCCCTAGCAAACAGAGCGGCTTCCCGGGTGAGGAAACTGGGTGACTTTCACAAATCCCATTTTGTTCTCCACTGGAGACACAGACAGACATGTACCTACAGACAGCATACTCTCCTAAAGAGAAATTCAGCCACACACCCCTCAAGGAAAGCTGGAGCTGAGAGAGGAAGCAACGCCTCTGCCACTGCAACCGGCCAGCAATGCGAAGACGTGTCACCATACAGACCTCAGTCAAGCAGCGGAGTGACTTTGGGCCCAAGCCTCAGCTAAACACAAACAACTTTTGAGCACATTTTAAAAAAGGAACATGCAGGGTCAAGTGATTGGCTATTGAACTATTTCCTAAATCTCTGTATTTCTTTCTGCAGAATTTATAATTAAGGGTTCAGCTCTCTGATTTAGTCATTTATGATAAACACTATCATTCAGGCTAGTGGAGGCCCGATGGCTTCCACGTCTCACTTTGGAGCAGTTCTGATTTGCACAGTGACGGTTTCACAACACGACGCAGCGAAGACAAAACATCATCTAGGGAAGGACATTAGAGAAGCCAGTTCAACTTTGCACAAGAGGCCTTTGCAATATAGAGATACTGTGAAAGTGAGATTTCACCCCACCCATTTCGTCAGTGCGGCACAGCGCAGATAAGCAGGAGGGGCTGTTCTTTGCCCCCGTGATGGGAAATGAAACGTTTCCTTATTTCAGGTTAAAGCTTCAAAGCCAAACCACAAGAATTGAAAATAGCGGGTGCCACATCTCTGTTTCTGAGAAATTAGAGCAGTGTTTCCCTATCAGCTCCTCAGAGACCCACCTACAGTCCACGTTTTTGCTCCCTCCCAGCAAAAATGTGGACTGTCTGGGAAGGTGCAAAAACATGGACTGGGTCAGGAAACACTAAGCTAGAGGAGTTTTAAAAAAACGACTATTCTGAAAAGTTAAATTCACCGGCACTTAGGAATGACAGTGAATACCTAAACACCTTCTAATTAAGAAACCACTTCTTTAATTAGGCAGAAACTGATTCTTTATATTTTATTTTTTATCAACTGTATGTGATTCTGATTCATCTAAATTGTCAGTGCTTTTAATTTCTGTTTAAGTCATTTAATTGGATGATTCTTTGCTCTTATGAGAACCAGGCTGGGTGGAGTTCCTTTAATTCCCCCTAAAGACAAAGTGTTTGGTTACAGTTCCACCACCGCAGAAAAAAAATGACAAAGCTAGACACACATCATCAGCATTCGGTCAGTATATGATGATACAAAAATGTGATTATAAAGGTTGTGTGTAAGAATGGCTCCCTAAAAGGCATCACAATAGGCCTATTCTGTGGACAATAGAGACACAGCAGATATCATGCAGTAAATTAAATCGCTTTTGCTTTGCTGTGTCAAAGCTCACCACAAAAGGATGACATGGTTTTTAAAAGATCATTTACAAATAATCACCCTGCAGAAGTTCAGTACGGTAACACAACTCCAACACGTGTGCGAAAGCCCTTTAACAGTGTTAAGGCAGTATTTCGAGGCCAGCATATAATCCCCAAACTTACAGCGGACTTCTAGAACTCACTCAGAACCGCTGGCTTGATATTTTATGCCCTCCCATAAAGGTGGGCAGACTTTGCTCTTAATAGCGGCACAGAATGACGTGTTTGAGCAGGGGGGTGTCCTCTCTCTGAGCGGCAGTCTTGGTAATTTTGCGGCTAAAATACAGGACCCACATGCGGAATGAAAAGGGGGAGCCGGAGGTGAACGTACATCAGCCTGTGAAAGGTAGCACTCGGGTCTCTAAAACCTGCCAAATTAACTTCACCGCCAGACTGTTTGTCATGATTATAATATTAGAAAAGAGAAACAAAAGTTATTGTGGTGATAATGGTATATCATCACAACTACACAATTGCTGACTGTATGATATGGAAAATGAAATTAAAATAATGTAATAAAACAATAAGTACCAAGTATCATAAAAGAGAAAAGCTCATTACCCTTGTAAGGTACACGTCTTTATTAAAGCTTAATGGTAATGGCTTGTACTATATATTAGCAGTCCAAAATGTGAGCCTATGCTTTTAAATAAAATTGTATTTCTAATGCTACATTTGAACAATCTGGGGGACAGAAATCAATCTTTATCATTTCCAATGGGAACTATTACAAAATTAAAATATTCATATACATTTATAATTAATTCAGCAGGAGTTTCCAGTCATTGCCAGGATTTTCCTGAAGCCTTTCTGCTGCTGTGGAGTGGTGTATCTTCTTTGTGCCATACAGTAAATTGCATGATGCTTGTATTGATAGAATGTACATTGTTTTAGTAAAAAAAAATAAAGGCATTATTTATTCAGCAAGTAAAATTAACTGACAGCTTTTGACAAGGGCATTATGGCAATTGTGTTATGACTTTTACTTACAGCATTGTTTTAAAGATGAGTCATATACTGTCATAGGATACAAACAGAAGGCACATTAGATACAATGAGAGTGTGTTATGTGTAAAGCAAACACACCAGGTGGCTTACAGTGCTCAGCTTTATACATAAAGTGGGTTATTACATGGAGGTAAATTCTGTGCCATCATTACATTGTGTGTCAGTACTGATAGTTCAATCAGTTTTCACCTTTTAAGGAATTCACATTTCTGCAAAATAGAGAGTTATATCATTTGACATATGCAAATTTTGATACGTACAACTGAAGATCTAACACTAGTACGATCAGGTCATTCCGATGGAAAAAAGAGATCAGTATAGTATAATTTTTGCCTGGTGTGATTTGGGTGGGTCCTGAATCTTAATCTACATCAGTCTTGTTATATTAAATGTTCGCATCGTATCATATCGTTATGTCTTTTCACATAACCTCAAACAAGCGTAAACGCGAAAAGTGCACCCTCACCGCCCGTGCAAGCGCGCCCACACTCGCGCCTTATCACGTGACCCAACCCGTTTAGAAGTGCCTGAAGTTCTCCGGGGGGGCGGGGACAGAGCCTTTTAGGGGTCAGACGCTGACCAATGAAAGCGCGAAGACGATGACGCCGTCGCCATATGTTCCGGGCAGCCCCGCCCCCAACGTGGATAGAAACTGCACTAATTCGAAAGCATTATATTGTCACAGTGCAGGAAAGAGGGAGGTGAGATGCAATGATGGGAGTTTTCATTTTAAATCTACTTAACTTTTTGGCAATCGTATAGGCGAGAAAATTATAAAACATTGGGAGAGACCTCGTCTGACGCACTGACGTTTCGATTTCGACCGGTTTGCGAACAGGATGTTCATTTTGATGAGAAGCCGGTAAGGTCATAAAGTGAGTTTTGTAATGAGTGACCTAGCTACTACCTCCATATCAGCATCACAGAAAAGGATCAAAGGGGAACGGATGATTTTAACACGCAGTTACTTTTGAATGTCACAAATAAACAGGGATTGTATCTCTTATACGAAATGGATCATTTTGCAGCAGAGTGCCTTGTGTCAATGTCCAGTCGGGCTATTGTCCATGGTCCTAGAGGGAACAGGGAGATAAAACAAGAAGCGGTATCTCCCCCAAGGATCGGAGAAGAGAGTAAAGATACGGTGGCGAAAGACAACTTTGTGGTGGCCAGAATTTTAGCAGATTTCAACCAGCAGACCTCAGCCAATCCATTCGACCAGACAAAAATAAAAGACGAGAACAAACAGTTACCGCTTTCAAGCGACGATGGAAACGCTGCCACACCTACCACCATCAACGGTAGCACCGGTCCCAAACAAAGAGTAAGGCGCATGAGAGGAAGCGAGCACGAATCTCCCCAAAAGAAGCACAAATGCCACTATTCAGGGTGTGAAAAAGTTTATGGCAAATCGTCTCACCTTAAAGCCCACCTAAGGACACATACAGGTCAGTTGCATGTTAAGTAAATAATTGATGGTTGGCAGAATATTTAAGTACAGCTCGTTATCGAGCGCACCTTTGAATTCCTGGATTGATTTCTGGATTTCGGTGATTTTGGTAAAAGTATTGCTTTAAGATCGGCGTACAGGTTCACCGGGGTATGAGCCCCAGCTCGGCGCCCCATTCCCCCCGTGGGTGTTTTTCAAAAACACAATGCATTTTGTGTTATTATATGTTTCGGCATATTACGCGTATAAGTCTGCCTGCTGTTCTGCAAAACAGATACCGTAACGCCTGCGAAAAAGAAGAGCCGCAGCTTTCCGTCCCCGTTTACCTCACCAGTCACCTTCGAGTTTTTCAGGACATGACCCAGGCTCCGGCTGACATGCAGTCGGGAGGGGGTAACTGCAGACTCCCTTTTTTGCTGCCTACATTTGTGCAGTACTTTTTGAAAATGAGCCCGAGCAGGCCGTTAATGCCTGCAGATGCATGATGTAACTAGTGATAAAGTATGCATCCTTCTGCGCATGAAAGTATGGAGCGACTACGACGGAACGTGTGAACTTAAGGAAAACTTCGGGGATACGCGGCGAGCCCCCCCCCCCGATACGCGAGCGGATCCGCAGGCAAACGTCCGCGATCACGATGCACAGCTTTAAAATGTATATATCTGTCCCTGGATTATGGAGCAGGAAGGGGAAAAGGCAGAAAAGTGGGGGGTTGGTGTGGGCTGCGCGGTGCCCGTCTGACTCCCGAGCTCTTTGTTGTGATGCACCACACCCCCTCGGAGGGCCTGCCAGCTGATCTGGCCAGCAACAGACCCAGCTAGCTGAGCGCCGAACTCCGAGCCGGCAGGGGGGTGTGAGATTCCGGATCCCGGCCGGCCCACGGATTCATGTTTTGGGTGTATACGAATAAACGGTGTCTCTCTGCTTATCTCTGTATTATTTGCATGTATATCCGGAGCTGTAACGCATGCATACAAGGGTGTGTTTGTATGTTAGTGTCGCACATAGAGGGATTTACGGTCTCTTTAGCTGCGGGAGTTGCGTGTCAGAGAGCGAGCTGGTCTGTCCAAATTATTAGCTTTTATATTGATCACGTTTTTAGGTTCTGGTCTGGTTTTAAATTACGATTGCTATCGTGTAGTCTGATTTTAAGAGTCTTAACGATACACTGAGGCGTCTGGGAACAATAGCAATGTTAGTAATAACGCGGCCATGGCTTTCAGCTGCCAGGCGCAGTTCTTTGAGTCTAAGGAGCATGAAAGTATAGCAGTGCGTTTGACTATTTTGATCAAAGGTGTTACTTCAATGGCACGTCAGGTGGGGTGTTACTACGGTGTTTTTCGGGTGTTTGTAAGGTACAGATTGTATTTTCGAATGCGATTGTGTATTTTCAACGGTTACACCAGTGGTCCAGTGAGCCCCTAAGCTAAAACACGTTGACACACAAACTGGAATACACCCCGAAGCTGTCGTGTCTTGCTGTTAAAGCCATGGTCGGATTTTGGTTTTATTAAAGGTTCTTCTGTGTAATGCAGCAATTGCCGATACAATTAAAACTAATTAAGACAAGTTTCAATGCACAATGGTCCATTGGGACATATTAACGTCAAATATTCTAATAAATTGCTATATTATTTTGTTCTTGAACTCTAATGCGTTGATCTTATTGATGCTTATATATGTAATTATATGACGAAAACAGCATGAGTGTCTTTCAGTGACAAAAAGTGCTTTTCAGGTATCTAACGAGCGATAGCACCCTGTACCTCGGGGTGTTTTGCAGGTCAGACACGGCCTTTTGGGCGGGCAGCGTTACTATTAAATAATGAGTTTCCCGTCTCACTTGTTGGGGTAATCAGAGAATGTGTGTCAGTCAAGTGGAGGCTGCAGCTCCGCTCTGCGTTTGGCTGCTTTTCCTGGGCGCATCGGGCCCTTTGCTGCCAGGCTGTACCAACAGAGCGACGAGGCACGGATCCCCCTTCTCTGTACAGGCTGATACTGAAACGAGAACGTGCTGTTCCAAAAGCAAAGTTTAAAGCCAAGTGGCGTCCTTGACTCATAACAGCCGATACCGAGGAACATTTTTGCTTCAGCTTGAGTTTTATCCTGTCTATTTGGGTCAGATTTGCCCCTTTATATGTGGCATTGCAGACGCACAGCACGATTGTGTTTTTGAATGAGTCCTTCAAGCCTGGGGACAAAATTAAATAGCACATTCTGTAATCACCTATTACGTGCAGAATCACCTGTTTTTACTATAATCACCATACCTATAATCACTTTCCCATGCTGCACACTCCGCAATATGGTAATTAAGGGTATGCTTTTGGCAGAGTCGCATGGTGTAATTTTTCTGCGGTCATAGCACAATGATAAAACGAGGCCTGTGGGGAGAATGCGAGGCCTCCACTTCCTCTTCGCTTAACTCTGTCAATTCAAGGAGCTGTGAGTCACGTGGGGGTGGAGACCCAAAGAAAAACGTGGCGGTCCCAGCCCCTGGGAGAAATGCAGATTCTAAGTTTTCATTGTATACGAATTGAAAATATTACTGTATTCAGAATAAATCAGATATTTGCTTGTGTAAACAATTTACAGTACCGCTATTAAATATAAACATTTCAGTAATGTGTCTTTAAATGAAATAACTGATAAAATCTTAGGTAATCAAAAACTGGACAAAAGTAGTTTTCCTGTGTACATTTTGCCAACATTCTCTACAAACAGTGCAGTGTAATCAAACTGGGAGTGGCTCCTTTCTGAACACTGGCTTCAGAAGTTATGAATTCTGATAAGACATTTAAATCTTCCTTGGTATTTATTAAGTCTGTTCAAATACCTGTTTTTGTGGGCAAGGTCTTGGCCTGTCATTAATCACCACAGTGACAAAATTGTCTTCTGCTGAGCATTTTTAGCAGGTTTAGGACAGCACAGCTGAATGCACTGCTGTTGTTCCTACAGGGGGCTGATTCTTTCTCCTTATTGCTAATTGTCTTGTTTCTCGAGGATGGCTTATGTTGTGGTACCACTCGTGCTGATAGGTATATTTACATTGCTGTTTGTTCTGCTCCTGTGTTAATTTCCTACATTATATATCAGCAGGTAGCTTTTCAGAGTAGCACTATTGATCTTGGTTCTTGAGCATGTAAAGCTGAACAGTGCTGGCTGCCATGCCTCTGTGTCTCACTGAAATATTGTGATAGTTTTATTCTCAAGTTTGCATGAAGCACAGTTTGGGGTGCTGGCCATAGTGCCACTTAAAAATAAGCCACGTTCTTGATATTCATTAATCTTCACAGTCTTCTGCTTATGCTGAAAGGCATCCTTTGCTTTTCATGCTCTCTCGATGTCATTGGCCCTTTTCTCTTAAATTTTGCACAATATCAGTATTCAAACAAGGGTTTTCAGATCATACTGCCACCCTGCTAAGGGGCCCTTCATGTTGTTTTCATTCTGAATTTGCTTTCAAATGAGCTTTCAGTTTCTGTAGCCTGAGTACATTATGTTCTTTGCTTATCTGATCTTCAGGAAGTGAAGGTGTTCCCTTTTAATGACAGTCAGGGCTGGAGGACTGGACGTGCGGGTTGTTTTTTCTTCTCTGCATGTAACACATCGAATCCAGGAAGGTTCTCAGGAACAACAATGAACACCAAGCGTCAGAGGAACGCATTTTTCACATGCCAGCCCAAAATTGTTTACAAGATCCATTTTATGATTATCACAGTTGCTAGCAAGAAAGAATTCAAAATTTCTAAAATGGTGTGTAGGGTATTTTGTTTGTAATAGTTTAGTGGTGTAACATATAGGTGATGTTTGGGATGTAGGGGCTGCAGGCTGAGACTGAAGAGCAGCTACATTTGAAGGGGACTCTACATTCATGTTTCCCCCTGCGATGTAAATGATGCCAAGCTGGCCTCTCCTCCTAATCTACACAAACACCACGAGCAGATTGCTACCCAGTTAGATCCTGGCCGATGGTCTGCTCTGAGCCACAGCCTGGCGTGTCTCATCCGATACCTCAAGCTTTCGTCTTTCATCCTCGACCCGGTTCTGTCATCTTCTTCCATCCGCGACTAAGCAGGTTCTCAGATGAAGCCCTCCCTCCCCCTTTTAAGAGGCCCGCATGTCATAGGAGGAAGCTTAGCGCCAGCAGCACCGACGTGCAGAGAGCAGCGAGGTTTCGGGCACTGTGGTCCAGACCCTGCTTTGGTGGTATCTGGAGGATCAGGCTTTGGGCTCTAGAGATCCTGTGGAGATCTAGTCTGTTGTCAGTAAAATATAAAAACATTCATGGACTCAGAGTCTTCTGCAGAAGTGTTTCCCAACCCAGTCCTTGGAAACCCACAGACAGTCCATGTCTTCGCTCTCTCCCACTTCAAGGGAGCTGGGCGGAAGCAAAAACACGGACTGTCTGCAGTCCTCAAGGACCGGATTGGGAAACACTGTTCTACAGCATGTAAAGAATGGAGAGTTTAACCTCTCCATTATACAGGTCTGGCTTTTACACTGCGAGAGGCTCATTAATCAGTCTGTCTGGGCATCGTGTCAGCGAGGCACGCAGTGTGGCGTGGGGAGCAGGAAGAGCAGGATGAACATCCAGCGAATGGCGAAGCTTCCTGGTGCGGCGGGGGGAGGGGCGGGCACATGCCGAGGTGGAAACCGTCCAGCTTTTCCAGACAACTGAATGCGGCCCATGTCTCGCAGCATGTCCTGGATGCTGTGGGTTTGTCTGTTATACTCGGTGATGTAAGTGTAGGGGCATTTGATGACTGGGCCTTGAGTAGCAGATGAACGGGCAGTCATCGCCGTGGATACCGAAGGGCTGCCAGTCCCAGGGAGTGAATACAGGTGCATCTAATAAGCAGCATCTGCGGCCTTGTGTGGAATCTTAATTTTGTGCCGTTTTAATAGGAATTTAATAAATTTTACAGCTGATATTTGAACGCTGCCCATTTTTTTTTTTATCATAACCATTTGTTAATTTTATTAGGTTTCGTGTGTCTTTAATTGAATTAGCCTTTTTAATAGAGCATTTTCAGAGCTAGCTGTGCAGTGTGCCTTTCTGTTTTGATAGCAGTGGGTAGAATGTGTGTAAGGCCACAGAAGCTGACCATCTGGGCGCCCACTTGTTCGCTAGGCATCGTGTACATGTGTGTGGGTCATGCATGAGGCAGCAGACTCTTTTTTGGACTCCTTTCTGGCTTCTTTGAAGAAGAGAATGGGGTGTGTTTGTATTTTGTGGTTATTTACGTACAGTAGCTTGTGTTTATAGTGGAGCTGAAGAAAATAATGTAGACCACATGTTGACTCTTTGGTTCGCCTTACGGGATTCCCACGCATTGGCAGACTCTTAAAGACAAAAGTGAACAGCCCCACTACCCCCCCCCCCCCCCCCCCCCAAAAAAAAAGCCAAGCACGATTAGCCTTAGTCTCCAGAGGCGTCCCTGTGGAATTATAAGTCAAAATAGTTAAATTGGTACAAAGGTGATGGTCAGAGAGAACCATGTTCTGCATCTTCTACCTCTGGCGTATCCACATACAGCTCTTCTCGCTTGCTGTTTGTAAGTCAGGAGTAGAGAGAAGTTTCACTATGGGGTGTAGAGGACCGGCATTGGTCGTAGTATCACCTAGGCAACGCAGTCTCCTGCCACGTTCTGCCAGACTAGCTGCTGTCTTTCAGTCCTTTAACTGCTGCACCACCTGCTGGTTTGCCTGTGTATCTTTAACCAGCCTCTGACGCACCCCCCCCTCCCCCCCCCGACGAGAGGAGTCCCATTTCCCGAAGGTTGTCCCGGTTCATTAACCCTCCCTTGAAGTCCGTTCCATACGTACGAAAAGTCACACGGATGTGGACCGATGGCTTTACGAGGAGTAAATCTTTAAGGAGGCTTCTGGAGTGCATACTTCTCTCAGATGACTAAGGGCCTTTAATTTTATGTGTTGCAGGAAGTACACCAGCGTATTCTTGCATTTCATTTGCCGTACATGTGATCCATCGAGGCTGGGAGAGTGAGCCAAATTGCCAATACTTGGTTTGGAAGCATTTGACCTGTATCTGACCCTCTGTTCGTCTATGAGGTCAATCTTCTCCATAAAAACAAGGCCGGTCATGATTTAAGGGAAGTTTCGAATTTAAAAAAAAAAAAAAAAAAAACGTATTATTTTCTGTTATTCTAATAATCCACATAGGCACTCCTTGACAAACACTGTGCCTGCCTTGTGGATTTTGGCTCTTTTTGGCTGTTGAAAGAGACACCAAACACTCTCCCCTCCTTGTTTTCTGTTGCATTCAAACTTTTTTCAATGTCCAATTTAAACAAGCAAGTTTTCTGTTATCGGCTACATAATATAACTAAATATCCAGTTACGCCGAGGAAAGGCCTTTTGGGCTTGACAATAAATTATGACTCTGAACTTTAAAATTCATTGGCTGACCCCCCCCACCCTCCTCCTTCCCACCACCGCAAGAAGCTGTGCTGACATTTTAATCCCTGTGTGTGACCCCTGCTTGACCTCTGATGCAGGTCACATGACACATTGTGAGGTTGAGCCAAGTATAACAGGTACGTGGATGCCTACATCCATGACACCCATGTGGGACTGGCTAGCGGCTCGGGGGGGTGTCCGGGGCCTACCTAAGGCTACGTGAGTATTTAAGGGTGCACCAGAGTATCTGCATTTTATCTCCTGTTTCCGGCTGTTATTTCAGCCCTTGCATGCCAGCTTAGGTGTGGATTCCACCTTAACGTGAATCCCGGCGCGCTCACGGGAGGACGTCTGTGAGAGCCCCAGACGGGGAGCGCTTATGTAACCTGACTACCTGTGACATAATGGTGCTGCTGCTGTTTGGTTAGTAGGAGAGGCAGTGTGAACGTTCCGGAAGCGAGTCTCTCTCAGGGTAACTGGGTCATTGTGCTCGTTAGAGCAGAGCACTGATCCAGAGCCTCCCTAATTACCCCTCCCATTCCAAGAATGGCAGACTGTGTAGCCCGCCTCCGGCACAGCTCTTAACGGTGCCCCCCCCTGCCCATCGGCAGGCCCTGACGTCATCGTGGGCGTCCGGGCTGCCCCGGGGGCTGCTGGCAGGGGGGTGATGGGCGGCTGTTCAGGGCTGTGGGCCCCCCATTGCTCTGTTTCAGGAACAAAGGGGGCCATTTTTTTCTAGGCTTCTGCGGGTCTCTCGTTGTACAATCCAGAATCGGGAAAGTAGTGCCTGACGTCAGGGGGTGGGCCTGCCAATCCGGGCCACCATGAGTGTCCTTACGGAAGAGTGTCCCAGGCCGGGAAGGCGGGACATGGAGCGTCATGAGTGCATTTCTCACTGCATTGTGAGAAGCGGTTGGCTTATAGCTAACGTGGAGTCTCAAGCATACATTTCCCATTGAATCACGAAAAGCACATTTTTTTTGCTGCACCGCAAAAAGCACGCTTAGCTTATGGCTAACATGGAGCGTCACACGTGCATTTCTTACTGCGTGACACACAGCAGGGTGCATGCTACAGTGCATAGACCGGCATGCAGAAATGCAGAGGATGGGCAGATTTAGACCCCCTGGGGCCCCATGATCTTTGTGTGGCCTGGCTGGGTGTCGTCTACACGCCCGCTAAAAGCTTTTCCACTTCACTGACGCCGTACCCCCCCCAGGTGTCTGACCCGGAAGCTTCATCCATGACTCTGCGTCGTCAGGTGCCCCTGCGATGCAGGCTTTTTAAAGGCGGGTGTCATGGCTGGCTGCGGGTAACTGATATGCACTGGCTTCAGTGGCCTCCCCCTGCGCACGGTCGCCTTGCTCACCCCCCCCTTTCTGTGAAATATTCATGCCATGGAGTCTGTTACCTTCTGCCTGTCACCGTGTGGCGAGTTGAAGGCCGTCCTTTAGTCAGGACCCATGACTCTCATGGTAGGGGCGCTGTCTGAACTGGGAGGGGGAGCTTGCTCTGTCTGAATTAGAGGGATCTGTTCGAATCGGGGAGGGATGAATTAGGAATTGGGGGGGCTTTGTCTGATTCGGGATGGGGACTGTCAGAATCAAGGGACACTGCCTGATTTGGGGGGGGCATCTGTCTGAATTGGGAAAAATACTATCAAAGCAAAGTAATGTTTCTGTTTAAAAATGACCTTGGATGTTTGTTTTTTGAGGGGTCTTGCTGGACTACATTCAGCAGTGTGTGACATGTAAATGTACTATAGCCCCCGCCCCCCCCGGGTATGTGTGCTGGAGATGAGGGGGCTCCGCCGTTTGAGCTCTGTCACTCTGTGGCTTAGTGGTGGTTTGGGGGGGGGGGGTCGTCCTCTGCTCTCTGGTTTCCCACCCTAGTTTGTGTTGAATTTGCACCATGCTGCTTGATTGACTTGTGTATTGTACTTACATAACAAGCATAGCTGCGGACGGTCTGTGAGTGACGCTTGTTTTCAGACTGACCCTATAACACTGAGTCTGTCTCCTTCCCTCTTATAATAAATAAAACCAAAGTCTCGTAAAGTAGACTTGCTGTTTTTACTGAAATGTACAGCCGGACTGGGGAGAGCCTCACATCTGGATTTGGACCCGTCCTTCTAAATAAATGCACCAGTGATGTGGCTATATTGTGTCATTTTAAAGCGTGATGTAACTGAGTGAACCACGAAAGAACGGCCATTTTGAAGTGAGGCAAACGGCTCACAAAATGCTCGATTAGCCGGTGTCTGCCCCTTTCTCACGAGGCGGAGTGTCAGTCCCCCCCGGGAAACGTTGTCCCCCCCGTCTGCTTTCTGGAGAATCGTGTCCCCCACGGGGAGAGGCTTTCGCGTGTCATGTACAGTCATGTCAATACGGGACTGGCTGCTGATTTTAAGGTCACTATCTGGCAGCCGGCTAATGAGGCTGCCTGTCTGGATCCTGAGGATAAGGCTGTGACTGAAAGACGTAGCGCAGCACTTCTCTGAAGCCCCCGTCAGCATTTAAAGGTGCCAGGAACCCCAGTAGCTATTCAGATGGCCATGCAGTTTGGGGGCCGTCCCCTCGCACCCCCCCGCTGCCGTGGCCCTGTACTACGAGTGAGGCTTATTTCGCCTTTTTCTGCTGAGGGGCCAGTATTTCCCGCAGAGTCACGTTACCGGCCCTCAGTGAAAACACGTTCTGCGCGGCAAACAGTTATAAAGGGACACCCTTTTAATCGATGGCTGTGGTGTTTTTATGGACCCTAAAACAAGCGCCGACTTCCCCTTTCGCTTCTAGTGCGATAAATAGCAGTTTACTTTGTGATTAAGCGTCTGGTTCCACCCACAGGCTGGAGCCACACTTGGCACACCTGCTGGTCAGTGGCTACGGTAACCGCTAGTGAGGGTAACCGCTAGTGAGGGGCGTCCAAATTCAGCTGGCTTATAGCATTAGCAGTTTGCGGGGGGGTGATTTTGGTGACTCCTCTGGGTGAATGAGGTACTGTTAGCGTTTCATGTGTTATGGTGCCCAAACAGAAGACCTTCATTGTTCATCTGTTTTGTGGGAGACTAGGCCAGTGCTGGTGGCCCACCTGGCTGATGTGTGACTCTGTGGTCGCATTTCAGGACTGTCTGATGCTGGAGACCCAGGCATGAAGGCGCTCGCCAAGTACCTATTTAACGCAGCCTTTGGGAGGCTGGCATAGCCCCCCAAATGTATTAGAAAATAAATAAGTAGCTAGTGAGTAAAGTCAGTATCTAGCTAGTTGGTTAACTGAAAATGCTGCTTATGTGTTTATTTAATATTTAGTGTAATGAATGTCTGTGGCCAGCAGGGGGCCCGCATGGTATGAGTGGTGGTAAACGCCGGCGTCTGTTTTGCCGTCCTGCAGGAGAGCGGCCCTTCCCCTGCACCTGGCCGGACTGCAGTAAGAAGTTTGCGCGCTCCGACGAGCTGGCGCGGCACTTCCGCACGCACACCGGCGAGAAGAAGTTCGGCTGCCCGCTGTGTGACAAGCGCTTCATGCGGAGTGACCACCTGATGAAGCACGCCCGGCGCCACTCTGGCTTCGAGCCCGGCATGCTGAAGCGGCCCTATGGGCCAGCCTTGGGCGTGGCCGCACGCACCGGTTCGCTCAGCGACTACAGCCGCTCGGACGCCTCCAGCCCCACCCTGAGCCCCGCCAGCTCACCTTAAGCCCCGCCCCCTCATCCAAACCCCGCCCACACACCTTAAGCCCCACCCGCACTTTCCTTCCTGGCCAGACGGATGGCCGTGGGCCCCGTCACTTGCGTGTTGCACACTTGTCCGCTGCCTCCTAAGCGCTAATCCCCTGTTCGCTTGCTGCACTGTAAATAACGGCCTGTTGTAGTGCAATCTTTTGTGCAACTCAAAAGAAACAGAAAAAACCAAAAAAAAAAATTAAAAAAATCGAAAACACGCCTTCCCCAGAAGGCCATCTTTGCTTAGTATTCAATATTTATGTACTGTTTTTAGCTTATGGCACTCGCCGGGGTATCGATAGTGTTCTTATTTAAATTTTTCTTTAATTTTAAACAACTCATTTCAGGTTTAAAAATAACAACAAAAATTAGCAACAAGGAAAAAAAAGACAGATGAATTGAGCGGTATAAAAAGTATTCTTCACCTTTATTTAAATTGGGGAGGGGGGGAATCACATCTACACCTCAGGATTCAGGACAGTTGTTTTATTAACTACTTACTTGACTGCACAAGACAAACATCACTTTACTCCGAAATTCAACTGGGTTGAATTTTGTTCCCCGCTCAGGGACGGCCTTGCTAGCTTGAAAGAGTGAATGCAATGAAGATAAACACACAGAAAGCAGCCTTACACTCAACAGGATTTGCACTCTTTTTTTTTTTTTCTTTTTTCTTTATTCATCGGTTAGTTTTCACACTGGGGGAAACTAGCACTGGATTAATGTCACTCAGCCCAAGGTTTAAGTTTTGCTTTTGTTTCTATTTGCCCATGAGACTTCATTCTTGTTTCTCCGTTTCTCAGTGTGTGGGAATAAAACCGGATCTCCATTAAAACACAACAACCTCAGTGACTCCACTCCTGTTCTCTTAAAGGGAAACATCTCGGACGTGAGGCCCGGGTCTCGCACCCCAGGTTATTTGTCCTGCACTAAAACCTGAACCTGCCCAGCCAGAATAACGATCAACGGGATTTTAAATTTAGATGATTGAAGTTTCAAAGCAGCTGTTTACAAATTAAGACCTACACATCCAGCAATACAAGGTGTCAGTGTCTGTTTGTGGAAGAAAGGGACTTGCAACAGTTAATGCCCCACCCCCC
>JAODJU010000007.1:21401016-21413519 GCA_026776725.1 Gnathonemus echidnorhynchus | reverse complement strand
GGGGGGGTGGAGCGGGGGAAAGGGGTTACTTTGGTGGCTTGTTTCAGCAGCCTCTGCTTCATGCCCTCTGTCCCTCTGTCAGCTTCTTCCACGCAGCTTCAGTCATCCTGCCTGCTGAAGCTGACCCCTCCTGACTGTCTGACATTTTTCTAGTTTATTAGAGTTGAATTTACTAAGTTCAAGACATTCTGAGGCTCTGTAATGGCCTAGAAAATAGGAGAATCCCATTCACATTGATGTATGTATTTAGTCAGTTACATCTGAAAACAGATTAATACAATGGCTTCTGACACGACGGCTTCTGCATTTCCCACAGAGTCATGGAGTGGGTGGTCCAGCTTCTCAGTGCTGAATGGTTCAGTGCTGAATGCTTCTTTTTTCCATTGTATTTTGGGTTTTCCTAATGTCATGCTTTTCTCTGATTTAAACTGTGTGAGTCACTAATCAACAGCACATCCCTTCCGAATAACAAGGCTATTGCAGCATCTAGAGCTTAGGTCACCCTCTCTCTGAGTCTGGCTTTGACGGTGAGTTTGTTAATGGAGTCTCTTCACCGGGAGTCACATCCGCTCCCTAAGATCAGTGTTGTTGGTGAAAAGATTATTTCAAGATCATTTCAGGACTGCATGCCGCCAAGGTGCTATGTGTGGAATGTCATCTATTAGAGGTTTTAGTGGACTCCAACTAGACCAGTGATTAGATTTTCTTAAAAGCAGACACGAGATATTTAACCTGAGGTCACGCGGCTGCACTTAGTCCTCTGAGGTGTCCACCGCAACCATCCTCAGGCGGCCAGCTATCCAAAAGCGGATATGAAAAGTATCGGAGGTAAACAGATTCAGCTCCTTACAGGACCACAGAGCGACATCGATCCCTCTCCAGTCCCCTAGAGGGCAGCCTTCCCCTTACATTCTCACTAAGATAACCGCAAGTGACCTCATCCGTGGAAAGAGAGGGAGCATGGGAAGGGCTGGCATTCCACAAGGATGCCCCAGCGTCAGCCTGTGCGCTGAATAACAGGCCTACATGTACAGCTACGGTTCACCCAGAGTTTCACAGCCTCAAACACATAACAAAGTACACATTCACTCAATCATCCAGTGATGGAGGGTATAAATTAAAGAGGTATAGAATAAGGTTAAAAATCAATTTCCAAATTAATTACTTCTGTAATTTCACATTACACAGTATGAACATGATAATACGGAGCTATGGTTAGTGTCACAGGCTAAACCCCATGGACGACCGCAGGCGCATGCAGAACCGTCACCCCGAGCAGAAGGCAAAAACAAACTGGCTATAGCCGCCGGCCCTTAAAACCAGTGAGACATTTCAGAGAGGCTTACCAAGCTAGCGTGCCAGGCTGATGCATGCGTACGAGCTCGCCGCCTCACGGCTTGCAGGAATCTCTTACACGCGCTGGCTTTCCAGAATGCTTTCACGATGCAGTATGAGAGTCACAGAGCCATGCGGCATTGGCGATATTAAAATAAAGCAGCGGGTCGCAGCCAGGCTCCTGAACAAGACACGCGCCTGCGATTTTGGCAAAGCGCTGCTTCATTATCAGCACCCTGCCTCTTTTCATACTATCGCACAATAACTCGCAGAGAAGAGCAAACACGCCTCAGCAAAACCGGAAACTGCTCACCCTCCATTACATCGACCACATAATAACTATTAAGTCCACATGTATTACATCATGGTTGCCGAGTCCCATGCATCTGGCATTCAGACTCACTCTCATGCAAGAAATATTACGGCAAATACTAAAATTAGCTACATCAAAAGCGTTGGGGTACTTCGCAAAACCCTGCAGACTTTTTACAAGGTAATAAAACTGTTACATACATGTAGATGAGGGTGCAGACAGGTCGCGAATTAAACATCTCAATCCAGCCAGCTGACCAAAGTTGGCAACCCTGATTACATGAAGGCGTCGTTTACGTGGCATGATATAGAACGACAGGGTCACACACGACTGCCTTTCCAAAGGTCCTCTTGCAAAGGACGATTATCAACCTGCAGAATGGTGTGATGCAGCAGAATCGTTTACAGTAAAAATGTAATTTCAGCTACTTTCCCGCTTGATCCCATGTGTGCTTGATTATAACAATAAGCCACGACCCAGCCTGGTAAGCACCTCAAATCACGCTCTTCCTGGTTGCTTTTGTTTATAACGTAACAGTGAAGGCTGGCGTGTTTATATATTTCTGATGGATTTCTGATGGATTTGGAATGTATGATGTTCAGTCCAGAACAGGATGGCTATATAAGACTCCTGATGGCATGAGACGGGCCTTGGGTGAGGGTGCAGGGTCTGGCCACAGCCCCCTCGGCGTGAGGTGTGAGTGGATGGTGGTTTTAGAAAGAGCTAATGAGCGGCTCGTTTTCCTGACGGTGCCCTGGCGTTTTTGGGTTTCCACGCTCACTGTCACTGTGCCGCCGTCCTGAATGAGCTGCAGTGAATGGGTACAGAGCGCTCACTGCAGCCAGCTCTCGTAAAACTGTCATGGTGGACACTAAATCAGCAGCTGGACCATGAACACACACACACACACACGTTTGTAGTCATATATTTATGGGGACCGTCATCCATTTCTATGAGCAAAACCCTAGTCCCAACTATGACAACTTCAACCCCTACCTAACCCTAACTTTAACCATAAGTAAACAAACAAAATGCAAGACTTTTGACATTTTTCGTTTTCTGAGTGCAGTCATGGATTTTTATAAAAATGAGTTTCCCTTGTGGGGACTGAAAAAAAATGTCCCCACAACATCAAAATAACAGGTTTTTAATCACATTGTGGGGACATTTGGCCCCCACAATGTAATATATACATAACTCTCACACACACACACATTACGGTGTCACACAGTGTCTCCCAGCAAGAAAAGCTGCTTTCCACCAAAGCTAAATGTGACAAGAAATATTTTTAAACATCCTTTGGATGAAAATGTCCCTGTTTAAATGATATAACTGAAAGCATGCATCAAGAGAAATGGCTCTGGGAATATTTTCAGGCCAGACTTAGAGGTGTTGGTATCTGTTTGCCTGTCAGAAGCTGTGCTTTGCTTTTATCCTAGTGAGAACTTGGTGAGGATAATTATTCTCTGTAGAGATGTGACTGCTCTGAATATACAGACACATGAGAGACACACGCATACAGGCACACCCACGCCCCCTACAGGAGCGAGAAGGAGCAGCGCCCAGCCCTTACCTTCCAGCAGGTCTCTTGCCAGACCAGGTTCTGCCCCAGTGGACCGAACAAAGTGTGACAGGACCGCGTCCATATCCAGGGTCATGTGATCATATGGATGGGGCGCCCAGGGCGCAGTGGAAACCGATGTAGCCGCCAGGCTTTAGGTGCTCATCTGGAAAGGGCTGTTAGCGTCAGCGGGAAGCCGATCGGCATCTCTGAGGACAGAGAGGAAAAAATGATGTTAAATCAGGAGCCACTTCCTGCTAAGCAGAGCTTTGGGCTTGAAGAAACGGTGACATCACTCTGACACGTGAGTCCATCAGGGGCGAAAGGCGGTGTTAGGGCGCTATGCCTGAAACCAGAAGGTAAAAGGTTCAAATCCTGGGGCTGACAGAGTGATGTCACTGTTTGGCCCCAGAGCGTGGGCCCTAACCCCAAGTTACTCCCGGGACTGTTAGCGTCGACAGTGACAGCTTCCCCTGTGTGAGTGGTGGCCTGTTCCTCTATTGGGGGGGTGGGGCCTCACGACCTGCATGGGAGGAAATGAGGGGGCGACTCCCCCCTCCCCGTGATGATGCCCGGGCACACTCTGTATCTCCTTGCCCCCCCCCGGTGACCACAGCAGTAACAATGGCAGCAGTATGTGAGAATGACTCACGCTCGTACCACGCGAGGCACCCGCACTGTTTACCCCTGAGATCGCCCCCCCGCCAAACTGCCCCCACGATGGGCGTGAGGCGTCCACTTGCAGGCCGATGGACTGAAATGCCACTTAGGCGCCTGATGCCCCTGCTACTGCTAAAAGTGAGCTTTTAATACGTTAGAAACAAAGTTGCCCCCAGATATAAACCGGAGAAAAAGAATGACTCCTCTTCTGCATAAGATGCCTTGTTTTCATAATCACCTCCCAGCTGATCATCACAAATGATGCATGTGTTTAGGGGGGATATATTAACAGAGATAAACTTAACAACAAATGGACTATCTCTGTTCTCCGATGTCTGTCTGTCAGGGTGGCTCCCCACTCACGCCCCGAGCCCAGGTATGGAGGAGCATAAACCTCCGTCAGACACGGATCACGGCCTCTGCATCCCGCCCAGGAATCTGGGGCAGCTCCGTTTAATTCCCTGCCAAGTCCGCAGCTTCCTCTCAGCCACAAGAAATCTGAACGAATCCCGTCATTTGTCTCCGGAAGTAAAGGGACAGAGGCTGCGGAGTGAGCGGTCAGCATCACCCCCAACACACACAGGCCATGATGACATGCTCAGCTGAAAAATGAACAAACAACCTCCCCTCCCCCCACCTGTTACTGTTTCACTGCTCTGGGGTATTTGCTCTCTGACATTTTCCATAAGCAGCAGAACAGGGCCAGACAGGCTTCCGGATCACGCCACCTGCCCCAACCCTAACCCTAACCCAACTTGAGGCGAGCAACATTATGGTCCAGTTTCTAGGGCACCGAATTCTCCTGACTTTTCCACAGTCTGATATCATGGGCCAACTTGACTGAAGGAGAAGACTTTAGTTACTAGCGACCATGTGCTAATTGGTGATGATTTGGCAGGTGCCCAGTGACAAAAGCTACATAAATATTTTGTGTGTCATGAGTTACTTGCAGTGGTGATGTCACCCTGGAGAAAATAAGGGAATGTACCACTGCAGAGTTTCAGCAGGGGTGTGACACTACAGAAATGCGATGGTATGACTGTGTCAGCAGCTCGTCATGTGTCGGAATACTCCAGGAGCTCTTGGCAACAGCCCAAAGAATAACATAAGAAAAGCTAAGAATAACAGGCCCTGTGACTATGATGTAGCCAGTCTCTGATCACATCAAAGCGAATTAAAAAGTGCCACAAATCATATTGAGCATGAGTGAGTTTTAGCTATTGCCAGCAGTACCAGTCCTAGCCGTTGTGGCGCCCTAGGCGAGAACCACCGCCAGCACCCCCCCGCTTGAGGCAAAGTGAAATTTGCTGGCAGTTCGGCGCCTCTTCAGAAGTTGGTGCCCTTAGTATTTACCTATATTGCCTATGCCACAGGCCGGCCCTGATTGCCAGTAGCGTAGTTTTAGAGGACTTCCATATATGTACAGGTCCTGCTCGACCCCTGATGCCACCTGCCTGTGTCACCTGCCAGAATGATGATGGCAGACTATTTAAATTTGTCCTGTTTTGAAACCCAAATTCCGCAAATATTGGTGCAATTTTGCTTTTCATTTCAGCCATAAGCTACCATTTTTGCCCTCACTCTGGATTTCAGAGAATCCGTCATGCAACTATTATGTAATTTCAAAATTAATATGTTGGCAATGTTGGTTCCTCCAAAGGAATGATGTTTCATTCCATCCATTGTCTACGCGCTCATCCTGGTTAGTGCCGAGGGCCTGCTTAGTTCATTGCTGCGGCGAATCACTGTAGCCAAAATAAAATTAGATACATAACGATAAAATAATTATCAATGTTGTATATAATTCAAAAACCAAGAGGTCATTCAATATCAAATATTGCTATCCCTGGAAATAAAAAAATTACATAAAATAGCTTTATTAATTAATCTAGAATTAAGAAGCTTTAGCTAGAGCAAATCACTGTAAAACATTTTTTGAACTGCTCATGCAATTAAAATACTTAATGGCCTCTGAGAGTCGCATAGGTATTATATTATCAAGCTGCTCTAATGAGTTCATTATTAATTACGCCTGGCGCCCATGAAGGCTGCCCCCCCCCCAACCCCCCCTTTCCTCGGCCGGCATATAAACCTCGGGGCCCGTTTAAATGGATGGGTCTTTTGGGAGGCTGAGGTCACGTGATCCTGAAACCCGGCGCCCCAAGAAGAGGGACTAAACATTTACTGGGTGACAGGAAGGGGCCGGAAATGTGTCCCCGCACAGATGGGCCGCCAGGGGCCCTTGGGGCTGGGCTGGGTTTCTCAGCCTGCGGAGTGACACCCCGCCCGCGAGATAATGAAACATCGCTTGGCCCCTGAGTGACTCACTCCTTCCTCTCCACTGGGCGTGATCGTGCCTCTCATCGTGTCTGACAGCTTCGGCCACGGAGAGCCATTAGGGGCGGATTAAAATGTTATGTGAGCCAAGTTCTACTGAAGTTACCACTGTTGCTAATTCTTTTTTTGCGGCTGGCTAACTAGACCCAAATCCCAGAGATGAGACTGGTGCTGGTTAACCAATAGCAAGTAGCACATGGTCAACTCCACATTACTAAGTTATAAGCATAAAAGATTATGCCTTTTTGGAAAGTATCTGTTCTACAGCAAACAATAACAGGACATGAACAGTCTTTAAATAACCAAAAACGAGGAGCGCAAACTGACAATGACAGCATCCGAGCAGCAGAACTAGACCTCCAGATGTTTTGGCCGTATTGACCATGACGGTGACCGCGACCGCAATGAAATCCTGACTCAAAGAGACCAAACACGGCAAGATACTTCACTGCTGGCTCCTTCGAGGCCAAACAGCAGTCGGGATGCACCTTAGGGCCTCCCAGCTGAATAAACGCCAGCTCTGTGCACATTCCCTCTCTTGCCACACCCGTACGGAGCAAGCAAAACCATCGCCAAGGTATACAGCTTACGTACTGAGCCCCAGTGTAAAGGCCTGTGGAAAGCAGACAGTCAGTGCTTTAAAACAATGGAGGCCTTTGCATCTTTGCGCAAAGTTTGTCCGGTTCTTAACAGCTAGTCACTGCACCGAGACCATGAGATTTACTTCTGAAGCCCAATAACAGGAATCCAGCTTCATAAATGAACTTCTATAAGGAGATATGGGAAGCCAATCAGCCAGGAAAGTGCGCAGTATGGTTCCCCGTTAAATGAAATAAAAAAAGCTTACATATGATCATAAGGCACTGATTTGTTTCAGGCTTAAAAATGATAAAAAACACAATGACATTTCAAGTGTTCTGATTTCTAATAGAGAGCGAGGTCTCAAGCAGAGGAATGAATCTTTTTTTATGTTTTGTTTATTAGGTTAAAAGAAAATAAAATCACAAGTAGCTAATGTTGCTTGAAGAGCACACGGTGCAATAGCAAATACTATTAAAACTGAAATGTCATCTTTGGTCTTGGACTTGATTAGCAATCAAAAAGATATTCCTGCTATATATTTGGTATCACCTTCCATAGTTAAATTTAATTTAAATACTATGAAAATTTTCTTTCTCGGTGACAAACAATTGAAGCAGTTATATATCTGGAATAATTTGTGCCAGGACTGAGCTTGAAGAGGGATATTAGGGATTAGGGGTGCTCACCTTCGGCACGAAACTCGTTCCCCAGATGCACCAGTATGGATGTGCTTCTGCCTGCTGACGCCCAAGTGCCAAGAGCGGGAATGTCAGGAAGACCACTGCTACAGCGCCTGGAATTGCAGAACAAAGCAGCACTTTGACGCACACGCTGTACGTGATGAGATAACAGCAGGTGGGGGGGGGGGGGCACGATAAACCCCTCGTTTGGGGAGGCGATGGCCATGCTCACTTTGTCACATAACGCTGATCTAGGGAGCAAACTTGTCCTGACGACTCTTTGCAAAGGCAGACTATGCAAAATGATTAAAAGTATAAGCGTTATTAAATGTTAGCATATTAAGTCAAAGCTTACTGCAAAAATGTTAATAAGAGTCCCAAAGATATTACTATTTGAATAACATTGGCAGTGGAATAAGGAAAGTGTTTAAATTTTCAATGACCTGACATGCAGGCATAATAATTCACAATAATATATAAAAGTGGTTTTTGGTCTTTGACCCGTCAGGTGTGGAAACGCTAAAACACGGCAGAGAAGCTGGGGACCTTGATTGATTACGATAAAAAAGCCACGAAACACACGTATTTCACCACGCTATCGTCAAGCACGCTTTCCGCCGGTGATACCACGCGACGCTTCTTCCACATGCCCGATTCTGTCACACGCAGACATGCTGACATCCTGGCCCAATCGCAGCACGAACCCGCTAACCGCTGTCACCAAAGTCCTCCCAACAGGAAGTGGCGACTGAGCGGCAGCACGGGAGAGAGGCTCCCTGACGGGGCACGGGGCGTCTTACAGCATGCCTGCCAGCTCCAAGGCCCCAACGATGGAAAAAACGGCCGTGGAGTCGAAATGCAGAGGGTAGCTGTGTGGCTCAGGCGCGCCAGTCAGCTACATGGCGCAGGACACCACAAAGTGGTGCTACATCCCTTTGGAGCTCCCCCCCGTCGCATGGAGCTCTAGAAGAAGCCAACGAGCTCATACCACGACATGGAGAAGAAACCAAAAATCACAGAGGGCTGAATGTGACGGAGAACAAGGCCCCTGGATGTCAAACAGGCTGCAGGGTGTCATGTTTATAGCACTTACTGATCAAAGACAGATACCACATGTTTCATGCTGTATCATAGGAGCAGGTTAGGGGGCAGCTGCTAGTCTTGCCTTGCCTGCTCCGCCAATGAACTGAGCCGATTCCTTTCACATTGTCTGTGTTTGTACTTGACACTACTAGCACGCAGTCTCACGGGTCATGTGACCTCGACCGGATGGTACCAAACAGAGGTCAGATTTAGGCCAATCCATGGGTTTGACCTTTTATATTTTAAACCTGTATCTCCTCTCTAGTCAGCAAAGGATGTTTCTGAATTTCCTCTCAATGGAAAAAATAACACATATATTCGTTACAAGTTTCCTTTGAAAAGGAAAACTTTTAGCAGCAGAATAGTGATCCTTACGGTCAATAAATATGAGATTCCACTCAAAAAGTGTGGTTATTTTTACTCAGCTCGTACTGTGACTAAGTCATAGACAGACCAGCAACGGTACAGTTAGAACGAGCAGTTTCAGTCAAAACAAGCTTTCCTAACAGTGAGGCATGAAGAGGGCGAGGAGCGAGTTTCCATGCCGCATGTGTGTGAGTTTGGCGTGTGCTATCATGCATTCATCATGGCAACGAGACCCAGCGTAACACCAAACGATCACATCGTAAACAGTCACCTGTCCCTCCGGCACTGTCTCCACTGCCGTCATAGGTAAGCAGGGTAAGTAAAGAACCGGTTATTTTCTGTGAATTGGTCAAACCAATTTTTAAATCTAAAAGAATCAAACTTTTTCTACAACCACCCATTGAACAGGTCAAAGGTCCTAGGTTCTAGAAATCGAAAAATATTTGATAAATTGTCACAGAAAAACACAACGACGTTTTTAAATTGACTTACATGTGTTTCCATAGACTGTAGCCATGTTGCCCTCAGCGCCCCTCCACATATCGTAATCTGTTCTATTTGTGCCCGGCAGCACGGTGGTTGTGGCTCACTACTCCCATCCCATGATGGCCAGAATGACGCTTCATGAACCATTTGCTATATTTTCTGACCCCACTAGATGGTGCTCTCTGTTCAAAAAAGGGCTCAAAGCAGGTCCCAAAGCAAACCAAGAGGCCCATTTCGTGGGGTCAGAAAATACAACGAATGGTTTAGGAAGTGTCCTTCTGACTTTTGCTACTCCCAGTTCTCAGTAATATACGAACAGGCCATTCTCATAAGACCAATAAGAGATGTTTATAATATAACTCATTAATGTATTATTATTATTTATTTAAAATGCATACAATTACATTATTGGCCACTGGTATCGCTGATTTTATTATTTAATTCATTTTGTTTGGCGTGAGTTTGGAGTCACATACGCCAAAACCTTTTTTGTTGTTTATTTTAATACACTATTTTAGTGAACCTGAGGTTTTTCAGAAACACATACAGTCGCCGAATATTTCTTTGCTCTTCAGAATAAAACAGCACAAAGACCTCAGAAAAGAAGCACATTTAAGTCAGAGGCCTGTAAAAGACCTGAAACAAAACCTTACGCTTTTTTCACCCTGAGGAGTTTGACGCTGTTCTGAGGATAACGGTTGCTTTTCTATATGCCAGCCGGTTCAGAAAGCAGAAACGGTCATTTCCTGACCAGGCAGTGATCTATGACCCAGACATTACCAACTCCTCAGCACAGGGAAAGGCCTTGGTGCGGTACCATTGAGCTGAATATTCTGCCGTGTTGATGAAAAAGGCGATTATCTAAGCAACTACATGCTAATCCTTAACTTGGGCCAATGTGTGATGGAGCAACTCTGAAGCTTTTCCCCTGTGGTGATATTATCATCTTATGTTATGGACAAACATTGGAGCATCTCCAGCAGCCAACTGAGACAGCGGTGCTGCTTCAAGGAGCACTAAGAAAGGACCTTCCTACCATCATCTATTAACTCTACAAGTCACCCTATGACAACGAAGACCAACTATCTGAATGGCCCAGAACTGCATCCACAGAGCATTCATTCGTGCAGTACTTTTCATTTCTGAGCCATTGCTACAGAATTCCGTGTAATACTTTCCCGGATATTTTTTGCAGTTTCCTTCAAGGTAAATAGAGAATTCCACCAATCAATCCATCCATCCATACTGTCACTGGTCTGCAATGCTGTTCACCATTATCCCAAAGCCAGTTGTGAGCCTTCTGCGATTTAAATTAAACTGATGTCTGGCTCATATTCAAATAACCTGCAGTTTAGAAATTATTCTTCACTGAGATCAGACTCATGCTATTCAATGAGAGTCACCAGTATCCATGCCATTTCACCGATACAAAAGTTCACCCGACTGCGAAAACAGTTTTGTTGATGACATGTCACCTTTTAAAGTTTCTGAATGTCTGTTTGTGACATGGTGGAGAGCCAAGCCTGTAAAACCACTGATTGATGCTGTTCTGCAAACTGTGCTGAAGGTCACAACTGACCATGAATTCACTCTTCCAAAAAACAAAATAAACACCTAGCTCACGCTTGTTGCTTATTAGATGTGGATCCTGTTTTATAAAACGGTATTCTGCTTTCCTGCAATCTTGTCAGCAGAATCATTGTTGGGGTTAATCCCCTATAGCCGGTGTGGCTGGTAGGTCTGGCTCCAGATGTATGTTCAACATGGACAGTAGGTGACCCATAGCTGAAGGCCTGTCTAAGCACAATATGCTTAGGTATGATCAAGAAGGACACCAGCAAGTCTCCAAATGTCTGAGTTACTGACCATATCCATACACCAAAATGCACCAGTCCAAGAACATTTATAAACTTGGGTTACTCATGGATAATCTATAAAAACTAGAGTTCCGTACCAGAGAGCAGCCCATTCTGCTTACTTAATACCTGAGGCCACCTCAGAAGAAGCAGCCCATGGAAAGGTTAAGCCAGGATGATCTCCTGTTCATGAACAGAGCGGACAATGGATGGAGGTACTGGGATCAAGGGCTCTTGCTTTATTTTGCTAAGAACCCTCCAGGTTGCAGTGAACCCAGTCTGTCTCTGCACATTTGATCCCAAAGGTCATTCCAACAGATCCCCAGAAGACAACCAATGCAAAAGTCCCAAATGGACTGCAACTGACAACACTCAAATGTTGTATATGGGATGCAAATAAATAACTCAAAAGACTCTTTTGGGTTTTCGCAGCGCTTTCAGTCATCAGCACGTTGAAGGTGTGGGTTCAGGGATGAAGGTATTAAAGTCAGTCAAGTCTCTCTGCTGTGAAACAGAAGTTCATGCCGGCGCTCTAGAAGAGCCCGCTGCCAT
The DNA here is from genome assembly GCA_026776725.1 of Gnathonemus echidnorhynchus. NCBI lineage: Eukaryota > Metazoa > Chordata > Actinopteri > Osteoglossiformes > Mormyridae > Gnathonemus > Gnathonemus echidnorhynchus. The sequence continues at coordinate 21,401,708 of JAODJU010000007.1, read as the reverse complement.
GTGGAGCCACCAAAGGAGACGACAGTCTGGGCTACAATGGCGTATATAAATAAATGTGGCGTGTTTGAGAAACGTGAAGCCAAACGCGTGTAACCTGATCACATTCTAACACTGACCTTCCCACACGCGCTGCCGTTTCCTGGTTAATTACACACCACGCTTTCCAGAACCTTCCGTGGCGTGAGCTGAACACTTACTCCGAGGGTGTGATGTGCGAATGCTGCTGCGAAACAGAGCCTTAACCAAAGCTAACAAACTAGTTGTTTCTGCCGTACGAGCCGCCGCCTTGCCCAAACACAGTAATAACCAGCACTAAGCTTGTTAAGTTCTCTGCTATTTCTCTTTCAGTCTCATGAATTACAATCTGCCTCATCACACGGCACCTCGCACTGCTCACTGCTACCTCAGCTAGGCTGGGCAAAAATGATTCTTAATTCAGTACAGGAATGCACAAAACCTTTATTGCAATGAACTGGCACTCTGTCCAGAGTGCATTTCTGCCTTGTGCTGCCTTGGCTAGGCTGCAGGTGAGCCTGACCAGGATAACTGGTTGGAAAATGGATGGATGGATGGATGGGTGGAAGATACTGAAGCTGTAGTGATTTCATGTGGCAGCTTTGGGTACAGTTTGGGTAACAGTTTACTTAAAGCACTTTTTTACACTGACACTTAAAATGCCTTATGAAGGCATA
>JAODJU010000007.1:21389163-21400981 GCA_026776725.1 Gnathonemus echidnorhynchus | reverse complement strand
TATAGAACATTGGTAATAATGTGTTATGCCTTTTTATAAATAGATATAACGCTTATATAATACTTTATGCATTATAATGCATTATGCAGGTATCTATAATGTATTACGATGACAGCTTTAAGTCAAGTGTTAACCAGCTCTGTAACGCCACAGCTAGGATCAACATGTTCACTTTAACTAGAGTAAGAAAAATCCTTGTCTGCATCTATGGTACATTTATCCAGCCTGTATTTAGCTAAATTACGCAAATATATATCTTTAGTTCATCATATGGAAGTATTAGGTACATGAACATATGGGTAGTATCAAAACAGCTTTTGAGAAAGAATGAACTGGATCGACCAGGTCCATTTTACTAAACATTTTGATTCACCTATAAATGTAAGCTGGGAAAGACAAGAATCACAAGCACCAAGGCAGGAACGTGGTGGTAAGGATGTGAACATTCCTCTGGAGAGGGGGGGGCCTTTTGTCAGTCATGTGATGGGGAAAGGTGTCACATGATGGCAACGTGAGGACAGAGCGGCCCAGAACACAGCTGCACACTCTCTGCCAAATGTGATTAAATCAGCGCAGCTTTTTTCTAGTGACAAGCGGCTCTTATTTGCTTTCCGGAATAATCCATCCAAGACGTTCCTCGGCAGTCTGTAGCTGAAGGGGTTTCCCCCACTGCAGACGCGCTGCGGGGCAGGTAATGAGCTGGAAAGGGTGGTTTACTGGCCACAGTGCAGTGGCATCATCTGTACAGCACATCTGAACAGGGGGCGGGGGGGGCGGGGGGGGTTTTCAAACAAGTGTCCCTCCCAAGAAGCCCTGAGCCTGAAAGCAGCAGGGTGACCTCATCGCTCATGCTCAGATTTGTTTTGGCCTTTCTGGTTTTTAACTAGGGGTGCATGACCCCCTACAGGGGGGGGATCATTTTGTAAATTGACGCATTCCGAGAAACACTAACGGGGGCCCTCCTCAATCATAGCCAGAAACAGAAGCATCATCGAGTCCAGAGCTGTGATCATGTACTGTCAATAGGGGGTCCCCAACTCTGCTCTGATTTCAACTGGGGGGGGGCTGCTCTGTCCTGAAGGGTTGCTCCCTGTTTCCCCAGTGTATGTCTCCACACTCACCCCTCCCAGCACCATAAACAGGGTGTTAAAGCAAGTGCATAGGAGCGAGTTTCATATTGGAGGGGGGTACATAACATAATCATTTAAACGCAAATGTCTGTTTATTAAGGGGGAGAATAAAGCCAAATTAAACAGCCCACCCTGATCCCTACACCCTGGGTTAGTGTTCCCACCTTCCTCAGGTCCTGCGCTTTTGTCCTGCCATCTCCAGCTAAGCCGTCACTCTGGAAATAAAGAGTCTGGAACGTTATATGCTGTGTATCACAGAGACTGTTATCAAACAGCCAGGGCTCCATTCAAACCCGCAGCCTTAGAGTAGGAGGCTACAATCCCAGCCCTAAGCCAAACAGACAAAACAAATCACAACCCAGGAAGAACAAACGTCTGTTTAGCTAATTTATGCTAAATTTAACTGAAACAGTCTGTGACAGAATTGCCTGTGACTTCAGGGGACATTCTTTCACAGGAGAAAGTGCTTAAGATGCAGTTAAGATGCATGCATATTATTACAAAGCAGTGTTTGCCAATCCGGTCCTCGGGGACCTGCAGACAGTCCACGTTTTTGCTCCCTCCCAGCTCCCAGTAGGAGCAAAAATGTGGACTGTCTGGCAGGGAGCAAATACATGGACCTCAAGGTCCAGCTTTATAAACACTGTTACAGAGGATATAAAAAAATATTTTAAAAAAACAAAATATTAATATAAGATGAGGAGAGTGAGCATAAATGTCAGGTAGCCTGTGAAGTGTTACCACCCCCCCGACTTTCAGCAGCTTAACACAGAACGCGGAGAAGGGTGTCACTGCAAAGCGGCGCTTTCCGAAGCTCCCACCTACCACCACGGGAATCGCTGCAAGACCCGCCACTGACAAACCATCTGCCGGCATTGTTGCTCCTGCCGGAGGATTCTGGAAGGCAGAGGGACGGATCCGGCCGCGTTCCCTGGATCTCTGTCCAGTTATCCAGGAAAAATCATCTGCGGTGACATTCAGCATGATTCCATTTGTATAGAATCGTTATGTTTTAGGAATTCCATATTTGATCCCTGATTAATATACATAACATTTTTTTTTTTTTTTTTACCTCAAAACAATTCTGCGTTGGATATAACTCACATTATTTTCTAATTTCTAATGTGAAGCACTGTTCATAAAGAATCAATGTACCGTGGTATCAGTGTGGTATGCATCTGAACCTCGGAAAGATATGATTGTACACCATTCCAGCCATTCCAGAGATACTGCCTCCGTTAGCAGCCTGACCACACCCTGGTTCTTTCACTTGTACGGCGCAATCTTACAATGACTTGTTTTCTGTCAGCACTTGTATGAATCGCATAGAGCGTCCTGTCCAAAAATAGCCTGTTGCGGCCCGTGGTCGCAGTTCCTGAGAGCGCATGGTCCAAACGAAACGCCAGTGACCCCCACCTGCAGCCAAAAACAGCAGATGGGCTTTTCGGCATCGCAGAGCGCCGTCCCCTGCCAGCGCCGGCACCGAGCCTTCTGATCCGGGCTGATATCTCTGTTTTTTCAAATTCATTTCTAGGGCAAGTGGGGTAACCGGCAAAGACAGAGGTCACTGCAGTAATAAGGCAGTGGATAAGGCCGCTGAACACTGCTCACTGGGGTTATCGATCTCCCAGTCACTGTGGATTACAGCCTTTTCTGCACCAACTCTCATTAAACGGCACTGAGATTCTCTCACTCAGTTTTCAGCCGGTACCCGTTTAACACACAATACGCTGGCAAGTGCAAGAACAATAATATATTTAGGGAAAGTGGCTGTCTACACTATACAAATAATTATGATGTTGCTTCTCTTGTGCTCTTATTCTATCTATATTCTTATGTACATTTTTAATTTAGTTTTTAATCTTGCACAGTAGAGTTAGTGACTAAACCAGTTTCCCGTACCAAACAGAAAAAAAATCTAAAATGTGCTTTGTTGATAATTGCAGAATGACTTGCATCCTTATACCTATAGGAAATTCATGGCAATAATTCCACATCCCCCCACTGGTCAGTGATGAAGAGGGGGATGAAATGGAGGTGATCTGTTACCTATGATGGGAGTCATGCCTGGCGGCGTGACTCTCTAGGGCAGGTCTACTGTGTCTGCACGGCCAAAATGCAGATCCGCAGAACGTTTCGTGCAATGTCAAAATCTGTGGCCGCCCGCGTCACAGTCTGCCCTGCATGGATAAGGAACTGAAGACGGGCAGGACTTCCAGGATGGCATGAGCGCTGTGGGTCTCTGCTCATGGCTGGCACCTACAGCTACCCGCCCAGCTGCCTCTGCCTGGATCAGGGTGTCAGGAGGCCACGGAGGGAATCGTAAGAAAATCCTTTTATGTTTGGGTCTGGTTTATACTGGTAGGTGAGTGAGGATGAGATCCTGAAGGTGCCAGCCTGGTGAGGAAGTATCATCTGGTATATTCTCCTGGGGGTCAAGGTAACAGGGCTGTCTGATAGCTGCCATTGACGTTACACACCCCTACACCCTTGCTGCACAAGCAAGGGCAACTTAGGCTGCTACAAACGGCAGCCATGACCTCTGTGACCTTGGGAAAATCATCGGCCACGTTTCAGCTGGATAAAAAACTAAAATCCACCTTGGCGGCTCTCATCCATCCGTGACGCGTGAAGAATGACAAGCTTCAGAAGTCCGTCTTAATCTGCAGTCATGTGACCTCAGCCTGTAATTTACATAATTATTTCATAGTTCATGTTTTGGGAAAAAAAAATTGCACCACATTAGATCACTCATCAATGGGGGTCACACCGGGGTGCTAGACAGCCGCACCGCTGCAATCCGCTTCTTCCTCGTGGTTAAAAAGCCACCAGTCAGAATGAGAATTCTTTATAGTCACTGCACGATAGCACATTCGACAAAAACCATTTGGGTCACTCCAAAAAGACAGAAAAAAACAAAAAAGACACGTCAATTGTCATTTATGGAAACAATAAACAAACAATAAATAACCAATAAACAATAAACAACACAAGAGTGGGATATTAAGTAATAAATAAGGTAACAGTGTCCAGTTATAAAGCAGCGATTGTGTAAACAAAGTGTCAAATGCGAAATAGCAGCATTAATAGTCTTGGATTTCTCTACTGGCGGTAATTAAGCTCTAATTATGAAGTCTCATTTCATAATGATGTTTACATTGATGGTTTTACTGTAATAGCAGTAACGTGTGGATGAATGGTGAGCAGGCTTCACAAGGCGTACTGGCACCTGCCGGCACTGACAGGACAGCGTGCCGTTTGTCAATCGGCGTTTCTGGGGGACGCCTGTCAGCCAATCAGTGTCACCAACGTGACTTAATGGCCCGTGGTGTCTCAAGAGGCCGTGCGAGCGCACCAGGGAGCTCAGCATTCAGCGGCTGTACCGCGCCACCCAGTGAAAATGAGCATTTGTATTCAGTGAGAGAATCAATCAGTGCGTCCCGGTCTCTCCTTCCTGGGCCACAATGGGCCACTTGTGTTCTGGGGGGGTCGAGGTGCAGGCCAGGAAGGATGCTGGGAGTGAGGGGGTGCCTGGGCCAGGTTTCTGGATTACCCTTTCACTGGCCTTTCAGGAAGTACAGGACAGCGCGCTTTTATTCCGGAAGCGAACCAAGGCGGCGCTGCCACAGGGAGCCGGCCAGCGATTCCACAAACACGCCCTTTACTCTCTGTCTGCTTCACTTGTGCATCGCCGTGCCACTTTACCCTTAGTGCAAATGGGCTGTGAAATCATGAGCTGGCATTACAGACTGAGTATCTGCGTGTAGCTAAATCACAAGAAAAAACACGAGGACTTAAACTGAAGCCTCGCGGCCGAAAGGTATCATTGCATATCAATACTATTATGTGTGTGTAATAGCTGATAGATACCCATCTCCTGAGCTCGTAAATAAATAAACCAGCAGTGAAATATAACCGGGATCTCTGAGGAAGCTTGTTTGGGGGCAGCTCCTGTAACAGTCACAGAGATTAAAGCCCCAATAAACTAGATGAGGGCCCTTTAAAAGGAGATGGATGCTTCTGGATGATTCTATCATTCTTTCTTTATCCTCTGGTTTTGTCTCGCTGATGCATCACATTTCCACTGCTTCTGCACATTAATAGGACACGGGGGGGGTGTTCTGCCTACTGGGGGTGGGGGGACTTCAGGGCCCGGGGGGTTCCCCTCACACGCTGGGGATGGGGCAGACTCCTCCTGCCTGTGATTTTCAGAGGCTGGCCTCCCCCGGGAAGACAAGTCCAGAAGGATTAACCAGACACACGGACGAAGGCTGAAGGGGGGGGCTGCAGAGAAAGCCGGTCTACACTCTGGGGACAGCAAAGCGACGGGGATCAGCAGGGGTGTGACGAGGCCCGAGGAGAAGGTACTGTGCCGTGTGATGCCACATCCTTGAAAAAAAAAATTAATATAAAATAATACATTTCCAGAAAAAAGGGTAGAGGGGGACTTGTGCACCTGCCACTTTCTCCTGAACGCACGTGCCCTGCTTGTGACGTGTCCTTTTTGACTATCACACAAAATTTCCCAAAAAATTTACCAAGGTGGACCATACCGCCCCTGATTCTAACAGCCGGCCCTGGAATAGTCTGGGCACGTCTCTATCAGGAATACTTCAACGCAAATGAAAATCATTGAAAATATTTCTGTTTAACTTTGGGACAAAATCCAACAAAAACCAAACTGCAGAACCTCATTGCCTAAATCAAATTTTATTCTCCCATATTCTCTCGCACCAGGTGGACACAAATGCAGTAATATTATGGATGATGTCATCGACACGCTGCATGACAGTCAGGAGATCATATAGACCACCCCGCAGTAACACTCTGTATGTGACGCGGATCAGTCTGTGCGCGTTCCGCAGGTCAGTCAGAGTGTCCCAGAATTCAATGCAGCGCTCAGCTCCACCCACTTACTACGCCGACGTGTAAATGCTTTTTCACATGCTCTCTTAATCAGGAAATGGAGTGTGCTGCCACTGCTAAACACAGACAGAAGGTTGCCTAAGGCACTGGAGACAAATATGAAATAAATATACATGAATGAAATATACAATAGTCCTTTAAAACTGAAGCACAGCAGGTGACTAAGCCTTTTAGTTACTATGTTCTTTACTATATACTTGAGTACATAGTAAAGATATTCTGGGCCTGGAATCATATCCGGCTTCTTACTCTTTTTGCTAGAGATTATGTTCCTTCTGGTTTGGTCACGTTTGGGGCTCAGTGCCCCCTCAACCTGATCAGAGCCTCTCCTCTGTAAACGAGAAGGGGGGTGTCCGTGTATGGGGGGGGCAAGCACCTCTACACACCTGCAGCTCTCTGGCGGCATCGCTAATGCTAATGCTAACACTATTATGGGGCAGCAGCCAAAGAAACGGGGCTAAATACGGGGGCAGCCCCCCCCCCCCCCCCCCGAATAAGGAGGCCCTTGATGTTTCAGCAGCGCTTGTGCCTCTGTGCGCTTGCAACTCGGCATGTTAACGGAGATGTGGAGGTTCTGAATGTGACTCGGACGACCGCCCCCACGCCCCCGGTCCTCTCGGGCTTGCAGATACCGCTCGGCTGCGTGAGTAATTTCACCAGGACGGCCTTTTTGAAGAGGACCTAGGACAGCGATTCTTTTTGTGCAGACCTAAGGGCTCCTTCTGAGAAGGAGCTGACCAGCATCTCACGGCAAAATCCCTGCCGCAGCAGCTCTGAGGAACGGCGCCCCCTGCGGCCCACATTAGCCTCTACGGCACGAGGGCGGTTCTAAGCCCAGTACCGCCGCACGATCAGATACGGTTAAAAGTTTGGCACGGCCGGGGGTGGGAGGTGGTTGTGGGCCGTGACATCATTTCGGCAGTGAGACGCGATGTTCTTTCGCGGCCTATCAGCTGGGTCTGGAACAGGACACACAGCTGCCCCCCCCACCCCCCGCCCAGTGTGTCTCATGCTTTATTTAGAGATTATTCAGACTAACGTAAGTCACCGGCACAGCTAATGTCAATTACTCAGACCATGTCCTCTGAGAGAAAACTCAGTGCTCAAAAAAAAAAACACGTATCAGGTTCTCTGGGGAGGAAAAGGTCAAACTGAGAGCCTAGGAAGGAGAGATGAGTGAGAACCAGTAGAGGCCAAGTAACTGCTTACTGGTGGACTTATGCTTGGGGTGTGGGGGCTGTTTCTGAGCGTGGAAAGAACCCCAACCTCTCCTTCACTGTGGAGAATGACGCTCACCTTTAAGGCAAAAGCCTGCTTCCGGTGGCATGAGAGACCAATGCTAACGCTAATGCTATAACACCCCCCCCCACACACACACACAAAAAAAAAAGACAAGGCAACCTTCTAAAATGTAGGAACACAAGCTCACAGAAGAAAGGGATGCTTCATTTATATACATGTTTTAATGTACAATAATAAAATGTCAGACTGACTGACATCCAGGTATCCAGAAAGACAGATTAATATACCTCTCAGAAATGTTAAGCAGTTTTCTTGCTGCACACGCAAGTACTCAGCGACCTTTGTTTTACATTTTCAGTCTGAGGCATCTTTTATTTTTCATTTATTAAGCACCAAAAGTGCAGTGTAAGTGCACCACTGCGCCCATATTCACATCGGAGCAGAATTCAGCTGGGGGGATGCATTCGCCCACCAATTGGGCCGCAGGATTGAGAGGCGTCCTCAGCTCGCAGGACCGCTGATGATGTAACTTGCGGACGCAGCTGGGAGCAGAATGTGTTTTTTTCTGCTGCTTAATGCAGGGCTGGTGTGACTTTGATCAATGGGGGGCGGCGGGTAGATCCAGCGGAGAAAGTCCAATGGTAAACCGGGCCAGAGTAATCGAGAAATCCACTGGTAAACTAGGCTAGAGTAACAGAGGAAACCACTGGAAAATTGTGCGAGAGTAAGAGAGAAATCCACTGGTGAACCAGACCAGAGTAACAGAGATAACTACTGGTAAACCAGGTCAGAGTAACAGAGGAAATCAGCAGTAAATACATCCAGAGTAAGCCCAAAGGAAGCCCCCAGAAACCAGGCCAGAGTAACAGAGGAGACCATCAGTAAACTGGACCAGAGTGATTGAGAAAACCATATTGGTAAACCAGACCAGTTATGGAGACAACCAGCAGTAAACCAAGTTGGAGTAACAGAGAAAACCAGCAGTAAACCAGGTTGGAGTAACAGAGAAAACCAGCAGTAAACCAGGCTAGAGTAATATGGTAAGCTATGAGTAAACCAGGCCAGAGTATCAAAGAAACCCACTGGTAAACTGGGGCAGAAAAACAGAAAAAAACCACTGGTAAACCAGACCAGAGTACCAGAGTAAACCACTTGTAAACCGGGTTACTTCTGTAAAAAGTAAAGTGAAGTGATTCCGCATTATTCTACTCAGACTACAGGGCTTCTGGGCCGAGCAAAGGTGTCTGCAGAATTATACTGGCATGTTTAACACATGAAATACGTTACCCAAGATGACCCTTTTCCAGACAGACACAGACAGCACTCTAAACCAGAGCTGGGCCATACATGAACTTTCTATAGTATGTCGTTATATTTTCAAAAGAGATGTAGGATGAGACAATACTGTTTATATCAATTTACTTTAATTACGTGTTAAATTCAGGGCTATCAAAGTTAATCCATAATTTTTTAACACTGTTATTTGGTTCATTTTATTTTTAAAAACTTACAGATATTTTTTAAAAATCGTATATATTTTTGAAACATCTTTGTTTTATGGGAAGACTAGTGCTTTAAAATGCAGTTATTAAATGCACTTTCAATGGTTGGCATTCTTGCCAAATATATTTTTTGTTCCTAAACATCCACCTTCTGTTTTGAGAGCAATGTCATAAACTGAGGAGACACCTTCTTGGTAGATGCAGTGGAGGGTAACACTTCTATGTCGCAGCTTTTGTATTTGATCCATGCAACACTGTTATAGGAATAATTTATTACACTCTGTGTATCGTGTATCGCTATTCTGCCTAAGAATACTAAAATCCGGGTTTTGGTCTGTATCTCCCAACCTTACTCTAAATGCACGTCCTTTCACTGCGAGACCCAGGATTTCGGATTGTCACCAGCCGTTCTGCCTCCCCAGCCCCCATCCTCCACCTAACCCCCCCACGAACTCAATAACCTCTCGGCATTTTCAGCATTTTCTGTGTTTGCATTAAAAACACACTGTCTGCTTATATATAAACAAAAACACTGGGAATCGTGCACTAAATGCATTAAATTACCCTGACTATATGAAAATCAGGGGAACCCTAATCATGTTTCTGGATATGTTCACCTGTCGCAGCTCTGCTTTAAAAAGCCACAGTGTTTCGCTCTCAGTGCTTGGGAATAAACTATAACCAAAGGCCCCGTTTCGTGCTGGGGCCCTGTCCCTTCTTGCGAGCCTGCGGCCCTGCTCTGACTCGCTGACATCCCAGAGAATCTTCCCGATGCAGCATAACACTGCCATACTTCCAGCAAGTACCAGTGAATGTTAACAACACACACTAACACAACACTGTGTTTACTACCTATAGGTAAAGGAAACAGAACTGAAATGATCAGGAGGGCGCCATGCCAGTGCTCTCCAGGAGTGTTTCTATTTCCACGCACATGGTCGTCACCTCGAGAACATGGCCGTCTGCGAAGAAAGTACCGAAACGTGCAGGACCATCAAAAGCTTCACTTCTTTATTGCTCTACTTGCACTTACATTCATTCACTGTCAGCCCATCCCCATCTCACCGTTATCGACAGCCTTTGACGTGTAAAGGCATTTGTGCAAAGATTCTGTAGGACTGTAAGATTGCCAAGATATCATGATGTGGATGATGTCATGACCGCGGATGTCATGATACATCAAGACCATAAGACCGAGGAGGTCACTGTTACAGTGAGACCATAAGGCCAGACCTGTAAGGACCGCTCTCTACTTGTTTAGCACAGACTGCAAGCTGTTTCCTGAGCTCATAAACCTTATATAAAACTGCATTATATAACACCGCTGGTGACAGTGCCCCTGTGGTCAGCCAGCGGTCATCTGAGAGGAACTCGCACGGTCTACCCTAGTGATCCTAAACCATAGCTTAGGAGGTCTCACAACATACAGCCGACAATCAGGGTCAAAGACACGACCGATTACTTCATCAGTAATGCTAATGCAATTAAAACCCCTGAAAGCCACCCAGAGGCTGAATCTCACCAAGCTAAAATTTAAGTGGTTCCATAAAAACTGCCAATGTCAATTAAAAAGAAATCCAGCATCCCATGGTACTACCGTCCCTGGCAAATAGATCTTTAACGGAGCATCTTTAATCAAGGGCAGTCCACCGCTGCTCAAACATTGTCAGGACAGACTGAGAGAACAGCAGAGAGGACCTCTGTCACTCCCGAGCATGTGGGGATTTTCTAGAACAGCCTGTCTGACTTTTTATAGGCAATCTGTGGGTTGTGCTCAAGGAAATTCTCAGGAAGTGAAGAGTAGACCACAGTGATCATGCAAAATCTCCAAATCAGCAAAGCAAAGTCGTAATTTTGGATTAAAGGAAAAACTTGCCATAAATGAAAGACAGTTGCTGTGTAGAAATCTTTTGTTGCAAATCCAGATCCATTAGCTTAAAGATATATGGGTAATTCAGAGGCAAATATTGCTGCCAATGACCAATGAGCTCTCAAGCTGAATGCTACCTGTGTCGGGGCCTATTGATCAGCCGGCGCACAAGCAGGACACGCAGGGTTATGGACGACACTTCTGGGAGGCGCAGACAATGTCAGACGTCACCGGCAGGCCTGTTCCTACACTCAGCGGGAGGCACGCAGTGCCAGCAAATGTGATTAGAGAGGGCGGTGTGCAGAGGACCCACAGCTGGCCGGCACGTGCCTGTTCCGGGAACACAGCTGCGGGGGGGGGGGGGGGGGGGGGGGGGGGGGGGGGGGGGGGGGGGGCACGGGGTCACGAGGCAGAAGCCCGGCTCAGCGTGGTCAGGTCTGGCCCAGCCTGGCAGGCCGATGATGCACACTGAGCCCAACTCAAGCAATGACACCAAGATATGGATCAGAGTATCCAGCTGTTCCTGTCCTACTGCCAGTGAGGGGGGGGGGGCTCTTGGGGCCTGTCTTGCTTGAGTGCAGGCTGCTCAGGGGCCGACATTTCTTAAAGAGCTAGAATAAATCAACAGGAAAAGCAAGCTTACTGGCCCCAGCTTCCTTTAAGTGCCCTATGAAATCACCCTAAATGCTCACCTGCAGGTCCTGCAGCTGTCTGAGGGGCTTGAGAGCAGCAAGTGGATACTGGTCAGAATGTAGCAATTTTGCACGATTGTTAATATGAATTTTGGCATCATTTATGTCACTTCTTAATGGTACTGCGGATAAACTGGGGATGAGAGGCTGGAATAGAATGGGATACCCTCTCTTTCAGACAGGATCATTACAGTGTGAATCATGAGTTAGAAAAACTTCACACATGGTACTATATTTATATATTTTCAGTAATAACAGAATAAACAGGAAAGTGTGCAGGAATTAACCAAATCAACTCCATTTACAGCAAGATTTCCCTAAGCTGTCCTGTAGCTCAGAGCCTTGTGCTAACAATGCAGAGCTTGTGGGTTCAAATTCCATAAAGCACATATAAATTGTACCTCCTCACTATAAGTCTTTTTTTTTTGGGGGGGGGGGGGGGGGGGGTTTTGACCC
>JAODJU010000007.1:21340675-21379934 GCA_026776725.1 Gnathonemus echidnorhynchus | reverse complement strand
CTCAGTGCTTAAGTAAAATCCAGGTCCATATAATTGAAATGGTAGTTTACAAATCCTGTCCTAGCTCAAAGTGTCCTTGTAGCCATACTGGTGGTAAAACAGTTCGAAAATGACACCATATCCACGACTGGCTGACAGCTACTCCGCTGTGAGCAGCCCTCTCTGTGCTGTGTTCCAGCAGTTAGAACCGGGCCCTGTCTGCATGGAACCCCTCCTTCTCCCTCCTCCACTCCACCAGGTCTCATCTGAGATTCAGTTCCAGATGATTTGGGTCACAATTTCACGGCCGAGCTGGTGGCAGGAATGTGCGGGAAGGACTCGGGCCCATCAGGCCGACGGGGGCTCACAGCAGAAACGTAAGAGCCACAGCTACGCTCCCACTACCGATGCGAGTCTCCTCTCGCACCCGGGTTCGTCCCGAGTCCTGGAACACCAAACCTGAAGCCCCCTCTTGGACTCTCCCAGCCAATCTGACAGGAGTTCTCCCTGGATTAATATCTAGTGAAACACACTTTTTTTTTCAGTTACGGCTTCCCGTCAAGAGCTAAATGACGCAATAAACGGCAGACTGCTGTAAAATTCTCGCATTGAGAGGCGACTCTCAGCGACTCACTTCCAACCCCCCGCTGCTCATTGACCTGGAGTGAACACAAGGAGCGACGGCTCTGTGCTCAGATGCGACAGCCTGCCACGCAGACGCCCCCATTTGAGGGAGCGCTCAGCCCCAGCTGGCAGACGATGAGGACGGCGTGACACGTCATGTGTGCTGGAGGGCAGGGGACAGGAGTGGGGATGTGACAGCCGTCTTGCACGGGGGTACATCGGTACGTGCCTTCAAAGCCACGGCTCAGCTCCGTATAAACAGAAATCGCCTTCCTTCCTGGGACGGATGGGAAGTTCCTTTCATAGCAGTACCGTGTTTGAATATGTAAAAACTCCTGGTGCGTTTCACCTTTAATTATTAAAGATGATGAAGATAATTGCCAAGTGATTCTAGACATTGGCCATAGGGACGTGGGGGGAGGGGGAAGACTGCAGAACCAGCTCAAAAATACCGTATAGAAAAAAGGATATGAAAAGGCAAAATAACACGATGCATTCCTATTAAAAAAAAAATTTACATAATATGTACAGAGATAACTGAGGTATAACCGCCAGCTTAGCCTCGGAAATCATTTGCATAGTTTTCAGTCAGGTTAGCGCCAAACCAAAACTAACTCATTTAAGCAATGGCAGCATTCAGTGCCCATAGCTGAAAAAACAGGAAAATGGACAAAATTGGGAAAGTCCTCACTAACCCACACAGGTGAAAATCTAGGGAAATTTCAGCCTGCATCAAACTTATAGAAATAAAAACGTGTGACATTAAAAAGCGTAACATCATACTACTGTTCACTAATGCTTAGCTAACTAGAGATGCGCTTATATAAATGCTTTCATCCAGATCCTCATGAAGTGAAATTATTCCAGAAATAAAAGGTTAAGTTTTTCTATTTTTGCTTACATTTAACACTTGAATCATTGTCTTTTGCTAATAAACGTTTTCTTGTATCAATTATAAAACCATAGCTTGGGCAGAGATTTTAAACAAATCATTCTCAGCCATATTTTGACCCGACATATTTCCCCAGCATCATCAAAGGATACGAGAAACGTTTCCTTAATAGAAATTTAAAAGGTGAATAAAACTAAAATTTGAAACATTAATGCACCCCTTCGCTTTGCATACGAACACATCTCTCTCAGAACAATTTTACAGCCATTACTTACCCAAAACAGCACACTTCACATAGGTAAATTTATTTATTCATTTAGTTTTATCATAAAAAAACACCACAGATGTATAAATAAAAATGCATTAAAGAAATCAAACAATAACTAACTGAAAGTAGCTGGCTATGAAACTCATTTAAAATGTCCTGCCAGGTCTGGGGGCTCCCTCATCCCTTTGTCGGTGGCATATATACAGAAATCACAGTAATAAATTATAAATATATACAGTCCAATCTGTTGGCTTTTTTCTTCATTGGATAGAGACACACATCTGCTCCACCATTCATTCAGCAGCATTGGAGCCGGTATCTAAAAGAGATCAGAAAAAAAATGTGTTCATCAGATGTTCATTGAGGTTAATAACTTCTTTCCAAGCCAGGTGAAACTTTTCATGAAGAGTTTTGACCCTTCCAAACAGATCAACCCATGAGGATTCATTATCCTGAACTATGTTACGAATCAAGAAGTTGCTGTTTGAAGTTAATTGATTAGCTTTACATTTTTTTCTACTTATCAGAAAAGAAAGACAGTTAACTCCTTACTTTTCCCATCACAGGCAACAATCTTAACTTTGTCCACCTTCACCAAGTCAGTCACTTCTCTGAACTCCACATCATTCAGTACAAATGTCCACACATTGTCACAGAATCGGTAGGTGTTCAGAGAGCCCTGAAAAGCAGAGAACAGTCAAAAGATTCTAAAATTCTAAATGCAACTTAATATATAACTCCAATTTCCAAATCTATGCAAAGTGTCCCCCCAACCCCCAGACAAAATCAAGAGGCGATTTTTACAAAGCACCACTGCCCTCTTGTGGGCTAAAAGTAGACCATCGCTAATAGAAAGCCTTTAAAAGATACCAGACAAGTAACCCTGGAAGAGGACACAAAATACAGTGTGGACACGTGGTATCTAGGCGCGGCCGCGCGCCTACTCACCCGGAAGTTGACCCTGTTGCGCACGCGATTGGCCAGGGCCGTGTTAATGGCTTTGTCAAACTGCAGGAGGACCTGAAGCGCCAGCTGCGGGGTGATCTGCTGGCTCTGCGGGCAGAGAGCGGGACATTTTAGTTGTTTAACATGCACAGGGGCGTGGTTTTAAGGATGAAAACTACAATGAACCTTAAATAATCCCAGAACTTTTCACTAAGGCCTACCTCCCCTTAACGAAACGGATCCTGTTTAATCCGACTAAGTAACTGGAAATAAACATCAGCACAGCACGTAAAACAGGGAGCTTGTCATTTAATATAAACAAGCCTGCTGTAAAAATATGATACCAGATTACTAAAGTTTGTGGAGTACACGAATACATAGTTACCTTCCAACCCGCAAACATTCACTGAATCATCATAGTACAGGCTGCGGTTATATGTAGCGGATTCTGAGCCTGTTCAAAACCATTCAAACCGCACTCCCATCTAAACCCCACGTAGCCGGCTTGCGGAGGAGGGAGTACGAGCCGCTTTAATATGACGCCATTTAATCAGCTGGCTCCAATGCAACTACATGTTTACAGTTTCAAACAACGGTGCCCAAATGTTACTTATTAGCATGAAAAGCCACTGCAATCGGCCATGACATTTCGATGTTAACCACTTGGACAACAACAAACAGGAATTCTGGGCGCACTTCTAGCCCGCTGTATATTCTCCTGATACTGTTAAATGAGATTAACAAACCCGATGAGCGATCAGCTCCACAATCTCTTACCTGAATAAGCTCATCGAGACTCTCCTGTAGACTGTTTCCCAGCGTGGTGTTTCTGTACAGCTGATAAGCCATGATAGCCGCGAACGATGCAAAACGGAGCGCGTCTTTAGAAAAAGCTGGGAGCTTCGCAGGCCTTCCGGGCCTCATCGGCAGGAACCAAGGACTGCCTACGGCACGCCGCCAGGGACATAATACATCACCGCCGTCGTCAGCTGGAAACGCGGAATCGAAAATAAACAGATGGGAAGTGAATGGACGTACAAGGACGTAAAGTTTCTTAAATTGTCATTCCGTTCTTCTTTTCGTACATATCATGAGTAACTTTTAGTTGAATCTCGCTAACACCATGTATCGACTTTGACTTGATATTACGTTGGGCGAATATTAAAAATCAGGCAGCATATTAAGCGTGGCAGCTGACATCCCAGATAGCAACATGTTATTGTTTCAACGTTGAGTTATAGTTAAATGCGTTGAATTATGGTCAGTGTTAAATTATTAACGTTGAAACTGAATTGATTTATAGTCAGATTTTCAATATTGAAAAATTGATGGTGGAAAACCTTGATTCAATGTTCAAAGTGAAACATTGAATCTCAATGTTGTTTCAGCCTTTTTGTCTGATATGAAATCAATGTCATTTCAACATATGTGTGCTATCTGGGATATTAACCATTTAAAACTATTTTTCCTGGCTGATGTTTTAAGGAGATTATGAGGATTACATCATTTTTGGTTTGTCGTAATTCCTATACGTATAACAGATACGAAGCGTTACTACACAAGCTGTTCAACGAAAGTATCAAGCCAAATTTTCTTACATTTAATGACAATTTATTCTCCGTTTGATGTATAAAACACAATGAATGTCTTCAATTTTTTCCCAAATAGGGCATAGATAAAAGAGATTAAAACTTAAACTTGAGGTGTGAAACTACCAAAAGGTATTAAAACACGCTATACGATAATTAACAAAACTACCAAAAGGTATTAAAACACGCTATACGATAATTAACAAAACTACCAAAATACGATTTCTAACCTGTAAACTTGGTAACAGTGTGGAATTTTAATACATGAGTGTTTTGTTTTCTTTATTAAAGTTAGTTTGGGAATTGCAGTTAGCTACAGCCATGCTCAAAAGTTTTGAGAATGACACAAGTTATTATTATTATTATTATTATTATTATTATTGGTTTTTACAAAGTTTACTGCTTCAGTCTTTGATTATCTTTTGTCAGATGTTAACTATGATATACTGAAGTATAATTACAAGCATTTCATAAGTGTCAAAGACTTTTATTGACAATTACATTAAGTTTATGCAAAAAGTCAATATTTGCAATGTTGGCCCTTCTTTTCCAAGACCTCTGCAATTCACCCTGATATGCTGTCAATCAACTTCTGGGCCAAACCCTGACTGATCGTAGCCCATTCTTGCATAATCAATGCTTGGAGTTTGTCAGAATTTGTGAGGTTTTGTTTGTCCACCTACCTCTTGAGGATTGACTACAAGCTCTCAATAGGATTAAGGTCTGGGGCGTTTTCTGGCCATGGACACAAAATGTTGATGTTTTGTTCCCCAAGCACTTAGTTATCACTTTTGCCTTATGGCACGGTGCTCCATCATGCTGGAAAAGGCACCAAACCCCACACATGAATGGTTTCGGGTTTCTTCACTGTTAGCATGACACAGGACTGATAGTAGCTCACCTTTTCTTCTCCGGACAATCTATTTTCCTGATGCCCCAAACAATCGGAAAGGGAATTCAGAAAAAATTTCTTTACCTCAGTCCTCAGCAGTCCATTCCCTGTACCTATTACAGAATATCAGTCTGTCCCTGAAGTTTCACTTGGAGAGAGGCAGCTTCTTTGCTGCCCTTCTTGACACCAGGCCATCCTCCAAAAGTCTTCGCCTCACTGTGCATGCAGATGCACTCACACTTGTCTGCTGCCATTCCTGAGCAAGCTCTGCGCTGGTGGTGCCCCGATCCCGCAGCTGAATCAACTTTAGCAGACAGTCCTGGCACTTGCTGGACTTTCTTGGGTGCCCTGATGCCTTCTTCACAACAAAATGAACCTCTTTCCTTGAAGTTCTTGATTTTCCGATAAATGGTTGATTTAGGTGCAATCTTACTAGCAGCAATATCCTTGCCTGTGAAGCCCTTTTTGTGCAAAGCAATGATGACTGCAAGTGTTTCCTTGCAGGTAACCATGGTTAACAGAGGAAGAACAATGATTTCAAGCACCACCCCCCTTTTAAAGCATCAAGTCTGCTATTCTAACTCTACCAGCACAACAGTGACATCTTCAGCCTTGTCCTCATCAATGCTCTCACCTGTATTAATGAGAAAATCACTGAAATGATGTCAGCAGGTCTTTTGTGGCAGGGCTGAAATACAGTGGAAATTGATTTTTTGGGATTAAGTTCATTCTCATGGCAAAGAGGGACTTTGCAATTAATTGCAATTCATCTGATCACTTTGTAACATTCTGGAGTATATGCAAGTTGGCATCATAAAAACAGAGGCAGCAGACTTTGTGAAAATTAATATGTGAGTCATTCTCAAAACTTTTGGCCACGGCTGTAATTAGGCTGCAGGCCCAAGTCAGATGAGGTGCTGTTTTTCGTATTTTAGATTGATCAGCAGGTCTGTTCACGTTGTTTGAATTACCGCATATCCAGGCGTCTGTACAATGAGAAATAGGTCGTTCTTTCGACACAGGTGAACACAAGTCTCGGTATATGTATTTGGCACAAAGAACTTGCATGAAACACTCGGCCTATTTTGAAGTTATGCAGAATGGACAAAATAAGCAGCTTTTGTATTCAGTGTTATCAGCATATTTTTGAATGTGTCACATTTCAGTTTAACACTGCCGTTTTGGCTTATGTGATTGCTTGCCTGCTTGTTTTTTGTGTATTTAGTGTTATTTCTTCATATACATTTAAGACTGCATCTTTGGATAGTGATTTTATTACAATATTTATTTCTTAATTATTGACTGTTGATCATTAACCTCAATCACTGACCTTTATAATGTGAACACATCGAGAATGGTGGGGAATGATTTACGGGGATGAAGGAGCAGATTCCATTACATAATGAGAAATATCTGTAAGGATAACTGTCAACAGTGCCGGAGTTTTATTTGTGAGATTTAATTCCTGAGAGTGAGTGTTAATTCTTAAAGCCTATAGACATACATGAGATGGAAAGAAGAGTAAAACTGGATACAGATGGCAACCAGAAGGTTACTGGTTCAAATCCCATGAATGCCAGGAGTGATCTGACTCTGTTGGGCCCTTGAGCAAGGTCCTTAACCTGCAATTGCTTCATCCTGGGTATGACGTTAACCTACATCCGGCCCTGCAAGCAGGTCCTCCAGCTCCCAGGGAATATTTGGGGGTTGGTGGCAGGATTGGCAAAAAAACATCACACTGTTCCACTCCATTCGAACTAGTGTGGTGCTGAGGGATCACCCCCCAAACGCCCGCACTCGTGTTCTCATCCCTGAGGTGGTTCGTCGTGTGGTGGGTTTACGTTTCACAATAGTTCAACTGTGGAAGGATACTTTTTTGGCTGTACTTTCGTTTAGTTATATTTGAATTAAACTAGTTTTGATGATAATGATGATCCTGCATAGAAAAGTAGTGCAGAAATCTAAGGCTTTGTATATTTAATGTAGTTCTTACAAACTTTATGAATATGCATGCAGATGTCAGTTTTGTGAGGGTCATCGAAATGGGGATTTCTGGATATTTGTTGCACATCCAAATGAACCAGTTCACTACCAAAGTACCCTGAGATTTAAAACGTCTTTGTAACATTTGAGAAGGGCTCTGATACAGCCTACTGCCCAACCCGAGTCAAAGAAGCGCCCCCGTTCCAGACAGCATAATTGATGGGGTGCCAGTCATTTTACATTGTCATGTATTTTGCATTGGTCTACTGTAGTTTGAATGAAACTGACTTTTTTACCATTTAGTCTTTAGTCTTCAGCATTATCCATCCATCCATTCATTTTCCATGTATGCTATTCCTATGCAGTGTCCCAGCGGTCTGCAGCCTATCCCGGAAGCTACCGGAACAAGGCAGCAAATAACCCAGGACTGGGTGCCAACCCATCGCAGGGCACACACACATACATCATTTACACACACATACATCATTTACACACACATACATCATTTACACATATACAGCCACTCTTTAGCATTATTTTTTTTTGGATTATTTTACTTAATATAGCCAGTTTGCCACATATTTAATTTGGTCATGATTTTGATGTGCTTCAGATATGTTTTGATTGTAGCTCGTTTTATTTTATCAGGCTAAGTTGTTTAATTAAGTGATGTTCCGTTGAAGGTATAAAGACCAGCAGTATTGCAGTGTAAAACAAAATGGTTTAAATGCAGTTAGATATTAGATATGGTCTAGATAAACATCTTCCACAATTTTTCTTTTTGAACTTACCATGAGATTTTTAAATGCTAGTCTATTCTCAAGTTTTTCTGGAATTGTTGATAAAGAATAATACTTAAGTGTGTTGTCTCCCACTTTTAAATACAGTTTAAATTATGGCTTAGCGCTGGTCTTTTTCTTTCTCATAAATCAATATAAGAGGAATGTGTCTCAGTGGTTGATTTTACTTTACTGACGGTAACAAATCTGTGGATAACACTTTTGTGTTATTTTCTTGATGTCCACTAGGTGGTAGCAAATGACCAAGTTTTTGTAACTAAACGAACACTTCTAATGCGTCAGTGTAACGTGTTTCACGCAAATTCCTTGTTCTTGCCATTTTTTTAAAATTTGGTAGTAAACAATTTTTGCAAGAAATTTACAGAATTTACCATAGACCATGGATTTGGCCAGTAGAGGATAAGCTAATTGATCACGTAAATAAATTAAGTTCTTAATTAGACACACTGGCTTTTGAATAATAAAGTGATATCAAATGATATCAAGCTTTACACTATGCATAAACGAGCGAATAATTAATGTGTTAAGAAACAATGAAGAACCCTCTGTTCATTAGTATTTTGTCAGAAGACTGTCAAGCCAAGTGCTTACAGCACAAAGTTGTTCATTAGCGGGGCAATATTCTGAAAATTGCCTTTGCCAGATGCTGAAAAATGCCTTTCCTTAATGCTAGAATAAGCATTTATATTTGTAAAAAGGTTGATAAATCATTGTTTAACCGGTACTTTGTAAACTACAAACACATGGTTCTACATAATAAATTCTGGCTTTAGTAATGAATTAGAGTATTACAACTTGATTTAAAGTGACAAGATTTCTTTCATTTTTCCGAGAATGCAAATAGTAGAAGCCACTTTGTAAATATTAATAAAAAAAAAGTGAAAAAGGAAAGTGACTTGAATTATTCGGACTTAGTAAAATACTACGAGCTCAACACAAACAAGACTATTAGAATTTATTTACGACTTCAGTTTTAAGTAATTGCATTCGTTTAACTTATTTATCTCTCTTTACAGTTTTATTTATTAACGACCAAAGTAAATGATGATTAATAGAGAAACCAAGTAGGAAATGGGAACTGCCTCCTTCATTTAATTGCTCTGCCAAAGCGAATTAATGCCCAGACGTAAAAACGCGGGCATCGTAGTGATGTTTGCGCTGCATGAAGTGATCAACGCCCCCGCGCAGAACATCTCATCAAAGCATCGCTTCACACTCTTATTTGCTGACCATTTTCGCGGGACAGCTCATGGTGTGGATCATGGTGTGCTGGTTTCCTCTAATTATTTACTTTGTAATGTTTGGCTGAATGTGCAAGTTGCTAGGGAGGCTGACGGCTGGATGACTTCGGCAACATAACTCTTTATTTTTGACCTGTGCCTCTAATAATTTATCGTTCTTTTTTCTTTTTTGCTTATCACTTATATATTACATGTAATATGTTATCTATTCGTTATACGTCACGTTCTGCAGTACTCTGGGACATTATAAATGGCCTAAACAAATATTGAATGGCCACATGGTGGCACTATACTAGTCAATAAAAAAGGGGTTTTGAGTGGACAGAATTGTCACTCGTGTCCGGTAAAACATCACGGTTCTTTAGTACTTATGGATATTCGTGTAGATCCTTAATTCTTCGTGTTACTGTCAGAATTATGACCTAAAACCATACTTGATTTTTCATTCTGTACATCTAGCAGTTTTATCCTGATATGCTCATCACTGAGAAATGCTGTTGAACATAACTGTCATAATACATATAGCAGCTATGGATTTTAATATTAGTAATAAATATTGTCATTTCATAAAACATGACATGACCTTTAGGAAGATTACAGATTGACATGTCAATTATGGGATGTGTTATTAAATCTAATTTTCTATTTATCACGGAATACTTCTGTTTATAATGGTGGATGACCTAAAATGACATATGTCATATTGTAATATTCCCTTCAGTATACTACCACTCAGTTAATAACAGAATAATTCATACGTCATGCATTTTGACATTGCCTTTTTTTTTTTTTTTTTTTTTTTTGCTATTTGGAACACTTTCCATAGTCTTCTGCGACTAAACTCTTTTACTGCAACGGTAATTAGCAAATTAGCAACTTTAAACATGTAGATTTCCCTAATAACATCTGCAGCGCTGCTCTTACGCTTCCTGCCATGCCGTTTCTGCAGGAAGACGACTTTCTGCATAGCAAATTCATCGCCTCGACAGTGGTCTTGTTTAACCGCACATCTTGTTGTCGTGCAGAAATTTGTGGCCTCCAACAGTGCATTAATTAGAGGAAGGATGACTTCAGAGGTAGGAGCAGGGAAAGCAGAAATGCCCGAAAGAAGCACGCATCTGCTGAGGGTGAGCTCGGATTTAAACAGCTGGCAGACCGTCTGTCTTGCGTAAGCTCTTTCTGGTAAAACAGGACTATTAATGTTAAATTAGTGAGTTGTAACTGTTTTGCCCGTTTGCTCTAATGTTTTTTTCCTTGTGCTAAACATGGCCTGTGGTCGGTGTGTTTAACAGCTGCTGTGAATGTGGAAGGAGCATTTTTTAGTCTTCTGCTGTGACTTCAAACGTCTATGTGTGATAAACATTAATATTTCAATATAAAAGACCAGCTTTAGCTGCCGTAATGCATACATCAGGTCCATTAAATTATATTTTAGAATAATAAATGGGTCTCATTTTTAGTTCACGCTTAGATTAAAATATGAGCATTTTTAACACTGCCGAAAACAATATTTTAATTGCTTTCAAGTAATGTTCACTTATTGTGAAAAATTAAAATAATATTCAAAACTACATTGCTTTTGCTTGACCTTTAACCTATCAAAACTATTATAATTTCTTTAAACTGCATATATCTCAGTCTTTTAAAAAAAAAAAAGTCATAAACTTCTTTCACTATTGATTGATTATCCAAAAATATGTGACAAATGCCAAACAGTGCAAACTATTATTTATTAGCTGAAAAATGAGAAGAAATGCTTCATAGATTTTTGTTGGGTGAATATTGATTGAATATCTTTAATTACATCTTGGGTGTATATAGGGCAAAGCCATTGGTATGATAAAGCACAAATAAACCCTGGGACTAGGAACAGAACAAAAACTCTGGAAATAGGATGAATCCCCATAAGCAAACATATGATCTAGTTCTGCAGATACGCTGTGAACGTTTTAGGATTTTGTTCCTTGTGAGTCACTCAGGTTTGTCTGTCTGTCTTTATCTTCTCGTGTCATTCTGTCTCCTCCCGCTGCAGAAAGACCTACATTATAAGTGATTTGGTCTCGATATAACTGCCCGGATGAGTTTGGTGATAATTCATTATGCTACGCAGGTGTTTTTGCTGAGTCCTCCTGAGATGGCTTCATGATCACCGTGTCCTAATCGCCTAATTGTGAAAATGGTTTGAGGAACATCTGGAGTGGATGAGTCACACAGCTGCATGTTGGGAGGTAGAATCGAGGAAACGTCTTTTGCCGTGAGAATGTCATGCTTGATTTAGATGCGGCTGCCATTCCTCCAGTGTGATTCTCTGCCATTCTACCTAATATCGTTCTGCTGTTTACTTTGGATTATAGGACATAATTACTAATTAAGACATAACTATTTACTCTCAGATGAGTGCGCCTTGTTAAGTAAAAGATAATCCAATGAAATTAGTTTATTGAACTGTTTTTCCCACTATGTTCATGTTTGCTATGTGTTTTTTATATGATGGACTCAGTGTTTCAAGTTTGCTAGAACTTTTGCACTAATTCAGTCATTAAATTAGTATAATTTTGACTGCCTAAAAGAACATGGTGGAAATTAATTGGAATGAAAGCAGTAAATTGTTATGAATAATTGGTTAATGAGCACATTGAATAGATTGATAGCGAAAGCGAGAACTATAAAGCTGACAGATCTTCAGAAATGTGATATAGGAGGCTAACAAAAGTGCAGAGCTGCTGTTTAAAGCTATAGAACAATCACAGGGTGCATGCAGGGACACCGCAGTGTAAACTCAGTCACTGACGACATCATACTTCTGTTTCTCCTTAGCGACCCTACCTAGTCACCCTTTCGGTTACAGAGGATTTGCAGAGGTTTATGACAGGATACAAACCATTAGGCAGCGATAATTGAAAAGCTTCCTCGGCCTTCTTTGTGAGCTGGGAAAACAGAGACGGTGACAACAGCATTCAAGGAAATTCAAATCTCCGCTGTGAGCTTCAGCGTAGCTGGAACACGAGGCCAGGTGTCTTTTCTTTCCCAAATAAATGTGGGATTTCCCAAATAAATATTAAAATAGTCTCCTCTAAAAACACCAAGAATAAGTAAGAAAATTATTGATGTTATTAAGCGACGTGGAGTAAAGTCCACTGAGTGTCTTCCTTTATGAGATTGTAACAACAGAGGTCTGCCAGTCCCAGCAGGTAGTGAGTGAACCTGTTGGCCATGTCTGTGTGCTGTGGGCATTGAGTTGGGTTCACTGGTGTACCTAATAAACTGGGTACATGTGCCCTGCTCTGCCTGCGATAGGGTGCCAGGTCCTCTGTGACACTGTTCAGGATTAGTGGGTAGGTGGTCAGATGCTGTCACTGGAAAGGGTTATGCTGCACACTGTGATGATCTCTGAGGCCCCGCTAAGACGTGGTTAGCCTTTAGCATTAGATGCTCATTCTGGCTGTCCCCCAAGATGACAATGTGATTCTTTAGGTTTCCATGTTGTTAGCAGCAGCACTATTTAATCACCACTCTAAATCACTCAGAAGTGCTTATTTGCAGTGCTTGTAATGAGGAAAAACAGGTGCTGGTACTCCCTTGTGTGAGTACTCCCCCTGTTATTTAAAAACAGGGGCCGGTACTTCCCTCGTTATTCCAAAACAGGTGCAGGTACACCCCTTGTTATTTAAAAACAGGTGCTGGTACTCCTTTGTGCCGGTACTCCCCTTGTTATTTAAAAACAGGTGCCGGTACTCCTTTGTGCCGGTACTCCCCTTGTTATTTAAAAACAGGTGCCGGTACTCCTTTGTGCCGGTACTCCTTTGTGCCAGAACTCCCCTTGTTATTTTAAGACAGGTGCCAGTACTCCCCTTGTAATTCAAAAACAGGTGCCAGTACTCCCCTTGTTATTCAAAAAGAGGTGCCGGTACTCCCCTTGTTATTTTAAGACAGGTGCCAGTACTCCCCTTGTTATTCAAAAACAGGTGCCAGTACTCCCCTTGTAATTCAAAAAGAGGTGCCGGTACTCCCCTTGTTATTCAAAAAGAGGTGCCGGTACTCCCCTTGTTATTCAAAAACAGGTGCCAGTACTCCCCTTGTTATTCAAAAAGAGGTGCCGGTACTCCCCTTGTTATTCAAAAACAGATGCCAGAACGCCCCTTCTTATTTAAAAACAGGTGCCAGTACTCATCTTGTTATTCAAAAAAGGGGGCAGATGTTATTCAGTACCAGCAGATATTGAGAGGTGCCAGTACTCTGAAGAGACCAGTCCATTTCAAGCACTAGTTATTTACATAATATTTATGCATAATCCTACATTACTATGATTACAATTCCAAAATTCTGTTCTTTTAACAGCATTTTAAAGATGAAACCAGAAAAATATACACATCCAGAAAATTACACAAAGTTTGTCTATAAGTCACACACAGACACAACAGTGACAAGATATTCAATTATAATGAAGTAAGTTTACAACTCTGGGCTGAATGTGAAGGTGGAAGATGAACAGCAAGAACAGTAAGAAATCTGTGAGTATTGTTGGAGATCATCGTGCACATTAGTAGCGTGCACTCGTGTCACTTAACGATGGGAACACATTCTGAGAAATGCATCGTTCGGTGATTTTGTCATTGTGTGAACATCATAGATTGTACTTACAAAAACTTATATGGTGTAATCCTACTATACATTTACGCTATGTGGTATAGCCTAAATAACGATTAAAAAGTAAAGTGTACTAAATACATAAACCAGTATCATAGCTGATTTTGATGATTATCAAGTATTATGTACTGTACATTATTGTATGTGCTATACTTTCATATGACTGACAGCACAGTGGATTCGTTTACACCAGCATCACCACAAACACAAGTAAACTGCTGCGCTACAAAGTCACCAGCCAATAGGAATTTCTCAGCTCCCTTATATGACGTCATATATGTGGTTTGTCGTTGCCGGGAACATTACGTGTTGAATAATGGGATTAAAACTAGTTAAACTAATAAAACTGTCAAACTGAGAGGAACTCAAGGCAAGAAATGGGAAACAAACTATGCTTCAAGCTAAAATGTCCACAATATAGAAAGTTACATATATCCTATAGTCATAAAACATCAGAGAGCCTTTTATTCACCTGACCTGTATGTTTCAACCCTATTAACAACAGTCATGCGCCACACCAATGTGCACCGCAATATTTTGGTCCAGGACGGACCACATGTATGACGGTGGTCCCATAAGATTGTAATGGAGCTGAAAAATTCCCATCACCTAGTGACGTCGTAGCTCAATACTTTAAGTGTTTGTGGTGATGCTGGTGTAAACCAACCCACTGCACTGTCAGTCGTGTAAAAGTATAGCACATACAATTGTGTACAGTGCATAAGGAGGAAGTACACTGAAATCCTGGGGAAACCTTTGGGACAGTGTGATGAACACAGAAGCCACCAAAGAACTGGGAATGACAATGAGGAGTGTCTGCTGTCGCTGCCGGCCTGCAGGATTCTGGCGGGGGGGGGTCTAGCGCCATTTCTGCACTTGGCTTCAGGACAGCTGCTGATAAAGGGCCACGCGAAACCCAAACTTCAGCATATGCTTCCGTCTAGCAAATGCACATCATGAACGCTGTTTTTTTTATTTTACTCAGTGTGGCTTGGATTTCAGCCACCTGACGATTATGATTAATGTCCCTGCTGGAGCACGATGGCTTCAGAGTGGCACACTGGCATTTCCTTGACCAAGAGATAATATTTCATGCCCGTTAAAAAAACAGTCCAGCATAGCTGAGTCCTGATTTTCTGTGTCTTTCAACAGATTCTGCTGCATATTTAGGAAAAAAGGATCTCCATCCATCCACCCGTCCATCTTTCCTAAACTATTCCTGGTCAGGGTTGCGGAGGGATCTTGGTTGTTAACAATATTTTGGCATAATATTATTTTTTTTAAATGCATCAGGCATAATTTCTCCCTGTATAATTACTGCAAATCACTAGTTTCAATTGTCTATCAGTAACACAATGTCATCTTCCCAGGAATTAATTTTGTTCGGTTTGCATCTCAAAATGTTTTAAAAAATATTAGTGTTTTCTCCACAGAAAGTTACCGAAACGTAAACAAGATCATTAGTAACAGTTTCTGACAATCATCATGTCAGAACTGCTGCTGATGTTTGCTTGGTTCTAGGTCAAAGTTCAAAGCTGGCATTGAGTTATTGTACCTAAAGTTTAGTGACTAATATCATCAGATGACAACAGTAACCCTTTGTGTATGTATAATTGGACTGAAAGCTCTCGATTAGTTATTGTGAACCCATGTTTTAATTCTCTGATTCCTTTGATGTGCCCAGTTCAAGAGGGTTTGCATCTCTGGTAATTACAAACTAGCAGAACAAGCAGCTTATTGTGTCTTTGTCAAAGACGTTGCCAATTGAATTAAATAAGCAGGCACTTAAAATAACAAAAGTAACAATCAGGGCTGCTTTTCAGCACATTCTAGAAAATTCCTGGAAAACCGTTGCCTTAGTGTGGGATTACTGCATGTGGTATTTGTCCTTACAAGAGAATCATTTGATGCTGAAGGTGTTTTATGAGAGATTTAATTATGATCAACTGCTGAAGCAGCCTGAAGTTTCATTTGGGACGGCATTGTGCAAGCAAGCCCTGACTTTCCCTTCATATCGCCACGTTTGCGTCGTTATGGTGTCTGTTACTCATGTGCTTGTTTGTTTCTTCATTTCCTGATCTTTCACATGTGGCTGCTGGTTCCACCAGGAGAGCTCGCTTTCACAAGTGGATAGTATGTCGACGTTATTCATTTTTCCACTAATTTTTTAAGTACACTTCTGAAATCGACAAATAATTAAATCTCCAAACAAACAATTAATTGAGTCAATGAGAACAATTAGAAGCAGAATACCTTTGAGGATTGAATGTGCATGGTGAATTAGTTCATTAACATACTGGAAGATAATGAAGGGAGGGAAGCGTTCACTATCGGGATGTGCAACTGAGCGATGTGTGTGCAGCTCCTTTCGCTCTGAACGCTGGATGGATTTTGGGTTGCGGTTGGATCTTGACCACTAGGGGACGTGCTGTGGGACGAGCTGCAGATGTGAATCTCAGCAGCTTTCAAAAGCATGACCACCAGCACCAGTGGCCACTGTCACAATACTATCATGCCATGCGAGAAATTATTCATATATAATAAAGCTTTTCCTCATTTTAATTTCTGGCATAATAGCCAGGTGTCACACATTTAGTTCTGTCAATCTTTCAGTATTATCAAAAGTTATCAAGTAGTGGGTACACAATGCCTTTGAAGTGTTATATTTCAGTAACATCTATTCTCATTTCCTCATCACAATATTCAGAGCAACCACAGTATACAGAAGAGATGGAAAATCATGTAAGATATCCACTTGTCATTTTACTGAGGAGAAACAGAACAGAAGCGGCAAAGAGGCCTGTTGTTTTGACATTTCTCAGATTTTTTCTTATGAGAAATCATCCTTGAATATCTCACAAAAAGCTCGACCGAGTCTAACAGGAAGTCACTGGCAGGACTTGAAGACGGCCCTGCTTCATCTCACTTTCAGATGTTTCGGAACATGTTGAAATGACATTAACGACCTGATCTCCACTTGACCTCCGCTAATCATCCAGATGACCAGTATAAACTGACATATTCAGTATTTCTCCTTCCTCAGAAATAAAAATAAAGCCCTGCACCGTAAAGTCTGCCTATGGTTGGCTAACTTATAGATTGGTACACAACCAAATTGACCATTTTATGGCTATTAAGGTACAGTACTGGATTTCAGAATGGACCTTTATCAATAGTTACATGTATTTTCTGTAAGGTATGTAACATATGTTTTGTGTAAGTAAAAACAACAAAATACTATTATGTTAATAGACATAATTACTTTAATAATAAAAATTAGTAGTTCAATTTATTATATGACTAAAACAAGTGTATTCAAAACAATCAGTGGAAAAAAGTTCCCAGCTAAAACATCCAATGTCACTGGAGTTACGTGCAGTTTTTGAAATGTAATTGCTTAGGTGAGTATGTGTCGCCTGCCACACACTAATAAATAAACACCGAAATGACTAAGAGAAAGCTACACGAATAGCCAAAAAAAAAACCTCATATATTAGCATTAAGTTTCTGAATATGTTTGCTCACGCTACATGGTGTTATGTAAAGTGCTCTTTGTTTTGCCCTTTAATCTTTAGCTACTGTTGCGTGTGAATACTGAATGCGGTCCTGTCTACCTTTCTCTGCTTACTAGTAATATTTTAAAAACTGCAGAATTATCACAAATTGAAGTTGTAAACAATATATACAAAGGTATGACCAGCAAGACTGCTTCTATACAGAAAAAAAATCTGAAACAGCACGTCGCTACAGGCAGATAACAAAACAGCCTTTGGGGACCCGTGTTAAAGTTCTCAGTATTAAAATTCAGTATTCAGGCTGCAGGCAGTGAAAATTATTTATATGACCGGTCTGTGAGTTCCATACATCAGAGCAGCTTTCTCTGATAACAATGCAGCGGGCCGGGGGCTTCCACTGGGCCATCTGACAGAGGAGTATTTGCTGACATACAACCCAGCCCCAGTCAGAGATCATTACCCCCCTGACTGATGGGAAGACCGCCATGACTTAACAGTTTTATTTCCCTCCCACAGCTGAGCTCCTTGACCACGCCAGCTCAGCGGACACAACCTTTCAAGTCCTGTTAGCAGCTCAATGGCTCTGTCGTAAAAACGGCCTCTTTATTTAGCTCCTCCATCTTGATCATCTCTGATGGGCCATCAACAATCTCGGGCCGGCTGCGTGCCCGGCTGAAGGTTAAATAAATTCCCTGTGATTGTTTGCATAATCGTAGCCAAGCGGAAGGGGTTCTCATTTGCCATGGATTTCCCCGGAAGATGGTCTGAGAGGCTGCTAGTGTAAGGATGTGCTGTTTAGTACATTTTAGTTATGAGCTTTCATTAGGCCAAGTGTCCTACCAACAAGGCTTTGAAAGCAGAAAGTCATATATAGTATCAAGGGGTTTGTCACTACGTAGATTTTTTTTTTTTTATATATAAATACTGTGCAGTTAATTCTTATGAGGAAATCAATCTACACGTTTGACTACATCTAGACCACTCAGATTTAACTGATTGTATTTGCAAATTCTATTATTTGTGAGCTGATCAATGCAAGTTCCAGAACCGGAACCTTTAAACTGTTCACTCTAAGAGGAAAGATTATGCGCATAGAGAGGAGTACTTTTCAATGACTTCCGTAAGGCTTCTGCTTGAGGCATAAGAAGCAGACTTGCCTGCGTGAGTTGAATTTTGAGCTGATTTAGGCTGCAGACAGTGCATTGCATTGCCAAGTAATTAAAACTTATTTGTTTTGTGGCGACAGCAAGATTTTTTCCTTCACTGTAGATTTCCAACTTGTGGGGCCATTGCATTGCACAGCATGTAATTGCCAGCTCCTAGTTCTTGACCTCTGTGTCCCTGGTGGTTATGAAAAAGATGACACATTCAAAATATTTTGATAACAGTCCTTGTGGTGCAAATCTAATTAATGCATCGTCATATTAAATGTCACCGTTTAAAATCATGGCTTCACTGTAAATTCATAGCATAACTATACATCAGAATGACAAATTGTCCTGTCCAAAACTAACACCAATTCTACCGATAGTAGAAAAATCAAATACATTACATTATTTCGTCGAGTTTTATCATGTTTACTAAATGCATAGCGCCTAAAGGTGGAGTACTTAAAATGTATACATTTAAGCCAAATCCTGTAACAGTCATCTATATTAAAATGAAAAAACACTATACTTGAGATTTAAGCAAACAACTTTTCTACGGGCTTTCCAGATAAATGTGCGTCAATTCCTCCGTATGCCCCCAACTCTAGTTATGCTTTTTTTCTCCCAAGAAATAAACTGAGGAGTTTTTTTATTATTAAATGTACATGGGGAGTGATGGCAACATCCTCACGCCTTTATTAAATATATATGAACCATATCTTGCCTAATATTAAGATTGCAAATTACAGCGACTTTAATGACAAATAGTTCATTAAACATTACAAGCTTTCTGAACGCTAGACGGTAAATGCTGCAGGGAGGTTATTTATTGATTTGTTTGCTTATTTATTTATTTAGCTGAAAGGTAGCGGCAGAGTCCTAACAAACGCTCCGGGAAGCTCGCTAATCCCGCGGCGTCCCGGACCGGTGCGCCGGGCTCGGCTCTCCCGGGGCAGCCTCGTCGGTCATGTTTCAGCCCCTGACGGGAATTTAAGGGCGCATGTTTATTTCAATTGGCCAGGATTTCTAGGGACCCGAAATCATGTTTTACAACAAAGGTGAGGCATAGTACACTTCACCAGACACGCATATATAATGTATTAAAAACAGAGAAGGTGCTATACTGTTTTAAAAAGCTCTCGTAAAACAAGAATAACGACGCTGTTTACGGCTAAAAGACAGCTGTCATCCAGAATAAGGCTGATGGATGTCCGTACACAGCATCGTGGCCAAAGGAAAAAAGCAGGAACGGGAGCTCTTCTGGGACCACCGTCCAAAAAATTAATTACTTCGATTCAGCATTTTTAAATGTGCCACTTAATATACCGCCTCCATAATTAAATTTCCAGCCCTGTGACCTTGAGACCATTTTCCGAGATTATAAATGAGATCGGGAGATAATCAAGGTGGAGACGCGTCTGAGCGTCCGCGGTGGCGGCGTGGCTCCCAAGGTCACGTCTCCGGGCGCTAGATAAAGGCCTTAAACGCCTCTCTTACTGTACATTAAGACTGGATAGGGGGACGCCCTGAAGAAAAGGCATTTGAAATTGAGAGCTGTATCCAGACCCAAAGATTAGTAATCCTGCTACCTTGGACTGTTGTTTTACACTTGAACTGTTAGTTTACACACTTGCCACTTCATACTGTTTATATACTGCAGCTTATTTATTACTACACACCCTGGCCTTGTGTTATTTATTGTTTACGGTTATTGTTTATTTATGGTTGTTTATTGGTTATTTATTGTTTGTTTGTTTGTATTGCCTTTGTTGTGTAGAGCCAAAGAGCTTTTTTTTTGTATGTATCATTGTGCAATGACAATGAAGAATTCTGATTCGGAAATCAGTAGGTCTTTTGCTGGGAAGTTTGACCAAAGTAACATTTTCCATGTTTTGCAGTATAAAGAAAATAAAAACACAATGTGAACGTGTTTAGATTTTATATGTACATTCATTTGGCGGACGCTTTAGTCCACTTAATTGTCAAAAATCTGAATTAGTAGATAGTATTTTGTAGTAAAGTTTTCTTAGACAGTTTGGCTTTATTGGAATTTAGTATTTAACAGAAACATTTACATAGATCCTGAGACTCTAACAAGCACCATATAGGATGGACGGATGGGTGGATTTACAGTGCCGAATAATTTAATGTTACGAGGAAGAAATGGAACATTTAACATTTTGTGTCTCGGCTAAGCAAGATGGGGATCCTGCGGCTACATCTGCCAAATAGACTGGCTGAAGATCTGCTCTCTGTGGCGTCCAGCGCTCGGACCACAAGGACACGCCGGCAGTTTGCGCGCTGGTCTGCGGAGCATCTGCTGAGCTGAACCAGCAGGAAAATGCCCTGTACCATGGCTGCACTAACCATTCCACTCACTGGTGAACGTCTAACCAGTTGCCTACTCTGGCCTATAGATTTTTGACTCAGTATAGAACGGATGTAGCATTTTTGCCATATGAAACAATATGAAACTGCAAAAATACATATTTTTTCCTTCAGAGAAGATGATAACGGGGAGGGATATTCTTTCTGGTTCCTTGAGTTTCTTGTGAGTGAAACTGACCTAAAAAGGTTGATCAAAGACGGCTGGAATTTCGCAGCCTACAGCAAGCAGTAAATTGGACCATTGAATGTTTTGCTCTGACAAATTATACTCCAGAGCCTCAGTCTTGGTGGTGGCAACTCAATTAGCAAGAGGGAGGCAGCGCAACATATTTCTCCTGAAAATGTTTCCAGTGTTTTATTTTCTTTGACAGCGTAGTAAAGTTATACTGAATAAAAACAGTCGCTATTTATTGGCTATTCCCACTATGATTGAGTTCTGCATGTGGACTGTATTATATACGCTTGAGGACTAGGCAGATCCATGCTGTAATCCCCTTGGGCTCCTCAGCTGAGTTTAGATGGCCTAGAGCA
Source organism: Gnathonemus echidnorhynchus (assembly GCA_026776725.1). NCBI lineage: Eukaryota > Metazoa > Chordata > Actinopteri > Osteoglossiformes > Mormyridae > Gnathonemus > Gnathonemus echidnorhynchus. Next base: position 21,358,492 of record JAODJU010000007.1, on the reverse strand, counting down.
TGTCCTTATTTTTATGTGCCAGTTAAAAGGCATTGTTTTTGATTTTTTTTTTTTTTTGCTGGGGAGTCATTCTCCAGATATTGTTCCTTATTTTAATAAAGGGTTAATCAGTGTCTGGGGTGGGGAGAGGAGTAAGACTCTAACAAGCCAAGACAGATCACATATTAACTTTCTTTTAAGGCGCGAAGCTGGTGCGGTCCTTTCCCTTCATTAATTTAACTTAACTTGTAAGCAGATGTCTTTTTTTTGTAAATTAAACATCATAATCCCTGTGTGATACATGACATGGTCAAACTCTGCAGAGTGCGCTTTATTAATGTAATTTAACATATCAATCATGTTAACCCAGCAGAATCTACTTTAATATTTTCTCTCCTTTAGATTTTAGTTAAGTGGCACGGAGATTAATGGCTCTGCCCAGTAATAAAGCCTCTCCCTCGCTTTGTGAGTTTGAACTATGGCTGACTGCATTTAGCCAACACTGTCTGAGCCCCGACGGTTACTCAGGGGCGTCTATATAGAAATTCCGTTTTTTTTTTCTTTTTGGTCTTCACACGTGTCTTGTCGGAAGGTGTTATGGGAGAGCATGGTAGAGTATGTCTCCTCCTTCTGGCTTTTTTATTATTGAAAACTGGCAGTGTGTTTCAATTCATTAATTATCAGCACAATGGATCCTGTCATATGAATAATGCTCATTTTAGTGCTATGGATTAAATACACACTATATCTTCCCACCAAAATAATTGCATAATTTCAGTTCATTGGCTATATTTTAATAGAGAAAAAATGCTAATTTGGTTGAATATATGGAATTCTGAAGCATTTGTGCTTCGTTCATATGGAGGACATATAGCAGATTAGCTAATTAGTTAATTATTAGCATAAGTCCTATTTCACTCTGTAACTTGCTAAAAGCCGTTGCTTGTATTATTGGCTGGAGCCCAAAAGTGTGTTCTTTGTAACACTAATATTCTTCTTACCAGTGATGTCAGTGCAATTATGGGAAAGCCAGGTAGTAAACCTCATTTTTGGTTTATGTTTCATACTTTATTCTGGTTTCTCTTGGTAAATTTAGTAGGTTTTTAATCAGAATGTTACTTAACATGAACGCCCGGGCCTGGGATTATGGTGTATTGTGAGTTGTTGTATGTGTCATATTGAAAGGATGCTTTTATTGAACTTTAACACTGAAAAAATGTTGTCAGCTGTGCTGTGTCAGGCACTCTGTCTTCATTTAACACATCTGCATCAGGCCTCGCGATTTGTCACCTTGCCAAAGGGCCGGCGGAGCAGTGGCCGAAGAGACTCATCAATATCCCAGAAGAGGAGCAGGCGAGACCTGGCCCTGGAAGCGGGGTCCGCGGCCTGGACCCGGCCAGGGAAATCTCACGCCATCATTCAGGACGTGGGGAAAGAGACGACTCCTGCCACCTGGTGGAGAGACACAGCGGACTTTTAAACACAGTCTCCCCCTAGGTTACCATGGGGTTACGTTCCAATAAATCTACTGTAAGGTGAAAATGCATTTTAATACACTACACCTAACCTAATGAACATCATAGCCTAGTCTAGCCTACCTTAGTCATGCTTAGGACATTTACATTAGCCTAGAGTTGAGCAAAATCATTAACACAATGCCTCATTTATAATGAAGTATTGAATATCCCATATAATTTATTGAGTAATGTACTGAAAGTGAAAACCATTTACCCATCGTAAATTCAAAATATTGTAACATGGACCATCGTATTCTGGGGAGTGTCTGTATGTGCTTTCCTCACATGTAGTCTCTATATGTGCTTTCCTTACATGCAGTGTCTGTATGTGCTTTCCTCACATGTAGTCTCTATATGTGCTTTCCTCACATGCAGTGTCTGTATGTGCTTTCCTCACATGCAGTGTCTGTATGTGCTTTCCTCACATGCAGTGTCTGTATGTGCTTTCCTTACATGTAGTCTCTATATGTGCTTTCCTCACGTGCAGTGTCTGTATGTGCTTTCCTCACGTGCAGTGTCTGTATGTGCTTTCCTCACGTGCAGTGTCTGTATGTACTTTCCTCACGTGCAGTGTCTGTATGTGCTTTCCTCACATGCAGTGTCTGTATGTGCTTTCCTCACATGCAGTGGCGGGTTTGAGTCATTGTGCTTGTATCCTGAAGTGTAATTCTGCCCCTTAGTTTGCCTGTGATTTCTCAGGTTAAAAGCCAACAGAACATAGTTCAGGATGATTTTATATTCTTTAGGGAAAAGATTCCACACGGCTGGAATGTATGTGTATATTTAATCTATTTATGATGAATTGTTTAATATGAATGAAAATCAAAATGAAATAAAGGTTATTGGTCCAGGGAAAGTCAGGATAAAACATCCCTATACTGTCTGGTAGCGAACATCTCAGGCATTTCTTCCAGCTGAGTCTCCCTGACAGTGTTTTCATACGTCCGACCTCCAGCTTTAATTGAAATTTCCTTCCCTTAACATCTCAGCCCACAGTGTGAGGTATTTATCTGTAAGATATAAACCTGGTTTGAGTGGTATGTACAAAGAGCCACCCGGATCGGCTGGGCCTATCCGTCAGCGTTATTGCTGCGCTCTCATTAAGCGCCACGTTTCAAATGGTGATTCAGGACCGATGAGAGATGTGACGATTCACGTGGTACTTTTATGCTGTAATTATTCATGCGGCCCACTAAAGGCCTTTTTATATGCACTCTGTCATTTCACCTTGTTTGGTGTGTGAAGCATGGCTTTGTCATTGGCAGGGGAGTGTTTGTGTGACTGAAGGTGGCCGAAGTGCTAGACGGGGTGACGTGCTGCATGGGGACAATTCCCAGACTCAAGGAGAATATCTCCCTTCTCACTGGTGTCTCCAGTGGAAAACACGTCTTTTAATGTGCCAGCAATCCAGCTGGTTTCTGCTGAGAATGTCTGACATACATATATATGGGAAACATGCACAGGTTCCAAAATCAACAGCAGTAGTATGTAGAATAGTACATACTACTATTACTAACAGCAGTAGTATGTAGAATAGTACATACTACTATTACTAACAGCAGTAGTATGTAGAATATAGCAATGGAAACACTGAAAATGTACGTCAATGGAAATTTGACCATAGCAGAGACTACAGATCTTTTCAGGAGAAGCAGCATGAATGAATCTGCGCTGGGCTAAGCGTGGATGGATGGTGCCAATGTTGTGGGAGAGGCATTGGGGCCGCGGAGAGCCGAAGCCCCTGTTTGCGCTCTGTATTGATGGATGGTAGACGGCATAACAAACAATCCATTTGCTAAGTCGCGACGACAAAATGATCTGCTTGTTCCTCAGCTTAATTGAAATGCCGATAGAGTATTGACCACACGCCAACGCTGTGGTGGGGGCGACACCCCCCCACTCCACAGCTGTACAGACTCCTTTATTACCGAGAGCCCTGCTGCTGGCTTCTGGCCACTGCGGCGTGTCACTCTCTCACGTATCTGCTGTTATCATTAAAGCCGCTCTCCAACATCTGAGACACATACTGGGGGGGTCATTATGCCCCTCCAGTGAAACATCTGTTACTTCCCTACTAATGCACAACATATGACTTATGTTATTTATATTAATATGCCACATAAAGCCTATACATCAAATTTCATTTATTTTATACAATTCTTCTTTTTAACATGCAGTACTCAATGTTTCGGGGTTTTCTAATTTTTCTCGTTAAGGTGAGATATAAGGTTGAGTATATACTGTCTTGCACCAGTCGCTTTAACCCCCTGTAATCCAGGTCATCCGATTAGTGTCGGTTTACTGTGTGGCAAAAAGACCCGTGGGTCTGCTGCTCCAGGAATGCCTAGTTCTGCTTTGCAAGCCAGCTCTACAATAATCACTTTATCGCTTCACATTTGCACAGTGGATCTGTGCATAATTAACTTCCCACAAAATGTTCCCCAGAGTCAATCTGTCCGCTTTATTAGCAAAGTAATACAGTTATGCTTTAATTAGCCATTTTATTGTTGACCAAATTAGTTAAAATGACTGACCATGACTGACTTAATACGCATTAAATATTTCTGTTAGTGAAAACCATGTTTTGCTTTGATTTTTTTTTTTTTTTAAAGGTAGAATATATAAGAACAAGGAGGATGTTTACTGTTGATATAGAAATAGTATTATTGTACCATGTATTTAATGAGTAGATGTTAATTATACACCATATGGACAAAATTATTGGGACACTTGGACATTTCACCTACCAGAACTTTTATAACTTCCCATTCTAAATCCATAAGCATCAATATGGAGTTGGTCCCCCTTTGCAGCTATAACAGTTGCCACTCTTCTGGGAAGGCTTTCCATAAGTTTTTAGAGTGTGTCTGTGGGAATTTTTGCTCATTCTTCCAAAAGAGAATTTGTGAGGTCAGGCACTGATGTGGTTGCAGTCTCCGATCTAGTTCATCCCAAAGGTGTTTGATGGGGTTGAGGTCAGGGCTCTGTGCAGCCAGTGAAGTTCTTCCATACCAAACTCACCCAACCATGTCTTTATTCATTTTGTTTTGTGTACTGGGGCATGCTGGAACAGAAAAGAGCCTTCCCCTAACTTCCTGCAAAGTAGAATTATCCAAAATGTCTTGGTATGCTGAAGAATTAAGAGTTCCCTTCACTGGAACTAAGAGGCCTAGCCCAACCCCTGAAAAACAACCCCATACCATTATCCCTCCTCCCTCAAAATTTACATTTGGCACATTGCAGTCAGGCAGGTAACATTCTCCTGGCACCTGCCAAACCAAGACTTGCCAATTAGACTGCCAGACAGAGAAGCGTAATTTGTCACCCCACAAAACATGTTTCCACTGCTCCAGAATCCAGTGGCAGCGTGCTTTACAGCACTGCATCTGACGCTTGGCATTGGGCTTGGAAGCCCATTCCATGAAGCTTCAGGTACATCGTTTTTTTTGTTGTTGTTGCTGGGGTTAATGCCAGAGGAAGTTTGGAACTCTACAGTAGTTAAGTCTGAGCGTTGGTGATTTTTACTCACTATGCGCCTCAGTGACCCAGCTCTGTTACTTTACTGAGAGTGAGTTTCTGTTGTTCCTAAACACTTCAACTTTGCAATAATACCACTTACAGTTGACTGTGGAATATCTAGCAGGGAAAAAAAATTCACAGGCTGACTTATTGCAAAGGTAGCATCCTATGACAGCGCCACACTGAATTCTCTGAGCTCTTCAGAAGGACCCATTCTTTCACAAATGTTTGTAAACCTGACTGCGTGGCTGGATGTTTGATTTTATATACATGTGGCAATGGGTCTGAATGAAACATTTGAATTTGATGATGGACAGGTGTGTCCCAATTCATTATCTGTCTGTGTCTTTTGTGATGTTCTGTTTCAGATTCATGTATACTGTACACTTTTCTAGAACAAATGTGATATTAAAATTATTGAATGCTTATTGTTATTTTAATGCTCATTCTTTTTTGAAATGGCTTATAAAAGAGCATTAATGAATCTGTGTGAATTTGTGCTGCGATTAGTGTGGATTGATGGTGTGAAAGTCTTCCAAGAGGCCGGAGGTGCACAAACTAGATTGATAATATTTAGAAAACTACTCTTTTGATTTTTTTGATGCACATACGTAGCAAGTGAGGAGCTTGTGTCTTCACAGAACTAGCCTGTCTGTAACTCCAGCAGATGCCAAACACACACCATCCACCACCATGGCAGACAAATGCAGTTCTGTGCCCTTTGAACTTGTAAATAAGTCATCGGCCACTTTAGTTTGACAGCTTCCTGCAAAACCATGTTAACCTTATGTTGTAGGAATACATGTTTTTTATGTTTGCAAGATAATGTGCATTTTTCGCCTTCAAAACTAGACTGAAATGCAGTCCATTAATTGCATAACAACTACATATAGTTATGCAACATTTTTTTAAGCATGAATTAATTTTCTATCTGAATGCAAAAGAGACGGGGTTGTTATTGTGAGTGCCTCTTTCAGTATTTTGTACGCAGATAAGGATGTTATACAGGCAAGATATTGATAACATCAATTTAACACACTCCAAGGTGCGTTGTGAAGTAATTGTACAGAAAGATAAACATATTACATCTTTTTATTCAAAAGCCCCTCGCCCAGAATAACAAAATGGCATTAAGCCGAGCCTGTCTGCCCGACGTAGAAGCAGCGTCCATATCTGGAGACAAATGCTTGTCAAGGATAAGGAGCTGTCAGGGGGGCTGAATTATGGGCACCGTCAGCCAGGACGACAGGAGGAATACGTCTTTCATTAGTGACCAAGATGGAACACGCCGGAAAGTATTTACTGTGCCACCAAATCTCTTTCTGAAACAGAGGTATAAATCACATGAGCGTACATGTGTAATTAATGCTTGGTTGTTACTGATCCTGCTTCGGCTGTGCGCAATAGATTCGCTGTTTATTATCAAATAAAGTGGTATATACTCCCGCGGCGTTATCTGGCGCAGCTCGCCGCCGCTAGGCGTGCGGCGTCGCATTTACATGGCGCGTGCTGAAAACGCGCTTTTTTAGCTGCTATGTGCTAAAACGCGGCGCTTCTCGGCGAGGCTGCAGGCCTCTCATCCATATTCAGCTCTCAGTTAAAGCTGTGAGGCAAAGTGAAAAAGGACATGGATCCTATTGAAAGCCATCTCTGGAAGCAGAAAAGATTGTTTTGAGGGAAATGTGTCTGAGCGCTTGGGAGGATTGATTCCAGGGTTTTTCGTGACGGCGTCTCAGACAGGTGCCTGTCAGACTTAAAACTGAATGTAGCTTGTGTTCACAGTCGATCATTTTTTAGCATTAACAGGGCAGTTCAGCTTTAGCAGAAATGTTTGTTGTGCTTCATGTCAGAATACGGTAAAGTCGAGCAAGAGCTGTAAATCAGGACACAAAAAATATCGGCCACGTATAACATGATCAGCACTTTTAATATGTAGAATAAAAACCGTACATTGTTTTACATTTTATATCATGTCCAGAACTCAGAAGTACTAATATATTTACCTAAAAGAGGACTGTGTGGAAGATGAGTAACTTGTACAAATACTTTATCATGAATAGTTGGTATTTGATTCCTAAGATAAGAAAAGGCAAATAACATAGTTAAATATACGCAAAATTGAGATTTGGTTTTAATTTTCATAAAAGGTCAGGAAGTACTAAAGCTCTGTTGCTTGGTTGCGTCAGTCAGACGGAGTAAAGCACGAGCGGCGAAGCGGCCACGCGCAGGGCGTGCGGCGCCTGTTTACAGAGGACCGCGAGATCGCTGTCGCGTGAGCTTGAATAAAATTAGCCCGCACATAGAAGCTGGCCGTAATTACAGAGTAGAGTGGATCATATCTGCGTTTCTGTGCGGTGTCTGTGTGAGGACCGTGAATCTCTGAGCTTCCTTATGCTAATTTATTGACGGCTAATTATCACCTACATACCGCACGAGCCTTCGTCACAGAAACATGTTATGCTCATGATGCTGGACTACCATACAGCACGTGGATTGTACCGTCATATTGCTGTTAGATGTACAACATAACAAATATGTTAAGGTTGTTAATCTGTGTTTTTAAACGTGTCTAAATTGAGTTTAGACTCCCCGGATACTGCGATTAAAATAACGTGCTTTAAGCTTCATCCTGCCGCCTTCCCAGAAACATCGTTAGACATGAACAAATGCAGGGGTTGAGGTGGGGGGTAAAAGGACATTAAACACAGCTACTATATCTGGAAGGGCTTCTGGAGGATTCTCCTCCCCCCAAAAGCAGGAGCTTGTGTTTCACTGGCAGGCTTCAGCGTAGCCGCGGCTCTTAACAGCGGGATGGCGATGAAGAGTAACCTGGAAACTGCCTCCGACCAAAGTCCGTTCCCAAAATGCGCCATTAGCAGATTGCCAGAGATGGATGGCGGCTTTCTGCACGAGTTGCTGCTCGCCAGTGTGTGGGAGCAGAGGCCGGCCCCTCGCCGGTTCCCAGGGCCCACTCGCTCGCCGCTCCTGAATCTTATTTAACGTCCAGCGGACCTGTCCGCTGCAGCCGGCCGGGGCCTCAGATGCCAGGTCCCTCCGTCCCCAAAGAAATTAAAGGTAGTAATGTTACAGTAGCGACTCGGTAACCTTCCAGGACCATTTAAATGACACTATACATCTGGGGACGTGCCACGTCTGCATACAACCTCCTTCCTGACGAGGGCTGGGGGGTCCAATTTTATTTGTGGCCCTTGTAGGTGTCAGTGGAAAAAAAATGACAGATGGCCATTATTATTAAAAGAAGGTTACTTTTAAACACAGTGCTTGACGCTGAGGTAGAATACCGACTGCTAAATCATTGTCAAGGAAACTAATGATAAGATATCATAAGACTGAGGACGCAATGCGAGATGGAGTGCGGCCTCTCGCTGCGTAATCAAGCAGCGCGCGGCCCATCCTGCATTCATCTTTATTTGCGTAAATATTCACGCGGTCCGTTTTACACTCTGGGGATTTATCAACATAGCTCCCAAAATGACACACTGTTTATTTAAATTGTACGTTTTCGCAGTCGTTTAAAAGATAAATGAAAATGTTATAATAAAAGCGGGGGAAATGCACACTTCTGCTTTCTTTGTTTTGTTCGGTGCCGACTGCTGGGACAGTATGGTGCCGTTTGTGAAACGGGGCAGTGCAGACTGTCTTTAAGAAAACCCACTGTGTTCAGTAAACCTAATTGTATAGTTATATAGCTCCATATGCTGTTATGTAGTTATACAGTCACCTGTCTTGGCTGCACATTCAGAACATACATTCAGCTTATTAAAAAAAATATATAGCTTCACGTATATTAGGGAATAAAAAAACCACCATCTCATGGAGAAATATCACATATGAAGTATTTCTGTACTTTTTATAGGTAAGAAATCTTGGTGTCTGTGTTTAATGTAAACAGCGATGGTCACAGGTGAGTATTAGACCATGTACACCTGTTGTTGGAACTGTAAAAACCCACAAATCTGAATAACAAGAGGCTCAGCGTGCAAAGGAGTGCTGGTGTCTTCTTAGTGAGTCTTAAAGTAATTTCAGCAAGAGCAAACACCCCGCGGCGACCGGCTTTATTGCTGTGTTGGTTAGCTACTCGCGTCAGGCCTGTGGATTCACAGCGTTGCACAAACTCATTTACAGGGGGGGTCGGTGTTTGGATCCCTCTCTGTTTTCTCATGTTTGATGGAGGCTTATTTTAAAATTCTGCTCGTCCGAGCATTTCTGGAAGGTATTTATGGAGCAGTTTAATTATTGATATATTTACACATTGTGATTGTACTGTCCGAACGTAGGAGGTGTTACAAGTACAGGAGTGTACATAGTGTAACTGACGAGGGCCGGTACACGAGCATGTGCAGGCAGACATGGAAGACCCCCGTCTCCTGTGAGTGGCGTGGTCTGTATCTGCACACTGCTCTGTTAACCCCGATCTGGCCATTGTTCCTTCCTCTCCCAGCGTCATTAGGGGCACTATGGCTCTCCTGTGCCTCTCACAGTGCATCCGCCAGCAATGCTGAAGAGCCACGCGAGCAGCAGCCACCCTTCTAAAAGGGAGACTGTTTTCTAACGTCGGGTTGCTCACTCTGCAGCAGCGCCAAGCCCACCGTCGCTCTCTCTTCACCCCTCTGTAAGGGGGGCAGCATCTCCAGGGTGAAACCAGGATGCGGAAACGGGCGTGTGCCTCTGCGTGGGGGGGGGGGGCAGATTGTGGCTGGGGGTTATATGGACACCGAGTTTACCGAAAATCTCAAGGACAGATCATTCTCCCAGATTAAACAACATTCGCTCTCTGTCAAGCGCCCGACTTCAAATCTGCCTGGATCACAGTCCTGCAAGACGGAAATTAGCCTCGCTCAGACCTCGTTGTGCATGACGGGATAAAGCGCAAGACGTTTGCGCCTGAAGGAAGAGGGATAATGAAATAATCTTTAATCTCTGTCCCTTCAAGGCACCTGGAACACCTGTTATCCTCAATGGCGGTGCGTGTGGGGGCACCACACAGATTCATCTTAAGGATGGTAATTATTGAGGCTAATTATTCATTTTGGTGCAGGGTGATTATAAGCTTTCCTTCAGGTGCATGGCTGCCTCTCGCACGCCAGCTGAGGCGTCATCGCCGCCCCGTGACACCCTCCCGCCCGCCTTCCATTTCCCTTGCAGATATTTGACCTCTCATGTTGTTTGCAATCTGTACTTGGGGAGAAAAATCACAACTAGAAACTTTTAATTGCTAAATGAGAAAAGCACTTAAAGGCATAGTTGGAGCCATCTGTTAGGCATGTCTCGATCTCACCGTTCGTCTCTTAGAAGAGTCAAAAAAATAAAAGTCTCCCTCAAAAAGCAGAAAGGGGTCAGGCTGTTTGTTTTCCACTCTGCTGCCTCACACCACCCATGACGGGGAACCCGAGGACTGACTGTCCATGCCCAGGATATCGCTTCAGTGTGGCACTGCCTGTCTTCTAGAACCCGGGTTTTAATTAACACATACTCCTAAGCCTAAGTGGACACACAGAATAAGACTTCTATAAAGGATTTCAAAGCAGCTCTCCCATAATTTCCCCGTCTTGTTAATATTTAATGAGCTGAATACATTTCTTGTTTAAAAAGGGATTGTATTTTAATTAGGGCCTGGGGGAAACACAAAGCCTTTACGTCGACGTGAACTGTGCTCAGACTACATTACAATTAATAGAAAGACAACCTCAAATACTAAACTATGTTAATTGATTTTTCTTTTTGAAAAGAGAAAGTCATGTACATTTTGCTTTCACAATAGCTAAATAATAAAAGCATAGCGGCTTTCAGGCATCCTCATCAGACCATGTTGAATAGTTTTTTTTTATGACGATGATTTGCCTGCCGTGGCACTTAAAGATCGTTTAGGCACCGGTTCTTTCGCAGAGTGACTTGGGCGTGCCGCGTTCCAGGCTGGCTTGGCCCATGGTGCCGGAGGTTACGTTTCCCATGTGGCTTGGAACCATCCCAGATATTTTAGTCTCCCACATTTATTTGTTGGCACAGTTTGTGAAATTAATTCATACATCAGAAGGTTTGATTGATTCTTTCTAAGTAATACCTAAAATGTTCATATTTCTGTTTATTTGTGCAATATATGTACCTCATAATTTAAATAACAACTAAATAAGACCATAAAAAACTTTCTTTTGATTCTTTTTCAATAAACGTATGAGTTCGATATGATCTAAAACATATGTACTTGTTTGCGATATTTTAGTTGAGGTATAATTAAAGAAAAGAATGTCAATTATTTCCTGCTATGTTCCTTTCCCCGTCTTTAGTTTCTTTCTGTGTAAAGCCTCCCAATCGAGGGTAATTCATTCAAGGTCAGCTAGCTAACAGTCACTGTCACCCTTAAACTGAACTGTAATTGTTTGCCGAACACGTTAGATCAAAGGTTAATTGATTCTGAAAGACACAAATGAAACGTTTTGAGAATTTGTGGTGGAAGAAATGCTTCTTTTGATGGTTTTAAAGCCTCTGTCTCCTTTATCACCTTAATTGCCTGACTTATAAATATGAATAGCTTTCTGGCATGACTGTTTCAGATCCCATGTGGTCATTTTGTCCTGTTCTACAGCACATGACAAAGCGTTCAGACTGATCTAACCTAAGTGACGATGACACCATAAAGCCTGATGACAAAGCGGGAATATCGGCATGTCGTGTTAAATATGGGGTGTTCAGCACTAATCAGACCAGTCCGGCGATGGGGTGAAGACCATGGAGCATCTGCCAATTTCAGCCTCCTCCATGATGCTGGCCTGTGAACGGTGTGTTTAAGGGAGCCTCAGTTTATGTGCATTAACCTGCTCATCTGTCTAATCAAGAACGAGTGATTATTGTCTAATGATTCATCTATATTGAACTGAACATGCAAAAAAAAAAAGCAAAATTAAGGCTGACGTACATTTGTAAAGTTTCATTATAGCTCAGCACCTAAACAGGGTGATAATGTAAACTCATAGCTATAATGTTTGACCTTTGACTCATGTCATCATTTTATTGAATTTAATTTAAAGACCTCCTCTGATGGTGTCCTTGCCATTTTCACTTTATTAGTCTGAGATGTTTAACAAAACGTGAGACCCTGAAGAGTCTATACTGCAGTTAATCACCACTATCTGAGGCTGTAAAAATTATACCATTGACAAGACCCTGAGACCCTCACTGGGAGCAGCGGGTGGAAGATGGATAGATAGATCAGTGACAAGACTGGCTTCTGTACATCATTCATTCCCATCCATCTTCCATGGTCACTTATCCAGTACATGGATCGACAGACATATTACCAGCTTTTCTTAATTCTTAATTCTTTTATTTAAACAGTTTCTACTTGGTTTCACTGGAACTGATATTTGACTTAATGATGAATGTATTTTAAATGGAATATAAACGTGGTTTCAGTTGCCTTTTTAAAATTTCTGACATTTGTTTTTTAAACACGTGACTCACAATGTGACTGCTGGGGGGCTGCTGGGTCGCTCGGCACTTTCCGGCGCGTCTGTGACTCTAACCAGCCCAGGAAATAATGTCCCATTTGACGAGTGTCGAACGAAGACAAGCGATGCCCATCGCTCCATGATCGGTGTCAACCTGTCAAACCACGCGTTGGCTCCTCTCGGACGAGTGCGGCGCTTTAATCTCGTCTCAGTCTCGCTGTTATATATATTTTGTTTTTCTGCTGGCCTGTTTCCTGTTCGAGTTTATCGTGGCATTAGGAGAAACTGATTGCAGCCATGAATTAAACCCACAAGTGAGCTGAAGGAAAGCCTCCTGGAATGACAATCTAATTCTGAGCGAGCTGGAAAGAGCGTGGCCAGCGGCGCCCACGGCTGGCCCCATAAAGGTCAAGATTTGCTGTCTGGAAGCACAGCTCAAACATAAATGCTCCATAATGCCGCTGCGGGTGATTACTTTACTCTCTAGACAATGTCAATTTTGCCCAAGTAGCCACAGATGCAGTCAACATTAAGTCAGTGGCATGTCAAGGGCTCTTGTAAGTGCTGGTGTCTTCTCCCAGAAAGCAGTGCTAAAGCCCTGCTCTATTACAACAGGGACCCAGAGGACAGATGTTTAAGGCTTAGGGGGGTGATGGAGAATAATAGCACATTAGATTCTTAATGTCTTTGATATGCTGGACCCAGGAGAGGGAATTCTCCGTGGATCCAAATGCCCTTCTTTCCGTTACTTGCCTTCGCTCTTATTTTCCTTCTCTCCATCCTGATCGTGGCATCCGCAGAGGCTCCCGAGCAGCGGAATCCTACCCTGGAGCCACAAACATGCCGGCCATCCATCACAGCTGTGACCTGCTCGGATGAGGGACACCGCGCGACCGGCTAAGCTAATGAACTGATTATACGTATATATATGCACGCGCATATATGTGCGTGTGTGTGTGTGTGTGTGTGTCTGTGTGTGTGTGCAGGAAATAATAAAATAATATGCAGGGGGCCACATGCTACAGCGGTGATAAAAACCATCATGTCAGCATCAATCCTCACGGCATCGCGGCTTGCTGGAAGCCCCATCAAAACTCAAACACCCCGTAGGAGCGTGTGATGTGGCCACCGCTGGGAAGCCTGACGTTGATCCGCGATCGCGGACACGGGCCCAGTCAGGCTATGATTAATTTAGCAATGGCTGTGATTTTTAGCGGTGCAGCAGTTAGCTACATATATATGGGAATGCTTTAGTAATATATTTGTTTTGATAATGAACTGGCGGGCTGAGGGGATTGCTGCCTTTTCAGCCCAGCGTTGCTGGGTTTGGCGTGGCACTCAGATGAGGATCCACTCCCTCTCGCGATTTCACAATCCTTTTCTCCCTTTTCTGCCAAGCTTTCACTAGGGTGTGTGTTTTGGGCCCTACATAAATTTCAGCACTTCACCCAAGAGTCCATCCCCTATTTATTGACATGATGTGTCTTCACTTCATCACTCCATGCTACAGGTACGTGTAGCCAGACTGGTCGGTGTCAGGGTTAAAGTATCTCCTGCAGTGAATGGACAAGCGACGTGCGTAATTATGGGTTTGGGATTCTCCTCAACAGGACCCCTCTAGCTGATCTCCCAGTGGGTTTGAGATGCACCTTGATGAGAGGCGGGTTAGGGTAATCCAGACTTCAAGCTTAATTAATCTTATGTCTCTTTTGATAAATGACTTTTAAATCGCGCTGTAATTGTGTGATATCCCACATTACAGAGAGAGCTGCTTTGTTTTGACACAGGTTGTGTGAAAGTCAAAATGGAGGATTCAGTTATTTTGGACATAGCTTTCTCTTCAAAGTTAACGTGCTTTGTTCAGAACACAGTAGAATTTTCCGGAACTATAGAAAGATGTTTTTTATGGTTTTATGGATTTTATGGCGCGTCCTACTGAGAGGAAGAGATTCCCTAAATCCCCCCATGTAGCACACTGTAAAACCTCCAACTTTCATTGAGTTTTTGACAGGAGTGATTTGTTGTCTGTGTATATCGTGTTCTATTTTTTTGCCCTACATGAATATCAGCCTGAGGGATAAACACATTATGTTGACAAATTCCATGTTTATCTTGCTAATGAGAGGTATTTAAGAGCTGTTAAATGCGGTTCATTTTTCTATCTTTTTTTAAATTTGGGAATCTGAGATTCGGATGTTGACAAAGGAAGTTGGCTTTGCTGACAAAGGAAGTTTTAAATAGATGGTGATGTCATGTGAGTGATTACTTAATTTCAACTGGAGCCTAACAAACAGCTAATAATGGAAAACTATTAATTGTTCATTTAATTCTGCTACACTTCATTTGCCATTTAATTGTGTTTCAGCCTTGTATGAATTGGGGTTATTTATGTAGCTAACAGATGCAGCCATCTTTTATCCCTTTGGCAAGGGCTCGGTTGCTGTAAACTCTGTCCTACTCTAACATTTTATTCGGTATGATGAACTGATTTGCATTTGTAGCAGAATTGGTGGCAGTCTTCACAGAGTGACAGAGTGGCATTCTGGTGCCACAAACAAACCCATTGATTGCATGTCATTAACAAATGGTGACCTTGTCCTTTTTTAGTTTTATATGTCAAAAACATTCAGGACAGATAAAACAAAAGCAAAATATGAATCTCATTTCAGGACACTGAGGATATTGAATGCTTCAGTGACTTGTAATTTACATGCTTCTAATCCTAGGTTATAAAGTACTTAAATACATTTATTTGATGATAATCACAACAAATGTGTAATTTTTATGCATAATTGATGTACTTTAATTATTTATTGTGTATATATAATTAACACAATACATACACACAAAACATATGTAAAGATTGTGTATGGGTGTGTGTTACATATACCTTTATTAATTTTCCTTTTTAAAAATATTTATTTAGATTTCATGGCAGCTTACACTGGTGCAAATTATTGATAGGATTCTGATGTGTTACAAATATGCCACACACTGACAGTTTTTTGAGGATCAATAAATTAAATACACCTCTTTAATTTTTAATAGTCCTTTGCTAATCTCTGAGTTTAATGACCAAGCCCTGCAGAAAAGCAGATGAAGAGATAGAAATCAAGAGATACGGTCACCAAAATGCGATTTACTCAGTTTCAGATTCATATCGAGGACTTTCTCTTAATTGCTGTAAATTTTATTAAATTTTGCAGAGTATGTCACTTCATACATGTGGTTAAGGGGTATGTCTAATATGGATGAAATTGTGTGTTCGAATCAGGTGATTTGGACTCACACTTGAACATTAAAAAAAAAAACTCATAAGATCATAGTAAACCTAATAAAAATCTCTACATGTACAGCTGAAGTAAAGGAACAAATCCTGCTGACATTCAAGTGTTAAAAGCACTAGATATCAGTGTTCGAAGTGAGCCATACTTTTAACTTACATACTGTTCTAGTAGAGCTTATACTTGAAGCTAATGATGTCATGAATTTATTCCGTGAGCATGGCAGGTAGGAAGACGACGAGGGAGGAGGTAAGGGTATTCGCTGGCCAGTCCGCCTGATGAACTCGATTAAGCTAATCTGAGCTCCATCAAGACGACATGGTAATATGCAGTTACATTATCCGTCAGCTAGGATGTTGCAGAGGTCCTGCCAGGAGGAAGAGACAGGAGGCACTCTTCAGATCTGTACGGTTCCAGCTTCTCACATTTGTCTCACTGTTCAGGTAGAACAGGGCCGGTATTCACACAGGTGAAGAGTCCTGTGTGGAAATAAGTATGTACAGAACTCCTCATAAATCCCTTGTTAGAATGAGGGCAGGTTTCAAAGAGGCTCCGTGTTCTGATCTGGTATCTTCTGGTTATGACCCTTCATGGTTCAGCTTCAGCACGAAGCTGTGGGTGCAGTTTCTCCATTCCTCTTAATGATGCATGAGCGTGACGCTGGCGGCTGTCCGCCGCGACAGGGACCCTCCTTCCGGAAGCTTCTGGTGTTGCGTACAGGGCCTCTGTGGCTTTCTAGGGAACCTTGCAAACCTGCCAACTCAGAAAAGCTCATCCTAGGACTTCCTCGAAAATAGGAATAAACATCAATATTTTTAATTATATATAGCAATGTTTATGTGTGTGTGTGTGTGTATAGACATACATACGCTATCTTTTTTTAACACTAATAATGTACTTATTGAATAATGTATGTGTGTGTGTGTGGATTAGGTCTCCCACAATGTGATAAAAACCTGTTATTTTGACATTGTGGGGACCATTGTTCAGGTCCCCACAAAGATCTGTAAATGCACTCAAAAAACTGAAAATGCAAAAGTTTGGTTACTTGTGGTTAAGGTTAAGGCTGGGTGGTGGTTAAGGTTGTCATGTTGGGATTAGAGTTTTCCCCATAGAGATGAATGGAGAGTCCCCACAAAGACATAATTACAAACCTGTGTGTGTGTGTGTATGTATATATTAAAAATTGTTTACAAGTGTTTGCATGTTTATGTTGATGCTGTGTGTTTTTGAAATCTCGCTAAGGGCCTTTAGTTTATATGCTCTTATAAAACCTAAGGCCCTTGAATTTCCCTATCAGTTTATTTTCTTTATGCAAATCACGCACAGCAAGCAAAACATATACGAGATTTATTTAAACGTGTTTTTGAAATAAACATAGCCTCAGGTGTCAACAAATTTTAATTTTTTTTCGTACAGAAATGTGTTTTCTAAAACCGAATTTAGTACAGTGATGTTTGTGTCATTTTTAGTTCAGTCAGCGATGCACGCAGGAATCGGGGGTCTGTCTCTGTCTTAACGTAACCGCGAGCTTTTCCCCAGGCGGGGGGATAACGAATCGGCGCTGGCTGCAGGAGATCAGCCACTGCACTGACGCAGACGCTTCCCCCCCCCTACATCTGCTGAGAATTTAGCCCCCCCCCGCGCAAAGATCTTTGAGCCCTTCCAAGAGTCAACCATAAAAGACAACAACTTGTGAAAATGTGTCAACATAGATAAAAATGGAGATCTAAGAGGAATACAGAAAGACTAATGTGTTTCTTGTAACCTCCCGTTAACTACATTGATGAAAGGAATACCAGACTTTTAATGTTGACGCTAAAGCAAACGAAACATTTCCGAACCTGTGATCTGCGGGGGGAAAAAAGCTCTTCCTCTCAAATTAATGTCTTTAAAACTCTCACAACCGTTTTCCCCGCAACCTTTTTTTTCTTTTGACTTTAGGCTCCCATGGATGCTGTAGAAATGTAGAAATTTGTTCTATAACTTTAAAAACAACATGTCGATTTACCATTGCTAAGAAACATTTGATTTTGTGAGCGACGTCCCAGA
>JAODJU010000007.1:21314408-21340665 GCA_026776725.1 Gnathonemus echidnorhynchus | reverse complement strand
CCCCCCCCCCCCCCCCCCCCCCCCTCTGCGCGCTTTCAGTTTTTCTGTTTGAGGTGCAGATTTGGCAGCTGCTGGATAAAGAGGCTGTTTAGAGCTTCGGGTCTCAGGAGAAAGCTGGTCTTAAGCACCTCCGTGTAGGGGGCAGCGTCGCGCCTGTGTGTGTGTGCGCGCGCGTGCGTTTGGTGCTGACGGTGGGACTTGCTAACAAATGTCTTGCCGGGACTCTTGATTGTCCACAGATTTCCATTTGTAACCTTTACAGGTCTCTGCAGGACCATTAGGAACATTAGACTGTGGACTCAGCAGTTGATTCTCCTCCTCTGTTAATACAGCTCACATCGTTTCTCCCATCAGCCCTTTTTACGTTCCTGTTGGGAAACTGGTCGCAATTTAAGTGATTTCTCTCAGATCCTATTAAGTAAATCAAATTCTTCTTTTCAAGTCCAGTTATTTAAAAAAGCTGCATCCTCTGGTGGCCCCTCCGCCATCAAAGTGCAGTAATCCAGATTTACACACTCTAAAACCTCCAATATCGCCACCTACCATCCGAGTAGATAGAGTAATTAAATTGGTACTTTTTACAAGTCGTACTCAATAAATCTGAATAAATTAACAAGGCATTACTAAGACTGCTACATTAAATTTGCATAGTGCGTTTAATGAATATGCAACTGCAAGTGAAAAGGTCTGCTACTGTGAACCCTCCAAATTAACATAACTACTTCCAGCATGTTTCTTAAATAATGCACTCATTTGCACATCACTGAGTTGGCTAATTCTAACTTCAGTCAGGGTAGCCTTGTAATTAAGACTCTTACTTTAATTTTTAATGAAGTTTATGTTACATCAATCCTGACAGTAATGAGGGGACGTGAAAACAAAAAGGGTGCTAATAATTAAATTCACAAACCAGTTTGAGGGATAATAATTCCTGAGGAGAAATTACATGACTAATTATTAATTAAATATTCATACCATGGCTGGGGCTGCCTCTTGTACCGCTGCCTCGTCGCCGGTAACGCGGGGAGACGCAGCGCCCCCTCTGCCGCCATGCTGACGCGAAGCTCCCTGATCCATTTTAGTGCGCTATTAATCATGATGACACCCAAAATAAAATCTGCTCTAATTGGACTCCTTTTATTGAGATTTCAGGGTGTCACCTGAGTTGGTTTAGTTATCGTTGGCCTTTGAATATATTAATGCTCGGGTCCAAATAAAGGATATATAGTGTTGGTAAAATCGTATAACAAAAACGGACCTTTAGCTGGTTCCACTTAAAATGTCAGTTTAAATGTTATAATTTAACTAGAAATATACGTTTCTAATTTCTTCGGTGTGGCTGTTGATTTTCAGAATGGCGTACCTGAAACACAGGTGACGATCGCTTCGCGTTGTTTTCATGTGAAAGTAACTAGTAGTCACCAACTGAAAGAATTTTTTGTTCTGTTAGAAAAATTAGTAATTATTTCCGTTTTATAGCAAAGATGGCATACAATTTTTAAAGGATTGGACTTTCAGACTTCCCCAAATAAAGAAGGTTTGGTGGCACAGAACCAGCCAGCGCTGTGTTGATGTCTGACGGTGCAGCTGAAGACGACCCCCCTTGTCTAACAAAACTAAATGGGAAAATGCTGGGCACGCCGCCACACTGAGACGCTGCAGCAGTGCTATAATGGACAGTATGTTCCCTCCAGTAAGTCTTTACTAAGCATGTGTTCAGTTCTGTTTAAATGAACACGGCCGTGTTTATCTGTAGTGTCTGTTTGCATCAGTCACAACACCAGTAGCACTTGGAGAGTAGCCGTAGCGCTAAACATTACAGTACAGTGTCATGCCATTTAAATGAATCTTTCTTTTAATTCGCACTATTTCATACATCAAAGTAATTCCTATGAAATCCATTAGTATAAAATACAGGGCAAAGGTTGCCTTAAGCTGTAACTTTCTTTCACAGCTGTTCCTTGACAAGCTTTTAGGGCATTATTACCAGACCATGTCACTTTATCACAGGCGCTACGTTTAATCAGTCCTAAAATGCAGTAATGTGAAGCTTCTCAGAATAATTACATATAATGATAATTCTTAAATGTGTGTCAAAGTAGGTCCTTCAAAGCGAAAGACGGAACCCAGATTTTCTTGGCCAGAGATCAGCATAAATATGACGAACAAATGGATGAATTTCATTATGCCAAGGCACGGCTATGAATCTAACAAACGTGTGTTTTGAAGGCAAAATGGCCGACTGTTGCAGTGAAGCCAGGAAGCTACAGACAATATTACATTTTCTGTATCTGTGTTGTCCATGTTTTCTTCAGGGTGGTAAACCTTGGGGTCCTGATTTATTTCAACATCCAAAATTACGATAATGGGAATTAATGTAGGTATAAAGTTATATAATGAGTGGCAAAAAAACTTAATTTCAAAAGTAATATCTCATAAGCTCCTGTTAATTCTTAAGCCTCAGTATTCACAATATGCAGAGAAGGGTTAAGTCTTGTGTTATCTCATTAAGATTGTTTCAGACGTCTTTCTGATTGCTGGCATATTTAATTGGGCCACGGAAATGCACTATCAGTAGGTATGGGGATAAATAACTCACCTTCCCATTGGTCTCGCTGAGAATCTATTGATGTTTCATAAATCCCAGTCAGTGCAAATCTAATTGAGTTACCATGCTGAATTACCTTGCATCTAAATGGCATTCAGGTTCACAAATGGAATAATTAGGGCTGAGAAAATGGGATGTATCAAGTGTTATATCCCCAGTGAGGGCAGACATGGCCGTTCACGCAGCTGAATGATTTTGTGAGCCAAAGCAGGTAACAAACATCGTATTTACAAATGCAAGCCGTTTGTGAATTTATAGTGTTATCCTATATGTTAAAGAGAAAACAAAAAAGGATTGGGAATTATTTTTGTAGCAACATAGTCTTAAACATTTTGGCTACTAATATTTTAAATATGTAATAATTTGGGGGGACTGTAATCGGGTGAAATATATTCTGTAATCATCCATAGCTGGACCATGGCCTTCCAGAATATATCTTTAATTTAATTTCAAATAGATATAGTATTTCTTCATGCATGTATTTATTTTGTTTGATTTTCAGTTATTATTTTGTTTTTTTGCAGAAGGATTCATTTGACGATGTTTACCTTTAAATTTCACGTGTTTATAATGGTTAAATTCCAGGGGGAAATGTGGTGCTGCCTTTAGGCCGTATGCTTCGTTTGTCTGGGAGTCCCTCCACCCGCCATACATCATACCCACCTTGTCTGTAACTGAGACTCGACGGAAAGGTGTGCTGTCCGACCTTTCATACTCCTCATAATCAACAACCCCTTATAGCTGTAATCAGCTCCCACTCCAGTACTCAGTGATGATGTAATTTAAAGCACATCTAAGGCACTTCACATTCAAGTAATCACTTCAGTAATTAGCTAATTTCAAGTCCTCCAAATAGCAGCCCGCTAATTTTTGTAATCAGCCTTCATTTGGTTAATCGCTGCTTTAATTAATTTAATTAGTTAAATCTGCAAATGTTTTCGAGTGTAAATGTTGTTTTGTAAACGTGGTTGCCGGTGCCAAGGAGGATCGCGGGGAATTCTTTGAATCTCAGAGTTTTTAAACTAACAAACGCAGACGAGGTTTGTGTTAGAAAACGTCCCCAGCAATAAGGAAGCCCCTCAGGATCCTGCAAGCCAGCCGTAAAGACAATATTGAGTTTCCTTCTGTCTTTTTGCATGGCTAAATGAAGAAAATGAGTGTGCATATTAAACAATCTGTCCTTCAACTCTAGTCTTCCTGTTTGTTTCTCTGCAATGTAATGTTAAGAAGGGGGCTGGTTCAGTTTCCCAGTCTGCCAGCAAACAAACAGGACTGACTTTCAGTCAGTATTTTAGGGACAGCAATTCAGCTTCAAAACCTCTGATTTTTCATGGTGTTTTATGAGGTCGGGCCTGCAACGTTAACCACAATGTTTCTTGGCTGTGTCTTATACACTACTTTGCATTTAAAGTACTGTTTAAAGTAAATATTTAACTATAAATGGTCAAGTGCATGTAGGGTTGGACAGCTATAGAAGGATAATGTGAAAAGAGGTGATGAAGACTATTGATTTTCCTATTGAACACAGGAAAAACACCATTATAAACTCATTAAGGGCAGCATGTTGGTTTACGCCCATGACCTTGACCAGGAAAAGTGGTTGGAAGATGGATGGATGGATGTTTTATAATTTTTATGTGC
Organism: Gnathonemus echidnorhynchus; assembly: GCA_026776725.1. Taxonomy (NCBI): domain Eukaryota; kingdom Metazoa; phylum Chordata; class Actinopteri; order Osteoglossiformes; family Mormyridae; genus Gnathonemus; species Gnathonemus echidnorhynchus. Next base: position 21,336,416 of record JAODJU010000007.1, on the reverse strand, counting down.
ATATATTAAACAGGATGCAGCTGCATCCTGTGCATCCCTCGCTATTGATAGGCCGAGTGTTCACCACCTTGTTTTTCACCATATTTTGCACTTATCCGGGATTTTGTTTTGTTTCATTTTGTTGTAGAGAAAATGGGTTTTTGAAACTCAATTATTTGGGATTGTAATGGTTTCGGTTCAGGCAGGGGAATTGCATATTTCCCTAATGATCAGAACTATATATTAAGCTGGAGCCTGTGTCTGCCTGTGGCAGAGCACTGTCATTTTTTCCAGTGGTACTTGACAGCTGCATTTCATTTGCTGGGGCTTCATGTGTGCAGCAGTGAGAATGCTATTAAATTTCCAATCCCTGTTTCGTACGTCCACACCTGAATTCTGAATATTCTCAAATCATGTTTAAATTATATTTCCTGATTGTTTGGCACCTAATCTTTAGTGTTATAATCTTTTCACTCTCAGAATATTTTTGAGTGTTTTTTTCTTCTTCTTCATTTTGGAGAATGTGGATACCATGGTAACGGACAGAAAGCTTAAGTAGGTAGACAGCATGTCAGCCCAACATTTTCAGCATGGATTAAACATTTATAAATAATATAACTGGGCTGTGATGACTTAGCTGTTGATACTGAAAGCAAGAGCAATTTAGCTTAGAAATAGCGAGGCAATTTTTGCCAGCCAACTTTGTTCAAAGCTTCACCATTTTAATCTATCTGTTTAAAGCTTCTCCGTTAAAATTTGTCCATCTAAAAGAATATACATTATTCCATTCAATTACATCTCTACTAATAAACCTTTTTATTTGCATTATACTGCAGATATCCTGGATTTCTTAACACAGCTTTTGAATCCGTTGGCTTATCTTCTTTCAGAATCCACCTAAATATGCCCCCTGACCCTATACAGGATAAGCAGCCGAAAGATGGACAGATATAAATCTGCGAGTCTTGACCCCAGCCCCCTCTGGTGAGCTTGTGTATTAGATGTGTATTTAGCTGGATGTTGACTTCAACCTACTGTAATTCTTTGTGAAGCTCACAAAGCTTGTGAACGCTTTGCTAACAGTCCTGGTGGAAAAATTGGGAAATACTCTGAAACTCCGAGGAGACGCATGGATGAGATGGGAGTTAATGGTGTCTTGGAGCTGCTGAAGTCTGTTTCTGGGTCGGCCTAGACAGGTATCACGAACCTGTGGGGGCAAATGAGGAGAGGGATGATGAGGGGATTATGAGTCAAGAGATGATGAAGAGATGGGTGAAGAAGAGAAGGATGATGAAGGGAGGGATGATGGAGAGGGACGACAGGGAGGATGATGAAGAGAAGAGATGATCGAGATGTTGAGGAGAGGGATGATTGCGGGATCATGAGTCAAGAGATGATGAAGAGAGGAATGAAGAAGAGAAGGATGATGAAGGGAGGGATGATGGAGAGGAATGATGAAGGGAGGGATGATGAGGAGAAGGAATGATGCAGAGCAGGAAGATGAAGAGAGGGATGACAATGGGAGGATGATGAGAAAAAATGTTTGGCCTTAACAATAATAATAAGAAATGTAGCGAAACTTCTGATGCATTGTTTCTGAAAACCATGTTCTGACTATTTAAAATACCTTTAGCATATTTCATGTTTAGATTTTTTTAAAATTTCAAAAAATCATTGTAGCTGCACTTTATATTCTTTTTGATGCACTGATCCATGGTAGGACTCTGGTGTTTTTCTTATCCCTAATGGACGCTGTGGCTCTGATAATGCATGTATGACAGCAATGACCCACTTTCACATGAAACCTGTTTGTCTGTCTTCATCCTCTCTGCGTGGTTGTTGCTGGCTGCATGCCGTAATTCATACACTCTAGACAATTAATCAACTGCAGGCAATAATTCTGCTAAGAAGCACAGAGGAAAAAAAAAACAAATTTAATCACTTAAGCTTCCAATACTTCCAAAGCTGCAGTTACAGTCATTGTTCCATCCATCCATCCATCCATCCATCCAAGCACCCATCTTTTATAAATGCGTATCTCCTACTGGGTGGCAGTGGCTCAGAGCCAATCCCTAAAAGCATGGAGCAGGAGGCAGGGAAACACTCTGACCAGAGTGCCAGGTCATTGCAGGGTGTGCATACACTCACAGCCATACACCTCTGGGAGATTTAGACACACCAACTTCTAAACACAGGTGTTTGGTCTGTGGGAAGAAACTCGATTAAACACTAGTGCAAAGGGAGAGAACCTGCAAAACCCGCTCACAAAGTATCATGGGAGCGGGACTCGAACCCCCCAGCCCTGGAGGTCTGAGGCTACAGTGGTGATCCCATGAAAATGTGGGCATTTCTTAAAAATTACATTTCTGTTAATGAAAATTCTGTTTTTCATATTTCAAAATACACTAACGTTTTCCCTGAGGTGTGTTACTGGTTATTTGTTGTGGCTGGGCTATGAGAAAGGTCGCCAATCATGTGGCTGTGTGCGTGTCCCTGCGTGTACAGAGGGCCTGTCAGCGGCTCTGTTGTCACTAAAGGATTAATTATTGTCTTGGGGCATGGATGCATGGATGAGAAGCGAAATGGGAGGAGCATGTTCATTATGAGCATGTATACTCAAGAGTCTTCCGGCTGAGCCTTTCATTAGGAAAGGGGGGGGGCGCCCTTATTAAAGCAGGGAGCACAAGTCCTTGGCGTCAGCACCAAAAAACTTCCCAACGCACTACTCAAATAACGAAATGTTACATGACCCATTGAAGCCCCCCCCCCGGTATCCCAGGACATGCATCCATTCCTGGAATGTTCTGGAACGATTCCAGATTCCTCCTGCTGGAATCGCGAGAGGAATCTGCATGCCTGCGATCGTGACAGGTTCAGTCAGGGTCTGGAATGGTTTCACAGGAGCAGGAGATGCTGCTCTAATATTTATTTCACGGGTTCGAAGTGGCATGTTTGACAACTTAATCAGGCCACTTGCAGTCTGATCTGAACACTGAAAACATGGAGAAAGGAGACACATACGACTGTAGGAGGGGCTGTGATGCATTCAGCGGTTCATTAAAGCTACCTAATTTGTTTTTTTCCCTTAAAATGGAAAAAGTTAAGTACCTTTAATTTAGTTTGTCTTTCAATTATCTGCACTGCTCCTTCCACGTGATGAAATCTGTATATACACAATGAAGCAAATTTGTCACATAATCTTAAACATGGTAGTTAAAATAATAATTATAATATGTCACAAGTCAGCAGTTGGATGTGATATTAGTAAGTATCTCAATGAAACTAAAACCTGTCATTAATGTACATACTTCTTCCCTCCATGTTTTTATAGTACATGTGTAGAATTCCGTTATTTATTATTCAGTACATTTTTCCTTATTAATAGATTATCACATTTTCAGGTTCATGCATGACTGAAGAGCTCTTGATGAACTGTTCTCACAAGCCAATCGTGTCTCCCCTTTAAAAACAGACGCTTTTGCTCTGCCAATGACGAGGCTCATTGTATTCCACGAGCAGGTTGTGTTGGGATGATTATGCAGAGTGAATGCTATATTCAGATGAGTTCAATATTTGCATTGTTTCATATGAACCAAATACATTATGTAAAAACCAAATATTAATTGATCTGAAAAGTGCTACAGTGACTCCCATCTTCTGCCCTTTGATTAGCCGCGGATTAAAAAACATCATTATGGTTTATTTGCTGTGCTCTATTTACAGCTCAGGTTAGCATAGTGTTATTAATATATAAATGAATTAGTGCCTGGAAATCTGTCATGCACATTACCTGACAGCAGGAGGCATCGCGCACCGGCCAACTCTTCAGGAGCCACAGTAAATCCTGACTCGCCCCGAAACGTGTTTGTATGGCCCCATTAAAGGCTTGATTTATTGGGGAGGCGTGTTTGTGCTTAACAGTGGAAATTGGCTCCATTCAAAACAATGTAAATCATAGCCAATTACAGTATTTGAATATCAGTGGTGGGCGAGCAGGCCTGGGCTGCTGGAAGTGAAAGGCACAACGTGGAGGGGGTGGGGGATGGGCCCCATGTGCAGTGAGGAGCCCACTGCAGCAGCTGGGGGCCACTCCGTACGCAGCCAGGGCCGCATCCTCCTAGCTGGGCACTTAAACGCTGCTGCTTTTTGCTTGTGTTCTTTTGACTATATTATGTGGGAAGAAATGAAGTCAGTTATGGTTTGGGGTTGTGTGTGGCACAGCAGGTCGGGATGTTGTACTTGTGCTTGGAAGGTCGCTGGTTCAACTCCGAAGCTTGGGAGATTTATGTTGCTCTTGGCCCTTGGGCCAGACCCTTAACCCTCCAATTGCTCTAGGTACTGGCTCACCTTGCTGTTTCAAAAATGTGCCCCCTTTCGGATAAAAGAGTCTGTCAAGTAATGAAATTTATTACTGTGGTCGAACTGAGAAGTTGATATTCATCTTGTTCTGTGTTTGGTTTATGTTTACCGGCGGCTGTAGGAACAGAGTGACATTTTCATTGTGTAGTGTTACTGTTTAGTTTGTTTATGACACTAAACTCTCTTGAATCTTTTGGGATGTGGCAAACTTACACAGTTTCTTCTGTTTCGTTCAGTCATTTACCCAGAACCTTCAGCCACTAATATTGACTATGAGAGTGTTTCTTTACATTAGAGTGGCAGTGTGAACTATGGTGATGATGATTTCAAACCACTATTTGAAATTAATTCCATATTTTTATAAACTGATCCCTCTTGGTCCTGCTGTAAACTATAAAATATTTTCATTATTATTTACCCATAAATCATACCATCGGTTATTCAATTTAATTGTACTTTCTATTCCACTCTGTTCTTTTTTTAACCATTAAAGATATCATCCAGCACATAATTTCCTGTTTCAAAATAAAGAAAGCTCAGAACAATAGCTTTTTAATCTCAACTTGCGAGCCGAGAGTCAAGCAGCATGTGAATGACCTCCGTGGTATTTACTGTACATGTGGGCCAGCAGCCAGCAGATGCATGTCTAAGTGGGTATTGGTGGTGTGCAGCCCGCGGTGCTCAGTTCACAGTGTTCAGCTCGTGTTGTTCATCTCCTGGTGTTCGGCTCATGGCATTCAACTAATAGTGTTCAGCTCCCAGTGTTCAGTCTGGGGTGTACAGCTTGCAGTATATGACCCATGCCATTTAGCTCATGGTGTTCAGGTCCCTGTGTTTAACCTGTGGTTGTTCAGCTTGAGATGTTCAGTCTGCAGTGTACAGCTTCTGGCTGTTCAGCCCATGATGTTCAGCTTGCGGTGTGTAGTCTGTGGTGTTCAGTCCACTGTATTCAGTCTGCGGTGTTCAGCTTGTGGTGCTCAGCATGGCATGTTCAGCTTGCGGTGCTAAGCCCATGGTGTTCAGCTCACTGTGCTCAGCCTGCAGTCTTCAGCTTGTGGTGTTAAGTTTTCTGTGTTCATCTAACAATGTTCAGCTCACGGTATTCAGCACACTGCCCTGACTTACTGGCCTATGGTGTCACTTATTGCTTGAGTGCAGTTCCACACTTGTTAGGGGGTGTTATTTGTTTTTAAGACCAAAGCCTAATGGCCATCATACGCACGCAGACACACACACACACACACACTTTCATCACTCCATAAACTCATGCACATAAACCCCTGGCTTGGGAAATCTGTCTTTGGCAACTTAAATTATTTCATGTAAGCTGCTGAGAAACAGCTAAGAAAACTGCTCCAGGGTCAAGGTACAACAATCAGCTTTGTCTTCATGTGACTGATTTGTGCAGCGTTTCCATCATCTCTGAACTGTGATTCTTTTAAAGAGTAAAACTTAAAATGCCTTGGATGTATTTCAAGCATTTGCTGATGACTCTGTGATCTTGAAAGGTATGAATTGATAAGGATTGATTACTTTGTGAGCTGCTGGTAATTAAGGATTCATCACAGCGGGGTGCAGGTAACAGATCAGCTGCTCTTTCTGGGAAAGAAGGACCTGTTCAGAGAGTGAAGCGAGTATTTCTCAGATGGGAAAAAGTTAGGATGATTCCTTGAGTGACAGGGGCCCTATAAAATGTGAAACAAAATTGGATTGGTGTGGGTTGGGGGCCCCATTTGAGATGCTTTCAAGGAGCCCAAAATTTCTAGTGGCCCCTCTGCTTGGGGCTGCAGCAGTAACTGGGCCGCCTTTTCTCAGACCTGCGTTTCATCTTTCGTCTGGCAGACAGTAGCTTGTTGTGTCTGTTTTTAACCTCAAAGGTGTAGCGCCCTCTTTCAAAACTTGCGACGCCTCCCCCCCCCCCACCCCCGCCATCAGGTGGATTCAGAGTCGTCTCCGCTTCGCACGACGATCAATTTTAAATAACGCCATCCATCACGAGGTGCTAGCGGAGTGCGCTGCCTTTGTACCAGCGATGAATTACACCAGGGTGAGCCGGCCTCTCGTGTGCCTGACAGCATGTACACTGACCTCAGGTAACAGCCTCATCTCTCCAGCTGTTCTGCACCATATGGATTCAGTGACCTGCTCGGAGTGAGGTAACCTTGCTCTCCATGATGGCTTTGTAAGCCCCGCCCCTTGGCTGCCATTGGCACGTTTTCCCCATTTAAACGCCGTTCATCTTCTCATCGGCTGTGAGCCAGTGACACCCTCAACATCTCAGCCCCTACTTGTGGATTTCTGTAAAGGATCCGCCATTGGTTTTATTTATAACCAAATAATGTGTGATCTGTACAACCATAGTCTCAGAAAATGTCACCTAACATACGTAAACTGTCCTAAAGATACAGTTAACGGTTCGTTCTTGGGTTCTGTGTTAGTCTTCGTTGGGGGTGGGGGTGTGTGTTTACTAATAGAGCTGTCCAGCGTGCTGAAGCTGCTTCACCTGATTCACTCGCAGTGTGAGCAACTGAGCGTGTATGTAGTGTATGGTGGGATACGAATGGTGTTACTATGGTGTTACTATCGCCGTGGTTCAAAAAAATAACGTGTACCTTTTTTTTTTTTATCGGTTATTGCATTTTCTTAATAATGCCCCATAATAAAGCCAGAATCCCGCAGGTTCTCCTGGTATTTTTAAGAGACCCTTATGTTTGAAACCAGAAATCCACCAAGCCATAATAATAATAATAATAATAATAATAATAATAATAATACTTATTATTATTGTTGTTGTTGCTGTTCGCAATAGTATTATTTTTGTCGTTTTGCTATTGTATCTTTTTAACTTAATAATATAGTATAACGTAAAGGATGTTGAATGTGGGTAAATTTTCTAAACATCCAACAGAAATGGCATGCATGTCTGTACTGTTCATACTACAGAAAGGACGCTACCTCCGTCTCGCTCTCTCTCTCTCTCTCTCTCTCTCTCTCTCTATCCGTATACTAGCCTGCACTTATAAGAACCTCCCTTAAGTTTCTCATTTTTGGTATCAAATTAAAATAAAACTTTTGCACTGTTATTTATCCGCATTTTCTTAATGTCTTTCAGATTAATATCAAAACCCATTTTACATTATAACGACTCCTGAACGAAGCATACGTTTAAACACATAAAATTCATAAAATACAGTTTTCAGTATACGTGTATTTAAAAAATAACTCATACATTTTTCCTATTAACGTCATGATTTATTGCAATTTTATTCCACAAGTACTTGAAAGTGTTCGGATAATTCTGAAATTAAATAGCATATATTCAGTGATTCCATTTTCTCCAATCGCCCAATGTCATTAAGGAATATTACTCCTGTTTTCACTCAGTACACTGTGGTACCAGTGGGGACTTAGCAGGTCTGAAGGCAAATACTGATCAATCTCTCCTGACGTAATTGATTTTAATGACGTATTTATACTCTTTAATCGTTGCCCCTGGTGTTGTTTTTTCTTGGCACTCTTCACAGCTGTCGGGTGCTTATGTTCGACATGTTAGCAAACTGCACCCTAGTCCTTAAAACAACAACCGCATTGCCTATAATTATTTCACATTCATGTACCATTTCTTGTACTTACTTAAATAGCACGAATTACTCGCCACTCTAAAACGCGCTTCCCAGTCCATGAATGCTCGGTTTGTGTAACTGCTCAATTGCCTGTGATTCTAACATATGTTCGTATTGCCCGGGGGCCCTTCTCTAGGTACGACACTTATTTCTGATGTCAGCGAGAAGCACATAGTTAATTATACACGCATATTAAGTCGAAACGTATTTAGTCGTTCCCTTTTATGAGATCGGATTTTATTTTATCCCCTATTTAAACTTTTCTCCTGGAAATTTATTGTTCATTGGAGGTTGGTTATTATACCTCAAGTGATTTATCCAGTTTTGAATTACTGTTCTGTTGAAGCATTAGTCAAATGATGCATATTTATCAACATTTGTGCAACATGATGACACGTATATATATGAAAAAAGAAAATAAAAATCTTTTAAAAATCTAAACTGATAATATAGTATTATATACGGTACAGTTCCTTACCTGAAAGAGTAACGTCATTGTCAGTGAGACGTGTGCACATTTTTTTGTTCTGACAAATATGTTTAAACTATTGTTACTTTATTAAATCAAACATTTCAGTAATATTAATTATACTTTTTAATATAATAATGTACATATAATTAAATAACAGATAACTATTAAATTAAAAATATATATTGGAAATCATAATTGTTGTACTTTATAAAACGTTCTATTATACCAATGATATATGGGTTTAAAATAACTTAATGTCTCCTCTTTACAGGCCAATTAACGCGAATTTTAATTAACAAAAATCTGAGGGCATCGTAAGTGAAATGATAATTAAGTTAAATTAACGCAATGTAAAATACTCTCTGACCCTATAGTACATCGGCAAAAGCCCGCTTAATTTTGTTTAGCGCTAAAAGGGGCTTCAGCACTATAATGAGATCTCTCTGTCTGATAATTAATTGACATTCTCCTGAATATTCATGTGCGTTATCGCCAATACGCTGCTAATTGCAACGCAGAGCGGATTTCAGGAAATGAATTCACCATGGACTTCATTAAGATACTGTAGGCGTGTCAGATGCAGGCAAACGGCAGCGAAGGCACCTGGAAAGGGACAGATCTGTACTTGCCGAAGTGTGAAAGTGGAGTTTTCACTAAGCCTCTTTGGTACAAAACACACGATGTTCACAAGCAGCTACGGCAAGAAGGTGTGAGCGAAGGTGACGATTTTTATGGTGACATGATGTGTAGCCTACTGTGAGAAAGCTGGCAATATTTTAACAAGTTAGTTTGCACTGTTCGTGTGAAACACAAACATTTTCTCTGGAATATGAAAAAGTTATGAGGAACATTCTTTCGTCTTTTAGGAAGAACAATCAAGAATTCAGAAATAATATGCAGAAATTATTTAATTCCTATATTATTATGCTTAATAGCAAAATTACGACCGGTACCATGCCGACTGATCATCATGGAGCAATTAACATAAGGTAGCGGTACAAATACTTATTATTAATTATTATATGGATATTCATATAAAATGCAAGGTACAGCTACAAGTCAACTTTTGATTATTCTAGTAAAAAAACTTAGTGGAGTTTAGTCAAAGGTTTTAATTGCGTGTGTATACAAATGTTTGTATTAACAATGTAAATTGAACCGCCAGCAGTTGCAATTTGTTTATTCATTAGTTCTTTATAAAATCTACATTGCCTGCAGATACAGTGGGCTAATAATGCTATGAAATACACATCCAGCTTACAGTGAGCTCAGCGGGACCCTGGTTTCAATAACAAGGTGACAACAGATTTAAAGGGCAGAACGTAGCGTTCCGTAAAAGATCAAGGGTGGGCGATCACGTGACGCAGGGAGCTCGAACGAGGCGTTTTACTGACACAGGTGACCTGAATAAAACGGACCACTGAAATGTTACATATGCTAAGCGATACACATTAACGTGTCATTAATTAGCTGTTTGTTCTTGTTTTTTTTTTTTGCACTTAAATTGTGAAGTGGAAAAGTATTTTACTTCTCAACATCACATTTAATGATAATGCGGCTATTGAATACAGTTGTTCGGTATCAAAATAAACTTTTTAGATTTTATACGTGGTAAACAGTTTCCCTCATATTAAGCAGGCTACAAAGACAAAAACATATATTTAGTCAAGAAAATTTTGGTCCAACTTTTAACTCTTAAATTTCGGGACTTAAATGACATAAATAAACAAATTAACGCCGACGTTAAATTGTTATTAATTATTTATGCTAATTTATTAGTACAAAAGATAATCGCTCCCTACAATTCTGTAAATAAACAAGTAAAACAAAAAGATTTAAATGCACCTTTTTGTTTGCATTACTCACACGCTTACAGATTTTGTACAAAACTTCCTTCTTTTTGCATGCAGAATCACTGGCGATGACAAATACGTGTTGATTCTCTAGACCGAACCCTGCAGATTTTTTTGCTAACTATACATCTTTAGTTACCCATCAATCTTTAAGTGCGCAACACCTGTAGTGCATATTTTAACAATTTTTAAAATAAATCATATATGTACTTCTGAATATAGCCTTTATTCTGAGGCTTCGTTTATTTGTTTTTTAATTTTCATTTTGATTATTATTATTACAGTGCAGCCCGTAATAATTTACATGATAATCTATAGAAGCTTATTTTATTCACGCAGCTGGGTGGCAGTGTATCCGAAACTGATTCAGTTTTGACAATGTTGTTTTAGCTATCATTTGCTGCTTTAGAGTGAATGGCAGCGATCCTCTTTTTAACGACATTTGTTTCCTATTGTGCGGAGGTGCAGCAGTTGAGGCAGACGTGTGAAAGTGGCTGTTTGATTCTCTTTTTCATCCCCGTGACCTCAGCTTTTGTGTCCCATCACCCTGGGAATGTCACGCCTCACTACTTTACTTTGAGAAGCTTCAGAAAGTGCTTTTGTTTTTCCCTTTTTTTTTAAAGACACACACAAAATTGTTCTCAGTCCCCCTGCTGTAAAAGATACTTCAGATAGAAGCTCGGTTCACAAGTGCAATGCAATTTGGCTTAGCCCAACCTTTGTTCAGCTTGTACAAATGACCAAACAGTGCACACATTATACAGTTGATCTACTGCTGCCTTAACACAGGGCTTCGGTTGCTGAGAGAAAGGCGAGTTAATCTATTCAGAATCATGGTGGCATTTTCAGTGTGCCTTTCGCACAACACAATGGCCACGGCCCGGCGTGAAAACGCAGAAAAGTAAGAAAAACCGGCGGCGCTCACACGCTGCACAGCCTGTCCTCATCTCAATTGGTTAAGCGTTAAGTTAAAGACAAACCGGGGCATGGCAGCTGTTTTGGGATCTAACCGTAATAACAAACAAACAAAGTATAGGCCTAAAAACACACGAAGGGAAAAAAATCACATTGTGCGCTCCTATTCGGAGAAATACGAATATAGCCATAGCACAAGATGATTACAAATTAACATAAACATCAGTTTATTTAGATTCGATTAAACTATATAGCCATTAGGAAATCTGGATTAGACTTGTGGAAATAATTATGAAATTAACCTACTTCTTGCCATTGAAAAAACAGAATGCTCTTCATTTGAAATAATTATTACAGACTATAAATATGACATTTGTCAAACATGAATGTATTGTTTTGTTTTATTTATTTTATTGTAATGTCTAATTCGAATTTCAGCAGGTGAAATGAAGGAAAAATAAGGGATAAGCAATATAATTGGTAAACAACAGGCACATATGCAATCTTCAAGTATTAGATTACATTAAATCCAAATAAAAATAAATAAATGTATCCGTGTATTTTTAAAACCGAATGTGTCCCGTTATGGGACGAATACTTGCACTATCACACATCATTCGGCTCGTTTTGCGTTGGTTCCCAGAGGCTGTCGGACCGCTTTGGTAAAGCTCGCGTGAAAAGCCTGGGAAATTGAAATCCTTTCCGCGGTTTCTGTCAATACACAAAGAATGACAAGAACATTTAAAATGCATTTAGTACAGGAAAAAAAATAAATAACGCATAGCGGCATGACACTGAATCAATTTTCTAAACTCAATAGTCTGAGCAAATGCTTTGGCAGCCGAAAAAATAACAACATGAGACGCTGATTTTTTTTCTCCAGTTTTGTAAATATAAATAGTTTTGGAACTTTTCCTTCTTCTTGATTATGCCCCCCACCCCTATAGACACACACACACACAAATACACACACAAACGCACACACACACATTATTGTCGGACACCCCCTATCGTAAACAAGAATAACGACAGCGTTTCCCATGAAACTGTCTCATATGTTACGTCTAAAACATATTTGCATCTCAGTCAATAATATGTTTATCATCTGCCCATTTCCTATCTGAATGTTTTGGGCTCTTGCTGAAACGCATTGTAGATTTATGGAAGGAAATTTGCATAAATTATGAGCAAATCCGTGAACGTGTGTGGTCCTTCTTAGAGCAAACTCGCCAAGCAGAAAGGTGGCCCTTGGTGAGCTTAGAAAAAAGAGGGCTGAATGCCCATTGCTCAAAATAGGCGTCCATTTGGTTTTCACATTCATATAATTGACTTATGGGTATTTTATACAGTTTTCACAACGCTGACCTAAATAGTTTATTTGCATTTGTGAAGTACTTTTCAACTTGCTTAACATAAAATTACAAAGATCGGTTAGCCTGATGAAGTTTCGTAAGTTCGGCTCCCCTCGCTTTTGTATATATTTCGAGTACATTTTTCGTTTAAGCCGTTATTCAGTTGAATATGTCATATAGCCGAATAAAATGTAACAAAAACAAGCACACGTCGCATCCATTTTTCGTAAGTTCTTCCGGACACATGAGGAATATTTTACTTTTAACTTTCACTTTTAAATGTGACGCGAAGGCAATATTATACTAATGAAATCGCGCACAAAACAATTAAAAGCATCATAAACAACGTATGTCATAGGACAAAAATATGTATGCCGTGTACATGCTAAATAATCACATTCTAAATTTTGGTAGCCATGCAAATGTGAATATAATCATTACGCAATCATCTGATTTAAGTATGCTAATGTGCACAGATATTTTTGTTTTCAGATGCATAAAAACAGTAACAGTGGGTTGTCTTGATATAGAGAAGTTTAATCGTCGATTTTATTAATATTATTTAGTACTGCTGTTATTTATCCGCACATATGCATTCGCAGCGAAGTATTACAATCTTGATTTTAAGGTTTTCCAACAAAGAATAAAAACTTAAAATATTTTTGTCCCCGCTATATTTTGGACTGCATTTTGTTTTTCTATGCGCCGAAAACCTGCGTAAAATACGAAAGTTTATTATGTGTTTATTTATAACAAGCTTTCGAATATTAAATATATACAAAAAAAATGTTGATAGTTACTCATAGAAAGACTGAATGTCACTTTATGACGGCCATTCAACATGCCTCACTCCGTTACGTGATTGTGAACATCTACAGTTTTTAACTCTCGGACAAGAAACATGTCTAAATAATGTTTCCTGATAGCAATCATATGGCAGCAAAAATACTACATTGACAATACTGAGCAAACAGCCAATGCCGACCAATTTCCATGTCAAACATCCCGTAGCTTGCTAGCCCCATTTGTAAGTGTGAATTGTAGACTAAGCACCCTGCGAAGTCCACAGAAAGGTTAGCGCATACCTTCACACACTGTTACTGGGTGCCATCACACTTCAATTCCGGTTGCTGAGCCTTTTCACCCCTTTGCTCTGTCTTCAAATGGAAATGATTTCTATTGGCCCAAGGTGTCCATGTAAATAGGTGTAAATGAAACCAGATTATGCCTTTCTCTCAGCCCCCTCCTCCCAAGGCGATTGTCATGTGATAGCGAAGAAGTGGCACATTAATGAAGCGCCTCTACAGGGGTCTTTTCTGCTCATGTCACCACATAAAACTATCAGATGGTTAGAGGAAGGACATGGATGCAGCTACTTAGCTCGTCTTATCAAGGACGGGAGAACAGATCTGCCCCATTCAGCTTGTGGGAAAAAGGAGGCTTACCGGCGCTTGCTTAAGTAAAGATCACAGCTCGCCTGAGAAAAGCAGACTGTTTTCTGAGGACGTCTTCCAGCAACTGCAGCCTCCGAGCTCCGGAATCGCTCCCCTGCTTACTTTACCAACTTTCTGCAAGTTTCACCGTTTGGGAAACGCGATTTCGCGGGTGCGTTGAATAACAGTTACATTTATGTTTACTAATCGAGCTGGGCAAACCACATAAAATATTGGAAGACTGAGAGTTCTGAACTGATTTTTTTAGAAATCATCCAGACCCGAGGACGCCGCCTTGCCTTCAGATTTGCTCGTGGAAGATGCCTCGACCCGGGAGAAACACATACAGCGACCAGAAGCCACCTTACTCGTACATTTCTCTAACTGCCATGGCTATCCAGAGCTGTCCGGAGAAGATGCTACCTCTAAGCGAGATTTACAAGTTCATAATGGACAGGTTCCCGTATTACAGGGAGAACACGCAGAGGTGGCAGAATTCTCTGCGACACAACTTATCTTTCAACGACTGTTTCATTAAGATCCCGCGGCGGCCGGACCAGCCGGGTAAGGGCAGTTTCTGGGCTCTGCACCCTAGTTGTGGCGACATGTTTGAAAATGGGAGTTTTTTGAGGCGCCGTAAACGCTTTAAGGTGATGACGACATCAGACCACTTGGCACCCAACAAGCCCTCGGACGCTGCCCATTACCTACAGCAGCAAGCCAAACTCCGACTGAGCGCGCTGGCGGCCACTGGCACCCACCTCCCGCAGATGTCCAGCTATAACTTAGGGGTGTCCCAGCCGTCAACCTTCAAGCACCCATTTGCCATCGAGAACATCATTGCAAGAGAATATAAGATGCCGGGAGGACTTGCGTTTTCCACGATGCAGTCGATGTCCGCTGGTTATCCCCTGCATAACCAGCTGACGACAACGTGGCCCCATATGTACAGTACCAGCGTGATAGACACAGCAGCTCCTATTTCAATGGCCAGTAGTGACTACAGTGCTTATGGCATGCCTATTAAATCTCTCTGCCACGGTGGGCAGACATTACCTGCCATCCCGGTGCCAATAAAGCCCACGCCGGCCTCGGTGCCTGGTCTTTCCGCACTGCCGGCGCATATCCCGGCGTTCCTGTCGAACTCTCCCCAGTCTCTGAGCCCCACATCCCCGCAGACAGCTACCAGCCAAAGCAGCCCTGCCACCCCGAGCGAGACCCTGACAAACCCGTCTTCTGCGTTGCAGTCGGTGGCGGTGCACTGACAACCGCAAGGTTTCCGTTTCTCCTTTTTTGGGACTTGAAAACTAGGCCTACGGTTTTTACCACTTCCAAAGCTGTATTTTTATTGTCAACCCATGACAACTAAACACCGAACAAAACTCGTCTACAATCGTCAAGGCAAGATATTTGTGATTTGCAGTAATGTTTATGTATATGTATCTTAAACTTTAATGTGCAACTTCTAATGTTAATGTCATAACATGTTTGAGTATGGTTAGATAGTGTCATGTTTGTTTTCGGCGCACATATAATTTAATACTCTTTTGCAGGTGCTCTAAGATCGTGTTGTTACTTTTGAGGGGTGATTGCTTATACGTTTAAAGTACTGCAAGCAGTTTCTTCATTCTCATACGTGGCGTTAACAAGTTAAAAGGTACTAATTGTTAGGATGGTTGGCGAATGTTTTAATGCAAATTCGAAATACTTTAATCCAGATCATACCAGTCTTCACAGTAAATATATTTTCGATAGTCAGTATTGTTGAAATAACCATTAAGGATTATTTACAGACGTATTCCCTGTTTATTGTGGACAGTTGCTTTCTAACACAAGCAGTAGTCACATTATTGGAAACAAACAAATACAAGCAAAACCAAGTACGGTTCAGCGACAGTTTGCTGAAGTTAATCTAAATTTTCAATTTACAAAAGTAATAACACTTTCAAAGCCCACAGAATGCTCGTTGCATTTGGTATACCAAATACCTAGTTATTAGCTGTGTTAATATTGATTATATTAAAAAGAACAATCACAGATATTACGTTTTAAAACTCTCAGACTTGAAATATATTCACTTAAAAGGCACGCAAGGTGTTAAGTACACTCGAAACTGATATGAATTATTGCAAATAGGGGATATTAAAATGTGTAAATGCACTTTTTAGTAAAATGTTTTAGATTATCTGTAGTTTGCAGAAAAATTTTGGTCTGTGAACCATTTAATTTAAAAGCTGTGGTGACCATGTGTAATAAATGCTGTAAATTTGTACGTTTCTGTATAGATAAGCATGCTATTTCCAAATTTTGTGTTGTTTTTGCTGCAAGCATGCGTGCTTTTAAAAAGTGTGCGACGTGTCTGCAATAAATTATAAACCTGGTCATCAAAATATTTTCTCATTAAAAGTTGCGTAAATGTAAAATCATGAGTTGTGTATTCTGTTAAATTACCATTTTCATGTTATGCTATGGATCTGTCCGAATTTTATTTATAAAATGGACCGAGCAGGTACACGCAACATAGGCGTGCAGGAGAACATAAAGGAGTTAAACCTTCCTTAGTAATGGCTTACATAAGTTATAAAATTTCTTTAACTATTATTAATATAGCATGCGTGTTTTACCATTGCATAACCTAAAACAATAGTAGGCCTTCGAGCGTTAACTTTCGTAACGCAGATCTTTAATATAGGCCTAGTTCTTTAGTTTGTTGTAATATTTTTTTTCCTATTTTTCCCGTTTCAGCTTTGGACAGGTTGATGTCGAGGAGTCACGTATCGTCGTTTCGAAATTAGATGTTATTTATAAAGCTAAACGAGACTAACGGTCTCCCGCAGAACAACACAAGGATCACCTTTCACTCCGCTTCGAAAAATACAATTATGACACGTCACCGGTAATATCATGAAGTGCGAAAGTGCAGTTTAACAGGTAGTGATACTATATTAGCACTTTTTGAGAAATGCGATGTAAACTGTCACACGGTCAAGTCACTGAATCCCTCAGCAACACTCCAGGGATGGAAATAAATAAATCAAGCGGTTGATTAAAATGCATGAAGTTACCATGCTACGGTCACAGCGCGGACAACCGGGTTCATTCATCACGCTCCATGCACGCGATTACTCCGAGAAAACGCTACAGAGGAACTACATTATACAAGTTATTTTAAAATATTTCATACATTAGCAACTATCTGTGTATATATTGATGTTATTATATCAATATTTATACAAGATGCACAAATTGACCTTATCGCATACATTTCAAGGATGCAATTATATTTTATTAGAATGTGTAGGCCGTATGTACTATAATCCCAAAATAAAGATATGTCTAAAACACGAAATTATAATCTTTGCATGCACACACACACACACACACACACACACACACGCCTATATATGTGTGTATTTCTGTTTTCTCAGATGCGCCTCCAAAAAAATCTGTTATACGATGTCCTCAAAAACACGCATTTATACGTACAAAGGATCCCTTGTCGAAGACGAAAAAGGTTAGGCATATATTTTAAATTGGCAAATAGATAACATATACAAAAATTCAAAAAGGTCTGATTATTACGTGTTGATAACAACACAGAAGCGGGTCTCCCAGACCGCCTGCGGAGTGTTTGACTGTAGCTCTAGAGCCCACTGTTGGAATTCACATTGGGACACATCTGTTTTATTTGCATGTAAACTGCGCTCAATACGTCCTCAAACACAAAACAAGGTATGAAATATGCTTGCTGGTCGACATACATGCACCACAAACCCGGAGTCCCTGTAAACCTTTCACCGCGAAAAGCAATCGCCCATCTTGAAGTATTAAACAAATATATTAGAATTCCGTCACTTTATGCAATTGAGTGGATCAAATAAGGGGTCCAGGGCTACTTCATTCACTCTTATTCACTTGAATAGAAAATGCAAAGAATAGCAAACTTAGACTGGGCCACCGATGTAGATTTTGCCTTTTTTCTAAGAGACAAAAAGACTGATTTTCACAAACACATTGCTGACTGGGGGACTAGGAAACCAGTTCTGAGACCCCTTTGGAATTTAAATTCTACACCCCCCCCCCTTTTTTCCCCTGTCGAGTCTGTTTGCACAACAGTGCGAGCATTTTTGGTAAAACATTGTATCTATTTAATTAAGGCTCAGTATTTGATGCGAAGCAATTTAGGACAAGCGATACAAATTTAAGTTTTAGCAGATTTTCATCGTTTGCCACGATGCATGCGTTTGTTTTGCGTTTAACCTGAGAAGTGACTGGGGACAAACTACCCAATATGTCTCTGTTGATTTTAAGTCAGGCCTATTTACCTGTCCGCTAATTTGAACTTTCCTTTCCGTGCGTTGCAATTACTTAAATATCGTGGCTCAGTGCCATCAGTATAAACATTTACTTCCAAGTACAATTTTAACTTCACCGTCAGTCTGGCTGTTTTTTTTTCTTTGAGGCTATATTCATTGAACATTTTTGATATTTTGACTGTTTTTAGTGTTTAGTGTTTTTGTGACGATTATTGAGATTTGTAAAATGTCACTTAGAAGCTTTCAGGGTAAATAATATCAAAGCATGACATACGGATATTTTGTAAGTTTTTCAGTGTGTAGCCTACATTGGCGCGATAAGACATCGAACCACAGGCCTAATTATTTTGAACGCTGACAAAACTGTATAGAAAAAATATAAAATCAGGTACATTGTCTAATGAAGTGTGTGTACTCAACGTAACCTACGATATTGGCATTTATATCAGTTAAACTGATACAGCGAATATAATTTATGTTTTTTTCTCTAACCCTACCAGCCAGTAACAAATCCATAGTTTAAACTTTGCATGCAATAGTTAGTTACTGTATTATTGTATGTATTCCGGGATATCTCGGGTTTAACGGTTTTATTAAGATGGACTTTTCTATTCTCAGCAAGCAATTTCTTTAATGATAGAACAATAATTACCCATCAGATAATTGTGTTGGTTCAGTTACCGTCATAATAATTAGAATTTATAATCATTAAAACTAATTCGAACACTCAGTTTGGTTTTTATATTTAATAACAGGATTGTTATGTGGAAATGTTTGAGATATGAATGGGCTTGTTTGGTCTTCCTTTCCGTGCTGAATTTATGCACCCTTACGAGCTCACCTCTCCCGCGCCCGTCTTAGTTCCTTTGTATTTTTGGTAACTGGAATATCGAGAAGCTCGCTAGCTGAAACCTGCCCCGAGATGTTGAGCAATATATTTTTTATTATTTAATTTTTTACAGTCTCTGAACGTTTGCTTATACGAACCGATACTATAATTGGTTTGTTTTTATGGTAATTTCCGGTTTAATACATTTATTCTTAGTGTTTAACCCTTTATTGGCTACTGGTATCAAGATTTTTTTTTTTTTATCAGTGTCAGTGATTAACAGTTTAACGGATTACTAAGGATCGTGCCCTTAAAGAGATACGCTTAATATTATTGTTAATTTTTCTTTCACGTTGATTTTTACAGACATTCTTATCAATGAAGAAAACATGATTAAAAACTAACAATTACAGACGTTTTAAAAAGCAAACAATATCCTGAATTTGCTTGTGACTTCTCTCGTTCCAGATGCCATTGACATCACGTGCAGCTCTGGTTTTATCGGGACCTCCTTCATTTACCTTTGGCCAATCGAAAGGATAATTTAGACAGAGTGTCAATGGCTGCGTGCACTAGCCGGCATTATCTCATTATCATGTAAAATAATAAGATATTCAAAGCGTCTCCGCTGTCTATTTATTGTTTGGTTACTCATCCAGAAATTTTAATACTTTCTCTGGGGCAAGAGACTCATAATAAAATATAGATCCATATATCAAACCTTTAACTTGAGGCTATCATTGTGAGCCAAATATGGTGCTCCCATTTCTTCGTGTCAGTTTATTAACTTAACTCTGCGAGGATGTGTGTGGGCAGCGTGTGATTTCAATGAAAATGTGAACAGTCTTTAATCCGCATCTGAAACCGCAATCCCAACAGTAATTCCATAATAACGTTATATGAGTTTTGGACATAACTAAAGACGAATTGCACTTTGCTGTTTTCTAAAAGAATCCTTTTCTGATCCCTGTGACTGATTCCTTTCAGAAAGCGAATACAGAGGCAGGTCCTTGTCGGAGCCTGGTCCTGCCGTTCAACCTGCTGTACGAAGAGTTCGCAGGTCACGTGACTGCGGCGCCGGGGTCAAAACGGCGCTGCTAATTTGTGCGAATGTTACACACGTGACTGTATTGACTGAAATGTTGGCTTTGTTTTTCAGTATATGCTGGTCTACGAGTTAAAATAGTCCCACTAGACTGCACAACACAGGAATTATACGAAGGTGCCACGGTACCCTTATTGACGTTAGGCCCAGTCATACTGGAGATTGATGGACATAGATGGAACTCTTGTGTTCTGTAGGTAAAAAGTTCTGTCTCCTTTGCTCAACTGGGGTTCCACCTCAGTACACTTTGTTTGATGTGTCTTGCGTGAGGTTTGTCAGTAGGACTGTTCAGCACGTTACCTAGAAACACCTCCTACTTTGTGGAGCTCCAGTCCTTACAGATTCATGGATTAGCTGATGCACCGTGTGAAATTATCCGCATGCATGGCTGTCACGGGCATGACATCTGGGGGCTGCTGAGGCGGTGTGGGCGGGCCAGGCGGAAGGTTGCATAGGCACATTAGCTGGCGTCGTAAAATACAAATAAATAAATAATGAATGAATGAACTGGAGCTGCTTAAAAGCCAGATTTTTCAGACAAATCCCCAAAATCGTGAGGGATCAGTAAAACGCGGTGGCCTGAAGTGATGTCAAATGGCAAATTCTGGACGAGAAACGCGCACGAAGCATTGCAGCTGCAGATAAAGCCGACATGAGTGGGACCCGTTTTATTAGCAAAGGCACTGAGACACTGGTGCCCTTGTACTAGTGGCCGTGATCCGTTCACACCCAGATGAAGGTTAACCAAGGTGCAGCGTGAAATATAGACCATCTTGTGCAAAACCACAATGTTGCAGTTTAATTAAAAGAATTAATTAAAGTGGTAGCCCATCCAAGATAATTAGTATGCGTAATTTATGTTATGCTTAATGCATAGTGGCAGTGGTTTGAATAATAAAGTCGACTTAACCTTAAGTAGGTAGAGACGGAATGGGCAGGAACTTATTATTTATTATGTTTTTATAGTGTGTCTTACGTCAAGGGGGTAGAGATCACTTTGGATAAATTTTGTGAGGTTTTAGCTTTCAGTAAACGAAAAAAAGGCCTTATTGACATTGTTACTTATGCAGCCATGAGACCATTCTATTGCAATATATGTGTCTCTTAGTACGACAATCATCCATTTGGAGAGAAATTTATTCCTTGCTTTCGGATGAGTAAAAAGTTTTTACTTTTAAGACTTTGAAAATTCAGGCAAAGGAACAGCTGAATTACTGTTTGTTTGGGTATGATTGCTATCATTGGCTTTCTGAATTATGAAAGTTATTAAACATCTATGAATCTAACTAATTACTTCACTGTTTGCTGGAAAGAAGGTTTTGTAACAGGTCATTAGATATAAAAATGAATTTATATTTTCTGAAAGGGTTGGTATATAATTCTTTTAAATGTTTATATTTTACTACATCAAAGCTTAATGATATATCGACAAATAGTGTGTATGGGACTGTATTTCTGAAACCGTGGGCCCTTTTAGAAATTACTGAGTGTTTTTCTGTTTTGTCCCAAAGGCTGCCACATTTATCCAGGGTAAGAAAAAAAATTCAATCAACTTTTCTGCGTAAATATGGCAAAGTGAGACTTGTTTTGTAGTCTGAAAACAGCTTATGGCTATAGTATTCTCCCAGAAAGCTGTTCACTTTATGATTTTAGTAAAACAACAACAACAGAACAAATATTTTATGTGCATTTGCAGTTTTTGCCGCATCTCTGGGTGGGGCGAGTGTCTGAGGCTACAGGCCTGTCGCTTCGAAGTGCGTTCTAAGGTCGTC
>JAODJU010000007.1:21300165-21314393 GCA_026776725.1 Gnathonemus echidnorhynchus | reverse complement strand
GGGGGTGGGGCCTTAACAGGCCCCGAAATTCAAAGGGAACTGCACTGGAATTTTGACGATTTGCATATATATCGACTTCCAAGCAGAACGTGCTGCCGTACATAGTAAACACTCATATATAAAGTGTATTCACTCACTCACACACACAGAGAGACACATATGAACGTATACAGTCTGTTTCCTGTGAACAGCAGCACATTGTTTGCTAAATAAATAAAGAATATAATTCATTGTAAAAACCAACAGCCCCTCGCAAACCCTCATCCATTCCCAGCTCTATAATGAGGCTGATATTTACCCCCGCTTTATGACAAGGCCCCTCCTTCAGGGAACATTCAGACGGGGGACACAGCAATGACTCTTCGCCCCAAGTGCCGCTCCACCCTCCCGTCCTGACGCAGGCTCCGCCTCTTCGTTCAGCCAGTAGCACGTGTACGATTTTACCTCCGACATCCGCTCACGTGGTCTGATATCAGCGTTGCCGGGATCCAATGAGATTCAGATTCAGACCCTAACCCTGCCGCAGAGTGCCATTTCTGATGTGCGCTCGACGGACTCATCTTCCGGAATGTCGTGGCTTAAAGAGACTGACGGAGACAAATCGGTGCCGGCAGGCATCAGGTGGCCAGCAGACAGAGTGGCGCAGGAGTTTGTGTCCGGCCAGCCAGCCAAACACCCATGCGTGCATGAAATTAGAATGTCAACATTTGATTCATGCTACCAGGCTGTGACTGTGAAACTAATTATATCAATGGGTGGCAATTGCAATATTAGTCTAAGCGGATAACTCCTAATTGGGCGGTCGCATTCCCCCAGCCTTTTCGCCATGGCACCTCAAAGTCAGTGCGGTCCTTGCCGGTGACGGCCAAGGCGATCATAAATGTAGCCGGTATAATGCGGGGTGCTAGACAGGCACCCTCCCCCCATTTAAAAAAACACACAGTAATAAAAGCCAAAACAGTTCATTTTGCACGAAAGATGAACCTCACGGCCGTCCACAGACGTGCTTGGGTACGTCTACATGCGCACTTCCTTTCTACACCCTAATAATGTACTGAGACAGTGGTGATCACCGACATTCAGCACTGAGTAAATGAATGAATACATTTTAAGCCATACTCAACACATTTACTCTGACTAGATTAATTTTATTTACTAAGATAAAAACTGGGGGGGGGGGGGTAACAGCAGTCACCGTCTGGTCAGCCATAGGAGACTGCTCGGTTAACACTCGCCACAAAGTCGAGACAATTGAGTGCAATCAGTGCATATAGAGCCATTCAGGCTGTTGCTAAGCTACAGGCCCTGTCAACATAAAAATGCGAGTGTCTGCCCGTATCCTGTGCTCAAATGTGCACAAGCCCAGGGTTCGATTCAGTCATTTTGCTTTCAGGCTTGTGTTTCTATGTTTCACCGTAATTAAGAAATATAAAGGGTAGTTTTATGGTACCTACAAGTGCAGGATACGGTAAGGGGAGATGAAACGCGCCCAAAAACTAATATTTTATTGAAATATCTGTCACCGTCTCCTGCAGATAAGAACGTGGTCAGGCCATGCCGAGAAGTGGATGCAGTGTTTATTATGCAAACGTAAAGGGACTGTTTTGAATGCCATTTGTGTATGTCTGTAGGGGCCGGGGTTACACAATGGCGAGCCTCCCCCCTCCCCCCCCGGGCAGGAAAGACGGCTCAGTGGGGCATTCGGCCGGTCGTCATACACAAGAAAAGGCTCAAGTTCAGCCCCCTCGCTGGCAGCGCCTCGTAACAGCAGCGGGACAGGCTGACGGTGGGGTCCGTACAGCGGGCTCTGTCGGGTCGACAGTGGGATCTGGACAGCAGGCTCTGTCGGGCCGACAGTGGGATCCGGACAGCAGGCTCTGTCGGGCTGACAGTGGGTCCAGACAGTGAGCTCTGTCCAGCTGACGGTGGGATCCAGACAGCTGGCTCTGTCAGGCTGATGGTGGGATCTGGATAGCGGGTTGTCAGGCCAATGGTGGGATCCAGACAGTGAGCTCTGTCGGGGTAACGGTGGGTCCGAATTGCAGGCTCTGTTGGGCCAACAGTGGGTCCAGACAGTGGGCTTTCTGTGGCTGATGGTGGGTCTGGACAGCACGCAGAAGGTGGGTTCCCGACAGTGGGATCTGTTGAGCCGACGGTGGGTCTGAACAGCAGGCTCTGCTGGGACGACAATGGGTCCAGACAAAGGCCCCTGTCGGGCCAGTGGTGAGATCCAGATAGCAGGTTCTGTCTGGCTGGTGGTGAGATCTGGACAGTGGGTTCTGTCAGGCCAGGGGTGGGATTTGGACAGCGGGTTCCGTCTGGCTGGTGGTGGGATCCGGACAGCGGGTTCTGGTAGAATGAGGCGGACTAACGTTTGTGCACATTCTTAGTAAACATTTCAGTAAATATTCTATGACTCTCAATGACTTTTCTGGCACAAAGCCAAAAGTGTGTGTGTGTATGTATGTGTGTGTGTGTGTGTGCGCACTCTACGTCATGCTTGCTAGTGTTACATTTGTGTAGGTAACAATAATATGGTTGATTAAAATAAAAAGTATCTGCCAAAGCATGTGAGAGCAGGAAGAGACGGTCATTTGTTATTCAGGATGGGGATGCGTATTGTCACAAGGAAGTGATAATGGAAGCCATTAGTCAAGCAGGATCAGCGTGGAAAAGCCCATCGCTTCACTTTCACTGGCAGCGGGGAGTGAGTGTTTGTGTGTGTGGTCATGTATATATTACATTGTGGGGACCAAATATCCTCATAGTGTAATCAAAAACTGTTCTTTTGATCTTGTGGGGACCATTTTTTTCTGTGACTACCATCAAAAAACTGAAAATGCCAAAAGTCTTGTATTTTCTTCATTTACTTATAAATGAGTGGATGGCCCCACGAAGATATGAATACAAACGTGTGTGTCTGCGTGCACATGCACGCTTGACCCAGTGCCCTGTCAGGATCCAGGCAGTGTTTGTGTTCAGAAGGAATAACAATTTTTAAGAAAGGATCCAAAAAGTTTAAAAGAGTATTTTCTTATTTCTAGATTATGCTCTTTTAAGGGACTGGGTGAAAATTCAGCATCATTCAGAAGTGACTGCACTTTAGCCTCCTCAGTGGGATGCTGACCGGAATGTCTACCTTTATGTAGCACAAAGATGAAATTTGCTGCATATATGTTTTCTTAAAGCCGCCATAGATATGAATAAGACCTCAATAAACAAGTGAACAGTGCATGAGTGTAATACAGCCTGTTATGGCACTGCACAGGGGCTGCTGCATGGCTCTGCTGCACGGGGGCTGCTGCACGGGGGCTGCTGCACAGGGGCTGCTGCATGGGAGCTGCTGCATGAGGGCTGCTGCAAGACTGCCAGGTGCCCCCAAGCAGCCGCGCTTGAGATGTGCAACAGTCACAAACTCAGGGCTCAGGCACAATGAAGTTCAAAGCCAGCCAGTCTCAGGAGAGGGCGGCCGCCCCCCCCCCCCCCCCCCCCCCCCCACTCCTACTCTCATTCTGCCTGAACAAGTGCTGACAGACAGGGGCCTGGGGAGAGCAGCTACACCTACCGTCGATCACTCTCAGGGGTACAGGTCTGACGCTCTGACTACGAGAAAAAAGGGAGCGAGAGAGAGAGAGAGAGAGAAAGAGAGAGAAAGAGAGAGAGAGGCATCCCAAGCAGTCTATCTTTACCTCTGTTTTGGAGATGGTCCCGTTTATTTGTGCTTATTGCTTAGTTCTAATTTGGGTGGGAAGATAAATGATTCACATAATACACAGTCACTCTGCTGCCGTTTACATGGAGGTCACAAATCCACCTGCCAGGCTGTTTACCGCGGTAAGACCCGGGCATGTCTGTAGCATAGAGCTGGTAGGCCTCCGCTGTGACTCCCGGTCGGTGCAGAAAAGCTCTCTCACAGCTGGAGGGCAATGCCCCCACCGCACCACGCTGACTTCCATCAGGACCCCTCCGGACTGTCCGCACTGTGCCCGACACCAGACTGTACGTAACAGTAACAGTGCTGTGATTTACCTCAACGGTATCTAGGTTCATCAAAAGTGCCCCTGCAGTTGAAGGCAGTTTAGACGTTTAAAATGTCAAAAGGTACTAACTGAAGCAGATCACCTTATTGAGTCCATCTGTCACTATTTTGTTTTAACGATAAACGTTTTATGTGAATGAGGTTAAGTCCCCTCTGTATAAATTTAAATATATGAAATGATACAAAATCCATACAATTTATGTACCATATTATTTCCCATTTGTTCCAGGACTGCCAAATGTTAGAATTAAATTAATACTGTCTATTTATTAAAGGATTTTTAAATGGCACCTCTTTCTAGCTGTGCACAGAACTACCAAGGGTTGGCTTGATAGAGTTTCACTTTTCTTGCTGGGAACTGAATTAAAACTGCCTTTTTTTCCTTTCTCCCAGTATAAACAGCTCTCTTTAATGGAGGTATTTAGCTTAGCTGACATTGAGGTGTTTGGGGTTTAACAGATTTTAGCTGCTATTTGCTATTCGCAAAACGTGTTGGGATAATTACAGGCCCTGTGGATTTTAGTGCCCCACTATTTCCCCTGCAACCATGAAGTAACAAATTAATTTATCACCTGTCGAGGAGCTTCTCTCTCAATACGGCCATAAACTAACACTTCAAAGCTAGTTTGGGAACCAGAGGTGGCGACAGACTGCCGTTTCGCTACCAGCAAGATCAGCAGATAGACGAGAGCTTTCTGATGAGCTGATTTATTGGAAGCGTGGACCGGGCCCAGTGGGCCGGGCCGCCTCCCCCAGCGGTGTGCGTGGGCGTTAGCCTCCCTCCGCAGAGACAGCGCCTCCCACTGGATGGCTGTGGGTCAGCCGGCTGCCGCTCCCACCATAAAACCGCAGGATGATGTCAGCAGTGGCTCCCATTTAAGGAAGAAAATGTAAAAAAAAAAAATGCATACACAGAAGGAGGAAGAAGACGGATCATTTCCTGTATGTTGGGCTCGTTTGAGATTGGGCGTCGTCCGAATCTTTTCAGGGTATTGTGAGGAACTCCTTTCATTCAACCAGCCAGTGAGATTCTTTAGGACTGCACACCGTAGTACCAGACGTACTGGAATCGTAATAAATAGTGTAAATTAACATCCTGGCGGAAACAAACAGTTTGATATTAAACTTTAACGGCTCAGCAGAAAAGTGTGTGACAGGCATCTGTGTGATAGAGGCCGATTAATTATTTTGTATGCTGCCAGAGAGACCCGTGTCATTGTTCACAGCCGTCTTTGATGTGATCGGGTGTTTGCAGGGAGCTTAGCATCAGCGCTCACCGGCAGCAAGGCCCGCCGGCCCGGCCCTTTGTCACCGCGCTAATCTCATGTATTTAAATTACACTTTGTTCTTTTGTCTCTTTGTTAACTAACCCAATATGAGGTTAATTAGCAGTCACTAGTGTATTCTACAGAAGAAATCAGTCTATCTCTTTTAATTTGGACGCAAGAAGATATCACATCCCTGCAATGTTAAAAACATTTTAATATTGCATGGAAATATTACTAATTAATAGTTAAGACCACAGATACTGTTAAACGAAATATACATTCTAGAAGTAAGCTCTTTTTACGTTAATCGCTAGCAGGATTATGTTTGATGCACTACAGCTAAAGGACGTGGTGTCGCGTCTATCCAAGCAGTCGGAATTCTCCAGTAGTTTTAGAATTTTCCAAAACATCTTGATGATCATTACTGCAGATATAAATTTCTCAGTGGCACTGCATTTAACACTGGAGTTAACTGGAAGGAAACATCACCAGAGTGGCTATGAAATAACAACAGAAAACACATTTCTGGAAAAACAAAAGGAGTGAAAGTTCTGTTAAAAAAAAGACCCACATCACACACACACGCACACACACACACACACACAGTTTTTTCAGCTTTCTTAAAACTTTCCGTCATCCCTTTATCCATAATTCTCACATTGTATGTTCGATTTCTGGATTCCCGGGTGGCCTAATTTATGTTAAGTCAAATATCTCCCCCATGGCTGTTTTGAGTCTGGAGGATTTGGGCTAGCGTGCCAGGTTAGCGTTAGCCTTGCGCTAGTCCCCGGTGTAATTAGTCTCTATGGAAAGCACATCAGACTGCAACCATCTGCAAGTCCATGGGGTGGTTTGTGAAGAAAGAAACTTCTAGGGGGTTCCAGTGCGGTCCAATTTCTCATGTAAAGCGAGTAATTAATACAAATGTCAGGACGCTGATCGCGCCGCGGCTTGATACCGCGCCGTACGCAGCTGCCAGTTCCTGAGAGGGCATTGTTTGTCTTATGCCCTGGAGTGTTTGTACAGAGGCTCTGACGCGTCTTTGAGCCGCCAGGCCGCCTGGACCACGAGGACCATCGCGGTCGTCTTTGGGAAGGATGGGCGCCGCGTTCGGCGCTCGCTCTGCAGTCGCCGCGCCGATTTTCGCCTCCGCCTCATTATCCCGCAGAGCCGCTGCTCCCGGTGTCATCGGTGCCGTCACCGACGCACCCCAACGCTGGTCCGGCCGCACCGTGAGCTATAATTAATCATGTTAGTCGCGAGGTTGCATGCTCACTAATTACCATGTTTGCAGGGAGCTCTGACACCGAGGCATTCGCGCTCCCGCAGACGTGCTAACTAATTAGAGACTCCACTAAATATAGCGGAGATTAGGAAGCCGGAGTGTGGAAATCCCTATCAGAAATAACGGCGTTCAGCGAGCTCGGGCCTGTGACCCAGCTAGAGAGGAATGTAGGCTATCCACGGTAATTAATGAATGCACAGAATGATGAAATTGTATGAAAGAAATTGCTTATTGTAGTCAATAAGTCATTCAGCGGTTTTATGTTTGTAACACTGGTATAATATATTAAGGTTGTTTTAAAAGGGAAAGAGTAAAGACTAAATCAGGAAGAATAATCATTTTTAAAAAAGGGAACTTAAATTCCTTACTAAAGTTGCATTAATAAGCCCAGGAAACTCGAAGCAAGAATTCCAAGTAGCCTCCGTATTTAGCTAATCACGTACTTGACTTTTTTGAGTGCCATCAGAACGGCGACTTGGTGTTATGCCAATTTGGAGCCGGTCTCTGAGCCAGGCGTGACGCGGTAATGTGGCGTGAGGTATACGGCTTCACCCCCCCCCCCCCCCCCCCCGTTTAGAGTTTGGAAGGAAAGATGGGAGATACTCCTTACCCTACAGGCTAACATCCACACAGGTGTACTGGGGGGGGGGGGTTTAGGAGGGAGGTTTGGGTGTGTGAAAAGAAAACGACACTAATTCATCGGCAATAAAGCCACTCGCATTCCCAAACTTGTGCCGCTCAGGATGCCTTCCTGAGATGCTGGCTGCAGTCGATTGTCATACGGCGGTAGGGGGAAGAGGCTGCTCTGCTTACCGCCGGCTGCTGACAAGTGTAAATAAGCATCTAGATAACAAACATGGCAATGCGGGGTATGCGTGTCAAAGTGAACTTCACAGGCCCGGCGCTACCCCGCAGCTGGCGCTGCTGTGACACGTCAATAGGGCGTCCAGCGCGCCGCTAATTCGCTTTATTTAGCTTCATTAGATGGCGCTACCGCTAACAAGTGAATCACGGGGCCAGTGAGAGAGAGGCTGGCTGTTGTCTTGTTATATAGGTCAAACGAAAGCAAACAAAATCACCTCTAGCTGAACGGAATGATTAATTCAGATGCTGGCAGCAGATCTCGAAGACGGCAGCCTGCATCTTGATGATGTGCCATTGAGAGCCCCTTCCAAGCAGCGCGGCTTCGAGGACACTCCTTGGGCGATGATGGCACAGAAATCTGGAGCCACTTCGAATGCATATTTAGCAACATGGCTCATATGTTGACAGTTTTACGCCTTTTTGCTGTTGCTTGTTGGTAATGCAATTTGAGTAATGGCGGCATATTCACCGCAAAACCCACGGAGCGCGTGGAGAAATGTATCGCTGTGAGTTTCTTTTTTAATTTTAATAGGCGAAAGCGTTAACTGAAAGGTGCTTTTTTGGCAAGCTGCTCCGATCGCATGCTAATCGGCCACCGCCCTGCAGCTCTATATGCAACGCCGCTTAGCGCATTTCACACTGTATAGATTATATTCTGCCTCTAGTAACTATATGCAAGAAACAGATGTGTGAGTCTTTGAATGCGCTCGCGCTCTTTGTTTCAGCGTCTGCGCCTTTTAGACGCGGCTTCATGCTCATCAGTGCGCTTTCCTGACCTCCTAATGACGACGACCGCCACGCGGGAGCCTCGACTCATAGAAACGCTTCTGCTTCAGGAGCAATCTCGCCGTGTGCCTTTTCATGTTCGTGAATTTCAGGAATGGCTCGGATGTGGGAGAGCCTTCGGGGTTCAGAAGTCAGTCACCGGCCCACAGGTGAAGGATCAGCGTTTTGGGATTTGGGGCAGATTGCATGGAAGGGTGTGACCTCATCCTTCATCTCCATGATAGCTTAATGAGTCTTCACCAGCCAAGCAAAGCAGTCAGGCCACACTGACTCAGCTCGAGGTTATGATCTGCTTTTTCAAGTAGTTTTTTTTTTTTTTGTAGTTTCTCTGGACGCAAGTATCAGCTTTTCCATTTATTTGACTTGAAGACCGATTTCCGTTTCACCTCCGTAATCAATTAGGGAGGCAGGTTAAATAGGCACGTTTAAGGGCAATCGATTCTGAGGCGGAATCAATACTGTTTTTTTTTCTACATCTCCTGTGGGAGCACATTCGAGAGCACCCAGCCCCCCCCCGCCCCGTACGTTGCACGGCGCCCCCACGCACTCCGTCCCGGGTGACAGCTGAAAGCCGCCGAGTGCCGCTGTTTTGATGTAGGGCCTGTGAGCACACGGTGCCACGCTTGGCTGCCTCCTGCACCTTGTTTGGGGGGCTGCCATCGGTGGGGCAGTAAATGTTTGCCTGAGTGACCACAAATCACCGCTGAAAACAGGCGTGCATCTTCAAAGGGTGGCCTGCTTTCAATGATTTACAACCCCTGTTGTGAACAAGTTAGACATGGCCAGTGTCCCCTGCACCTGGGCCATTATCAGGCAACAAGGATCCTCTCTCTCAAGAAGCAAAAGACATTCAAATGTACAAGTAGAAGATTAGGCTGGTTCAATCTTCTTTCCTTGGAAAAAAGAGAAAGAAACCCTTACACTTCAAAAAGGCCCCCTCTCTCCCGCTCTGTCCCTCCCTCTGCCTCCCGTAAGCGTGAAAGGCAGCGATTCCAGAGCCAGATCCTCGTGTATTCAAAGTGCTAATTCAGAACTTATTCCTCTAATGCACTCATGAAACACTTTTAATTGTCTGAGTTTGGATTCAAAAAGACTTGTTTGCAGCTTTTAATTGTGGATGGCTTTGAACAAATAATTGAAATGCATGACTTGTGGATCCTACTTAAATAATTCTGCAATGTTTTGCTGTTATGCAGTGGACCCTTCCTGACTGTAATCACAAACTATTAATAAAAGTAAATTTAATGGATAACATAACTTCTTATATATAGCAGTCTGCTAACTACCATAAACTGTTTCACAATTACTTATTTTAAAGTTTTAAATCATATGTTAACAGTTAAACAGAAAAGGTTTTTTTTTTTTGTTTTAACATTTTTTAAAGACTGTCTGCCATACCATACAATGTACGTGTGAATGTCTTGGTAAGGTTGTTCCTCAGTGTTACAATGTTGTGAATGTATCAAATTCATTTGGGAAAATATTCAGCTGAATTTTCCACACACTACAGAATGGAATCAGAATTTAGGTAAAAACTCATAAAAAAACGCATGATGATTTGTGTTGTCTGGGGAGTAGCTGGCTTGCTTCTACACGCAGTCTGCAGGTCAGCAATGCTCTCTGACTCAGGGGCAATGGGTTAAGGGCGTGCTGGAATGGGGCAGCTGTATCGGGAAGGTGCGCCCACCGCCTGGGCGTGTGCGCAACGGGACTCTGTCACAACAAAAACACACATTCTGTGGGGCCTCTAACAGGTTAGGGTTAGGGGACCCGGCTTTCGAAACCCCCGTAGCTGTTTAAATGATAAATTAGCTAAAGACACGTGTCATTGTTTATTACTACTTTATTATTACTTTTGAGGGTCTCAGCAAAACCAAATATGATTGCAGGGGAAGTTACTGAACGATCAGGATGCTGGTAAAAATGCAGATTCCTCCGGCTGCATTTCCTGCGCCAGCGCTGACAGCCCGGGCTTAAATAAAGGTAGGATAGTGTGAGTATAATTCGCAGCTGTATAGCAGCTCACCGTGAAAGTCCCGTCAGAAGAACGCAGGGCGGCCCGGATGCCTGCCGACTCCACAGTTACCCCACTGTGAAGGGACCACCCACTTAGGCCTGGGGCGGGGGTGTGTGTGAGGGGGGTGTTCAGCCCAATTCTTTTACTGCCTCTTTGAGACTCTCTGCAGTTGTACACAATTGTGCCAACCGTAACGGGATTCCTTTTTACACCAATACGGAGCCAGTGAACAACAACAACAAAAAAATCACAATTAAACATTAAATTATGTATGCCCTAGTTCAATCAGCCAATGCGTGAAATGAAAACATGCCTGCTTTTTTTTTTTTAAATAAATGAATAGAGAAGTGTATTTTTACTAAATAATGACATACTGAGATTTTGCTACCCAATAACATCTTGGGATTTCATTGTGTCTAATCTGTTTGTGTATTAAACGCAGCAGTGTGTATATGGATGTGGTTATAATTTTGGAGATGTCAATTTACTTTATTTATCTTGTGGAATTCTGCTTAAATTTCATAGAGGCCCATTTATTAAGTGATCCCCATCAAGGTGCCATTCTTTATCATCTATGGGTAGATTTTCTCCTGGAATTCCTGTATCCGACTTTCCTGTCTCCCAGACTCCCTCTGAGCTCCTGTTGTTCCGGATCTCCACTCCGGTACTCAATACCGTCAGCTGTACTTGCAGAATTAATCTGCAGATCTTCCCCCCAAACCGAGCTGTAGGCCTCGCAGCGACAGTGAGGATGAGCCATCCAGCCCCCCCCTCACACCCCAAAGTAAAATACAAACACTCATTTCCACACGCACTGCGGAGGGTCAGGCTGTACACAAAACCCAGAATGCTCTGAAGGGAAATACTGTTCAGCAATGACACAGAAGTAATTTGGGTCTGACTGCTGGATGCCATCGAGTCCTTTGTCACCTCAAAGTGTTTGACCTGGAGGTCCCTGTCCCCCTGTCGAAATCGGCAGTGAATGCGATGGGACAGTCCCAGAAATGGGAACATTTCATGGTTAATAGCTGCCCACAAGAGGTTTGAACATAAATATTTAAGCCCTCTCCCTCCACAACTACCCCCTCGTGGCCAATATTAGGGCTTTGCTAAGGTTATTTAATGCAAAAATCATGTATAAAACCCACAATAGGTGTATGTGTGCTACCACACTATTACTGCTGATTTCATGTATTTTTGTTTTTATTGTAAGCGATTTATGAAAGGTGGTTATTGTCGTACAATGCTCTGCACAGAGTGTAATCCCGCACCGAGACCTGCCCCTTCCGGGACGTCTCTGTGCATTAAGCAGAGTCAAAAGCTTGCGGTGTCCAAGAGTAACAAGTACTTTCTTAAGGGAGGCTTTCCGCAGTCGCTCCTGGTATTTTATGCGGCCCGAGCAGGGTCAAGCACCCCGAACCGCCTGTGACTGCAAGCAGAGCACGGACCAGCCTGTATCAGCAGCGTCTGTAAGGAGCCGCATCGGGAATATGCGTTTTTGCGCTGATGATTTGGCACGCCGTGAATGATCACCCTCACAAACAAAACAAACACACAAGTTACGTTTGTTAAATCTTTGACTAATCTGGAATGATCCCCTAACAATATGTAAATGAAGGCATTTGCACATGAATGGGGGCCATTATGGCTTTTGTATACATCATTCTACAGTGCGCTA
Organism: Gnathonemus echidnorhynchus; assembly: GCA_026776725.1. NCBI lineage: Eukaryota > Metazoa > Chordata > Actinopteri > Osteoglossiformes > Mormyridae > Gnathonemus > Gnathonemus echidnorhynchus. Next base: position 21,302,456 of record JAODJU010000007.1, on the reverse strand, counting down.
CATTGTCGGAGGACAGAAAATTCGACGCTCACTTCTGTCCTGCAAATACATCAACAATGCGGCAAAAATACCTCAGCAACATATTTTTAGAAACGCACATACAGTATATTATTTGTTAAATATATTTAAACTTTGATATGCGCTGTACATATTAAGATGAGTGGATAAGTGGCTATCGGGGCATTTTACAAATGTTGTTTGTGATATAAAAGCTAGAACAGCGCTACGTACATATAAAAGGTAAATAGTTAATAGTTACTAAGCAGCAGGAGAATGTTGTTTGCGTGCGACAACACAAAGTATCTCGCTCTCCTGCCTAATTATCTAACTGCTACCTGGCCAACATGTATGACTTGCGAGGTCACCGACATGGGCCCCCGCTGCTGGCTCACAGGCCTCGCAGGACGAGCGCCCTGCTGCTTAAGGCTCTCCTCTCCCTCCCCCTCGACTTTGAGAAGTAACCCCAACTCTCCCTCTAGTGGCGTGGAGTTTGAGTAGGGCCTCGGTCACGGCTGCTAAAAAGGGCCGCGTAGCGCCGGGGCAGCGTAGCGCAGTGCTATTTTTACACAAGGATAAATATAAAAAAGCACAGGGAGGTTTGCTGAATGTGACTGTTCCTGCGTGTATATAAATGAAGGTTAAAAGATTAGCTGCTTAACTCTACTTTCTGCGTAATTTCTCAATCAGACAAAACTGCTTCGGAAACCGATGCAAATTCCGCCGTTACAGCTATGATTATATTTGTGAAAATAATACTGTCATTCCCGTGTGCTTAATATCCACATTATATATTAATATAGCTTGTGGCCTAATTGGGCTGAGGAGCGCATATTAATTAGTTCTTGGCTAATATGCACAAATGCTAAAAAACAAGCCTCTTTGCTTTGTTACTCAGAATGAGTGTTACCATTTTAAGTAAGCAGTGTGAATTATGCAGGCTGTGTGTACAAAGGAGGGTTTGGAGAGTCAGGAGGTGCTACTAAAGTCTACAGCCCAATAACATTTAATAATTACATATTTCCATAATTCAGGTAATAAAGTTACTTTAATAGATTTATTTCCCTGAATGCTTGCTGTAAATTATTATCATTATTAGTAGAATTAGTAGTGGTAGCAATAGCAGTAATAAGAGTTTGACGAATTATATGTATAAATCAGTTATTATTGTTGTTATTTTCAGTTTTGATTCTTTGACTTATTAAAGTAACTTATTTTATTTTACTGTGCCATAAATAGTCAGTTATTTCCTTCCTGCTCCATCACGGTCAGTTTGATGACAAAGTTTCGACATTCTTTTATCTGTGGAATTCTAACGAAACGGTGAAATTACAATTCAATATAAATATTATCACACAAATAATTCCTCAGTATAAATACTAATTAATCACAAGCCTGTACCCATCACATTCCTGATGCAGTCAGCTAATTATTATCCTAGTATATCTTTGTTAAGTGAATAAAGTAATGAACTAAAATGTATGGCAGCGTTTTTTAAAGTGTTTTGGACTTCGGACGTCATGTGTTTGTAAGTGTTCAGTGGACGGTGGAGTCAATTAAAATCCAAATTACGCCGTGAGCGTGCCCGCAATAAATGCAGTACGATCACAGGCCCTGTAATTCTGAAGTAATTCCTGGCTGCAAATTGATAGCATCACAGAAATAGGTTCCCTGTCTGCTACCATCAGCAGAAATAGTGCTACAATCAGCAAAACACCAATTAACAAACGAAAAAAATGTCACCTTGCCGTGCTGGCGGGATGGGTCTCCTAGCTGTATGCTTTTCCCTGCAAAGATATTTAAATATCTGCAGGACTTGCAACAGTCTTGAATTAGTTTGGTATGTCCTGCGCTGAATGGTGCAACTGCCACTTACGGCAAAACATCAAGGAGTTATGCCTCTATTCTTAATGTGTAATTGGGCTGTATTTCCTGCAGCCAGTCGCACGATTCTGGTGGCACCAAAAGTTCACTGTGTGGTTACGCTGCCACGGGGTCCGCTGACGAGCATGTGACCAGGAGAGCGGGCAGCAGACCGAGGTGGCATCCACCTGATAAGTAAACAGAACTGGATCGCTAAAGAATTACCGCTAGCTAAGCCGTGCTAGCGTTCTGTAATTGATGCACTTTGTGCTCTGGTTACCGCTGGACAGAACGGTAATGGAATCAGGACAGTTATTTCAACGCAGCCCCAGGAATGGATAACAGGTGGCGCTCATCATGGCAGCCGTAACGCAAAGCAGCTGTCACCTGCCTCCCCCCCCCCCCCCCCCCCCCCCCCCCCCCCCCCCCCC
>JAODJU010000007.1:21278039-21300065 GCA_026776725.1 Gnathonemus echidnorhynchus | reverse complement strand
CACCCGCCCCCCCCCCCCCCCCCCCCCCCCCCACCACGCCAGGGCTATAAAGCCTGCTGCTGCTTCTCTACAGCTATCCATCCTTACTAATGATGAGACCCTGGCTCGCACATCGCCCACTGACTTTCAGGCTCACCACGGGGGAGCTCACACGCCATTCTCGCGGTCCGGTCAAAGGCGCCGGTGTCTTCAGTCCAATCGGGTCAGTCCTCATCATAAATGTGCCCAGAGCCGGGAGCCCGAAGCCGTCCGGCGGGTCCGGACCGTCTCGGCCCAGTCTCAATGACACTTCAGATAAGGACGTTAATCGCATGCATTTCTTACACGCAGTAATTCTCCAAAGTTAAACAGTCATAAAAGGCTAAAGAACTCTGACCTTGACGATGTGAGTAGGCAGGAAAAGCCAATGATGTGTGTGAGTACGGCCAGCTCACCGGCGGCCCGGGCGCGGTGAAATATGGCACCGCCGCGCCAAAGCAAGCCGCTGCCGCCTCTGACATATATAGGGCCGGTATTTCAATAAAACCTCAATTTATTTTGCACTAAAATGTTTTATTGTTGCCCATAAAGCATATGCAACGTCGGCAGAGGCGGCAGCGATTCCCGGCTCTGGGCATCCGCGGGCGCGGGGCCTCTCGCCGTCTCGGAAATGCATGAAGTTCCGGATCTTGTTTTAACGACGTTTCGACGGAGGGCTGTAAACTCATCACACCGGGAGCCATCGACTTCACCCTCATACCGGCATGACCTCCCCGTTTTAAATTTTGGCCTGATAACGGCAGAATGACTCTGTGTCGGTTTTTTGGGGGGAGGGATCGTGTTTAGGCAAAAATGTCTGTTTTACTTTAGAGTTTTAGTGGTTTTAGTACATCATGGCAGGTATGTTAGTGGAAAAAAAAGGCAAATATATAAGATTCTTTCTTTGTTTCAAGGCAAATCTTGTCAAGGGCCAGCAGGCTGCCCTCAAATGTATGTTGTGTGAGTGAGGGACCGTTTAGGAAGCTGGCGTGAATGCTGCATTACCCAGCTATCGCTGATACTTTGCTCTCGTTTGCGCCCACCGTGGCATCGCTAATCCAACGTCCTCTTTGTTAAAAACCAACTGGCAGAAGGAGGGTACATATGCCCGTCGCCCCTCAACCTTGTTTCGTCACTTTGTTGTCACGCCATGGAAAGGAGGGGGGGGGGGGACGACATGCTATAAAACAGACACCCCCGGGCCATCACGGCACGCTGAGTGCCTGCCATATGCTCGGGGTCCCAAATCAAACATACCACTGTCTGTCCTTGGCAGGCCTCGGACCGACGGCACCTCCATTAGTGAGAGTCGCCACCCTTCTTTTCCATTTTAAATTGATGCTGTTGACCTATTTTACCACCACATTGTTCTGAGAGATTACCCCCCCACACACACACACACACAGCATCCCTGTGCCGTATGGAAAAATGCACTGCACTCGTCATAATCGAAATCGAATTTCTGAAACATTTTTTTTCCACAACCAACCATTAAAAATAAAAATCTAAGGTTAAGTCTAACATTAAGGTTCAGGATCTGAGAATGTCTTACCATATACATCGTTCCTGTGACCCAGACCATGGGTCACACGATGGATGGATGGATGGATGGATGGATGGATGGATGGTTACCTCTAAGTTTTCTTGAGGCTCACTAAATTAAAGGCAAAACAAATATATCTGGGCAATGAAGCCTGTAATTCACTGAATGGAGAGGTGGAGAGTGTTTTATTAATACCTTAATGCTACAAGCAAGATCCTCTTTCATTATCTGGGGTCATTTGCGATCCCATAACATATTCAGACATTGAGAGAATAATCCCATGATAAATTCCTAGCCGTGCCCTTCACAGTTGTCATAGCAGGCTCATAAACAGCATTTATAACAATCTAGCCTAGGGTGAAGGCTTACAACGCTCCGTTTAGCATGCAGAAAATATTCAGATTGGAAAGTCCCGGTTTGGGGCTCAGTCCAGTCGTGACAGCAGCGGGCTAAATGTACCATTACGGTCCCACAGCTATTCCCAATAAAAACTCAATACCCTAAAGTGCAGCAAACACAAGTTTTAGAGGGAAAAAAAACTTCCAAAGGCAAAGGGAAGTACGTCTTCTTGAATTTTTCCACAAAGCTTTCCGATTGTTTTGTTGTTGTTGCTTTGCATGTAAAAAATCCCCCTGTATTATTTAGGGAATTCTTGTAGAAAGGTATTGTCAGCATTGTTTGCAAAAGTAATTCACATGCAAGGGCTGTATTGTCCTTTTTGGGGGGAATCATCAGGGTTAGAGGGGTGCTGTTCCTGCAATGTCTGCCGTGCCTGCAGGTGGAGTGGCCCGCAAGTTAGGTGGCACACGCGTTCACACACACTCGCTCCTGCACGTGCGCGTGTCAAAGCCCCAGATTTTGCCGGCATCGTCGATCGCCGATGCACGCAGGGCTTGCAGTGGAAGTCCCAGTTTCCAGGCGAGGGCCTCGGCAGATGCCACAGTGATAATATTTAGCGAGCGGCGCTTCGCGGTAAACTCGCAGGAAGCAGGTACGCAATTAATCACAATTAAGCTGAATATGACAGGAGAACAGAGACAGCACTGGTGAGGGCCCCCCACCCCCACGCTCACCACCCCCACGCTCACCACCCCCACATTCACTGCTCCTCGCCTGACAAAACGTCCTACTGGGATACTATCCTGTTTGCGCTCCCTACAGACTGCAGCGAGACTCATGCGTTCCTCTCACTGAAAGAGAGCTTCGGCAGGGATCTGCCACACTGCGCTTGCTCTAACGCAGCTCTAATGCCAACGGGCCGCCTGCGGCTCGTCTGTGTTTTATGACATATTGTCAGGGGCTCTGGCCTCCTGCAGAAAAGGGCTGCATAGCCTCAGGCAGGGGACAGGTGGCGCTGTGCTGCAGAGCCCTTTCCCCATTCAGACCCATTACTGAGCCTCTTACAAGGCTAAGTACCATTTAATTTAGTCAGCATGCTATATTCATCTCCCCCCGATTTATCGAATTACCGTCTCACTGCTGTTAAGTGCCGGAAAAGGTGTAGCAGACTGTAGCCTCATCACAATACAATGTTTTTATTACCATTTACCGGTACGCAAACCTGAAAATGCGAAGTTTTTGATTGTCAAGAACACATTCCTAGCTGGAACGTAACTAGGCCCCGTGTGAATAAATGAACATTTTTCTTGCAGTTTTTTAAGTACCTCTTGAGTACGGGCTAATTGCCTTATTCGTCATTTCGCAGTTGGCACGGAGGTGCCCCCGTATAATGGAGACCGATGTGCTGTAACGGTGATACCAGGCTGGCCGTTGGTGTTTATCTCCCAGTCACCGTGATACATTCACACACACTGACGCCTCCACCGTGCTTAATGCGCGCCCACGGCTTTGTAAAGAAAACAAAGGGTAAAAAAGCAATTAAGTTCAGCCGTAAAAACCTAAGTACCATAACATGCAACATTAAATACTTATTGGAGTTCATAAATTACGGCAAGTACGTACTCTAGCAGTTTGTTTAATTTGGATGTTTACCAGTGGAAGCTGTAAGAGAAGCGTACATTAATCCTCAGTACTGATCCAGTCTGTCTCATCTGAGCACTCAAAAACCTTAAAATAAGTAAAAATGCATGTTTGCATTGCATTTGTTTAAAAAAGTGGTCCTGATTTCCTATCTTGTCACAACTTAGAAAAGTGATTTCCTTAAAGTGCTTCTTCTGTACAAATGTCATTTTTGTTGACGTTAGGTCATGAAGCTGAATGATGCTAGTATGTCCTGTTTATAGGTGAATTACTGTATTCTGAATTACGATCGATTTGCTCATGTATTTCTGCTCATTTGGTTAAGGGACACACACGGCTTTGATTTCAGTCGCCTTGAAGCATTAACATATTTTTTTCAGCTGCATCCCAACATCAATTCTGATGTGTGAAAGTGAGTAGGCAGCCGTGGTAATTTTTGTAGTATTTTCCTCACTGCTGAAAGTGGCATCACGGCCGATCCCATTATCCGTCAGCCTTACATCCAGTCTTTTTCTTCCATTTTGCTGTGTCCACGCATCTCATACAGTATTAAGCTGACAGCAGGGGTCATTTTGAGTTTCAGGTTACTTCCTGTTACAAGTAAGCAGAATTTTGAAAAAGGAATGTGGACAACAGTCAAAATTAATTTTAAATAATCCACAAAACAAGGTACTGTTCAATTTGATTTTAATCTTCTTACATGTTTAATCTTCCCTGAAATTGACTGGATAGCATGATTTCTTTATTAATAATGGAGCCAAGAAAGAAGATAGGAAATCAGTTTGATACTAAGGAACAGCAAAATTTTGACATAATTCATTTGTATGGGTAGATTGAGTTTAACTTTATTCTGCTATTTATTGCAGAGGATATGACAGGAGACCACTGTCATCAATTATCAAGTTAGCTTTAAAATTAATTGATCTCAGTAACATCTGGTCTGGTAATTAAGATTGCTTGGAAATTAATTAAATGAAAAAAATTTAGCTTGGAGATGCTATAGGGAGCTGTGCACTAGAGAGCCAAGGAGTGCCCCTGCAGAGCTGAGGGTCAGTGTTATGTATCCAGGCTTAAGCGACAGTTGCTAATGCCCAGTGTGACAGCAATCACCTGCCCATACGCATCTGCAGCTCCTGTCCATGACAGGCACCCTCAGAGATCTTTGTTGATCTTTGAGCAGATACCCTGCGGTCATTTTATATCTGGCCACAGGGCCGCTAAGCCAAATGAGAATTCGTACTTTGATGAGCTGCTCTGCATCGACGCGGTGAGGAAAAGCCAGTGTTTACTCCCTTTTCTGCCAATGCGTTAAGAGAACGAATGAAAGAATCAGCAGCCATCTGTAGCATGTAGAGGCCGGAGGCTAGAGCCCAGAAACCCTGCTAAATGCGGCGACGCACTGCTTCCTCACCGAGCCGTGTGGTTTAAATTCCGAATAATAATCTCCTCATTTAAATAATTTAGCCTTTTTAACTTTTCATTGGTGCACAGCCATCCTAGTACATCAACCATCCCATCTGAGCAAACATCCCACAACGGGGAAACTCGACATGTTCCAATTAGCTGAAGTGTTAGCGAGCAAAGCAAGAGGCTTCCTGACGTTGCTTGTGTACCTGTGGTCATTTTCCCGTTTCACCAAGATGCCCAGCATACTGGTAACTCAGCCCTCATATGCAGTCTATGGTGCCTGAACCCCCTCCCCCTTCAACACTATGTTAGTTGCTATGCTAATTGCTATGTTCTTAGTCACTATGCTAACTATGTTTTAGCCACTATGCTAGCTGCTATGTACTGCTGAAGGTTTGCTTCCTTTAAAAATAGTGAATGCCATGTGACTAGGACCAGAACCATATTCTAATTTCATCTCTACAGCTGGGCAACCTCTGACCTTTGTGCTTTGGACATCTGCATCATTACATATACTTTTGAGACAAACTTTAAGTAATTGAGGAATGTCTTGCCTCCATCTGAATGGGTATCTTCTTACATCTATAATAATAACAAGCTTTGAATGTGTCAAAGGAGCCAATGGGCACATCATAAATAATTTCAGCCTTTGAGGTCAACATTCGTTCAGTCTCCTGTATGCTGCTACTTGAGGTCACAGATTAGAGGGACACAGGACACTTTTCTGGGGGGGGGGGGGCTCATGTCAGGTTTGTATAATGACTTCTTACAAATAACATGAGGCACAACTCCTTAAACGCTCATCAGGTGATAAGGGTGAGGTCATCACTTTACACGTAGGCCTGTGTATCCACTTTAATATAGTATTTAATATAGTATTTCAGGGGGCCAGCCATATCCTTATGCAGCGACTTGTAACAGCTTGGTTTTCCATCAGTTTGTATGTAAATATCCCGCTTGGGACTGTAATAATCGCCCGTTAGCATGTGCCCAGCCAGGTCGCTGTGTCACAGGGATGTGCACAGCTGACATTCAAATCATACCAATCTGCCGCAAAGTGACAATTTAACAAAATTCCAATTCACAATATGACGTTATTCATTGAGGAACGACAACTGGCAAACACATTAAAAGCGGGACAAGTGAAACACAAAGAAAAGTTTAGTCACTTTCTTCAATGTGTTTTTAAAAACAGTAACGGCTGCTGTGCCCCTCAGTTTATTTTCTAAGCCCTTTCAGATACAGTGGTACCTCGGTATACGTCCTTAATCCGTTCCAGATCCTTGGACTTATACCAAACAGGACGTATACCAAATGAAGTTTTCCCATAAGAAATAAAGGGAAAATGATTAATCAGTTCCCATGGGAAAAAATTCTATAGTTATTGGCATATTATACATTGATGGGGTTGTATAAAATAATTTAAACACTCTGTCATGCCCTGCTCCTCCGAGCCTCCCATGTGCCCCGCCCCCTCGCTACCTCGTGTGGAATCCCCGTGTTACCAGCTGTTTCTTGTTTTTGTTGATTAGTCCTGTGTACTTAAGTCCGCGTTAAAGTATGTTTCCCCAGTCCGGTCATTGAAGTCAAACGTCAGTCCTTCTTGTGTGCTTTCTAATAAACCCAGTGTTCAACCGATCTCTTTGGATCCTGTGCTGCTCCCCTGCTCGGTGTGCCGATCGACACGACACATTGCTTAATACTAAAGTACATAAATACAAAAGCAATTAGATTGAATAAATGAAAAGAGACTTATAGCGCGGGTTGTTCACTGAATGGTAGCAATTGGCATACTGACGTTCGTGGGCAGTCGTGGCTTTGTCTCGAGAGAGTTAAACAAGGGTAGCGCGCCATGTCGTGACTCATTTTGACCTATACAAGTTATAGCACGCGAGTCGTATTCCAAACAAAGGTCGTACACCAAGTAACTTTTTTCGCGTCCAAATAGGATTATACCAAGTTGGACCTATTCCAAAGCGGACGCATACCGAGGTACCACTGTACTTTTTCTTTGGCCAGGCATTCTCTGTCTCCCATACGCGTCAGTAATTTAACGTTTTAATGGCGTTAATATGGAACTGCGTACTGGCTGAAGTTTGCCAGTGATGCCCTGATTCTGTCAAACAGGTGTCGTATTCTTCTTAAACCTCAATAGAGTAACTGAGGTAAGATCCACTGACTTACTAACATATTAGCTGTCGACTGCATCTATGATATGTCTGCAAATTATAATAGTTTTCGCTACTGATGTGACAGAACAACAGAAAAGCCTGTACGTTACCGTGCGGAGACGGTGCTGTGGTTGAGCGCTTCTACCATATTTTCCTCTTTTTTTTTTTTTTTTTTTACGAAGCTCAGTCTCTGCCGTGAGACTTACTCCCCACGCTTTCCCCCCAAAATGGCAAACGCGCGGCTCATCATTTTTGATGAGTATACTAGGGTATTGGTTTTGTGACAAGACAGATTGCCCGTTAAAAAAATCGCCCCTGATACCTAAAAATCCACAGCAATTAACCGCCTCTTATTTATGACAGTAAACAGCATAAATCTCCATCACAAGGCTGCACCACAAACCCTCAGCGTGAGTCCACTGCGAGCACGGGTACGATTGAGTACGAGGAAGTGTGAGGGAGTACAATGAAGAATAAGGGAGTGTGAGGGAGTACGATGAAGTATGAGGGAGTGCAAGAGAGTATATGAGGGAGTGTGATGGAGTGCAATGGAATATGAGGGAGTACAACAGAGTACGAGGGAGTGTGTGGGAGTACGATGAAGTATAAGGGAATGTGAGGGAGCACGAGGGAGTACAATTAAGTGTGAGGGAGTACAACAGAGTACGAAGGAGTACGATGAAGAATGAGGGAGTGTGAGGGAGTACGTTACAGGGAAGACTACTTGTTGGGTGGTGGGCGCTTTCCGCAATGAAACAGCTGCCCCCCCATAAAGATGGGAACGTCACGGGCAACTTTCCAGCATGTTTCGTCCTTAAGATTTGCTTTAGGGTGAATAAATCATTTAAGCAAGAAAAAAAAACTGTAAAAACATAAAATAGCCTATCGAACCACGTACGAAATTTTACACCATGGTTACATTTAAAATATATATTTGATAATATATGATTAATACATAAATGAATTAATACATAAATAGACCAATACATATTTCAAATATATACATTGTCTGTATACATTTATAACTACATAAGAACATAAGAACATATTTATATATAATTGTATATATTTATTTTCCAGATCCTCTGCTCAGTTTCTTATGTAAAACTTTTCAGTCCTGTAGGACGGACAAATCATTATTTTACTGGATTCCTCTTTTTCACCCCAAAGGACAAGCTGAACTTTTGCGTAAGGTATAGCCTCCCGGCAGCTGCTTCGTGTGCCGTGATTACCCCCCAGGACCGGGCAGGCTCTGCTGCCGGTCAGTCAGCCGCGTGCAGCACCGCTCCTTCTGTCATTCCGCGATGAACGCTGCTCGTCCCCGCTTTTGGCGCACCCCTCCGGTCGCAGGATAATGGCGCAGTCAATTCAGCTCTCGTAGAGTCACTTTAACTCCGCTTGCTTTCTTACGTACTCCAGCAGCCAGTAGGAGTATCTAAATAAGGTACCCGACTCTATCCTTAATATACCAAAACAGCACTGCCACTAGTCAGCATGGTGCCAATTAGCATGTTGCAAGCAAACATATGCCCCTGCTGTAGTTTCTGATTAAAGTGCATATTGATGGTATAAATTACCTCTGAGTACAATAGATTGTTGGGCATATATATGTAAATGTTTAATTAACCCAAGCCTAAATCACTGTGCTGGTTTGCTGTAGAGGTGTTAATCTACCAATATCACCAATAACTGGGGTCTCCAGCCCGGAGTGTGACAGCATGTGACAGATTAATCGCGGACACGGTAGTAGTTTACCTCTGCTGATTAGCATAGCGGCTCATTTCGTTTATTGCAGGGTTTTCACTCTGTTTGTGTGTTTTATTCTTCTCAGTTGTCTATTATAAGCAATGCAGCTTGTCACTGTTTGTGAAACCCTGATGTTTGCCAGCAGTTTGCTTTCTCTGTAATATTCGTTATGGATAAAAATGGCGGCCCACACAGAACGCTCTGATTAGAACTGAGAATGCTGCGGACTTGACTTGTATTTAGCATCAAAACATATGCCACAAAGGTGATGCCATGTACTTTGATATTGCGCAATATTCTGTTTAATTTAATTGAATGAGAGGCGTGACTGGTGAGATGACAAGTTAAAGTTAATCTGAAAATTGACAGTGACCTGATGTCATGTCTGCCATGAAGGGGTAATACCTTATGAAGAACCATCTTAAATAAAGTGTGTGGAGTTGATTTGGTGTGCCTACATTTTTGGTCATCATAGATAATGGCAGTCTTTTTGCAGCACTGTTGCATAGACGTTCGGAAATTGGCACATTTGGGGCTCGCTTCTGTCCTCTGTCACAGGGAGGTTCTTGGAGATCCAGGGCTCTCTCCCTCCTGCTGTCTTGTGGAGACCTGGGGCTCTCTCCTGCCCCCTGCTCTGTGGAGATCTGGGCTCTCTCCCACCCCCTGCTCTATGGAGATCTGGGCTCTCTCCCTCCCCCTGTCCTGTGCAGATCCAGGGTTCTCTCCCTCCCCCTGTCCTGTGCAGATCCAGGGTTCTCTCCCACCCCTTGTCCCGTGGAGATCCTGGGTTCTCTCTCTCCCCCTGTCCTGTGGAGATTCAGGGCTCTCTCCCGCCCATTGTCCCGTGGAGATCCTGGGTTCTCTCCCGTCCCCTGTCCTGTGCAGATCCCGTGGTTCTTTCCCATCCCCTATCCTGTGGTGATAAGGAGTTCTCTCCCGCCCCCTGTCATGTGCAGATCTGGGGTTCTTTACCATCCCCTGTCCTGTGGAGATCCAGGCTCTCTCCCGCCCCCTGTCCTGTGCAGATCTGGGATTCTTTCCTGCCCCCTGTCCTGTGATGTAGCGGTGTTCTCTCCTGCTCCCTGTCCTATGCAGAACTGGGGTTCTTTCCTGCCCCCTGTCTTGTGGATATCCAGGGTTCTCTCCCGCTCCGTGTCCTGTGCAAACCCGGGGCTCTCTCCTTCCCCCTGCCCTGTGCAGATCTGGGGCTCTCTCCCACTCCCTATCCGGCTCCCTCTCACTGTCTCCATGTTATGCTCTGGCTATGTGAGAGCAGGTGCTGTTGGGCTGCCATCTCTGCCTGCCTCTCCCCAAGATCACAGGGAGTGTGCGGAGCTTGCCGCGCCTCGTCCCTGAGGAACCTGCTGTTTTGCCTCAGAGGTATGAGCGGAGATGCGGAGGATCCCAGAATTAATCACCACGCTCGGCGCTGCATGCCGGTTTCAATAGGGTGGCAATTACGGCGCCCTTGCTGGTTGTCCTGCTGCAATGACACGGCCCCTCGGGCAGTGGCAGAGAGGCGGGGGTGCATGAAAGCACGCCTAGACAGGGCCCCGGCGATCCCTGCCCCAGCCACATCGACAGCGCCGCTCTCCAGGCCCCAAGCAGAAGCTGGCTGAGCGTCCAAAAACAGGAGGCTGCATATTAATGCTATTGCTAGCTACTTGTTTCTTTACTAGCCTTTGCTCATTTGACTAGTTACTTGGCCAAGATTGGCCATCTTCCTTTTTTCTCTAAAGCAGCATTTTTAAATCTTAAATCTTACTTGGTTTGTAGAGTGTCCTTTAATATCTATTCTCTTAATAGTATAAATATCTGAAAATGGATTGCGTGGATCAGGTATTGATGTAAAAATCTGCTTGTTAATTTCTGTGAGGTGGTGACCAAGGAAACTTGTTTAATTTGATGACCATCGGCACCATTTTAAAAGTTTTAATTTGGCAGAATACTGGTGCACTTTGGCAGAAGGCATTTGTTTCAGCACATTAAGAAACACCCAGTCAATCTGGCAGGGGATGCTTCCTATTTGAATAAACCCAACCCTTCCTTGCAACACAGAGATCATCATTCCAGAGACAGTTCTGTTATATTGCTTTAAATATTTGCAGTCTATTTGTTAATAAGCAAATACCCTATTGACACTTCACACACATTGAAATCCATATAAATATTTAATGACCTTTAATATACAGACTCTAAAGACTTGTGTAGGAATCATATAACACAGTTGTTTATTCCCTCAGGAGATGAGCGACATTAAAGCTAACCTCTTTCATTCTCCAGAAGAGCTCCTGTTTTTCACATGGTTCTTTCGGGCACTGGGAAATGCAGGGCAGAGCAAATAAACACACACCAGCAAATTTTCTCCTGGAAAAAAAAATCACATTGAGGAAGGAATTTGGTTAAATTAATCCTGGCATATTCTGAATATGAAAAACAAATGATGTCTTGTCAGTACTGGAGATATACACCACGTGACATTTACTTTACTGTGTGAACGATAATTTCTTCGTTATGAATATAAATATTCCAGGCATAGTTTCGGTTGCATCTAAGGCAGAATTCAATAATAACCAGCAGTAAGTATAAATAAAATTAATTAATCGAACATTTCATTTGCATGTAAGTTTGTCTAATTAAATATCTTATTAGCATAATGTATTCAATTAATTTGCCTTCGGTCAGTAGTGACGTGCTGCCTTTTAAGTGTGCGGAAATGTATATATATAATATAAAGCATGAATCTGGCAAAATATTGAGTAAAGGCAAATTCAGTTTCCACTCTTTTTGTTCATATTTTGCTTTTTCTTTGATACTGCGGTTTGTGCTGGATATGTTTCATTAAAAGCACATAAGACAGACAGTACGTGGTGAGCATACATTTCCCCCATATCTTGTTTGAGAGAGACGGAGACTTGGGAAGCTGCTCTGTCAGAAGATGGAAGAAGCCTGGAGAGACAAGTGTGAGGGTGACATCCTTTTCCAGCAATCCCTCAGAAGTGAGAGATGCACTGTGAAAGTGTTACTCCATCCCACGTCTCCTCTTCCCTCTTTCTCAAAAATAATTCCTCCAGCCTACAGCGATCGCTTTGGACGTCCGATCCAGGCAGGAAGTCGCGAGATCTCCCCGCACCTCTGTCACTGGGGGGAAAGTGACAGACCGTCTAATTGGGACTAATCAAGCGGCAGCCCGACTTGAGTGTCACTGTAGTGATCTGAAGAGGAGTGGCGCTGACCCAAAGAAATGGGTAGAGCCTGGGGGTTCGCCGGGACCGCTTCATCTTGCAACGCGGCGCGCCGCCTCATAGCATATTCACATGCAAAGAGCGGCTTCTTTGCGATTCTTGGGTCAAGAACAAAAAAAGAGGAAAAAAATCTAACTAATCAAAAAAAGAAAGAAAGAGAAAGGCAGTGAAAAGAGCACCACTTGACAATTTTCCCAGCGCACATTAAAACAGAGAGGCTTGTCGGAGAAGCGTGTTACAATATTCTTTTTTATTATTTCACTTACAGCTATCGCTTTGAATTACACAGGGCTCTTTGTTAAGAGTGAGGCGGAGGAATCAAAAATTCATCAGAAAGGTTTCTGGAGAGGCCGAGAAGGATGTATTTTGTGCTGGAACCAACATTTGCGAAAGTTCCAGGTCCTTAAGCAATTATTAGCGGTGATAGTTTGACATGCTCAAGAGTTGTCAACAACTGGCTTTAAACAAAGTACAAAGCAGAAATAAACACTGCTGCGGGCGAAATTAACTCGGGGACGTGCAGCTCTGTAAATTATAGATGCTCTCCATTACGGCAGAGCTTCGTGGTTTCAGAGTCTCCGTTGCGCGGCGTGCCGCTATATCAGTGCACCTATATGTAAAGCGCCAGTGCAATAATGCGCAAAGGCTTGCATGATACCCCACAAACTAATTGTATCGTTTCCACGACGAGCGGCTCCCTCCCCCGAGGCTTATTGTCAATTGGTTTTCATTCCATTTGTTTTTTCAGCTCAATTAACTACTCTTCACCCAGAAATTAATTCTGTTCCCAAAGCCCCTTTTTAATCCAGCTAATTAGCCGACTGCTTAAGACATAAAAGAAAAGTTTTATCTCTTTAATCTCTTATTCCCTTCTAGTTCTTGGAAATAAGATAAAAAAAATTGAACGGGTTTATTATTATTATTAGGCCTATTATTATTATTATTATTATTATCATTACGATTCTAAATTTTGCTTTAAAACATTGTGAGCATGCCATTTTCAGTTTCCGTCTTCACACGTCGCTTATGTGGTCGGGATTTAAAGCGTGCTGCTGTTTAGCGCGCGCACTCGCAGGAGTCCCGAATTAATACGCACCGTGCGTTACACGTGATGAAGGGGCAGGTTAAGGTATGCAATATATGAAAAACCGCCGTGGAACAATTCAAGGTGCGGCTCAAGCAGTCGGAGCCTGGCTCACTAAAGTTAAGATATTCACACAAGAGATGATGTTTGGGCTGAAGGAGACGGACTCCTGGTTCCGGTTTAATTCTGGATGATTGTAATACAAAACGATACCTAGCAGTTTTACGTACTTGAAATCCGTGATGCCCCGGTTCTTTGTGTGCCCTGTAATCTGCCGCGCGCCCGGCGTGCCGATTACTGTTTTAGTGTGGGTTGGTGTGACAATTTATCTGATGCAGAAGACACCGAACAAAAATATGAATTTAATAGAGCTCTCTCCAGTCTGATATGAGTTATATGCATTAGTCCGTACAGTCCTGCTTCCTTGGGAAAATTACCTAAGCTCTTAATTGGCGTCCATTCTGCTTGCCTCTGGTTTTGGTGGATGAATTGATTCAGCATAAACGCCATGATCTTTCGTTCTAATGCATCTCCTTAATGCAACGTCCACCTTCACCGCCAGTTTGAAGTGAACCTTGCAGAATAAAAAAATGACATAATGCTATTTCTGCGGTAAACCAGTTCGGGGCGTCGAGTGAAATAAGCTGCGGGCCTGATGTGGGCCGCAGTCCTGGGCAGAGATTTGTGTTAAATCGCAGATCACCAGTACGTTCAGCGGAAGCAGACTGATAAAGTCGCCTCCGAGTTATTGTATACACATTAAATAAATCATGAGAAAAACAACTTCCTTTTTCCAATCTCCAAAACTCCTAACTGCTGAAAAATTAATCCGCAGAAACCATGAGATACTCTGCATTCCCATGTACGCAGGTTGCCTCAGGTTTTCACTGGAAATTGTACCTTTATCGTGCTGATTGGTCCTGTTGGTTGAATACTTTTTTTTTAGGCTGGCATTCTACAAAATGTTAATAACAAGTGAACTTAAGTGACCAACCAAACCCTTTTTCATTTTACTGACATTGTTAGCCTATATATCGACTATTTAAATACTCTACTATTTGTGACTCTAGTAGTGCCAGTCAACAAAGAGGGAGACCAACGCCCCTGACGAGACAGCTGATGGCGTGTCATTTATTAATTCTCTGTAACTAACACCGGGATACGCTATAAATCATGCACGTAATCTGCTGTTTGTGCCTCTGTGGGTAGGAAAGCACAGGCCCCCGTGGGGATCTTGCGCAGTCTTGCCGTCTTCTGCTGTGTGCGGTAACAGCGCACGCTTGTGTTACTGAACACACTTAAATGCCGCACGGTTCTAGGTCAAGCGGCCGGGTGCCTATGTTGGTGTAATTGATTAACACCATTTTTTGCCTTATGGTTGTGTCATTTAATATTTGCATTTAATAAACTCTATCTGTTTCCCCAGAATGGATATTAACGCATTCGATATCAACAAATTACATCAGATGTTTTGTGATATTTATCTTGAAGAATGAAGGCAATAAATGGAAATTACAAACCTGAGGGTTCCGGCCATGGATTTTGATTGGCTTAAACCTGCTTTATTCCCCCCAATAAAGTAACGGATTATTATGTTAAATGTCACCGCACTAACGAAATGGATTCTGCTTAACCATTACCGTTATGATGTGAGCGACTGTCTCGCAGACATGCAGTCAATCTGACTTTAAAGACGGGAGCTGGCGGGGGAGCTGCGCTCTTCTTCAGTGGATCCGTTAGTAAGCTAAGATAACGGTAATGTGAATGGAAACAGTGTCATATTAGTAAACAAACATATAATGGTTGTCCAGTAATTCATAGTCACGAGTGCCTCATTCCACATTTTGATTTATTAGATTATCAATTAAATTTGAAAGCATAATTAACAGAATGAGACAAAAAATGCAAAATGTTTAATTTTCGTGGGCACATGCCGTCAGAGCAAGAGAAAAACAGATGTTATGTAGACACCCAAGCAGTCACGTGAGCAGCCCCTTATCTTGTCCTATTTCTTAAAATTTCAGGGTACACTGAATGAATTCTGTTCGGTACTCAGCATCAACCTACAGTTATATGACATCAATAATCAAATTATCAGCAGCCCATGAGTAAACAGAAACTGCTAGCCTTAGCATATTTAAGAGGAGCACTTTAGCATGCGACCATTAAGTTATCTCTTGGTTATTTATTTCCCGTCCTTGTTATTAACACGGGGAGCAATATTATTCTAATTATATCAGCCCAATCAGCAGTATTGCATGTCCGGGTTCATTTACATTAGCGCGAGCTTTGTCTTTCACAGTGTGATACTAATTCAATGAGACATCAAGCATTTAAATGGACTGAGGATGCGGAGGTCGCGCGCTCCTGCCCTTCCTTCCTTTCTATTACCGCTGCTGTGTAATTGTGTTTGTCACTCTCCGGGTGACTGATAGTGCCGGGGCTCCTATCCGAGCACAAATGAACATCACACTAATACATTAGTTTGCTCTATAATATCAATATGTGTTTAGTTCTGGGTGGGTGTGTGTGCCGAGTTTGTCGTCCA
Source organism: Gnathonemus echidnorhynchus (assembly GCA_026776725.1). Taxonomy (NCBI): domain Eukaryota; kingdom Metazoa; phylum Chordata; class Actinopteri; order Osteoglossiformes; family Mormyridae; genus Gnathonemus; species Gnathonemus echidnorhynchus. Next base: position 21,284,323 of record JAODJU010000007.1, on the reverse strand, counting down.
ACATCTAAGACGTATGTCTGCAGATGATGAGTCAATTTCATCGCCAGATGATGATATTGCGGCGTTAGACTATAGCTCTTTACCACGCCGACTGTTCGATGTGAATCTTCTTGCGCTGTGACGAGTCAAACGAAATAAAAAAGATGGCTTTTAATGCTACACAATGTGCGCAAGGTGCCTGGATTGGGAATTAAGTTAGCCTGACATAATTTGTGCACTGATCACAGCCTGCGGATGGTGTCCATTTCTATACTCCTCGATTTTTCATAATTTTAGGCCTTCTTGCTTAGGAATATATTTTGCCGGCTACGTTTAATACGGTATAGGTTGTCAATCATAATTAATAAAGGCAAAGATGTCTCCGTGAGTTAACTCCAATTGCTGTTACCAAAAACTGCAAAACCTCCTCTTCCTTCTTCCTTTGCCAACCCGACTCATTTCGACTTTTGACAGCCGCTAAGCGCAGGCTTCACGGCCGGTAACGGTACTTAATTTATCACTACCAGCGGTGGGTGGGTGACCTCTGAGCGCCGCACCCTTCATCACCTTCACAGCTGCTCCGTTTAATTGTTAGAGCCAAGAGTAAATGAAAATCAACCGGGGCAATAAGGGATGGAGCCCATTATTTCTGCCGGAGTTTCGCCGCTCTCCTCGCCTTGCTGATGCCGAGACACGGTTCCCCCTCGCCAGCGACAGAGTGGATTGGTACCAGGGTAGACTCAGCAGAAACGAACCGGTTCTGGGGCTTACTGGGAAATACTGACGATAAAGTTTACTCTTATCTTTAAGTAAATTGCTTTGTATGCGCGGTCAGAGTCGGCAGTAGACTTTCATTTTTATAAACTGGAATACGTATGGTATTGGAGCAATACATAGCTTTTGTATGGCGAATTTTCAGCTCATCGTTTAATCACTAATACGACAAACAAACACGAAATACGAAGTGTATTAAGCTGTTCCTCTGGCACAATATTTGTCCTTGTGGTTATTGGATAAGGCGACAGAAGGTCGGGTAGTATTTCCAGTTATCTAGCCATTCCTGTTTTAGCTGCGTACCTACTCAGTAGGCCTACCCATGCCGAGGCGGTGGTAATGGGAGGGGGGAGATAGAACCAGGAGGGCAGGCGTGTGTTTGTCTGGTTATCGTTCACTCACATGCTGGTTCACTGTCGCAGAGTCACAGTCAGACACGAGCATTTGCCAAAGCCTGCATGACGCCAGACTGGGCTGCCTATGTGAGCACTGACCTTTGAGCAGGGGGGTGGGGGGGGCAGACATGCTTGTTCATCAATCCTTCCTTTAGCAGGAGCATTGCATTCATCAGCAAAATTAAAAAAGTGTCATGTCCCAAGTGATTTGTACCCTTTCATCAAAAAACACACACCATCAGAGTCTTTCAATTTGCATATTCTTAAAATGTAATAATAACTCATTGCATGACCTGAGACTATAAAAGGCGGCGGGTTAAGAAGAGCACTGACAGCGTTTCCGGGAAAATGTGAAAGGATGCGCTGTAGGAAATTGATAAAATCCATCGGATGTCATGTGCTGATTGACATCTGGGGTCGGTCCGCTTTTAATGAAGCCATTGGACGGCTCGCTTTTCCATGCTTGTGGCGGATTTCCAGACCTTTACTTGTTTCTCCAATAATTTATAAGGCTGCAGAAGCGAAAGGTGTCTTTGGGTCTGCTTGGGAAGTCAGTCTCTCTTATAGTAAAGTGGATTCTTAATTGTTACAATGTAACAATAATATCAATAATATAAATAATTAGAAATTTAGTCTAAACTAAGATCTTCCAAGATGGAGCATCGAGGACATTTTTGGCCTGCTGGTATCAGGATGCAGTTTTCACTCTGCAGTTCTGTGAGTCATAAAAAAATAAAAAGATAACACAAATATAAAGCACAAATATAAATAACCGGCCTGGAAACCAGAAGTTGGTGGCTGCCTGCTGTCGATTTTTCAGTTCTTCTAGTGCAACATTTTCAAATAACTCTGGACCGGCACTGAGACGCATTAACCAATATATATACAGCCGCCTCTGCTCCCATTTAGGTTCAATTACAAAGACCTTCCTCCGTCACAGAAGGCTCCCTTCATCTGCAAACAGAGCGCCAGTAACATTCGGTGCACTTGAAACGAGCTTCCAAACCAAATGCAATCGCAGAGCAACATTCCTGCTAGCTATTTTTCTGCAACGAAACATCTTGCTTCTCTACTCGCGGAAAACATCTTAAAATATCTTTATTTTGTTTTGATTTGTTGTAAGGTGTGTATAAATGAAAATAAACAGATGTTCCGGATGCATCAAGAACCGGCTGTGCAGTGCTGTTTATTGAAAGAAAGAAAAGTGCCCATCTGTATTTTTTTTTTTGTCATTTTTAATTCTATCAATATTTAATTCTTTTGTAGTTTATTTTTGTTATTTTTTTCATGTCATGACAAGTTGCAGAATTATTCATTACCTCTCCTCTGTGCTGCCGTAGCTGTGCATTGGCCCCTTCATTAGAGGTAAAGTACAGCAGAGTATGCTAATATAAAGACTGCGTATGGTAATGTGCGACGGACCTCCATGATGAAAGCCGCATGGCTGGGAAACAAGAAAAGGACAGTGACCGGGCCTGTACTCAGCCTTAGTCTGCACTGAATCGCTGATGGTGCCCTCCGGCTGTACAGGTATTCCTGGCTTTGCCCCGTGTGCGTGCGCGCGTGTGATACTGTGCTGGGACAAAGGCGCGATGGTGGCATTGAGCTTCACGCCTTCCTTATTTTGTTTACGGTCAGAAAGAAGGGCCTGGTCCATTATCCATTAGACGTTGGCATTGCTGGCTAATTACGGCTGCGAGTGTGACTGGGCCTGGTCACTGTGGGTCTCTGTGGCTCTGAGGACCAGAGGGTTCCCCAGCGATGGCCCGGGCTGACTCAGGGCCCTGACGGCCCCATCCGAGGCTCCATCGCAGCAGGGATGCAACACAGAGGCCATGTTCCTGCCTGTCGTGTATTATTCCTGCACGACATGCATGCATGGGAATATCCCATAAGTTTGGACCATTTTTCATACTTAGCTCACATTGAGATGCTTCAGTAGCAAGAAGCCATGCTGGAAATCTTATTTAATCTTGCGTGTTTTTCCTTAGAAGCTGCAGAGTTGCTAAAGGCAAGCCAAAAAAAACCAGGCTTCGTATCCTTTTTATTTTTTAATTTTTAATTTTAATGATCTGCTTCCTTTCCTAAAGTAACACAAATGTGAAAAAGCCAGTGAGGGTTTAATTCTTTTTGCATGTATAATTTTAATTTTGTGCTCTTTAAATCTTTAAGGGCCTAAAAGTTTAAGCAGGCATTTCAGCCAACACAACATTTTGCAACAGAGCTGTATGTTGATTTATTTACTGAAATTACTAAATATTATGTCCATATTTTAAATCTTTACACTATTTGTAGATATCACCGCTTGAAGGAACGTGTGTGATTTATCTTTCTCATTTTTCTGACTTCCACTTTGAGTTAATCTTTGGTTAATGATCTTAAAAGGCGGGAAGACGAAAGTCCATATTGACATGTGCCGGAACTTTCTCAGGCAGCCATTATTTTGAACATGTGGAATGATCATTACATACTGTACCCAAGCGTAGCGAAAACCACACTTTAGGCAGATATGGTAGCTTTGGGTTTGGATCAGAGCGACGTTTTTTGGAATCGTTGGATTTCTGAGACAACAGTCGAGTTGAGACGGAAAGATTAAATATTTATGCTAATTGTAGAGAAACTTTCCACAGAAAGATGATCAGATGAATGAGGCCTGTCAGGGAGGTTGTCATTACTACAAGCCTGACGATTGAGAGGCGGATATCAAAGCCTCGTCTCTGGTACCTCCTGTCCTAGTCAGGCTTGGGGAGGTTCTCCCTTTAAAAATATTTATAATGAAGGGTTGGCATCAGGAGATTGTCAGCCCGGATTACAGCAGAGCCTCTTCCACGCTGACTCGGGCCCTGAGGCACCCTCTAAATGTACCTGATTCGCTGCTCCCTGACAAAAAGCCGCGCGCGACTTGAAAGCGCGGCGCGGCTGATGAAGTTTGCATATTCCCAAGAACAAGAGCACACAATGTCGACGAAAAGGAAGGGCGTGATTAAACAAGGGGAACACTGTAGGCGGGCAGAGATGAAATTTTTAAAATGCCAGGTCTTGGCTTCCTGGTTCAGTGGCTCATTTGCATCACTTTGGAAGCAGAGAGAGGGATGGAGAGAGAACGAGGTGTGGGGGGGGTGGGTGAGTGAAATCGCTAAGACGGGTCATCGACACTGCAAAAGCACCAGCTCTGTTTTCTCAAGTTTTTTTTTCCATTTTATGAAGGTGCCTCACTTAGGGCGCTTTTCCACCGCACCAAGTACGGTACTGTTAATACGGTACTTTCGATACTTTTGGTACTTTCGCGTTTCCACTGACTTCTGGTCGAGTACCAGTACCAAAAGTTCCAGTACCGAAAGTGCCAAAGCAGCTGGGTACTTCTTTGTACTTCGGTACTTTGGGGTGGGAGTTTAAATGCTTTGTTTGTCGACTGGTTATGCAAATAGCCTGCCTCTAAAACACAATACCAACGCCGCCTTGAAAACACCCGCAAACTCAGAAAATAATGATAAATAAAGTTAAAAAATGCAATTTGGTCGTAAGAAGATATAAAACAAAAAGATCATGGCATGACAAGAAATGAAAAAGTATTTTGTTGTATATAGTAATACAGCACGTATATAGGATATATTAACAATATATAGCGATGTGATTTTGTCATAATAAATGTTGGGGTATTTATAAAACAAAAACGGAGTTCATAAATTTCTCACAAACTCATATTCGAGTGATTTAAATGGCAAGGATGAAAATGAGATTGCATGCAGCGCTTATGCAAATATAGCAGAGGTAAAACTTGAAACTGATTTTTAAACACATAAGAATCTATAAAAGGAATAATAATTAAAATTGCAAAGCTTGCTAAGTTTTTTTCCTATGACAGAGTAACAGAGTAAAAATATTTTAGCGAAACTTTAACCCCCCACGCTATAATGTCTGTACAGAATTGAAAGTATGAAAAAGCCTGATCTTAACCTAACTGACTAGCTATGTAAGAATTGTATGTGCATAACATGCAATGTTTGTATTAATATTGCACATCACCAAGCTGTATAATAGACTACAGCCAGTTTTTTAATTCAGTAATACCCACCTCCAGCTGTGATGTCATTCAGCTCCGGTACCAGTTGTTATGCCAGTGGAAAACCGACACCTTCTCTAAGTACCTGGTACCGTGGAAAAACACCTTCAGTTCTTTCAGGTATCCAGCATTTATTCCATTTCCTTCATGAGGCACAACTAGTGGGTGATTGATTAACAAAACCACTGTCTGATCTTCATGTTCTGGTCTGTCCTGACACCACATCAACAAATGAATACAGGACTTATAATCTATAACTCCTTACCCACCTACGGCCAGTCTGTGTGTCTGTCTCTGTCTCTCTGTCTGTCTGTTTCTCTGTGTGTCTCTGTCTGTCTGTCTATCTGTATGACTGTCTCCCTGTCTGTCTCTCTGTTTCTCTTTGTGTCTGTCTCTGTCTCTCTATTTGTCTCTCTGTCTGTCTCTCTGTGTGTCTGTCTCTGTCTCCCTGTCTGTCTCTCTGTGTGTCTGTCTCTGTCTCTCTGTCTGTCTATGTGTATGACTGTCTCCCTGTCTGTCTCTCTGTGTGTCTGTCTCTGTCTCCCTATCTGTCTCTCTGTCTGTCTATCTGTATGACTGTCTGTCTCTCTGTGTGTCTGTCTCTGTCTCTCTGTCTGTCTATGTGTATGACTGTCTGTCTCTCTGTGTGTCTGTCTCTGTCTCTCTGTCTGTCTATGTATATGACTGTCTCCCTGTCTGTCTCTCTGTCTGTCTGTCTATCTGTATGACTGTCTGTCTGTGATTATGTAAGTTTTGCTTGGTTTGTTTGTTCTTTCCCAGGTAATTTATTGTGTTAGATAAATTACCTGGAGAGCAGGTGTTATCCCATCAACTATGCTAAAACATACCATGGCTAATTAATGCCAGCCGTCCATGTTGCCGGCATGTGATGATAATGACCGATACCTTGTTTAGTCTCCGCTGCCCTGACATCCATAGCACTTATCTACGGCGATTGTTTGCAGTAGAAAGTCCCTGTAGATGAAATCAGCTGCAAACAATGTAAATGGCAAAATGGCAATTTGCAAATGAAATGTATGTGTTTGTGTGTATGTGGGGGGGGGGGGGGGGTT
>JAODJU010000007.1:21245086-21256556 GCA_026776725.1 Gnathonemus echidnorhynchus | reverse complement strand
GGGGTACCGCAGGGTTCAATTTTAGGACCACTATTGTTCCTAATTCACATTAATGATATTGACACCAATACATACAGTAAACTGCTTAAATTTGTAGACGACACCAAGGTGGGTGGTGTAGCAGATACTGATCTTGCAGCGGAGATCTGGATTTAATTAGCAACTGGGCTGATACCTGGCAGATGAAATTTAACAGATAAATGTAAGGTAATCCATGCAGGGAGCAGAAATATACAGTACAGATATTTTATGGGTTCCACTGAAATTAAGGTAGCTGATTATGAGAAAGATCTCAGTGTGTATGTTGATGCTTCCATGTCCCACTCTCGCCAGTGTGGGAGAAGCAATAAAAAAGGCGAAAAGAATGTTGGGTTACATCTCTAGGTGTGTGGAGTTTAAGTCAAGGGAAGTGATGCTACGATTATACAATTATATAAATATATAAGACCCCACCTAGAATATTGTGTGCAGGTTTGGTCACCATATATTAAGGAGGACATTGCTGCCTTGGAAAAGGTTCAATGTAGGGCTACGAGAATGATTCCTGGTCTTAGAGGAATCTGTTTAGCCTCGAGCAAAAGAGACTAAGAGAGGACATGATCCAGGTATATAAGTTTCTAACAGGTCTGGATGCTGTTCAGCCAAATGGCTATTTCAATATTAGTTTAAATACTAGAACTCATGGCCATAAGTGGAAATTAGCGGGAGAACATTTTAAAAAGAATTCGAGGAAGCACTTCTTCACACAGTGTGTAGTTGGAGTATGGAATAGTCTTCCTGCTAGTGTAGCACAAGCTAAAACCCTGGGTTCCTTTAAATCAGAGCTAGATAAGATTTTAACAACTATTAAAATCCATCTATTAGTTAAGTTCTCCCCAAATGAGCTTGATGGACCGAATGGTCTCCTCTCATTTGTAAATTTCTTATGTTCTTATGTATGCTGCCCCTCCAGACCACATTACCAAACAGTGTCTTTCCCTGTCAGAGGCTGATCATAAATACAGCGAGATGGTGAACACAACTTCAGGCCTTTCACGCAAGACGTAGTCTGAACGCGGCGAGCACTCCTTACCGACGTAGGACGAGGTGCTGGAATGCTGGAGCTGCTCTGCCCACAGGACACACAGCTCACTCTTGGTGAAGCACTCCACACCGTAGCACACCTGGTATTCCAGCTTTGCCAAAACGTGCACGGGGATGGTCTTCATTGAAATTACAAAACACAGCACAGCTTAAAACAATCATCCGGGCGGCTGCGTTTGGACCGTAAGCGGCTGTTACTGCATGCGCTAACGCAACGGTGGCAAGAGAAAAAGACGGAGGAGTGACCTTATTGGGACCTTGGCCCAGCTTGGTGCGCCGCGCGAACGGGATGCTGCTCCGCACCAGCAGCAGCAGCTCCTGCAGGCTGTACATCTTATAGATCAGGTTCCCTTCGTTGGGCTCCTTATAATCCAGCTCATCCTCAGTCACATCCAGCAGGTCCTTGGGCAGTAGCCCTGTGAGACACACATGGGGGGGGGTTGTTGTTAAGTAGAAAGCGGACATTAACAACAAGATGAGACGCAATCAAAGGGGGACACGAGCGGAGGCAGGAGAAGACCCCAGCAGCAGCTCGAGACTTTAGGAACGGCTGCCTGTACTCGAATACTCACTCTTACTCTTTCATACTCATTGTGCTTTTCCACTGGCATACAGGAATCGACCTGCACCCCAGCGGTACTGCAAAAAAGAGTCCCGTTACAGCACGGTTCCAGCTCACTTTGGTTTTCCACTGCAGAAGGGTCGGCTCGGTAATGACCCAACGCTGTTGAGTTTGGGGAGCGACACTTATTCACTGTTCACATGCAGTACATTATAATTTCAACGTGCTAATTTCCTAATTTCTACCACATCTGTGAGAATCGCCATGTTAAACAAGCATCACACGCTAGCAAAATTAGCATTAACTTACATAAATTTGCATGAATACAATGTGATGTGTGATACTACTACTAATGAATAATATACAGAACAAGGGTTATATAGCATTTCCTTGTTGCGCGTGCGTTTGCCTGTGTCTTGCTTGTACCCAGTCCGACCCTCGTGTGTATTTATCTTACGTAAATCTCCCACCGTGTGTGCATCTTACAGTTTGGCATCTGACAACCTTGTGTTTCCTGTGTGTAATTGGTTCGGTGTTCGTTGGGTGCCTGATGTAGTCTTTTTCAGGATTGCTAATAAAGTGTGTGTTCTCCCCAGCAAGCAAGTGCCTGTGTCTCTCTCTGCTCCCGCGATGCCTTAGTCTGTTCAACGCCACAATGTTATCCGTTTCCCACCTTAAGTCATTGTTGATAAAATAATAAACGTGATCAGTGTCTTCACATAGATGAGCATTGTTAATGATAATATATAACTAAAGGTAAACAGAGCAAGTAGCTCTCAGTTTCAAAAAAGTTTGGTGACCCCTGATATAGAATTTGCCCTTTTTCCCTTCATATATTCCATGCTTATCAATGCAGATCACTGGTATCTCCCTGCATTTGACCAGCTCGGTTCGCTTTCAGCATGCCATGTCGCCGTGGTTACGGCTTGGGTACGGGCTCACATATTTTGCAATGGAAAACCGCCGGTTTATGGCACAGTTTTGATACCAGTGGAAAAGCACCATTAGACAGAAATAGTGACATGATGATACTGATTGATTACTACTTACTAGCTGGGGCTTCGGCTGGTGTAGACATCACGGCTGGGTCATCCCTCCGGCCCGGACTCTCCTTGGCTTCCAGGTAGGAGGTGACACAGGGCTTCACCAGGGACTGCGGGTGACTCTGGCTGGGGGGGATGATGGGTGCCAGTGGGGGTGGGGACATGGGTTCGGGGGCCTGAGTCGGACTGGGTTTCAGCAAGGCGCTCTGCATACGCAGGATCTGGCCCACTTGGTCACAGTTTTGGGCCGGTTTGACCTCCGGCCTCCTTGAAGACTTTGTAGACCCTTGGGGTACCGGTGAGGTGGGGCTGGGCTTTGTGGTCCTGTCCATTTCTGGGGAGGGGGACCTAGGGGTTGCAGGAACCCGGTCTGGAGGGGCAGCTGTACCTCTTGGGGTGGATTTGAGTGAAACGGGACCTTGGTCGATGATCAGGCGCTCCTCATCAGAATCGCTGTCAGAAGCATGCCTGCCCAAGCTGGCCTGTTCGGCACCATCCCGTCTGGACTGCTTGGCCACAGGAGGGATGTCCAGTTCTGAACTGGACATGTTCAACTCTGCCTTCTCCAGAGAGTAGTTGACTGTGGAAGATTCCAGGTCCGTCCAGGAGTCGTCGTCTTCCTTCCCCTCCTGGGAGGACTCCTGAACGAGGAGGCCCTTTGCGGGCTTGGAAGACGCACCACGTTTTTGGGGAGCCGCCGTCCGCGACCGAGCGACCTCCTGCTTGGCCACAGCCATCTCCCTCGTGCTTGCTGTACGTTTGGAGGAAGAGGAGGACTCCCCAAAGGTCTCCAGGTCTGTAAAATCTGCCTCAAAGTTAATTCCGGGATCGTCGAAAGTGAGGAGACTTCTGGGGCATCGCTCCTGCACAAAGACAGAATAAAACCAGATCAATCAAACCTGGAGGGTTCGAGTCCCGGCCCTGGCTCTGGGGGCGGAGAGCTTGCATATTCTTCCTGTAACTGCATGGGTTGTAAAACACGGTGATTAAATGCTAATAAACCCTGACTGCATAAACCTATGGAGAGCACACATGACCTTATTTACCAGGTTCATGAGAGAATGACTGTTACTTATGAAACCACTGACTTATTTCATGCATCCATGTCTTCTACCCACGTATCCAGTGAAGGCTCCTGGGGAGCCTGACGCCTTCCAGGTAGAACCCGGCAGCCCACCAGAGGCACACGGTCACACGCTATGGGTGTGTGTGATGCCATTTTGGGAAATCGAACCCATAACCTTGAAGGGGGGAGAGAACAGTGCCACCCACCAAGTCACTGTGTACACTATCTGACTGAATTTTATGTCTCCATATTTCCTCATTTAAAAAAGGGTGACCTAGAAAACTAATGTACTGCCCTTGTCACTGCAATAATATTTGACAGAATTTACAAAACATTAACCTCCTTAGCATTACAATCCTGCATCCTCTATTGTCCCATATAGCCATATATGCCAAACAGTACCTGGCTTTTCTCCCCAGGAAACATTAGGCAGCTTTTTGGCGCCCCCTACTGCCATGCCATACATACTTCTAACGGAGCTGAAGGTGAAGGCTTTTCCAGGGTCAGCACAAGTGCTTTCTGCGAGGACATCTTCCTCAGCGCCAGTTTCACACTCTCCTCATGGAAAAGGGTGTTCCTCTCCCTCTGCGTTATTTCTGTCTTCACCAGGGGGGACTCCACATACACCACTTTATGAGAGCCGCTTCCTGTAAGGCAGGTAAGATACCAAATGCTGTGGGGGCTGGCAGCAGCCGGGTAAAACCTGACGGAAATGACAGTGCCAGCCACCCGGCTGAAAAGCTTCTGCTGCCAGTCATTATGTGAAGATACTGACGCTCCACACAAATATCTACAAGTACAGAGAAGAATTCTGCGACCCTGGTCTCATGTACCGCTGGCTGCAGTGGTGCCCTTGACCCACACGGGCAGCTCCCACGTCTCACTGTACTCAGGGCCGTGGTTGTCCAGCAGCCGCAGCAGGGCGCCGCTGCTCAGGCAGATGTGAGGCTTGTAGCGAGCGCACAGCTTCTCCGCATTCGCGTCACAGCTGACGTCCTGTAGTGGGCGAACACGAGCACATCTGCACAAAGCCCAAACACAACAAACCGCCTCAACATGCCCTCGGTCTCAGGCTGAATCTGGGGAGCATAAATACGGGCACTTCTTTACATCCGGGCTTATCTATTCACATCCGTGGGCCAGAATTCCTCATGTGGACCTGAGACGTCCAGACAGGCAATTTACATTCAAAATAATTACTTTATCATGAAGCATAGGGAGGTGGGCAGTAAAAACAGCCTTTAAGGGCCAGGAAGTAAGGCAAATACTCGCCTGGTTGGTAAAAAAAAATAAATAAAAAACACACAGGGGAAAAATGTATGTGGCTTCATGATACAGCACCCTAATTTAAATGGAAGGCTTTTTATGACATCTTAACACAAAATGCATTAGTTTTTGTAACTTTTCAAAAAAAAGGAGGAAAGCGTAGAAACTTTTCCCCCGCTGAAGTGTAGTGATTAATATGTCCTTTGGTTCACAATTACCAAACTGAAATTAAGGCTTTGACAAATTAAATTTAAAATCAGTTTGGCAGTAGGCATTTGAAGTGTTTAAATAAGCTCCTACAGCTGGCAGTGTGAGGTGTACTTGCGCCCCCTGGTGGCCATGTATGCATATTACTAATTGGTTTAGAACCTAGTGACACCTAGTACTACACAGACATTTCATGCAAACAAGCATTTCTGTGAATACCATGTGTGCCTGGTTGGCCTTCCTGTCTGGTGGAGTCTCGGACGCCACTGTGTCGTAGTCCACTGCAAGCTGGATGTCCTTTGGCTGTTTCTTGACATCTATGATGTTCACTTTTCCCTAGAGATAGAAAATCTTCTCAAAACAAATCACTTTGGGCATAATACCATTTATCAGCTATTTGACAATTTTTTGCCAATGTTTTATGCAAAAGCATCCAGTCACACAGAGAAACTAGCAGTGTGTAGCATGTGCTTTAAGTGGTGATGGCGCGTACCAGTGCGAGGAGCTGCTTCTCAAAGTTCAGGGAGAGATCGGGGTTGAACTTGCCCCCTGTGATGCTGGTCATCTCATGGATGTGATAAACCTGTGGGTAACTCCTCACCTTGGCGATGCTGGCTCCCAGATACTCCTGTCACACAATCACAGAAGAGATTAGCTCAGGCATATGGTTGGAACTGTCTCAATGTGAATCCATGCACAGGTAGGGAGGGGAGCATGGACCTGAGGCCACCTCGAAATATCACATAGAACCCGTGACCGACAGCCACGCCCACCTCGGTGTAGCGAGCGGCTCCTTCACATAGGTGACTGTAATCCTCCGCACACTGCCGGGCCACGTCCTGCAAATACTTCATAAACTCGACCACTTCAATCTTCACACGTTCTTGCAATTGCTGAAACATGAATAAAAAAACATTAATGCCAGTGAACCCACAAACTTTATTAATACTAAATTACTAATATTAATAATAGGTCTAATTAATATAATTAATAATATTTAAAATTAAAAAAACGTAATAAACAATAAATATCACTTCGTATATGACAACAGTTGCGCGATTACCGGAAAGGAGTTTGTAGGGTGAAGTTTCATTAACATTCGTAAATACAGCATCTGCTCCTTAGTGGTCAGGCTGGAGAACCGAGGGAATGGCAGTCTCGGCTCGGGGTAAACGTCGCCGTCACCGGAGTCCTTCGCGTTCGTGGACGAAGGCTCCTCTGTTACAGCGGCGGATTCCGCCGGCTTCTCCTTCTTCACTTCGGTGGTCCCTGTCGAGCTAACTTCCAGAGCGCTTCAAGGAAACATTTAACAGTTCATTCATAGAACACGAACACTAATTTAAAAAAATGTTCAAGGCGTGAGGTAAAGACGTCATTTCAACGTTACTGCCAATTTAACCGCTGCTTCCATCAAGTATTAATATAGACGTCATTAATATAAATATAAATGCAAGTCACATACCTTTGCGCTATGGCCCAAAGCTCTTTTATGTTAGGAGCCAAAGTATACTTATCATACAGATCTCGAGAAAACCCGACAACACCATTTTGAGGGGAGTCGTCCCTGTTAATAAAAAGGAAAAAATGTTGGTGTCGTGTTTTTAGCAATAGACATGAACTCTAAATACTGAAATAAATTAATGTGGAGTAACTCTGCAAGGAAGATGCCTCTTCAGAATTCTTTACCTAATTGGAAAGCGACGCCACAGTAAACAACTTAAGATATCCACTTATTTTGTTCTTTGGTGTGACTAAATTGCACTTATGTGGACCCAAATTTGGCCACAAATTAATTTACCACAAGGGTGAATAAGGTTGCACGCTCTAAATGTGAAAATGCATACTATTTCTGTCGAGTCAACGTTAACACAACACTGGCTCCTACATAACAGATCAAAATAACTTAATTACATGTAATTTTAAAAAGACGTTAATATATAAAAAAAAACTTTCATAACGCACCATATCAGCTCCATAGCTCGCCTTCCAAACCGATAACACCTACTTTGGAGCTCCCAACAACACCACCACCGTGCTTCGTACGGGGTGTTGCTTCTATATGATTCCCCCGGAAACAAGGACTTCCAGACACACATGGGGCCGACGCTGATGCTGAAATGCAGCCTTTCCTACATAGCACGACTACGTTGTTATCGAAAAATAAAACTAATTTGATAATAACATGCATGAAATTATACCCTATGACGATTTGTTACCAAAAACCGAAAAACTCATATTTCAAAATAAGAAGAAACTCAAAACGATAACATTTTGGATTGCTAGCAGGTCTAAATATAAAATGTGTAGGTCTGCATTATAACCCTCCTGCTATAATTGTAAGTTCGGTTTATCTATTACAAGTTAACTCATTATATCACAAGGTGAAATGGAATCGTTGTCATAAACATTGATTTATGATTTTTTTAAAGTGATTATGGCATATGTAAATTTACATGTTTGCCTTAAACGTTGACGTCTTGATAAAAAGTTAAAATTAATTAATTCATTAGTTGGGTGGAAGGCTGGCTCCGTGTTCAATAGTATAGCCTTGCACCTCTGGTTCGGGTTTAAACCCCGCATAAATGTACTCCCTGAGCTCTCGTGGGTTTCCTGTAGATACTCCAGTTCCCTCCTGCAGTCGAAAAACAGGTGAGTTAAAGCGCCCATTGTGTATGTAACGTAAATGGACCGGCATTCCAGCCCCTTTCCCGATCAGACTCACTGTACTATACAGAAGTGGTTGTAAATGGATGCGTCTTTTACAATTAAGGCCATGAAGTATCCAATAGATTTTGGCATAATATTACTAATTCTATTTCGGTCAGTAATAAAACACGATTTGATCAATTCATCGAATATTCTATATTTAGCACAACGTAAACCATACAAATGTGTATAACTTATTCATTTGTGGCACACTGTTATTCTGAAACGATGCAGGTCAATTTCTCTGCTCAGCATTATAAGAGCAGCTCTTATCCATTGGGATTTGAATGAACAAAACCTGATTACAGGTCCGGCTCTGGAGAGGCACCGCCATCTGCTGCCCCATTTGTAGAATATCATACGCTTTACGTCCCGTATCTTAAAATACGGCGATCATATAGGACAGCGATATTCATCACGTCACCATAAGCTGGTATAAATGATGATGATGATAATAATAATAATAATAATAATAATAATAATAATTGTGGTCGTAATTATCCATCCATCGTTTTCGTTATTATAATTGTTGTTGTTAATAATAATAAATTAATTATAATTTGTATTATGGGCCTACATTGTAATTTGCTTCAGTCAGTTTTAGTATGAAGACACACACATAACACAGCCGATTCTGGCTGCGGTCTCACTGTGGTATAAAACAGGTCGTACTCCAGAGAACTTCATAGAGCCTTAGCGACGCTCTGCGGCAATTTAAATCAGACAGAGAACAATAAATTGAGCAGAAAATAAGAGCCCATTACAAGCTGTCGTTTTATTATGGGGTAAGAGTACATAGTGCACATCTAAAATCGATGTGTCGAATGCACTTTTAATAAAGGTAATATTAAAGGTACAGCTTCTAAGTACAATATAACAACATTCATATTAGAATGAAAAGTATTTAAAAGACAACATTAAATTTCTTATTTTCTTTACAGCTGTATTTACAAAATGAATCAAAATACTTATTTTATTTTTAAGAATTAGACAGGAAGGAGCAAAACTACCATTGTGAAGACACTACTCCTAAGGAGAGTTCAAATGAGCCGGATAAAAAGTTTCATGACAATTTGTCCCCGTTTTAAGATCAGTAGCAAACATATACATTTGTGGGAACCACAATCCTCTATCTGCATTTACATTTTTTATTTTGCTGAAGCATGGAAAATATCCTCTTGATCTTACATTTAACAAAACAATGTAGAAGAAATCCAGATGAGTGCTGAATCCGTTTCCGTGTATACATACACACCCGAATACTTAAAATACAGTGATTTAATCCATTTTTTGTATTACATCAAATATTTATATTCAGTCCAGCTTAGAACAAAAACACCAGCTGCACCAGGACCCGGAGCCGTGGCGCGAGCAGAGCGCGCGCGTTCTTTCCTTTTCTTAGCTAATGTCACCCAGAATGTACTCGTGGTAAGTAAGCCGTTGTCGTGTAATCCTGGTGTTCAGTCCTCTGTGAATGACCCTCAGAAGCCCACTTCATACGGAAAATGCCGTAATATGTATTTCTATCGTTTGTTGTTACCTACTTAATGATGAACGTTAAGAAAGAAGAAACAGTCCTTCAACGGTCTTAGCAGATATCAAACACTGAGATGACCAGTTACTAGTAAAGACAACATGACAATAGTTTGAAACACAAGATAGAATTTTCAATGTGCAAATACATTGTCATTCACAATACAACTTCAGAAATAGAAAACAACATGAACAGTTTCATATAACTTGTGCATCCTGTAACACCGAGAAAGCCTCGGAGTGATTTATTGTGTATTATTGCGAGCATATTCTGGCTGAAATTGGCTACAAAAAGAACTGAGAAACATTAAAAACTTGTTACTTATGAAGGTGATTTTTGTATAGCAACAAATGACAGTGTCTCTGGTGGGTTTTTTTATTTTTTGAAAGCAAAAGGACTTATATACTGTAGGCTACCTTCACACTAACAAAGCCTGCTTGTGAAAATAAGGGTCCACAAAGCTGTGTTCTGCCGAGAGACTTTCAAAAAACCCCCATAGCTGAAACTAGCACCCACCGACAGGTCGGGCCCGCAGTGCTACCTCGGGGAGGGGGGGCGTTCGGCCTCCGTACTTCACCGCGGACTCGGACTGCAGCTTTGCCCCACTCTTTTCACAATCAGAACTGGCTCAACAACAAATTCAGGATACTTAAAAAGCAAACATACATAATACTGCTTGTCAGTCAAAATCAAATCAATGCATTTTTTTCTGTAGCGGGAAACTTTTTTTTATTTTTGCGACTAGCGTTAATTAAACCGATACTGCTTTTTGCTAATAATCTTAAAGCATGAGAGAACAACCCTCATCCCAAGACTAGCACGCTGATACAGGTACTTGCTGGGTATCATAGTCGTCATATTATTACCGTAATTATCTTTTTAATCCTAATATTAATAACGCGTCAACACTCAGTGAAATTAATAGGACAGATAGGGTGGCCTAGTCTAAGAATTAAGATTTTGTTCACAAAATTAACTTACCTAGCACCACACATCAGAATAACACAAAATAAATTGAAGCACACCCTACCTTTATCGCACTAAGTCTAGGAGAGAGTAGTATACTAAAACAGATATTGTACAACATGATGTATTTAATAAACAGGTAAATATTTGCACTGAGTAGGCTTTGATAGCAGTATGCTCTTCTTACCTATACAGACAGAACTTTTAAATTGAACCCTATACATGGATCAATAATAACATTAAATATTGTGAAATAAAATCAGAGTGAGCGAAAGACAGAGCGAGAGAGAGAGATAATGTATAGGTCAACTGAAGTTCTTAGTTCTACAAAGGGACAGAACCTGTTAAGTCAAATATACACATGAAAAAAAATGACACCACCAGAAAAAAAGTGATAAATAAGAGATTGTATTTACATGCAGATGTCTAAAACTTTTACACAAAATTAATAATAATACAACGTTTATATTATTGCTTGACATTCAGTTATGGCTAGAAGTTATTCTCTATCGTTTTTTTTTTTTTTTTTTTTTTAAAAGTCTTATTTTTCATGACTATGCCTGCTGTACTTTGGAAAATGATAATTTACTTAGGAAGGTTTCCATAAAATGAACCAATGCAAATATGAATAACGAGACAATGAAGGTAATAGACCGTGACGTCGTCGCTAAGTTAAAGCCTTGTCTGGGTTGGTCTGTCCTGTGCCTACAGTGCGCGCGCCTACGCACACTAACCCTGCGTTAGTTCTCATCGTCCTTCTCCTAACCATATTGCTCACATTCAGATCTGACAATAATAATAATAATAAAAGCACGAACAAAATTCAGTTCATTTTTAAAAATCTATTAATCAATCAAGGACATCATCTGAATAATAGCATAACAAAACCTGACGCTATGTAACAAATCATCGTCAAATTTCACTGCTTAAATAACCTGTTTTAAAACAACCGTAATGGTGTGATTGTATGGCTACTAATTTAAGATGAACAACAGACTTCAAATCACCTTAACCCAAATATATACGCATGTGTGTGT
>JAODJU010000007.1:21231071-21245078 GCA_026776725.1 Gnathonemus echidnorhynchus | reverse complement strand
AATCCATAGCAAGACTGTAGCCTTGCAGTAGTTAATCAAATTGTCAAAACACATCACAATTTCTGAGGATAGATTGTGTCCAAAGAGGGTGATGAACCAAAACGTGGTCTCAGATTAGGCCATTCTGGGTCAGACGGTCTATATCTAGCTACAGACAGTGAATCACCCAGCAATCTCAAGGATGGGTATCTGCAACATTAAGTCTGCAACAGCTTTACTTGTAATTTTCGTTTCCGGCTGATATTGCTGATAGTACTTTTCACAGAGAGTCACAGTTGGCAAAACACAATAAAAGCATAGATACATGTACCGACTGCGGAAAGAAAATGACCGCGTTTCAGGACGGGGACACACGTGACATTTGCACACTGATTGGGACACGGCTTAGCACCAGTCGACAGAGATAACGCGAGTTATGATTCGCTACAGTTACTGAGAAGATCCTCTAAAACCCGTATTAATAATGCACATAATGCGGCGCTAATTTCTATGACGTATCAGTTTAATAAGCTATGTGTACAGCGCTACCTTGGCACACAGCGAGTGTCTCTCCGTTTGGACGAGCAGAGAGATCCCTGTCAGAATAAATGTTTACTGGAGTAAAACCTTATATCCCAACAGAGACGCTTCCTTCCCAGATGCAGTAAAGCTGCCAATATTTAGCTTCTCTTTTCTGAAACGAACAGGTTTGCAGCTCGGCTCGGCAAAGATAACGATGCATTTGTTCTGTGGAGTCTAATTAACTTCCATGACGTCCAGAACCGTTCACATTATACAGGTACAACTGTGCCTCTGAGTGATTTATGGAAATTACATTGTTTCTATGCCAAACCGGTACCTTCTAATTTGTTGTTGAGGGTAATTCAAGAAAGGATATATGTTTCTCAGTTTATATTTTAGGTTCTATCTTGTTAATACTATACGTATTCAAATATTTGAAAATTATACCATGTTCCAGTTTTGATATGCGTATGAAATGAGATTAAATGAGAGCATTGGATAAAACTAAGGGTAAAAACATTGATATTGCACAGACTTTCCTTACAGGTTATAAACTGCAAACAAAGTTAAAAGCAAAGCTTTTATGTACTAAGGTTTGTATTGTGTGTATGTTTTTCAAGATAAAAAACTTTGCCAAAGAAAAGAAAAAATAATAATAATGAACAATCTCCATAGTGACACTTTCTATCTGCTGCACATCTGAGAAAAAGATCTTTCCGCACTTGAAAGTGTGTGTGCTTCCAGATGCGTTTTACAAGGAGAGCGTCTTTCAGAGCACCCTGAAAGCAATACGCTGCCAATTTATAAAGCCTTACTATCTTTTTAAAATAAAGCACGCACTGCAAGTCCATATACACTTACTAAGAAATACCCAATGCCTAACGTGACCTTTCTATTTTAATACCTGCTAATGTTACTCTCCCTGAGCTTTCATTTCAAATGTCAATACCCATATGCAAACGATGAGACCAGAGGTTCATACCCACATAAGATTGTCATTCACAGTTTGATCATTTGTCTCTAGGTTTTGAGTTCTGCAGATGCCGTTAGTTGAACATAAACGTATCTGGATGGCCTTGGAGTATTAACTAACAGGGATCACGGAGCGGCGGCACTCCACATAAGTATTGCTTCCATCTTTAGTCTAGGAAAAATGCGAAATATTGTATAATATAAATGCTTCTTGAAGTGTAGAACGATCAATTTATTACTTTTATCTATATACGCGGATGCAAATAAAACTCGACGTGCCTACATGAATAAAAAACATAGCACAACAAACGTGAAATGCGAAATTGTACCAACACACTTAAGGTAATTTTGTTCTTGGCTTTTCAAAGACAATACGAAGGACGGTAAACGGAGCACTATGGATATCGTATGTGATTAAATATATGGCTAAATCGTGTCTGAGTTATCATGACCAAGGTAACGTCAAATACAGCATTATTACAATATCTGCAATACGCCTCCCTCTGACTGCTGTAAATGGAACCTCTCGGACGTTTACCAGAAGAATTCATAAAAACACCACGAAACTGAAAGGATGAGAACAGAAAGCGCAAATAAGTGGTTTTCACGTCACTCTTCCCTGAGGGATAGCAGTACACAACAGGTCTGTCATGTACGTATTGCACTACAGAGGAATGAAAAAAAAATCTATTATTATACAAGCTTCCTAACTCCAGTCCTCGGTATTATTACTAATCTAAAAGTCACTGTCTAGTTCTTGGAATGTCAAAACACTACAACACTACAAAAGTCTGCCTCTTTGACACGGTGAAAACATGAGGATCTACTATGGCACCTGTAGATACAAATAACAAGGTTTTTACACAATATTAAGTGAAATTCAAACAAAACAACAAAGAGCCACTGTATCTGAAAATAACACTATCATTGTCTCGCATTACAATATATTTCTTTCCTCTCTCATCACACCGATTATAATTTATTGCAGGAATTCTGTAACTGCTACGTTTTGCCTCTCCCTTTTTAACGTTGTATCACTGTTTTTTTTTTTTAAGAATTACTACCAGACAAGGCTTTGAATGTTTTCAGTTGCTGCCCAGTGCTGAAAGTTACTACTGATGTACACCTTACCAAAGAAAAAGTCTGACACACGCACACTCACTCCCTGACACTCGTATGCACATATGTAGATTATAGGGGAGACAGTAAGATTGCAGAAACCCGGACGGAATATCTGAGAGGGGCTATAACTGAAACTAGGACGGTGCTCAAATAGGCATTACACATGCCCATCGTGCTCATTTCGCCCTTTACACTTTCTTTGGGGGGTGGGACTAGGGGGCGCTCATACCGTACTTAGCCACTAGGTGGTACACTTGGACAGGACTTAGTCCACAGCAACGTCAAACAAGCTGCTCCACCAACCAAACTTAAACCCAACTGAACAGTTCATACACACGGGACAGCTAGACGGATGGGAGTTTTCGGAGAACAGGAGCAAGCCGCTATAGGACTGCAGTCGTCTGCTGAGCCCAGTTCGTAATACTATGTGTAACACGTGGTAATTTATATCGATGACAAGCGGAAGTTTTAACTATGACCACGTTTCAAACAAAGCTGGGGGCGGGGGGATTCACAAGATGCAGGCATTTCGCTAAATGTGATGTTGAACTGAGGGTAAATATCTTTCAAAGGCCTCGGTTTTACTGCGTGGTTTGGTTTAGTCCTCCGGAGCTGCCCCACGGCCACCTCCTCCGCCCCGGAGCAGTTTGAGGATAGTGACTAAAGCTCTAGTTATTGAGTAAATAATAATGGGTTAAAACTTTGTTTAAATTTACGATTTACGGCGCCCTCCCGACACTCCAAATAGCAAAACGCCAGGAATAAGCAGCATGTCCGCTTCCCGGAACTAGCCTCCGTGAATATGGTTTAAACGTGTTTCTTGTGCACATGCAACGCATCACTAGGTAACGCACAAGTCTTAAATAAAAAGGTGCAAAAAAAGTGCCTTATCGATTCGACAATAAAGAATCATCTAACTACGAATATCATACAAGTTATTTAAAATAGAATCTAAAAACATCTGTTTTGTATAAGTACTAATGATCGTATACCCTGTTGCACGTTTAAAAAAACAGGTGAGATGGGCCCTTCTCGTTGTAGCAGACACCCTTAGTTTTACTAGGGTACCTCTCCGCTAAAGGATCGGAGGCAGGCGGGGGTTTCACTATGGTACCATGGAGGATGGAGACTCTGACAGCGAAAAGTCTTTGTGTTTAAACGTTTATAGGATGGCCGGAATGGCGCGCTTCGTTGAGACGATTGTCCACTGGAGGGCGCTTTTAGCGCCACCTTTGCTGTTCAGACCCTCCACGCCGCAGCAGCCCCACTGTTCCCTGCATCGAGTTTGCATTCTGAACACTGCATTCCACACAAAACAGCAGTTAAAAAAAATACAAAACAGGACAAGAAAATTAAAGGCTGAACTTGACCAAGACATGCCAAACAGCTTGTTGTGGACTTGTTGGGTCTAATAAGTATTATATTTTAGGTAATGCATCTTGATTTTATGTTATGTCTTGTTTCATTAAGGGAATGACACAATTTCAGTATTGAATAGAACTTTTTCAAAGGTCTAATTGTGCTTCAAGTTCACATTAAGGTTATGATCGATTTATGGGGTTTTTCGTTTTCATGTTTTTTAAGAGGTCACTGTATAGTGCCAATGTAAAGGGACTCCTGTGATGTACAGGTTGTGGCGTCGCCGTGGCGACACACGTGCATGGGAGTGCCAAGTTCACCTGAAAGGAAGTCGCCTGTATCCTCTCCTTGCCCTGGGCATTAGGATCCCGTCCGTGTTAAAAAAGCACAAAACGAAAAACCAACTAAAACCAACCAAAGAGTAGAAATAGACGCCCCCCCCCACCCCCCGCTCCCAGTTGTGCAGTGTGCTGGTTGTCCTGGCTCATGCCGGGCACCGTTAAAGTGTCTCAGATGCATCCCGCTCTGCTCCTCCCAGCAATGCAGGCGTGGGCCCCTTTGCCTCCGCCGCCGCTGGGCTGCTAGCCCTCCACGGGCATCGACTGCTCGAAGTCCGAGCCGAACAGCTCCTTGTACAGGGGGGGGAAGTGGGTGCGCACAATGTCCGGGTATATTGCTTTAAAAGCCGTCAGCTTCTCCGTGTGCCGGCTGCACAGCGCTCGCAGCGTCGACACTTTGCATATCAACTGTGAAGAGATTACACAGGGTGTTACTCGCACGCAGCCACTCGGAGCCCGGCTCGGGTTCAAAGCGGCCCAGTGTTTGCTCTCTACAGGGGGCGGGGGGGGGGGGGGGGGGTAGCTATTCCTGCCCAGATGATGCAATGAGGATACCACTTCAAAACACTGTTCTGTTTATCCAAAGAGCTGGAAAATCTACACTCTGCATTCTCTCATACAGGAGAAATATTCACGCTGGCCCTGGGAGACGTCTACAGACTTCTCCTGTGAAAGACACTGCTTATCCGGCCTGTCAGAACCGGGACCTGGCTCCGCAGGACGGCGACCTCGTCTAGTCCACGCTTACCTTCGTTAGGATGCCATCCTCTCTGTGGTTCTTCTGCAGGACATGCTGTAGGGCCAGCTGGATCTTCTGCTGGAGTTTCTCCACCTTCACTTTCTCTTGAAGCCAGGACCGGTCTGGGGCAAATGAGAGGGATAGATGATTAGGTGGACGTCCCCAGGATCACCGGTGCGGTGATATTACACACACACACGAAGAATAGCAGAGGTCTGTAGTTAGATACAGGGCTGACCACCCCCCCTGCCCATGGAACAGGAGCCCAGGAAGTCCTTACCCGCAGACATCAACACGAATGCTGAGAACAAGGCGATCTCATCCTCCGACAGGTGCATAGAACACAGGTTTTTTCCAAACTCAAATATGGAGCTGATCAGGTCATCGCAGCCTGGTGAGGAGGAGAGACAGACAGACGGCGGGTGGGGGTGTCAGGAACAGGGCTGGGTGTCTCATTTTGGCTTGACATTAACCAACTCGGGAGACGAAACGCAGCCTTAACTGGGCCGTCTTTGCGTCTGATTACATCGATAGTGATAGGCAATTGGCTGCGACGGAGAATCTCCACCACTTCCTGTCTCTGCCACGTGCCTCTGCTGCCATGCGCCCCGGCGACTGTGCACGTCGAATGAGGCGCTCTGCTCAAACCGCCGGGCATCGCCCGTGTGTGGCACACTGCTAAAACTCCGACCACTCGGCAATGGTTTCCAGGGAAGATATTCAGGCACGTGGCTTACTGGTGACTGCATGGACCCACAGGGACGAGCCCTAGGACCAGGACCCCAGGACTGGGTGAGGAAGGCGAAGTGCAGGCAGGCGTTGGTACCCGGGCACACTCACCCAGGGACTTGAAGACATCAGGACCTGCGTATTTCCCATCGAAGTAGACGGTGTTGTTCTGAGAGTCGAAGGCACGGCACATTCTGACGAACACGACCTCCAGGGAACCTGTAAGAAGCACGAAACCACCTTCGCGTCTCTCGCTTTGATCTCCACACAGCATGTTCATTCTCTTAGCAGCCCTCCTACCACTTTACACAGATTATTCCGATAATCATCGCCATCCACTGTTATCGCTCTTCTCTGTTTCTGTAAGATACCGTTGCTTTAGATTAAATGACATTCGAGTCCAGTCGTGGCTATCTGGGAGACTTTTCTGTATAATGATTAGAAAATGTGCTGTGACGTCGCGCTGGGGTGATGGATAGGGCGTGAAGAACAGCCTTCAGAGCTGAGTTACGGGATGAAAAGGGTGTAATGAAAACAATTATCGTGCTTTATGAACAGGCTGCAGTTTAACGTGTCACATTAGACCCCTGATCCCCAGTTAATTATTAATATCGGCAGCGGTAATGCAAATAAGAGTCAGAGAGAGCGAGCGAGAGCACTCTGCCCTGGGGACCGCCCTGCCTGTCTGTTTATCTGCGTGGCGGGGAACAGTTTGTCTTCTCGTTTGAGGAGGATGATGGGAGGGGGGGGGGTGTCCTCACTCCTCCCAACGTGATCACCTAATGGTGACAGGAACAATGCGGCAAGTACCTGCTTTCAGAAGCACGATCTGATCGTTTTGACACAGCTCCATGAAGCCGTCGATGCGTTTGGCAAACTCCACCACGTACTGTATGGCCTCCGTGATCTTGATGGCACACAGCTGCCACATGACCTCCCGAGGCTGGGGGGGGGAGATGGCGTCCGTGATGCAGGTGTACAGCCTCCCCTTGACCCCTCCCCCGAGGTGTGGCAGCTGCTCTGTACCTTGTTCTGGTAGTTCTCCATCTCCTCCTGCAGGAAAGCTTGCCAGGTCATCTGCTGAAGCTCCTCCCTCAGGTACTGACACGTCTCCATGTGGGACTTGGAGATGTTCTGCGCCAGATGTTCTGTAGGAGCGGTGGTGAGGAGAAGTGGGGAGAGGTTATGGAGAATGAGAGCAAGGAGCACAACCGCATGGGGCGCAGCCTCACGGGGTGCAGACGCACGGGCGCAGACGCACGGTGCGCAGACGCATGGGCACAGACGCACGGGGTGCAGCCTCACGGGGTGCAGATGCACGGGGCGCAGACGGCCTGCGTTTACTCGTTCATTAGTGACAGTTAAAGCAGTAAGTGATTTGTTGAGATACTTCCTGGAAACTCTCACATGGGGGGGCAGTCAGAGCCAGGTTTTGACGTGAATTGAGAGGGTTGGAGGGAAGACAACGTTACTCACAGAAACAAAGGTCATATTTTCTCTTGAAAAAAAGGACTAAAAATTTAATCATTTTTTAAAATACATTTGTTAAAAGGAAAAGTGTTCTAAAGCACAAGGGAGCCTAAAAAAATGATTTCCCCAGACTCGTGCCCTGCTGGATCTTGATTGGCCCTAATTAATGGAAACTAATTACGAAAAAGCAGTTTTAATGAGTCTTGGAGATGAGTTTCCAACCTCCTGCTATTTTAAACCACCTTTGTGTCATTTGCCCCACAGTTCTGCCCCCCCCCCTCACCTAGCTCCGCCATGGACACCGTGGGTGACGTCTCCCCGTTGGTGAAGGAGCAGTAGGGGAAGAATCCCGACCCGGGAGCAAAGTCGCAGATGGGCTCCGGCTTGATGCCGTTGATATCCAGGCCCGACTGGTCCGGTGAGGGCTGGATGTCCAGGTAGAAGCTGTTAATGGCCGAGTCCGGCTTGCCGCCTTCGGGCGTGTGTCCGTCCATGTAGCCGCTGAGGTCGTCGTGCAGCTCGGTGAGCCCGTTGGCAGACAGGCCGTAGGTGGGCGTGAGCGGCTCGGCCTCGCCCGGCGGCTGCTGGTGGTCCCGCTGCTGCTGCTGCAACCGATGCTTCTGCACCTCCGCATACAGGCTGTCCCGCTGCTTCTTCGACATGCGGCCGAACTTGACGGCTGGGTGGGAGGGGGAGAGACGTGGCTTTGCGGGGACCCCCCTTCTGCATGGGCTACTGAGACACAGCGCTGAGAGAGCGTCTGAAACCGATCCTGGGAAGGCGAATGTAAGTCGGACAACCCCCCCATAAACATGAAATTAAACCTCGTGTCTGGATGTGAGGTTTAGACTGGGATACAGGCCCATTATGGTGTCAGAGGTGAGGTGGCGGTTCTGCGATTAACTTTCCCATCAAAGACAGTGGAACGCGTGTTTAGTCAGCAAATGCTGTCACGGGCTTCCTTGGCAACTGAGGAAAAACACATTAATCTGCCAGCGTCTGATGGAGGAGTGCAGGTAGCGCACCACAGATCAGGGGGCTGCGTGCCACATGGAGCCAGGAGTCACCTTGCCTGTCCTGGTTGTGTGAAAGAGCAGCTCGAAGGACTCGGTAGGGCTGGCCTGATTAGAGCCCCTGGTGCCCCGTGCCCCTCCCACTGCCACAGAGGTCCTGCAGGACAGCCTCACGGCAGCCACAGTGCTAATGCTGCTCACCTGAACCCCTGACGCCGGAGCCACCACTGAGGCACGCTAATTACCCTCATTTGATAAGAGCTACTTGCTGTCTAGGAGGTGCCCCCGAGTGGATGTGGCCAGAGCCCCGGGCACCTACCGTCTCGCGACATGCCCACAGCCAGGCACTTCTGCAGGCGGCAGTGCTGGCAGCGGTTGCGGCTGGTGCGATCGATCAGGCAGTTCTTCTGACGGGGGCAGGAGTACGCGGCATTGCTCTGCTGACTTCTCCTGAAGAAGCCCTGGGAAGGTGGGGAGAGCAAGGCGTACTGTCATGGAGCCTCGCTCATGGAGTCACATGCGTCACCGCCAGCTGCCGTCCCTAGGAGCCCACATCGCTGTGCACCTCCACCGTGCACCAGTGGAAATGCCTGACCAAGTGCTCTGAACGCAGGCGTGTCGGCAGCCTCCCACCAATCAAGTTTTGTACAAGTAGGATGTGCAGGGAGGCCAGAACGTCACCATTGATTTGACATGGCCCTGGCTTGGGGACGCGAAGGCCAACGTGTCTGTCTGACGCCTCAGCGTTTGACAATTTTCTACTTAATAGATTGATTTTAGCACATCATTTACAAACCCCATTCCACTGCTCGATACACATATGTCTTAATTAGTTGCTCATTGGCTGTTTAATTACAAGAAAACAGCTGACAGCTGCCAAGTTGCTTTCTAATGACAGCCATTATGGAATGGGGTACGAGTACTGGTGACAGTCCTGACTTTTTCACGAGGCTGTGATTTATGGACCAAACTCATACGCTTGCTCATGCCATTAAAGCACTTCTGCGCCTGAAGTAATTAGCAATCATTACGGGCACATTTCAGCGGCTTATTCCACTGCTTCCGCTGCATTTAAGCTCTTGTCTCTGAGGGGAGACTGCAGTGTTTCCATACGCCTTACGCACGACATGCAACAACGGAGGTACTGGCCCCTTATGGAATACTAAAGACCGGCCTGGTGACAGGAGGCGAGTAAAAATACACAGCGAGCAAAATTCTCTTTGTCACACAGGTGAGGCATTTCAGGCATTACAAAACGCGTCCTCAGCGGAAAGAACAATGTGCTGCAGTGAACACTTCACACTTCAGAAGTGTTCAAAGAATCTCCTTCCTTAGGGGTTCATTTAGTGACACCGTCTCGCACGGCGCTCTCACAGCATAACCATAGACAGAGAAGAGTAAACAAACCACTTTCATTGTGTAACTGACTGAACACTCTGACTTACTGTAGAGGAAACACTTGACCAATTGAATTCTGTCTCCTCTGTCAGGTTTCAGGAGTTTTTTTTGGTGTGAAGAGCAACTCTTTCGTGGTAAAAAAAAAAAACACAGTGGAGCAGAAGACACCAGGGAGATGTTCGCGACGGCATGCAGGAGAGCGTTCGGCCCAGTGCTCCACTTCCCGCAAGCTTACCTTGCAGCCTTCGCATGTTATCACACCGTAATGGATGCCAGATGACTTATCTCCACAGATCTTGCAGGGAATAATTTCGATTTGAGCTAGAGAGATAAAGAGAGAAAGTTTCAGGATTCTTGTTAAAGATGGTCAGAACAGCTACAAACAAGTACAAGTGATTTAATTTTCCAAAGATCTAAGGGCTTGTGGTTGGGGCCACCTTATCTCAGAGCATTCAGTTATCCATCCTAAATGAAAATTTTGAGTAAATGAAATTCCCATGCTGCAGGTTTAATACTTGACTGATTCAGAAGTTGTTTCATTACAACAATTGTTCAAACCTGTTCAAAGAACTCAGATGGGGGAAACTTTGGTAAATGTCACAGTTTGAACATCAAAGCATTAAAAAAAAAATCCCCACTGAAATGCCCCTTAAATCCTGAAATAAAACTTTTGACCATTAAAGTGAAAAAAGCCCAGACTTATGCACCAAAAACAGTCATGTAGCTGTGTAAGTATGTGGTAGCACAGCAGAGAACACCGATGGAAGAAAAAAGCTGTTTATGAGTGTCTGATGGCAAGACACCATAGATCAGGAGTCAGCAGCTGTAGACCTCATACTCATTTCATTGCTCGGTCCCCAGTCCAGGGCACTGTCCAGCATATGTGCAGCCTGTGTCCACAGTACTGTTGCTGATGCCCTGTACATGTGGACCATGCTGCCTGCAGCCCAGCTACAGCATATACACAGAGCAGCACCCCTTAAGCCATCACATATGGGCACTTCATCACTATCGGCTGTTCACCTTGAGAATGTGTTTCTGGCAAAGGATGTCAGCAACAGCCCTGTTATCCTCTGGCACACCTTGAACTGTGCAAGCTCCAGGATCAGTTTAGCAGAAATCATGTTCTGTAACTGGACCTAAATTTAATAGTAAATCTGGTATCACCACCCAGCCTTCAACACACAAAGACTCTGGGAGAGACTCCCTCAGTTAAGGTGGTCTCACCACCCAGCCTTCAACACACAAAGACTCTGGGAGAGACTCCCTCAGCAAATGTAGTATTACTGTCCAACTTTTAACAGAGACTCTGCCTTTAATGAACAGAGATTCTCGGAAAGGCTCCCTTATTAAATTTAGCGTCATCACAGAGACTGGGAGAGACTCCCACAGCAAATGCAGTATCATTACAGAGACTCTGGGAGAGACTCCATTAGCAAATACAGTATCACTACTGAAACTCTCGGAGAGACTCCATAAGCAAATACAGTATCAGTACTGAAACTCTCGGAGAGACTCCATTAGCAAATGCGGTATCACTGCAGTGACTCTAGGAGAGACTCCCACAGTAAATGTAGTATCACTGCAGAGACTATGGGCAAGACTCCCACAGTAAATGCGGTATCACCACCCTGCCTTCAATGCGCAGAGACTCTGGGAGTGATTCCCTCCCTTACAGTCAGATCCACACCACAGGCCTCCCATTTCAATGAAGCATTAAAAACGACCATGATAAACAGAACACTCCCGATGGTAAGGAGACCCTTCCAACAACTGGTTGTTCTAGGTGCGGAGTGCCTTTCAAAAGAGCGGTGGAGTAACAAATAATATGGTATGATTATCTCTGTTTATTTTTTCAATTGCCGCTGTTATTATTATTATTTACTTATGCCTTTGCTCTGCCATGCTCCCCGCACCGCCCCTCCCGCGTGTGCTCTCTGTTGTTTTGTTTTTATGTTTCCCCCACATGAATATTAACAGTTCATTGTATTTCTACTCCCTTAGCATTTTCAGCTTCATTACTTACATAATTTGTTCTGACATGCACTCACAACAACTCGAGCATGCTGTAATTAAGGCTGGCTGTGGCTGAGGCAGGGAGTGGGCCGCGCGTGCGGCGGCCGGGCAGCAGGTGGCAGTGCGGTGCTGCGGCCTCCTCCTCCTCGGAGGGGCTCCAGACTCAGACCCTTTCCCTTTCCTCCTCCTTTCCAAACGCCACAGCTCTCTAAGACGCCTTCATTCCCCCTGAAGAAGCGAGCTTGAGCGAACACTCAGTCAAGCCTGATGGAAGCCACCGTGTCTGGCCACCCCACAGGCCTGTTTATAGGGGGGCAGGGCCTCCCTGTGGAGGTCACCAGTATGCACTACGTTACACGGCGAGCCACACACACACATGCATGTGCACTCATCCAGCTCAGTCATCCTTGTTCTTTAACACTTAACACATCTTCTTTTTGAGCTAGGCATCATAACAGTCAGTACGTTTACATGCACACTAAGAAAATCGAATTGTTTTTTTAGTCCGACTAAAACCGGACTTTTAAAGTACATGTAAACATGTTAGTCTGACTGAAATCGTTCTAAATCTAATTTCTCAAAGTCGTACTAAGACACCCAGATAATGCGATTGCGAGTCGATTTACCCCTGCATGTATACGGTCAATTGGACTCAAACTGGCAGTACAACATACGAAATGTACAAAATGTACAGCACTGTAAAGTTGTCCAATTCACCGCTCAACTAATGGGCACTTTTCCACCACACTAGGTACCGTACTTTGATACTTCAAGAAGGCACCAAAAGTACGGTACTTCAAAGTGTTTGTTTTACACTGGAATAAAAACTGTTACTGGCACTGAATGACATCACAATGCGAGGCGGGGTATTTTGTACTGAATTTGAAAAATGTCTGTAGTTAGGACTGGACGATGTGCTATATTAATAGCAGCATCACATGTTATGCAACATCCAATTCTTACATCGCTAGTCAGCTAGATTAAGATCAGGCTTTTTCTTACCTTCAGTTTGGTATGGATATTGTAGCGCAGGAAGTTTAAGTCTCGTGAAAACATTTTTACTCTGTCATAGGAGAAAAACCTAACAAGTTTTGCAATTTTAACAATTATTAATTTTCAAAACTATTTAAAAATCAGTTTAAAATTTAACTCCGCTGCTTTTGCATGACCGCTACACGCATTCTCCGAGACAATCATAATCATTATCATCCTGTCTGTTTAATTAAATCACTCCTAGACAGGTTCGTTAGAAATTTTCAAAATGTTGAACTGCTAAACACCCCAGTATTTATTACAACAAAATCACATTGCAATACTTGAAAAGGTTCCAGTACTGTGCTGTCATAGTGTATTATACAAAATACTTAATTTCTTGTTGTATCTGTTCTACTGACCAGATCACAATTAAAGCTTGTGTCACTTCATTTGTCCATGCATCCATTATAATGTTTTAGTTTTTATGTAATTAATGTTATAGTTTTTTTACGTCTGTGACGCAATAGGTCAACTGGAAAAAGCCCAATAGTAACAAGCTGAAAAGAGCCGTATCGCCACCTACTGTAACGGAGTGGGACATACTCCAGTCAATAAAACGATTCCCCTGGTACAAGGACAGTAGTCCAATTAAGTGGCGTAGTCAAGCTATAACTGTAGCTCAACTTAGCTGTGCATGTAAATGTAATGACTGGAAAAGTCAAATGGAATAACCTCACATCTTAAAAAATGTGTGTTGGAATGTGCAAAAGCAAGTATAAAACCAAATATAATTCTCACATAAAAATACACGTAATTTGACATGCAGTTTAAATACATGCTAAGAGCATTAGAACAGAAATGTGACTTTAACATGGCATTTCCCTCCCTTCAGTCTCTGTTTTTCTCTCTCTTTTTGAAGCACAAATTATTTATGATGCAAATGATGGAGTTTTTCCCCTTAGGATGCTCCTGCACCTGATTAAAAATGTACTACGTGCCCCATGAAAGAGGGTATGCTGAAAGTCCCAAGAAATGATTCAAAAGCAAAGAGGATTTAAGAATTAATTCACACTGGGGTGAAACACAAGCAGAAAGCTATATGGCTAAGAACCTGAGTTTAGTGATTCAATATCTATCAATAAACAGGTAGCTTCCCCGAGTGTCTTCTAGAACAGTCTCTTGCCTGTGGTTTATCTCCCCTTGGTGGCTCAGCCTGATGCCATGCACAGGGCTTATAGTGTCCAACATTCATACTGAGGCCTTCTTTAAGACAGCAGCTCCAGGATGGAAAGCATCCCCCCTCAGCAAACCTGAGTCACAGTGGGCTTTACTCTGCCCCAGCCTCTTTCACTCTCCCCCAGGCTCATTCACCCCC